>CM076584.1:469234403-469875550 GCA_034641835.2 Pinus albicaulis | reverse complement strand
CGACCTTTATTGATGAAATCTTGAAGAAAATTGAGTCTTAGCCATCCGTAGGATTTAAAAGAACTACGTCTAGACAACCTACTAGTTCCCTTCAGGCTACAGAATCACCATCTGAAGCCTTCGCTGAGATATACAGTCCAACTGAGGGAATTAAGCAAGATTCCCAAGAAATTGAGAATCCTTGCATAAGTTTCCTGCAAGAAGGGAACGACAGCAACCTCCAGGAAGGAGAAGGGGAAATAGGAGAAAACACAAAATCACCTATTAAAATTACTCAGACAATAAACAGCCCAAATAGGGGAAGTGTTGTTCAACCTATTCAAAACCAAGGATTTGAGTCACCTCAAATAGTAGGACAACAGGGAATACCCATTCCGGACAAGGGAAGTGCTGTAAAAATCATTTCCACCCCTGTTCGCCAACCTAGAAATTCCCTGGAGATCCCAGAAGGGTATTGGCATATTTTTTATCAAATGGCCCAGAACCAAAACCCGAACCAGCAGCAAACGTCTACGCTGCAATACCCTATAGTAGACACTGCAGTTAACGCACCCATGAAAGCTATCCCTCTCCAACATATTCCTGTACCTTTCATGGTCTAACATCAGAAGATCCAGATGTGTTTATGTTTGAATTTGATGTGATGTGTAGAGGATACGATTATACCACCGACCCCCAAAAACTAAAGTTGTTCCCTTCTATGTTAAAAGGAGCAGCACTAAGATGGTTTATGGGATTAGGTGGAGGTGTCATAACAGATTGGGACCATATGAAGACTGCATTTTTAAAGAAATATCAAGACTATTGCAGGTCACGAGAAATAAAAGATGAGATATTTCAGATGACAGCCAAACCCAGTGAGACCTTGGAAGAATATGTGGAACGATTTCAGTACAATCTTCAAAGATCACCTTATGCGTCTTCACCCTTACCTGATAACGTTTTGAAAACTGCATTAATTAGGGGAATGAAATATCAGTGGGTTGAGACATTAAATCTTATGGGAAAGGGTGATATATATCAAGAAAGCTATTCTGACATTGTTGATTTGTGCATCAGGTGCTCGAGGGGTAATACAAGATTGAAATGAGCTGAACGTGACATAGTTACAAGGGAGAATAAGCCCTCTAATGAAGGTGTGACTCGTGCAGAGATCGGAAATCTGTTAGAAAATTTTAAGACAGAAATACTGGGGACGTTAACAACACAGTTTGATATCATGCAAGCCAAGCAGAAGCAGGAAAAAGCAGAGAAGAATCTTGCAATATTCTATCCCAGGTGTAGAAAGAAACATAGCCACAAAGAATGCCCATTTGATGTGGTTAAAGTCTGTGCCATTTGTACAAGAGATCACCCTACAGAAGGATGCCCATCGCTTCCTGGCTTAAAAGCAGTTTATAAAGAGGCAGAAGAGGAATCGGAAGTGGTGTGTCTGCTTAACCAGTGCCGACAGTGGCAGCCACGACCATCAGGTATGTCAAATGATCCATTTTCTTTTCAACCTCAATATAATGCTCAACAGTATAGCGGAATGTGGCATAATCAATCACCATTTCATAATTGGTCACAACAACCATTCCCTCCTACATGTTGGCCCAATCAAACAAATCAAAATAACTGGCCTAGCTTTCCTTTTTGGCCACCATTTTGGCCTACACAATGGTCCCCTTCTACTTCTCAGAATCAGGCCTGGCAGTCAAATTGGAAAAAACCTTCAAATCAGCCAGCAGGAGCTATCCCTCCCTCTCAAACTACACTGTCAGCGCCTTACCCAAACCCCCAGACTAATTTAAGACCTTAACTCCCAGCCCAACCCAACCCGAACCCAAACAATAGACCAGTTCAGTCTGTTCAAATAACAGAACCTCCTGAAGTAGAAACTGAGCTAATGGAGTGTAACGATCTTCAATTAAGGTCTGGGCGTATAGTTGAAACAGGGAGAAATAATGATGAGAATATTGAAAATCCGTTACTGGTAGAACAAACAGAATACAATGGGAGTGAAGTTCAACAACATAATCAACATCAAGATCAACAATAGAATCAACAACAACAAGGAATAACTTCCTCTCCACCATTCCCAAAACGATTGATCATCCTCCGCCCATTAGAACAACCTAATTTTGATCTTCTGGGAGAGTTAAAAAATTTATGTATCAGAATCCCTCTCCTCCAAGCCATTCAAGATATTCCTATATACGCAAAAACCATTACTTGGAATTATGCATAAAAAAACCAAAGAGGAGAGTAACAACCAATCCCACTGTTCAAATAGTTTGTACCTTATCTGATTTATTAGATCAGGAATGGAAACACCTATCAAGTATGAAGATCCAGGAAACCCTATAGTAACAGTTCAGATCAATGGCCAATCATTTCCTAATGCTTTAGTTGATCTAGGAGAAGCAATCAACATTTTAACAACCACTACCTGTCAGAAACTTGGCATTACATCACTTGAACCAACAACAACCTTGTTGGAATTGGTTGATCGATCAGTAGTTAAACCAGAAGGCACCTTACAAGATGTCATGGTATCTGTAGATTCTTGGGAGTACCCTGCTGATTTCCTAGTTATAAAAATTTAAAAATAATAAGTAATAGGCATGCCATTTAAAAAAAGAAATTATTACTACAATAATATGAATACATTATTTGCAATGTGAATGAAAAATTGGCAATAAGAGGGTGCATAAGAATGTTAAAAAAAATGAAGCTTGTTGTCCAAATATCGAGAAAACCCTTGCATTGGCTCATGGGCATGAAAATCATAGTAAATAAGAATAAATAAATAAAGTAGCACAATGTTGGTAGGCAAATAGGCAAGCATGCATAGCCCTAAATCTATGAAAAAATCCATTAACACTTGGACTTGGAAGAACATACCTGTTAATGGAAGAGATGAAGTTTGTCTCACTGTTTTTCAATCTTTGATGATCACAAATTCTTAGTCAGGTGATAATGGTTATTTGATCACCAATCCCTCTTTGATAACCTCCACAATGCTTTCCTCTTCCTTCTCCAACACTCACAAACAGAAATGAGAAAAAAAAATGAACTTTCCCTTTTCTAGTTGTGGCCAAGAGAAGCCCGATGATATTTTGCATTGTTGCCCAATATTTTCTCAAGATATCGCTGATATTTCCAAATATCGGCGATATTGAAATACTTCGCAGTGAATCTTCTTCAGCAACATTTGATGGAAAGTCGATTTCTCATGTCATATTTGTTGAAAAGTGTAAGTAGGTCGATCTTCATGTTGACTATGTAATTATGTATTTATGTAAAGAAGAAGACAAAGATAATAAAATATATTTTGGTGTACTTGCTTCATGGGTTTCATCAGCAAGTTTTTATTATGTAGATATACTTATTCTTGATGACTATTAGGTTTTTACCTTCTAGGAATAAATATAATTAAGTGTCTCATACATGAAGGATCTAGTCCATGAATATATGCTCCAAGACCTTGTGGAAGAAGCTCACAAAATCCCTAAAATAACAATGGAAGACAAGCTTTAAATGCAATGAAGAAATGCCCCATCAACGCTGGAATAAACTTACTCTAGTCGGCCTAATTCACCATGGACAAGTTGGCCTAACACACAGCTGTATGGTCAACCTATTTAAAGAGTTGTGCCCTATATATATACTCAAGTCATGTAATCACTTTGGAAGCAAGCAATGTGGATAACATCTGAAACAAATGTACAGGAAGGAGATTGCAGAGAAGTATAGGAGGTACAGATCGCGAAGGTGCTAATTGCGGATAGGTACAATAAGGTACAAGATTGCGGATTGGTGCAGCAACAATTGCGGATATCTCTGAGTAAAAGGTGGGGAAAAAAACAGGTATAAGTGTGGATAAAGTGTAGGATAAAGCTCGGATTTGTGACAGAAATATGCAGATGAGATTGAAGGTTAAGGTAGACAAAATAAAGAAGATAATATTTGTGGCTTGCTAAGAACTATATTGCAAACTTCAGGAAGTAGTAATAGTGTGGATTTTTGTATGAGTTAAAGGTCAGGAAGTTATTATTTATAGGATGTTTATATAAGAAATAAGGATACAAAATTTAGAGACAACGTGAAGTACAATAGTCCAAGTGCGAATTTGTTTAACGAAGGTCCTAAAGTATATTCACTCACATAGTGCATAATAGAGATCAATTTGAAAGGTGTGCCAAAGAGACCGAGTTCTCCAGGTCAAGTTTGGAACAGTGCAGATTGTTATAAAGGAGAAGAGTCGAGTTTTAGATCATCTAAAAAAACTATATCAAGGTCTTGGAAGCATATCTAGGTCAAGGGTCTGAATCTGGGTCATGGTACTTGTCATTTGAAGATCTATAAGAAGAATTATTTACGAGTTTTCCTCTCCAAGAGAGAGAGGTTTTTCCTTGGCTCTAGGAGCCTAATTTTGTGTCTTGTACATGTTGATAATTAACTTGATGAAAGACTAACTAAGCTAAACAAAGAAAGACATAAGTAACTCAAGCAAGCTCACAAGTAATTATCAAAGAAGAGAATTTGTATTAATCCCTAGCCCTCCAAATCCTCAACATGGTATCAAATCTAAGGTGTTTAACTCAAGGGATACTTGACAAAGAGACACTCCAGGAAGCAAAACTCAAAGTTTGGGTGAAGAGTCAAATCACTTTGTAAGGAGGACTCTCAAGCTATTTTTAGTAAAGGACCAGCCTTTCAGGAAAATAATCTTTGCCATCAAATATTTACATTCAAGACATTATTAATAAAATGACATTATCTTTTGAAGACATACTTTACCATCAAGGATCCAAGATAACCTAGATTGAAGAATTCTATCTTGGAAGAAGTTCCTAACCTCTTCGCCATCATCAAGGAAGTTGTTGAAGGAAAAATTCACTCTCTCAAGTAATTATCTATGACTTCATCTAAATCTTTCAAAATGACTTATTGTTTAGAAAGAAACAAATTGGTTGGGTTATCAAAATTCAATGCATGGAAGAAAAGGACATATCTAAAGCTAATTGAAAATGAAGTTATGGTTTCATAGAAGGATCTACAATTCAACCTCCAAAAGAAGACATTCTAGCATATATCAAATACATTCAGGGAGACATAAGAGCCTGAAGGATTCTTATAGAATCCATAAATGACTCTCTCATTCTCTATGTATTAAATCTAGAATCCTCAAAATAAATATATGATAAATTGGTGGAACTCTTCTCGAAAGGTTCTACAAAGGAAATAATATCCCTAAGACAAAAACTCTACAAATTGAGAAAGTCAAAGGAAGGAATAATTCCATATCTAATGGAGATTTTTGCAATACGAGAACAATTACTGAAGTTGGGAAAATTAATGTCTGATAGAGAAATACTCACTATGGTACAAAATGTCTTACCGAAAGAATGGATAGATTCCTCTTCCAGCATAGAGGGAGAGAAGAAGCCATGCCATTACAAAGTCTAGGTAAGATAGAAGAATCAAGATTGAAAGAAGTATCAAGAGAAGAGAATCAAGCCTTTGCCACCATGTCTAGGAAGAAAGGAACATTCGGTAAATTTGGTCCTCAAAATAAGAAGAGAAATGTGGACAAAGAATGATGCTTTGTATGTAATGATATTGGGCATTATAAACGAGATTTTCCTAGATTTAGAAAGTACAAGAGGAAAAAGGAAGAAGCCCATATAAGAGAAGAACCCGATGAAAATAAAATATAAGAAAGAAGAAGCAAGGGCTCTCAACTATGATTAGAATATTCTCCTCCTTTAAGTTATTTATGTTGGTTGTAAAATAGTATGATAGGAAGCAATGTATATTATAGCATCATGATAAAAGCATGATAGGAGCTCCTGGTGTAGTAGCGAGTCTGGGGAAAACCTCTCTGATAACTATTTCGATGGAAGGTAATCATCAAGATCAAGGGTCATCATGGAAACAGAGTTCTGAGATGTGATGACATATTGATGGAGCAGGCCAAGGGAATGAAGCTCTTCATTCTTAAGAAATTGCTACAGGATGACTCAAGGGAAAAAGGTATGAGGTATGTATATATTTATATGCTGACATTGGATGTTGTGAAGTCATGTCATATGGTTGCGGGTGATATTTAGAAGTATGATCTATGGAGGAATATCTATTGATGCAAGTACAACTAAAATCAACATAATATGTCCTCATGGAATATGAAGTGATTGTATATGAACGAGAAACTAGAAAAGTTGTAAATTCCTGGAAATGAAGAGTGGGCAGAGAGGAAGAGATCATGAAATGCAACCATGTCAAGAGGCAGTTATCATCCAGAAGCCAAGAAGATGTGACTAAGAAATCTCTTGGGAAGATATGTAGACTCTGACGGAAGTCTAGTAAAGAAGAAGACCCTTGTAAAAAAATATCATTAGGAGATGTGTCAATCTGTATAGAGGATTTCGATGCCTGCAATAAGATGTCATGGTGAAAGATCATCACTGAGGTAACCTTTTGTTTTAAAAGGTTCATATGTATATGTTTATCTATATGAATTTGTGCAGGGCTGCTAATCATGAGAAAGGATACATGATCCATGGAGATGATTTGAAGGAAAGCAGCATGGCATAACAGTAGACCAGATGAGAAATAATGATGAATCAATTTCTGATAATGGACATGACTCGTGACTGAAAGTGATGGATGATCTGTTCCCTATGAAGCCAAAAGTTGAATATTCCTCAATATCGAAATCCATGACATCGAGGGAAGGAATTCTTCATGAGTAGCTGGATTGTTGCTTCAGGACCCTAGTTGAGAGGGATCCTGGTGGTAAGTTTCTTACTCAGAAGAAACTTGAAGTATGTCCCTCATGTATTAAGAGGGGAGAGACGTATGTAATTATCTATTACATGTGTCATGCACTAGACCAGGACTAACAACCGTAAGTCTTAGTGAAGGCCATGTGAAGAGAACAGATAGACACATCATTCTGGTCTTCACCTGGAAGACAGAATGGAGGATTGGGTAATCATCTGGAATTCGAAACTCTTTGAGAATGAGATAGGGAATTCAAGATAAGAGTAGTCGTGGACCGATATTCCTTGAGGGCTAGCTACCCAAGATAAGAATAGTCCAAGAAGGTCATACTCTGGGAACACCTAGGTGGGGTATGTACCTTGGAGAGACAATGATTATGGTGTCTATTATTCATGTGTCTCGCTAGCATTGTAGCCCATTGTCTCGTTGAGAGATGGGGTTGTTAGTCAAGGCCTTGCACTAGGAAAATTCTGGTTGATATGATGCTATACACATGCGATTACCAATCTGATTCTTCTTATGAGATTCTTCAATTTTAAAGTGACCATGTACCTGTCTGAATACCTCCCTAGTTAAGAGGGAGCGTTGAAAAGTGTAACTAGGTCGGTCTTCATGTTGACTATGTAATTCTGTATTTATGTAAAGAAGAAGACAAAGATAATAAAAAGTATTTTGGTGTAATTTCTTCAAGGGTTTCATGAGCAAGTTTTTATTATGTAGATAGACTTCTCCTTGATGTCTATTAAGTGTCTCATACATGAAGGATCTAGTCTAGGAATATATGCTCCAAGACCTTGTGGAAGAAGCTCACAATAGCCCTCAAATAACGATGGAAGACAAGCTTTAAATTTAGTGAATAAATTCCCCATCGACGTTGGAATAAACTTACTCTAGTCGGCCTAATTCACCATGGACAAGTTGGCCTAACACAAAGTTGTATGATCGGCCTATTTAAAGGACTGTGACCTATATATATACTCAAGTCATGCAGTCACTTTGGAAGCAAACAATGCGGATATACATCTAAAATATAGGTATGGGAAGGAGATTGTGGAGAAGTACAGGAAGTTATAGATTGCAAAGGTACTAATTGCGGATAGGTACAACAAGGTACAAGATTGTGGATTGGTGAAACAACAATTGCGGATATATATGAGTAAAAGTTGTGGAAAACAAAGGTATAAGTGCGGATAAAGGATAAGGAAAATATTGGACTTGTGACGGACATATGCGAATGAGATTGAAGGTTAAGGTAGACAAACTGAAGAAGATAATATTTGTGAATTGCTCTGATATTGCAGACTTAGGGAAGTAGTAATAGTGCAGATTTTTGTATGAGTTAAAGGTCAAGAATTTATTATATATATGATTTTTATATAAGAAAGAAGGATATAGAATTCAAAGACAGCATGAAGTACAACATTCCAAGTGAAAAAAATTTTAACGAATGTCTTGAAGTATATTCACTCACATAATGCATAATAGAGATCAATTTGAAAGGTGTGAAAACGGACCGAATTCTCTAGGTCAAGAACAGAACAATGCAGATTTTTATAAAGGAGAAGAGTCGAGTTTTGGATCATCTAAAAGAGCGATATCAAGGTCTTGGAAGCATATCTAGGTCAAGGGTCTGAATCTGGGTCATGGTACTTGTCATTTGAAGATTTATAAGAAGAATTCTTTGCAGGTTTTCCTCTCCAAGAGGGAGAGGTTTTTCTTTGGCTCTAGGAGACTAATTTTGTGTCTTTTACATGTTGATAATTAAATTGATGAAAGACTAACTAAGCTAAACAAAGAAAGACATAAGTAACTCAAGCAATCTCACAAGTAATTATCAAAGAAGAGAATTTCTATTAATCCCTAGCCCTCCAAATTCTCAACACCCAAATCATCATTGCAGAAGGTTGCTTCAACAATTTCAGGTTCCATCAACCAAATTAGTCCAAGTTCCAAAAGTCATCAATGTTCCAAAACACTTCCCATCACTCCTATCCCTCAAAATCATCATTTTCCACAAGCACTAAACCCTAATTTCCTCTCCCACTAAGCTAGGACTTGCTATGGAAGCGGAGACATCTGAGCAGAGGAGGCATAAGTTAGGTCATATCAGCATGTATGAGGCCATTCCAAATCATAAACATAATGTCTCCATCATTTTTCAAGAAGTCATTCCAAGGGACAAATCATTTTCCACACATAGGGCCAGTTTTTCTTCAAACTATGTTTCTGACCAAATGGTGATGAATTTTACAAAAGTGAATGAGGTTTTTTTCCATCATAGGTCAAGGAAGAAAACACCCTTATTTTTTGACACAAGTGTCATGGTTTTTGAGAAATTTCAAAAATATTGTTGCTATAAGACAGTTGCTGCACTTTTGGAGTGACCTTGGGAAAATCAATTTTTCTCCCTGATGGAGTGTCCAAATGACTTTGCAGGATAATTCAAATGATAACTAGACAAATAGAGATTTCCAATGAGCTATCATTAGTTCAATTTGGAGTTGAGGAAGGCCTTTAAACATTGCCTGCAAGAACACACTGCATTTTTGCACCCCCATTCTGCACTATTTCACCAGTCTTGGGATAATTGATTTTTTAGGGGCTATACTTGATCATTTTCAATGCTTGATAGGTCCATTGTGTGGCCAAGAGAAATATGTTTCCAACAAGCTATAATGAGCTAAATTTGGACACCGGGGAGGCCTCCAAAAGTGGTATGCAATTTGGCGCTACTCACCTGGAAAGACGCGCATGTGAGTCACAGGCGCTCGCACACTCCGGCAACTTCATTGCAAGATTCCAAACTTTATAAAGTGTGTCCTCCAAACATTCGTAAAATATATTTTCATTTCGTAAATTAATTAAGACATCATTATTCCATCCTTGCATTACACAAGGATTTTCAGTGTCAAGATTTTCTTTTGCGATGAAATCTCTAGTTTTTCAACATAAACTTAGTTTCAATTCAATCCTAAATTTGACCTTGAAGACCCCTTTTACCCTTACCACATCACACAATAAATCCTATCCCGCCCCATATCATTAAATCTCTATCATAAAGTTCATTTTCCCCTAAACCCTGTCTCAGTCGCTAATTCCTGACACCTACTATCATACCCGTAATAAAAATTATAATTCCCCACCCCTAGTATTATGATCCTCTATCACCTCCACTCTCTAACAACTTCCCCCTACTTCCCCAATTTTTCCATCCCATTCGGCCACTCCTTAAACCTACATTTCACTCCTAACTCATCTCCCTAGGTTTCTAGACCAAGACACCATGGAAGAAGACAGAGCATTAGGGATGAGGTCTAAAATGGGCCTCCTAAGGAAAATGTACAATAAAAATTCACTTTATGAGAACCAATCACATTTTAGGGGATGACATCATCCCTAATGGTTGAGGTGGCATTGCTTGAGTTAAAGATACTTACTTGTCACATTTCACGTAGCAGTAAAAGAAGCCACCTATAATATTTTCTGTTATACCAAAAGGTACAGACTTTTGAGCCTCCAAGGAACAAATTTTATCACTAAAAATTGTTTGCTCTTGAAGACTACTTGAAGGCCCTATGTTCATTCTAAATCTTCATTTACTATTTCCATTTCATGTTCTGGCCTCACACTTCATAAGAAGAGACCCACGAAGAACCCGACTATTTTCGCCCTCTCCCCACGCAAACTGTCCCTTCATATGCTCCTTCTGGTAAAATCTCTTTGCTTTCATGATTCATTTTCTTCCCTTCATGAAAATCACTTTTTTATGCTGCTGAAGACTCATACCATAGCTTTAATTTAAACTTCTTTAAAACAACCCACAGTGACTTAGTAATAAACTTTATACAAAGCCCCACCTTCAAGTCCACTTCCCTTTTTCAGACTCGCCACATACGTTATTATATAAACTTTATTATAAAGTTCATATTATATAATATATGGCCCACCGCTTATCGCAAATCGCAATCTCGCATTATCGCATTTTCCATGGTTTGTTCAATTGAACCATTGCAAAAACTTGCGATGCGATCGTTCCGCTTGATCACAAATCGCGTAATCACAATTTCGCATTTCGTTGTTTACGTCCGTTTGATCCATCACAGATATTTGCGATGCGATTCAATCGCGTCGCAAATATTTGCGATGCGACTGCCCGATCGCAGTTTCTCTCCATCACATAATCCGCCCATCGCATATTCCCTCCTCCATCGCAAATCACAAATCGCATTTTTCGTGAAACCCCTGATCACTCATCGCAAATATTTGAGATACGATTTTGTGATCCCTATTAACCTCCTCTGTATAAAGTCTCCACTGTTGGATGCAGCCATCCAACGGTCCCAATATTTCACGCCTTCCGAAGCAGTTTTAACCTAAAAACGCAGGATTTCCTAATTGTTTTTGTGTTTTGCAGGTGTTTTAATGGTTTTCCATTGTATAAATAAGGAAGGCCGAGGATTAGGAAAGAAATTTCCTGCGCCTTCGAGCTATTTAAAGGAACCATTCACAGGTTTGAAGTCAATAATTTATTAATGTTTCATGAGTGTTGATAGCATAAAAAGCCCTGTGCGGCCCTGCACATCGACAAGACACTATTTTATTCAAAAGAATAGTTAAAGAGTATCAGTTTTAAAGATAAAGCACATCAGATGAAGATTGAAGATAGTATTACGGGGATTACGGCTAAGACGGTCATCAAAATCCTAATCCCCGACCCAAAACACATTTTAAAGAAAAACTAAAGTGTTTTATCAGACAAATCCTCCACTGCCACATCTTGAGGCAAATTGATTCCTCAGCTACCACCGAGCCACCTGTTGCCTCAAACCTTTCAAAGAAGAGGCCAAAGTTATTGAATAAAATCAGATATTCACCTCCAGCACAGCCAGGGAGTTACTTCTGCAAGGAAATAAATGCAGAACTATCTGCAGAAGTTACTCCAAACGTACACGGAGCCTCAAAGTCAAATAAATCTCCCACCGAGCTTTGATATTAATTGTAAAACAGTTAATACAGTGAAACACCTGTAAGCTTCTCCATCGAGCCCCTCAAAAGGCCGAGAAGTCATCATCCTGTATTAATTGTCCTAAGAGGTCTTTTCCTCAGATATTTTTCTCCTCATTCTTCTATAAATACTTCTATAGAAGATGAGAAAATGTTGGTCACTGCATATCTGTAGCATGTAAATAGTTTTCTGAAGCTGTTGTAAGCTCTGTTTGTAAGAGAAAATACCTAAGTTGAGCTGAGAAGCCTGAAGTTGTAAAGAACCATTGGACTTAAAGATTGTAACTAGTTTGGAGCATCAATACAAGTTGATTTATGGGATCCTGGTCTATGTTGACGGTGATGTTATTCTCATTTGTAACTTGTTATTTTATTTCTGTTTTCATTTTGTTTCATTTTCCACTGTAAAGAACAGTTTAAACAGGGTTAGGACCTACTGTATATCAGTAACCTTCTCTGGCTGAGAAATATTTATTTGAATGTTTTCTTCCAATATGTGTTATTCAGGAATGACTTAATTCAGTTTAGGCATGAGAATGCTGGCGTTCCCTCATTTTATCGTCCTAGCTGAATATTATTTCTGAACGTTACTTTCAGTATATGTTATGTGATGATGAACTGAAGGAAGATATTGTTAGCCCTGGTCCCAGACTTGTCTGCATAACTAACAGATTGTTTCCCTTGGAATGTGTTAAAAGTTGGCTAGTTTAGAAGCACTTGCTAGATCTTAGACCATTCTGTGTTATCGTTGTGTTTCCCCTTGTTTTGTATATTTTCTATTGGAAGTGTGTCAAAGGCTGGTTGGTTTAAAAGTACTTACCAGATCCTAGTCTGCTTTCGTGTCCTTCTTAAAATGTTTTTCAAAGGCTGACTGGTTTAAAAGTACTTATCAGATCCTAGGCTGCTCTTCGTTCTGCATCTGTTTAATTCCCCTTCTTGATGTATCACTCCATTCCATAAATCAAACTTTAAAGAGATCCTTAGACATAGATGACTTGCCCCATGGACCACTCTTGCCTCTTGCTACTCTAATTAAAACCCTACTATGACTCCATAGCCCAATGGATTGAAGTTGTTTCTTGCCTATCTTCTTAGCTGAATCAATTTTCGCTTTCATTCATCTTCACCCTTCATTTAGACTTCCTTCACCTTCATTTATCTTTGTCCAACCAAAGCAAACAAAACCCTTGGTCTTCATAACTAGCCTAATATCATTACCCTAAACTTCAAAGACAAATCCATCTTTGTACATATTGGAGAGATCCCTCTCCGGATTCAGGAGGGCTAGATCCTAGAATCCCAAAGTTGGTTGAAATGATGTTAACTCTGTGATCGGACTTTTTCCAATCTTTCTTATTACAGAGACCTAACATTTCTGGCGACTCCACTAGGGAAGAACCCTGAATCATTTTCATTTAAAGATAATCATATGACATCATAGATTTGGTTCATAGAGCATTTGTTTTATTAACCAGCTGGAGTCACCCAACATTTCTGGCGACTCCGCTGGGGAATCTGAGTTCTTTTCATTTTAAATACTGCTAAGACTCAGAGTACCCCTGATATCTTTAGATTGGTACATGGTGGTGGACCATAAAACTTTTTACCTATGAAAAGAGCTAAAAACATCCACCTGGCGACTCCACACTCTGAAACTCCCAGAAGACCAAATGACTCCACTAGTAGAAGACCCTGAACTGATTGACCAGACACAGTGACCTCTTTCTTGATCTACAATTATGATTCCAAGAATACAACGAAGATATGCCCCAATGAGTAGAGATCATATCCCTGGGTTTCCACATAAGATTCCCCAGGTGAATTGGGATGACAACCTCGCTGTTTTTGAGGGTGAAAATTTTGATGAACCTCTATTACATCTCCTCAGATTTCATATACATGTATGGAGGTTGAAAGTTGAATGGCATGAAGACTGCCTAATGAAATTGTTCATGTTAACATTAGAAGGAAAAGCTAGGGATTGGTATGAATGCTTAAGATCTAGTAGTTTGTTTTCCTTAAGAGACCTTGAATATGTGTTCTATGAGAACTATGAAGAAAACGCTACATCATTATCATGGGGTGCAATATATTATGATCCATCACAAAACATCACCCAACACATTATAGATAATGAGGAAGCTTTGGAAGAGATGCATCCTGAAGATCTTTTAACAGCCATTCATGAGTTTAATCTCCTATTGAAAAATCTTAAGAATATAGATGAATCAGTTGAGGAAGAGATGATCTAAGAAATAATGGACGTTCCTCAAGATATCCCTGAAAACTCAAATATTGATTCATCATCCCTTATAGCTGAGGCTCAAGAAGACATCCAGCCTCAAGATCAGTCTTCGCAAGGGACAGAGAATTGCTGTACTTCTGTTCAAAGGGACATGGAAACATCTTCCCCTTTGACAGAGAAGGAAATAGAAGAGACTATTTATAAACAGTCAGTCTCTGAAACTTTTTGCAAAACAAACACTCTTGCCCATTCGCATAGAGAACTTTGTTGTACAGATTTAGAAAATTCTTTTGTAAATCATAATGAAGAGAGACCTGTTGATAACCCAATATGTTCGACTGATGAAATTGTTTATTCCGATGATTTTCCAAATTTCGATCAGTCTGATGATGATGATGAGTTTCAAGAAAAAATTAATCACGCAGGGCAACCTACGTTCGATTGGTGTTATGAGTTTCACCATCATCAACTTGAAAGCAGAAATCACCCATTTCAATCCATCACAAATCGCTTTCACATAATTGGGAATCAACAGCTTTTCAACTCAGAAGGTGAAGAGAAGAGCAATGAAGAAATTTTTGAGCAGGAGGAAACATTTGAAAACACCCCCACTCAAGAATATAATAACCTCTTCACAGAATTTAGTCCACTGAATACGAGCATACAAGGGCCACAAGAGGACAACACTGTCAAATATGATGAGTCCTCCAGTTCAGAAGATGATGAAGATGAAGAAGAAAAACAAATAGAAGACTATCCTGCTGTGGATATATCATCTTCTCGAGAAGAAAATTCTCCCTTCACTGATATTAGTCTGTCATTTAAAGATCCTGAATTTAAATCAAAAGCAAGCATAGATTCAAAGAAAGAAGATATTTCACTGTTTGCTATTTTACAGGTTAAGAATGATGATACTTCCAAGCTACATACTAAAGAGATAGTCCTTAAAGCTGATGTCTTGGAAGTAGATGGTCTACCAATTGTGGAGGACCAAAAGGAAGAGAATCTTCATCTTTTCTTTGTTGATCCTATGGAAGAGTGTGTGGAAATCCCGACTGGCTCAAATTATCAAGCATTGATCCTTTGCAAAAGCCAGAGACATGAAAAGTTGTCACCTTCTGTGATAGCCTCGGTTTTGAAGATTAATCTTCAAAATATACTATGGATACCTCTGACAAGCAGCCAGAGTTTCTTCTTCTTCTTGACATTACTCAGTTGGCTGCATTGGCACTTTTGTATCAAATGAATATGTAAATACTCCATGTTTAGAATAGGTTAGATAGGAATGTCAATAAAGCTCAGTTCCGAGCATGTAGTTAGTTGTTGTTTTATGCTTTGGAGAAAATATCAAGGATTCAAAAATACAAAAACAAAGAAAATGAAAAGAGGGCAGAAGGAAAACAAGAAAGGCACAGCCCCATGCCAAAAAGAGAAATAAATTTGAAAGTGTGCAAGCTCAAATGCCACTCCTCAAAACACACTTCTAGTTAGTCAAACTGCCTAATCTTGACTAATTAGCTTTAAATTTTCTGCTGATAGGATAGTGAATTCGATTTGCCAAACTGTTCAATCTTGGCTTATCAGTAGATAGATTATGATAGAAATGAAGGTTCAAACAAACTCAAAATCTGAACCAAAGTTTCCAAAGAGAGATGACTCAAAACTGTTTTATTTTCTGAGTCATAAAAGAGAAAAATTGGTTCTAATTTGCCCAAAATCTGAATCAGATATCAAGGAAGAGACAGCTCAAACAAAAGCAAAAACAGAGCTGTGAAAAAAAGAGAAGGCCATGATGAGAAACTTTCAGATCTTAAGCCTTCCATTTTTTATTTTAATTTTCTGCAAATAATAATCTATGTGCAGCTTGTTCTTATGCCATAGATCACAGCAAGTCAAACAGCTCAATCTTGACTTGACTGTTTTTAAATTTCTATTGTAGAATTTAGAGAATGAAAGTCTGTTGGACAGTTTAATCCCAACAGACAGTAGATTAGGTAGAGAAATATCTGAGCTCAACTGTTTAACCTGAGTTCAGGGAGGAATAAGGAGTAGAAGTCGATTAGTTTTTATGTTTCCAAAAGAATAAAATGTTGTGAAAAGAGTTTGCCAATCCAAGTGCACTCCAATGAAGAAAAAATGCTAGATCAGTAGGATTGGGTAAGTAGAAAGTTTGTATCGATGAAGGACCATTGTTTTCATGGTTGCTAAATATGTTTCAAACAATATCATCCAGTAAAGGAATGGCAACCCAATGGATCAGGCACAAGTCAGCGTCCCAGAGAAATCAAGTCTGAATTCTTGATGCCTTCAAGAAGGCACCATCCCCATGTGGAGCCACTGTTAGCCACCTATAATATTTTGTTATACCAAAAGGTGGCTAAGACTTTTTGAGCCTCCAAGGAACAAATTTTATCACTAAAAATTGTTGGCTCTTGAAGACTACTTGAAGGCCTCATGCCTCTGTCCGAAATCTTCATTTACTATTTCCATTTCATGCTCTGAAATTCTGCTAATTTCATAAGAAGAGATTGCTGAAGAACCATCATTTTCGCCCTTCTCCCACGCAAAACTAACCTTCATATGCTCCCCTTTTTCTCTGTGAAATCCCTTTTGTTTTCATGATTCATTTTCTCCCCTTCATGAAAATCACTCTTATTAAGGTTGAAGACTCATTCTTTAGCTTTACCGAAACCCCTCAAATAACCCACAGGAATTTATAATAAAGACTTTATGTTATAAAGCCCTACCCTTCTAACCACTTCCCCTTTTTCATACCTCGCCATACGTTATTATATAAACTTTATTATAAAGTTTATACCATACAATATATGGCCCACCGCTTATCGCAAATCACAATATCGCATTATCGCATTTTCCATGGTTTGTTCAATTGACCCATCGCAAAAACTTGCGATGCGATCGTTCCGCTCGATCGCAAATCGCGTAATCGCAATTTCGCATTTCGTTGTTTACGTTCGTTTGATCCATCGCAGATATTTGCGATGTGATTTGATCGCGTCGTAAATATTTGCGATGCGACCACCCGATCACAGTTTCTCTCCATCGCATAATCCGCCCATCGCATATTCCCTCCTCCATCGCAAATCACAAATCGCATTTTTCGTGAAACCCCTGATCACTCATCGCAAATATTTGCGATACGATTTTGCGATCCCTATTAACCTCCTCTATATAAAGTCTCCACCGTTGGATGCAGCCATCCAACGGTCCCAATATTTCATGCCTTTTGAAGTAGTTTTAACCTAAAAACGCGGGATTTCTTAATTGTTTTTGTGTTTTGCAGGTGTTTTTGGTTTTCCATTATATAATGAAGGACAACCGAGGGTTGGGAAAGACGTTTCCTGTGCCTTCGAGCTATTATAGAGAACCATTCACAGGGTTAAATTCAAATGACTTATCAACGTTTCATGAGCGTTGATAGCATAAAGAGCCCTGTGCGGCCCTGCACATCGACAAGACAATGTTTTATTCAAAAGAACCGTTAAAGAGTATCATTTTTGAAGATAAAGCATAGCAGATGAAGATTGAAGACAGTTTTACGGGGATTACGGCTAAGACGGTCATCAAAATCCTAATCCCCAACTCAAAACACATTTTAAAGAAAACCTAAAGTGCTTATCAGACAGTAGCCCCCACCGCCACATCTTGAGTGCACCACTGCCTACCACAAATGCCACCCGCGTCTCAAACCTTCGCGCAGGCCGAAGTTATTGAATGAATAGATTCGCTTCCGAAAGACAAACAGGAGTTACTTCGTAAGGAAATAAATGCGTAACTATCTCAGGTTACTCCAAACGCAGATGTGAGCTCGTTTAAATAAAGCCCCACCGAGCTTTTGACATATGGCATGACGGACACGAAGAACAATCGTAAGCTTCTCCATTGAGCCCCTCAAAAGGCCGAGAAGTCATCACCCTGTATTAATTGTCCTAAGACGTATTTTCCTCAGATCTTTTTCTCCTCATTCTTCTATAAATACTTCTGTAGAAGATGAGAAGTGGTTGGTCACTACATATCTGTAGCATGTAAATAGTTTTCTGAAGCTGCTGTAAGCTCTGTTTGTAAGAGAAAATACCTAATTTGAGCTGAGAAGCCTGAAGCTGTAAAGAACCATTGGAATTAAAGATTGTAACTGGTTTGGAACATCAATACAAGCTGATTTATGGGATCCTGGTCTATGTTGACGGTGATGTTATTCTCATTTGTAACTTGTTATTTTATTTATGTTTTCATTTTGTTTCATTTTCCACTGTAAAGAACAGTTTAAACAGGGTTAGGACCTACTGTATATCAGTAACCTTGCTAAGCTAGGACTTGCTATGGAAGCGGAGACATCTGAGCAGAGGAGGCATAAGTTAGGTCATATCAGCATGTATGAGGCCATTCCAAATCATAAACATAATGTCTCCATCATTTTTCAAGAAGTCATTCCAAGGGACAAATCATTTTCCACACATAGGGCCAGTTTTTCTTCAAACTATGTTTCTGACCAAATGGTGATGAATTTTACAAAAGTGAATGAGGTTTTTTTCCATCATAGGTCAAGGAAGAAAACACCCTTATTTTTTGACACAAGTGTCATGGTTTTTGAGAAATTTCAAAAATATTGTTGCTATAAGACAGTTGCTGCACTTTTGGAGTGACCTTGGGAAAATCAATTTTTCTCCCTAATGGAGTGTCCAAATGACTTTGTTGGATAAGTCAAATGATAACTTGACAAATAGAGATTTCCAATGAGCTATCATTAGTTCAATTTGGAGTTGAGGAAGGCCTTTAAACATTGCCTGCAAGAACACACTGCATTTTTGCACCCCCATTCTGCACTATTTCACCAGTCTTGGGATAATTGATTTTTTAGGGGCTATACTTGATCATTTTCAATGCTTGATAGGTCCATTGTGTGGCCAAGAGAAATATGTTTCCAACAAGCTATAATGAGCTAAATTTGGACACCGGGGAGGCCTCCAAAAGTGGTATGCAATTTGGCGCTACTCACCTGGAAAGACGCGTTGCGCATAGAGCCAGAGGCACTGCACACCTGGCAAATTTCACTTGCAAGATTCCAAACTCGGTGCAGGGCCTCCAAACATTCAGAAAATGGTTTCTTCATTTCTCAGAAATTAATTAAGACATCATTATTCCATCCTTGCATTTCTCAAGTACAAATTTCATGGTGTCAAGATTTTCATGAGAAATCTCTAGTTTTTCAAGATATAAACCCTAGTTTCAATTCCTAATCCTAAATTTGATCCTTGAAGACCCCTTTTACCCTTACCACATCACAATAAATCCTATCCCTGCCCCTATATCATTAAATCTCTATCATAAATTTCATTTTCCCCTAAACCCTAAGTCCTAGGCTGCTAATTCCTAGACAACTCTACTATCATACCTGTAATAAAATTATAATTCCCAATTCCCTTAGTATTATGATCCCCTATCACCTTCCTAATTTCCCTAACAACTTCCCCTACTTCCCCAATTTTTTCCATCCCATTCGCCACTCCCTAAACCTACATTTCACTCCTAACTCATCTCCCTAGGGTTTCTAGACCAAGACACCATGGAAGAAGATAGAGCATTAGGGGGATTTTGAGGTCTAAAATGGGTTTCCTAAGGAAAATGTACAATAAAAATTCACTTTAGGAGAAACAATCACATTTTAGGGGATGACATCATCCTTAATGGTTGAAGTAACATTGCTTGAGTTAAAGATACTTATCAAGGCCACATTTCACGTAGGAAGAAGCATCACAATATTTGTTACACTGTGTTGTACACTTGATCAAGGAACAAATTTTATCACTAAAAATTGTTGTCTCTTGAAGACTCCTTGAAGGCCTCATGCCTCTATCTGAAATCTTCATTTACTATTTCTATTTCATGCTTTGAAATTATGCTAATTTCATAAGAAGAGAGTGCTGAAAAACCATCATTTTCGCCCTTCTCCCACTCAAAACTAACCTTCATATGCTTCCCTTTTTCCCCATAAAATCCCCTTTGTTTTCATGATTCATTTTCTCCCCTTCATGAAAATCACTCGTATTAAGGTTAAAGACTCACTCTTTAGCTTTGCCATAACCCCCATTTCCATTGAAAAAACCATGAAAAATGCATAGAAAACCAAGCGCTAACTCTAGAAGTGCTCATCGCAGATCGCAAATCGCGGAATCACGGTTTTATCTAAAAAAGATCATCGCAAGTTTCTGCGATGCGATCATTCGCATATCGCAAATCGCATTTTTCGTTGTTTAAACAGTTTGATCCATCGCATTTTTTCCCCAGCTCTCATCGCAAATCGCAAATATAGCATTTTCTCTCTGTCGCATAAATCAGCCATCACAAATATTTGCGCTGCGATCCATCGCAGATCGCAGATCGCAATTTTCAGTTTTCCTCCAAAGAGCCATCGCAAATATTTGCGATGCGATCCATCGCAGTTTCCGCCCATCGCATAATCGCAATATCGCATTTTCTCTCCGTCGCATAATCCGCCATCACATTTTCCACTTTTGCGATTTGCGATCAGTCCCGCCGGGCCCACCGTACGATCCCATCGCCGCTCATATAAAATTCGCCTTTTTCCTTTGTAAAATTAAAAACGTCATATTGTATTGTTTACAAAGGTTTTTCCGCTGCCTTCTCCCAACCGTCGATCTTGCGCGATCGACGGCTTAAATTTTATCTTTTTCCACCATTCTATGATTTCTCCAAATAATCCCGACCATTGGATGATGCCATCCAACGGCCCTACTTCCTCCGCACATCTCCAATGTAGTTTAACCTATAAACGTAGGATTTCTTAATTGTTTTTGTGTTTTGAAGGAGTTTTAATGGTTTTCCATTGTATAAAGAAAGAAAGCCGAGGATTAGGAAAGACGTTTCCTGCGCCTTCGAGCTATTTAAAAGAACCATTCACAGGTTTTAAGTCAATGATTTATCAACGTTTCATGAGCGTTGATAGCATAAAAAGCCCTGTGCGGCCCTACACATCGACAAGACACTGTTTTATTCAAAAGAACAGTTAAAGAGTATCAGTTTTAAAAGATAAAGCACAAAAGATGAAGATTGAAGACAGTATTATGGGGATTACGTCTAAGACGGTCATCAAAATCCTAATCCCCGACCCAAAACACATTTTAAAGAAAACCTAAAGTGTTTTATCAGACAGAAAGCCTCCACCGCCACATCTTGAGGCAAATTGATTCCTCAGCTACCATAGAGCCACCTGTTGCCTCAAACCTTTCAAAGCAGAGGCCAAAGTTATTGAAGAAAATCAGATATTCGCCTCCAGCACAGCTAGGGAGCTACTTCTGCAAGGAAATAAATGCAGAACTATCTGCAGAAGTTACTCCAAACGTACACGGAGCCTCAAAGTCAAATAAAGCTCCCACCGAGCTTTGATATTAATTGTAAACAGTTAATACAGTGAAACACCTGTAAGCTTCTCCATCGAGCCCCTCAAAAGGCCGAGAAGTCATCACCCTGTATTAATTGTCCTAAGAGGTCTTTTCCTAAAATCTTTTCCTCCTCATTCTTCTATAAATACTTCTGTAGAAGATGAGAAACTGTTGGTCACTGCATATCTGTAGCATGTAAATAGTTTTCTGAAGCTGCTGTAAGCTCTGTTTGTAAGTGAAGATACCTAAGTTGAGCTGAGAAGCCTGAAGCTGTAAAGAACCATTGGACTTAAAGATTGTAACTGGTTTGGAACATCAATACAAGCTGATTTATGGGATCCTGGTCTATGTTGACGGCGATGTTATTCTCATTTGTAACTTGTTATTTTATTTATGTTTTCATTTTGTTTCATTTTCCACTGTAAAGAACAGTTTAAACAGGGTTAGGACCTATTGTATATCAGTGACCTTCTCTGGCTGAGAAATCCTTATTTGAATGTTTTCTTCCAATTTGTGTTAATTAGGAATGATTTAATTCAGTTTAAGCATAGGAATGCTGGTGTTCCCTCATCTGATTGTTTAGCTGAATGTCAGTCTTGAATGTTATGTTCAGTATTAGTTAAGTTGACATGAACGCTGGAAGATATGGTGTGCCCTAGTACTATTTTCACTCCCAAGGACTGTCTGAATGTTTCCCTTGGAATGTGTTAAAAGCTGGCTAGTTTAGAAGCACTTACCAGATCTTAGACCATTCTGTGTTATCTTTGTGTTTCCCCTTGTTTTGTATGTTTTCTATTGAAAGTGTGTCAAAGGCTGGCTAGTTTAAAAGTACTTCCCAGATCGTAGTCTGCTTTCATGTCCTTCTTAAGTGTTTGTCAAAGGCTGACTGGT
Source organism: Pinus albicaulis (assembly GCA_034641835.2). Lineage (NCBI taxonomy): Eukaryota > Viridiplantae > Streptophyta > Pinopsida > Pinales > Pinaceae > Pinus > Pinus albicaulis. Next base: position 469,853,218 of record CM076584.1, on the reverse strand, counting down.
TTAAAAGTACTTATCAAATCCTAGGCTGCTCTTTGTTCTCCATCTGTTTATTTCCCCTTCTTGATGTACCACTCCATTCCATAAATCAAACTTTAAAGAGATCCTTAGACATATATGACTTGCCCCATGGACCACTCTTGCCTCTTGCTACTCCAATTAAAACCCTACTATGACTCCATAGCCCAATGGATTGAAGCTGTTTCTTGCCTATCTTCTTAGCTGAATCAATTTTCGCTTTCATTCATCTTCACCCTTCATTTAGACTTCCTTCACCTTCATTTATCTTTGTCCAACCAAATAAAACAAAACCCTTGGTCTTCATAACTAGCCTAATATCATTACCCTAAACTTCAAAGACAAATCCATCTTTCTACATATTAGAGAGATCCCTTTCCGGATTCAGGAGGGCTAGATCCTAGAATCCCAAAGTTGGTTGAAATGATGTTAACTCTGTGATCGGACTTTTGCCAATCTTGCTTATTACAGAGACCCAACATTTCTGGCGACTCCGCTGGGGAGCTGATTTCTTTTCATTTTAAATAATGCTAAGACTCAGAGTACCCCTGATATCTTTAGATTGGTACACGGTGGTGGACCATAAAAATTTTTACCTCTGAAAAGAGCTAAAAACATCCACCTGGTGACTCCACACTCTGAAACTCCCAGAAGACCAAATGACTCCACTGGTAGAAGACCCTGAACTGATTGACCAGACACAGTGACCTCTTTCTTGATATACAATTATGATTCCAAGAATACAACGAAGATATGCCCCAATGAGTAGAGATCATATCCCTGGGTTTCCACATAAGATGCCCCAGGTGAATTGGGATGACAACCTGCCTCTTTTTCAAGGCGAAAAGTTTGATAACCCTCTATTACATCTCATCAAATTTCATATACATGTATGGAGGTTGAAATTTGAATGGCATGAAGACTGCCTAATGAAAATGTTCATGTTAACATTAGAAGGAAAAGCTAGGGATTGGTATGAATGGTTAAGATCTAGTAGTTTGTTTTCTTTAAGAGACCTTGAATATGTGTTCTATGAGAACTATGAAGAAAATGCTACGTCATTAACATGGGGTGCAATATATTATGATCCATCACAAAACATCACCCAACACATTATAGATAATGAGGAAGCTTTGGAAGAGATGCATCCTGAAGATCTTTTAACATCCATTCATGAGTTTAATCTCCTATTGAAATTTTTTAAGAATATAGATGAATCAATTGAGGAAGAGATGATCCAAGAAATAATAGACATTCCTCAAGATATCCCTGAAAACTCAAATATTGATTCATCATCCCTTATAGCTGAGGCTCAAGAAGACATCCAGCCTCAAAATCAGTCTTCGCAAGAGACAGAGAATTGTTGTACTTCTGTTCAAAGGGACATGGAAACATCTTCCCCTTTGACAGAGAAGGAAATAGAATAGACTATTTATAAACAGTCAGTCTCTGAAACTTTTTGCAAAACAAACACTCTTGCCCATTCGCATAGAGAACTTTGTTGTACAGATTTAGAAAATTCTTTTGTAAATCATAATGAAGAGAGACCTACTGATAACCCAATATGTTTGACCGATGAAATTGTTTATTCCGATGATTTTCCAAATTTCGATCAGTCTGATGATGATGATGAGTTTCAAGCAAAAATTAATCACGCAGGGCAACCTGCGTTCGATTGGTGTTATGAGTTTCACCATCATCAACTTGAAAGCAGAAATCACCCATTTCAATCCATCACAAATCGCTTTCACATAATTGGGAATCAACAGCTTTTCAACTCAGAAGGTGAAGAGAAGAGCAATGAAGAAATTTTTGAGCAGGAGGAAACCTTTGAAAACACCCCCACTCAAGAATATAATAACCTCTTCACAGAATTTAGTCCACTGAATACGAGCATACAAGGGCCACAAGAGGACAACACTGTCAAATATGATGAGTCCTCCAGTTCAGAAGATGATGAAGATGAAGAAGACAAACAAATAGAAGACTATCCTGCTGTGGATATATCATCTTCTCGAGAAGAAACTTCTCCCTTCACTGATATTAGTCTGTAATTTAAAGAGCCTGAATTTATATCAAAAGCAAGCATAGATTCAAAGAAAGAAGATATTTCACTGTTTGCTATTTTGCAGGTTAAGAATGATGATACTTCCAAGCTACATACTAAAGAGATAGTCCTCAAAGCTGATGTCTTGGAAGTAGATGATCTACCAATTGTGAAGGACCAAAAGGAAGAGAATCTTCATCTTTTCTTTGTTGATCCTATGGAAGAGTGTGTGGAAATCCCAACTGGCTCAAATTATCAAGCATTGATCCTTTGCAAAAGCCAGAGACATGAAAATTTGTCACCTTCTGTGATAGCCTCGGTTTTGAAGATTAATCTTCAAAATATACTATGGATACCTCTGACAAGCAGCCAGAGTTTCTTCTTCTTCTTGACATTACTCAGCTGGCTGCATTGGCACTTTTGTATCATATGAATATGTAAATACTCCATGTTTAGAATAGGTTAGATAGGAATGTCAATAAAGCTCAGTTCCAAGCATGTAGTTAGTTGTTGTTTTCTGCTTTGGAGAAAAAATCAAGGATTCAAAAATACAAAAACAAAGAAAATGAAAAGAGGGCAGAAGGAAAACAAGAAAGGCACAGTCCCATGCCAAAAAGAGAAATAAATCTGAAAGTGTGCAAGCTCAAATGCCACTCCTCAAAACACACTTCTAGTTAGTCAAACTGCCTAATCTTGACTAATTAGCTTTAAATTTTCTGCTGATAGGATAGTGAATTCAATTTTCCAAACTGTTCAATCTTGGCTTATCATGTAGATAGATTAGGATAGAAATGAAGGTTCAAATAAACTCAAAATCCGAACCAAAGTTTCCAAAGAGAGATGACTCAAAATTGTTTTATTTTCTGAGTCATAAAAGAGAAAAACTGGTTCTAATCTGCCCAAAATCTGAATCAGATATCAAGGAAGAGACAACTCAAACAAAAGCAAAAACAGAGCTGTGAAGAAAAGAGAAGGCCATGATGAGAAACTTTCAGATCTTAAGCCTTCCATTTTTTATTTTAGTTTTCTGCAAATAATAATCTATGTGCAGCTTTTTCTTATGCCATAGATCACAACAAGTCAAACAGCTCAATCTTGACTTGACTGTTTTTAAATTTTTGTTGTAGAATTTAGAGAATGAAAGTCTGTTGGACAGTTTAATCCCAACAGACAATAGATTAGGTAGAGAAATATCTGAGCTCAACTGTTTAACCTGAGTTCAGGGAGGAATAAGGAGTAGAAGTCGATTAGTTTTTATGCTTCCAAAAGAATAAAATGTTGTGAAAAGAGTTTGCCAATCCAAGTGCACTCCAATGAAGAAAAAATGCTAGATCAGTAGGATTGGGTAGGTAGAAAGTTTGTATTGATGAAGGACCATTGTTTTCATGGCTGCTAAAAATGTTTCAAGCAAGATCATCCAGCAAAGGAATGGCAACCCAATGGATCAGGTACAAGTCAGCGTCCCAGAGAAATCAAGTCTGAATTCTTGATGCCTTCAAGAAGGCACCATCCCCATGTGGAGCCACTGTTAGCCACCTATAATATTTTGTTATACCAAAAGGTGGCTAAGACTTTTTGAGCCTCCAAGGAACAAATTTTATCACTAAAAATTGTTGGCTCTTCAAGACTCCTTGAAGGCCTCATGCCTCTCTCCGAAATCTTCATTTACTATTTCCATTTCATGCTCTGAAATTCTGCTAATTTCATAAGAAGAGACTGCTGAAGAACCATCATTTTCGCCCTTCTCCCACGCAAAACTAACCTTCATATGCTCCCCTTTTTCTCTGTGAAATCCCTTTTGTTTTCATGATTCATTTTCTCCCCTTCATGAAAATCACTCTTATTAAGGTTGAAGACTCATTCTTTAGCTTTACCGAAACCCCTCAAATAACCCACAGGACTTTATAATAAAAACTTTATGTTATAAAGCCCTACCCTTCTAACCACTTCCCCTTTTTCATACCCCGCCATACGTTATTATATAAAATTTATTATAAAGTTCATATCATGTAATATATGGCCCACCGCTTATCGCAAATCGCAATCTCGCATTATCGCATTTTCCATGGTTCGTTCAATTGACCCATCGCAAAAACTTGCGATGCGATCGTTCCGCCCGATCGCAAATCGTGTAATCGCAATTTCGCATTTCGTTGTTTACGTCTGTTTGATCCATCGCAGATATTTGCGATGCGACCGCCCGATCGCAGTTTCTCTCCGTCGCATAATCCGCCCATCGCATATTCCCTCCTCCATCGCAAATCGCAAATCGTATTTTTCGTGAAACCCCTGATCACTCATCGAAAATATTTGCGATACGATTTTGCGATCCCTATTAACCTCCTCTGTATAAATTCTCCACCGTTGGATGCAGCCATCCAACAGTCCCAATCTTTCACGCCTTCCGAAGCAGTTTTAACCTAAAAACGCAGGATTTCTTAATTATTTTTGTGTTTTGCAGGTGTTTTTGGCTTTCCATTATATAATGAAGGACAGCCGAGGATTGGGAAAGACGTTTCCTATGCCTTTGAGCTATTACAGAGAACCATTCACAGGGTTAATTTCAAATGACGTATCAACGTTTCATGAGCGTTGATAGCATAAAGAGCCCTGTGCGTCCCTGCACATCGACAAGACACTGTTTTATTCAAAAGAACAGTTAAAGAGTATCAGTTTTGAAGATAAAGCACGACGAGATGAAAATTGGCTTGATTTTATGGGGATTACGGCTAAGACAGTTATCAAAAGCCTAATCCCCAATCTAAAACACAGTTTAAAGGAAAACCTAAAGTGTTTTATCAGACAGAAAGCCTCCACCGCCACATCTGAGGCAAATTGATTCCTCGGCTACCACCGAGCCACCTATTTCCTCAAAGCATTCAAATACAGGCTGAAGTTATTGAAGAAAATCTGATATTCGCCTCCAGCCACGGCCCGGAGTTTCGCCACGCGAGGGAAATAAATCGAACTATACGAAGTTACTCCAAACGTACAGAGCCTCAAAGTCAAATAAAGCTCCCATAGGGCTTTGATATTAATTGTAAAACGAGTTAATACGGTGAAACACTAATAAGCTTCTCCTCGGCCCTCAAAGGCAGAGAGTGTCTTACTGTATTAGTTGTCCTAAGAGGTCTTTCATATTGGATCTTTTTCTCCTCATTCTTATCAATACTTCGCCAGAAGGTATTGTTGGTCACTACATATACGCTGTTAGCATGTAAATAGTTTTCTGAAGGCTGTATGGCTACGGTTTGTAAGAGAAAATACGTAAGTTGATAGCACATTGTAAAGAACCAGGGGACTTAAAGATTGTAACTGGTTTGGAACATCAATACAAGTTGATTTATGGGATCCTGGTCTATGTTGACGGTGACGTTATTCTCATTTGTAACTTGTTATTTTATTTATGTTTTCATTTTTTTTCATTTTCCACTGTAAAGAACAGTTTAAACGGGGACCTCAAAATTGTCTCGATGCCTTCTCTATACCTAATATTTATCTGGATGTTTTCTTCTAAACTGTGTTATTTAGGAATGATTTAATTCGGTTCAAGCATAGGAATGTTGGCGTTCCCTCATACGATTGTTTCGTGAATGTCGGTCTTGAATGTATATTCGATATTAGGACTAAAGAGATGAACGGTGGAAGATATAGTGCGCCCTGGTCCTAGTTCCTCCCAGTACCGAATGTTTCCCTTGGAATGTGTTAAAAGTTGGCTAGTTTAGAAGCACTTACCGGATCTTAGACCATTATGCGTACCATCTTTGTTTACTTGTTTTGTATGTTTTCTATTGAAAGTGTGTCAAAATTTGGCTAGTTTAAAGTAATTCTGAGATCCTTCTTAAGTGTTTGTCAAAGGTACATTTGGTTTAAGTACTTATCAACGGATCTAGAGCATCATGTTCTGCATCTGTTTAATTCCCCTTCTTGATGTATCACTCCATTCCATAAATCAAACTTTAAAGAGATCCTTAGACATAGATGACTTGCCCCATAGACCACTCTTGAACCTTGTTGTTTCAATTAAAACCCTACTATGACTCCATAGCCCAATGGATTGAAGCTGTTTCTTACCTATCTTTCTTAGTTGAATCAATTTTCGCTTTCATTCATCTTCACCCTTCATTTAGACTTCCTTCACCTTCATTTATCTTTGTCCAACCAAAGCAAACAAAACCCTTGGTCTTCATAACTAGCCTAATATCATTACCATAAACTTCAAAGACAAATCCATCTTTGTACATATTGGAGAGATCCCTCTCCGGATTCAGGAGGGCTAGATCCTAGAATCCCAAAGTTGGTTGAAATGATGTTAACTCTGTGATCGGACTTTTGCCAATCTTTCTTATTACAGAGACCTAACAGGTGTATAAAAAATCATGGTTAACCATGGTAGTGCTCTAAGTACTTTTAAATCCATAAATTAAAGTACTCATAATAAATGTCATTTCACACTTTTTGAACAAAATATTATTATTGTCATTTCATATTTTTTGAAACAAACAATGCACATCCCTACACAATCTTCAAGTATTTATACACTTTTCAATAAATATTATATTTTTATATTTTTAAAATATATATTCATCTCATTTTATTTATTATTACAATTTCAAATTAATTATAATTTAATATCTATATATATATATATATATATATATATATATATATATATATATATATGAAATCAAAATAAATAAAAATGTAACTTTGTAATTTTAGGATAAATCAAATCTATCAATAATATCATTCTTATATTAATAGCAATACAAACATATTAAAACTAAAGAAAAAAGACATTTTAGTTTTGTAGGATGAAAAAGGGTATATTAGTTTTGTATGTTGAAAAAAGATATATTAGGTTCAACGTAGTTTGGGGCAAAAAAATACCAAATTTCAATGTATATAAATCTTATTTTATAATTATAAATATAAATTAATTTTATTTCAATACTTCTTTTTCTTTAATTTTAAATAAAACTCAATTCATTTCATTATGATTATATTAATATTGTATGTTAGTATATATAATATTGTTGAGCTAATTTATGTACCTAAACTAACACAATTATTTATTATCAATCCGGGTTGTTTATGCTTTGAGGCAAGTTCACTATATGTGAAGATCTAATATAATCAATCCTTGAAAGATAATTTATTCAAAAGCAATACATCCTACAACTCTAATTCAACTTGTTCAAAGTAGAGGAAAAATATTGAGATGGTTCTTGACTCAAGAAGTCCACCTTTGCCTCAACTATCACTTAATGAATCAGAGATTAAAATCAAGAACTTAAGATGGATAAATTGTTAATGAAAGAAGCTCTTAACTTAAGAGACACATAAAGTATTTCATCATAATTTATTCATCTCAATACTCAAAATCACAATAAGAAACTACTTGCATGCAAACCAAAGAAACTAGTTTTAATTCATCATCTTAATAGAAGGGATGCTCAACTTGAACACCTGTTTTTCCAACTTGATAAAGTGATGAATAAACTATAAACTAATGAAATCAATAATTATGCATGAATCAAGAAGCAATCTGAAATAAAGCTTTGAAAAACCAGTTCTACAATCATCAGATTACAAGGAAATAAAACTAGTTAACAAGAAAGTGTACTTAGCTTGGAATGGGGGCCCTTCCACCCTTGCCTTGCACACTTGATAAGTGATCTCAGAAGCTTAACTTCAGTTACACATCCATAGCATTGAACAGCAAAATAATAACAACACAAGTCTTCAAATTAACTCCTCAATCCAAAGTTGTCACAATATAAAAGTATAATAAGTCAATAATAATACATAAGCCATCAAAGTTTTGGCTTTAAATAAGAAGTCTCATGAAACAAACTGATCTATTTTCACTCAAACAAACCCATCTACTCTCATCCACCTATCTAATTCGAATTCATTATTCTTATCCCAAGAAATATGGCCAATCCCATAGAATCTCAAAACTGCCCTATTTCTATGGGATTTCTGAATGACTAGTCATGATTGACTAGAACTAAATGGGCCTAATAAAGCTTGTTCTGTTCGAACTAAGCATAGGTGGCTTAGTCCTAGTTGCCAAGCTGTCCATCCATGCATTCAATTCGTGCCCAAGTGTCTTGCAACCACATCAACCATAGAGCTATTACGGGAATTTCTGAATCTGCCAATTTTGCACTAAAAACCAAACTTTCATAAAAACTTTAGAAATTGAAAAATTAAAATTAAATACCTGAATAGATATCAAATATACATCAAAATGGAATAAATGAAGGGAAAATGGATGGGAAATAGATGGATTAGTAAGTTTCTTTGAGCAAAATAAGACCAAATCTAAGGCCCAACAAATATTATGAAAAATAATCGAGAAGGTAACATAACAATAGGCTTGGTGACTTCTCACCCGATCGGAAAACCCTAGAGCCCCTACCATGGCACTCCTTCTCGTTGTCGTCGTCAAGACCTCGCTTGGATCTGTAGATCCCAGAGTCTAGAGAACTCCAACCCAGCTGCTGCCATCAATTTCTCCTGCAATCATTCCTGTACGCAGCCACCAAACAGTAAAGGATCTGTGCCCACGGACATGGAGCCTTGCGAGAGGCGTTACGTGCGAAGATCTCATCTCTCAAACTTCTCCTCGCCGGAAAAATCCTAGCTGCCTGGAAAGAGGAGAACAAATGATCCTCGAACCCTCGAACCTTTGGAACGAGGACTGGTTACAGCACGACACCTTGGAGAGAAAATATCTGAGCCCGAGTCTCCTAGATCTAAGCATTACAACGCATCTCGGCAGCCCGGGTTCCCAAAATCTACCTTCTTCTGCCTTTCAAATCCAGATCTCACACCTCACAGGCAGAACTATGATGATATGGGTCCGCTCAACGGACACAATTCAGAAGCTCCTACTCTCCATGGAGCACTATCTGGGGATTCCCTCGGCTCTTCAAATACTTTTATATGGAGGTAAACAACTCGATGCCTCCCTTCCCCTTTCATTTTATCATATTGAGAGAGACGCTTCTATAGTTTTAACCCTTTGTTTGAGAGGGGGAGCAGCGGGGTACCCTTCATCTGCACCAGCTTTCTCCTATAAGGATGTTGTGCATGCACAACCCAAGAAAGAAGCTCAAACCCCTGCAAGCCCCAAGCCTTTTCTGGTTGACAGGTTGGAGGATGTTCCCTCCATAGAGATCTCTCATCCAGAGCTGGCAGAACAACAAAAATATGCAGAAGCTGCCATCATTTGCAGATTCAATGGACTATGGCCTAACACAAAGGATCTCTATGATTGGATCTACGCCAACTGGACCCACAACCGCACTACCATCTTCTGCTCAAAGGGCTTCTTTATTGTAGTTTTTTATCACAGCAAGGACTACCAGAAGGTTGTAAATGAAGGTCCGTGGTTTTGGGGACCAACAGGGTTATTCCTTACACCCTAGTTCCCAAATTTTGATCTCTCTACAGCTATCATCACCAAAATTCTAGTCTGGGTCAGGGTTCCCAACTTACCTGCTCTCTTATGGCACCCTTCTGTCTTTCAAGGTTTAGGAAATGCCCTGGGCCACTATCTGACCACAGATCCCTATCGGGAGTACCAGGGGCTCTACATGCATGGAAGAAGTTATGTTGAAGTAGATATCAATAAAGGGTTCCCGACCAAATCAATATCAATATCGGTGACTTCCTATGGACACAGATACTGGATTATGAGAACACTGCCTTCCGATGCCGTCACTATCACCAAACCGGGCACCTTCAGAACACCTACCCTGCGATCCTCGCCAGAAAGAAGAAAAACCTCCCCAAATATAAACCCAAAAGATGGATACCTTGCTATCCGCCTGCCGTAGATGACGATGGACCCTCCAACTCAGATGAGGAGGAGAATGACACAGAAATGGAGCAGGCAAAGTAGGCAAAGGACCCCACCTCTGAGGTCCCTAAGGGACCCCCTGTCACTATAGCCTCTCAGAAACGTAACCATGAGTCCTCTTCTTCTGACACATATAAGGAGACTCTGCCTTTAGCCGACAACAATATACAAGTGGTTCTAGCCCATCCGCCCCAATCGGGATGGGTCAAGGTCAACAAAAAGAAAGGAAAAAAATTTCGCTTGGAGGATTTTGCCCAATCTGGGTAGAACCCTATTTCCATCTTCATTTGTATCTTATTTTAACTTCATTTCTCTTTTGTCTGTTCTATGTGTTGAGAATTTGGAGGGCTTTAGGTTAATACAAATTCTCTTCTTGATAATTACTTGTGAGCTTGTCTTCTCTTAGTTAATCTTTCATCAAGTCAATTATCAAAATGCACAGGACACAAATGTTAGGCAGAAGTAATAATTTTATTGTGATGTAATACTTTTATTGTGGGAAGGTAAATCACAGATTTACCTTCCTTACTTTGCACTTCATAATTCATCATCCGCACTGTGTCCTTCTCTTATCCGCACTGTAATTGCTTCTTTTACTTGTTGTACGTTCCATACCATCTTTATATATATATATATATATATTTGCACTGCCATTGTTGTGATATCATCGCTATCTTATATATACGCTGCATTGTAGTATCCACACTTTCTGCTGTGATGTCTGAAATTCTTTATTATCTCTGCTTGAGCTTGTCTTGGGTTGACCGCATTCATTTCAGATTTATCCACAACTCTGTTCTTGTGTGTTGACTGAAACACTTAGCTTTATGTATTGTCCACACTATCTTACAAATAAAACCCGCACTTTTTATCTCTGAGATATCTGATTTCTTGTTGTGCTTATCATGACGGCACATCACATGTATATATATAGCATATCTCTTTTAAGCAAGCCGACCATATAGTTTAGACCGACTAGTTTCATGCTGAATGAGGCCGACTAGCTCATGATAAATTCCATGCATAGGAGAGGTATTTCTTTACTGTGTTTAAGGGTTGCCTTCCATCGTTGCATCAAGATTTGTTAGCTTCTTTCACAAGGTCTTGGAGCATACTTAATACAATCTTTATTTACTTGTCCTTCTTTTCATAAATACATATTTACATAGTCAACATGAAGACCGGCCAAGTTACACTTTTCAACACTCCCTCTTAACTAGGGAGGTATTCATACAGATACATGGTCACTTTCAAACTAAAGAATCTGTTAAAATTGGACAACTAGGTCCAAACTCCAGGTTGTGCTGCTCAGATGACGATCGCAATATTTTTATTGGATTCCTCTTTCGGAGAGGTGTAAGATTGATCTAAAGATTATCTCGATCGGATGAGCAGAACATGTACTTTGAATTTATTCCACTTATGTGCTAGGTCGGCCTGGAATAAAATATAGACTTAAATGTCTTAAAGGACGTGTCACACACCCCCAAAGATTCCTATATATTGGAGAGACTTAGAGTTCATTTGGCACACATTGTTGTGGAGGAATTCTCTCTCTGGATAGCATTGGAGCTGTGATATATATGAACGGTTATGTGTTTGGGTTGTTCTGGGTTATATGTGACACGCTTGGCTGAATGACCTATTGGAGACTTTGCTGGTAGAAGCATCCTGCTGATCATCGTAATGCCACCATCTATCATCTCTGTTTTTGGCTTGTTTTCTATTGATCTATTAGTATGTTCTATCTTCTTCAGTATTGTGCCCTAATCTGAAATGGCATAGAACATGTTCAGAAATTAACAACGCCAAGCTTATCTAACGCCAACGATTATGGGTTATTCTAAGCGCTGAATATGACACAGCTTTAGAGAAGCGTATGTGGACCGCTCCCTTTAACACATAGGATTCATTAATTATGGTCAACTAAATTTTTTTTTCTCGGCTCCCGTTTGTTTAAGATATTCTGATCAAGGTGGGTATTAATGCCAGATATGGATTTGGAAGGGCAGACTGAGTTGTAGGGTATTAGTGGCAGGCCATGAATATTCTATTAAAATGTTCCGTCCATGCTACATCACTTGCTAAATTGAGAATTATTTCCATTGTCAACGAAACTAATAATGCAAAGGACACTCTGGACGGGATTACGAACAGCATGAATGATGAACGCGTAATAGCTCCGTCTCTGTCATTTCTCCTGGGCTTAGCTTTCGGCTCGATGCTCGTAGGAGCTAGAGGAAGAGAGCGTGGATATGGATCCCTGTCGTCAGAGGAAACAGAGCCATTTATTTTTCGTGGACTTGTTAAATTTGAGTTCTGGAATTTTCTATCCAGCATATCGGAAATTAAAATTAGGTTCATGGCTAAATTGGCCCGATTGTTTAAACGGTTGATCGTTGCTTGTCCACCGAAATTTGATGTGAAGATCGATGCAAATGCAAACCCCGTTTTAGAGATGCTCCGGGATGACGGAAAAAGTTGAAGGAATCCTGAAAAATTCCGGTTAAAATTATGGAAAGGAATACTGCGACCAATTTCTATGAGAAAAATGAGGAGCTCAAATAAACTACTCTAGCTTTTAAATGAAATATATGTTACGGTTAGGGGTTCAGATTGTGGGAAAATGCTTTTATGGTCGATTTCGTTATTGTAAGGCGTTCAGGCGGATTTGTCTGAGTTCGGCTGGAGGGATTTGAACAGTTTCAAGCTGTTGACGAGGAGCGCTTGATATTGTGGGAAAAATGTTCAAATTACAGAGGTCGAAGCCGGAAATAGCCGGCGAGAAGATCGATTTCAGGTTTCTGCAGTTTCAGGCCACTCGGGTAAGCCGTTGAACGTTTGAATTATGGAATTGACAGTTGCGTCGTTTTATTTTCTCCCTTGGATCTTCAGTCGAGATTTCCATTTGCGGAGGTTTTGATGTTTTTTTTTCTCTGGGCTTAGGACTATTGTGGTCGGGTAATTTTTTAAAGAATGTAGTTGGTTTTGTTGTTGTATCATCTACATCCTTCATCCAAAGCCTCGCTATGGAGCTGGCTTTAAAGGAAAAATGATAAACCAGCAAAATTACCCTAAACAATCTGGAATTTAGAGATATGCATGGCCAATATGATGCCGAATGCAGCAGATAAGAATGCGACCAAATCTGGAGACATTGAGTAGAGTTTCGATGGGTGGTCGAAATAAAGAGCCAAATATGAAAATAATTCAAAATTATAAACAAAAGCTCGTTTGAGAAGTGTTGCAGTCCAAATCTCTGTTATCCAGAAATTACAGTGTTTGCAGTCCAAGTGTTTGATGCCGAAGTTAAGCATGTCCATAAATTACAGCTATTAGGTTTTTATCGCCCTACAAGCCGCCAATAAGAAGCTCCCACGCATTGAGCGGTATTTTGAGGGAACGCAGAACGGTTGGGAGAAGAGACAGGGGCTGCCTGATAATTTTCTTACTCAGTTCCTAATCTTCAAATCGAGATAGTTGTATCTAGATTCTAAATGGCCAAGTTTGTAGGTATACTGGTGGAAGTTCTGGGCAGAGTTCTTTTTGGGTAATCTCTGTATCTGCGGGTTGGATTTCTGTAAAGTAAGGATGAGTTTCCTCATCAAATTGAAGATGGTTATCACAGCGTGTTCACTCTGTATTTGACGTCTCTCCTAGGGTAGCCGTTGGTCCAAACCAAAGTTGGACATAGATCCTTGATGCCCTATTTGAGGGGTTCTTATGTGCAAGAGAAGTTGAAGTTTTATCCCTTTGTGGTTCAGAGCCGTTCATGAAGGCAGCATTGAAGGGTTGTTACTTTGAACAGGAATCATTGTATCTTGAACTGGATTGGGATCAATATGATACCCTATTTAAAATCAGAAATATGCAAACTGTTGAGAAACAAGGCCAAGTATCAGCAGATGATTTGAGATAAAGAAAAGCCTGTTTTGATGGAGCTGTTAGGTGAAAATCAGATCTGTGGACGTAAAACATGACAGCGTGGAAATGTTTGGGGTTGAAATGTGCCCAGTCTTCATTATAACATTTTTTTACCACAGATCTCTGAAACCTCACAAAAGTTTGCCACAGAGAATTAAGAGGCCGAGAATTTTTGGAGGAATTTTGGGTTTATTTCCCTTTCTATTGCAAGTCTGAAGCTGAGCGCCGGCATCATGGATGTTTTTGATGTAAGACTATGGCATGGGACCCCTCTTCTAGGTAAGCCGCATTCCATGGCTACCTATCTCAGGCAGACCGCAAGCATTGACTTGCTATTCAGAGGACTGTGACAGTTGTTATCTACTCAGGTAGAATGAAGACTTGTTTTGATAACGACACAGTTTGTTCGAGGGCTGAAATTAATTAAAAAAAAAAACAGTCGCAGCAAAAGGAAGCATAATGGGTCAGATTTGAGGACTGTGATGGTTGAGGAAGCTACAACAGACCTCCTCAGAATATCAGGACTTCTAACAAGCTGAGGCGTATTGATATATTCTCCCTGTTGGACAGTGACATAGATAGACACCTATGTAGCAGTCAGCATGAGACATTAGCAGTCTCACTGGAGCATAATGGTAAAATGTGTTTCGGCAGCTCTCAGACACATTATTGGAATCTTGAACCATGATCAGCAAAGCCTGTTGGATGGCTTTGACTGTGGAAGATTAAGTCCCCCTTTCCAAGTTGGTGTCTGGGATGCCCTCATTTGACATAAATGTCTTCTCTCACAAGAGAAGTTGGCATTAAGAGGGAGAATTCAACTCTATATGCTCCTGAACAGATACCTTTGTTGAACAAAAGAAAATCCTCATGGCTCAGGGACATATGGCTTCAGAGGGGGAAATTCCGAAGGAAAACCAAGAAGCCATATAAATAATAGGGTATCTAGCAGCCATGAGTACTATTGTACAATCTGACCTTGGATCCTTTGAGGAAGTCGTAAAGCATCAAGTCTGAAAGGATGCTATGCACAAAGAGTATGAGTCCATTATGAAGAATGATGTCTGGGATGTGGTTCCAAGACCATAGGACAAAGCAGTTGTCACCTCAAAATGGCTCTACAAGATCAAGCATGGATCTGATGGAAGTGCTGAAAATTTCAAGGCAAGATTCGTTGCCTATGAGGAAGGTATAGACTATGATGACATATTTGCACCTGTGGCCCGATATACCACCATTCGATCTATTATAGCCCTTGCTGCCACGCAAGGATGGAGTCTTCATTAGATGATGTGAAGACCGCATTTTCTGCATGGTGTGATAAAGGAAGAGATATATGTGGAGCAACCTCTGGGGTTGGAAGTCCAGGATCGGGACACCCATGTCTGCAGGTTGAAGAAAGTCCTCTATGGGCTGAAACAAGCACCCTGAGCTTGGTACGAGAGGATAGATAGCCACCTGATGAAGCTGGGCTTCACTCGTAGTATTGCTGATCTAAACCTTCACTGCAAGGTTAATAGAAAGAAGCCTCTCACTCTGGTGTTGTATGTGGATGACCTCTTCCTGACAGGTGCTGACCCTCTCATTCATCAGTGCAAGAGGGAGCTCGCTGTTGAGTTCAAGATGAAGGACCTAGGATAAATGTCTAGGCCTGAAGGTCTAGCAGAGACCTGGCGAGATTTTCCTTTCTCAAGGAAAATACATTATGAAGTTTCTGGTATGATGGACTGTAAGTCCATGGAACTCAACTTTAAGAAGTTGAGTAGCAGCGTTGCTGGGCCCGTCCTACTGAGTATTGTCAACTCATAGGGACCCTGATGTTCTTAATGAACACCTGTTCGGACGTATGTTGTGCAGTGAACACTTTGAGTCAACACATGGTTGATCATAACATTCACTGGGTTGGTGCCAAGAAACTCTCGAGATATCTCTGAGGCACGATAGACCATGGGCTGAGATACACTGTCAGGAGTATGACACTCCATGGATATATTGATGCTGATTGGGCTGGCAGTGTGGTGGATCGCAAGAGCACATCTGGATGCTACGTCACAGGTAGATCTGCTTCGGGCAGGAATCTGAAGTCGGTAGCCTTGAGCACCGCTGAGGCCGAATACATTGTAACATGTATGGCATGTTGTGAAGTCACTTGGTTGCAAAAGCTCTTCTGTGAGCTGTTCGAGCATGTGCTAGATGCCACCGATATCCTTTATGATAACCAGAGGGGGATTCATTTGTCATAGAATTCCAGGTTCCATGTTGAAATTTGGTACCGGAGGATAGGTGGTTCCCTAAGGCTTTGATCTTTGGCCTAGGGAAAAGTGTCCAAAAGAATTTTAATTTTTCTCCTAAAGTGACTTTATAATTTTTTTAAAGTCAAATCTAATTTAAAAGTGACTTTAAGTGATAAAGTTACTAAAGTGACTTTATAAAGTTATAAAGTCATATCTAATTTAAAAGTGACTTTAAGTGATAAAGTTACTAAAGTCTAATTTTAAAGTGACTTTTAATAAAGTCAATGTAAAATTAGAAAGGAAAAAGTGACTTTGGAAATAAATGACTAAGTGGGTCTTTATTAAAGTGGGGTGAATTAAAAAATAGAAAGTGAGATTTAAATAGACATTTAATCTCGACCCTAGATCTCAATCTATTTCAGCCATTGGATTTAGGGATTCCCCAAAAGTCACTTAGGGTTAGGTTAAAGGAGGAAAAGGAGGAAAAGGTCATTCATTCTTTCATGAGCAGATTGAGAGAAGGAGAGCAAGAGAGCAAGGGAGATTTCTGGGCAGTGAGGAGAAGGAGGCAGAAGCTTGGCACGCATTCCAAGGCAGCATTTCAGCAAGACATTTCAGCAAGACAGTATAGCAGATTTAGCACACAACAAGGTAGATTTTTGGCACGATTTTTGAGGAAGGAGGGTCGTACAGCAGGCCGTACAGCAGATTTGCACAGATTTCGAGGAGCAGATTTGAGGGAGGCCGTACAACAAGTGGTTGTACCTTTGGCACACATTTCGAGGTAGAAATCGTACAACAGATTTTGTGGCAGCTTGCACGCATTTCCAGGCAGGCCGTACAGCATCATTTAAGGCTGATATTTGGCACAAAAATCGAGGAAATCCGTACAGCATTTATTGTTGTTCCTGTTTTGATGTTTGCACACTTTCCAAGGCAGTGGTTAAGCACGGAAAACGAGATAAGTTGTAAAATTCTGTTTGCTGATTTTTTGCTGAATATTTCTCTCATTGTAAAAAGCATTTTTCCAGAAATAAGAAGGAGCTTTCGAACTGGTTTTCCCCAAGAGTTGTAGGGGGTTTTTCCAGGGTCACCTTGACCAAAAATTACTGTGTTATGATGTGTTGAATGGCTGTTTGTTACTGCTGTTTTTATTTCTGCATTTTCCAGCATTCTGAAAATTTTCCAGAATTTGTGTTTTCAGCAAAATTTATTTTCCGGTTTGTTAAATGTATGGATATGGGAAAGGGAATTTAACTATTTTGGAGTAATAAGGTGAAAACTGAAAACCGGGGTGGGAAACTATAAATTTCTACATGGTATCAGAGGTTGAGTGCTGAAGAACAGTTTGGGACAGCAAGGAGGAAAATTACAGCCTGCTGATTTTTCACTCAGAAAATTCCAGCAAGCTGATTTTTCACAAACAGCGGTTTTATCTTTACTACAGCAGTGCTATTTTTTCAGTTTTAGGACAGCAGGATGTCTTTGGGACTGAGGGTGGAGGATAAGTTGGATGGGCATTCCAATTACAGCATTTGGAAGGAGAGAATGCAGAGTATCTTTGAGGAGGCAGAAGTCTGGGACATTATGGTGCATACCACACAGAACCCTGTAAATGTGCCTACTGATGCTACTCAGTTGGCAGCATATAATAAAAAGAACAACAAGGGTAAGAGATTGATTCTAGACGGAATCGAAGACCATTGCATTCCTCATGTGAGAGGAAAGAGAAATGCTCATGAGATGTGGACAGCATTGTCCAATCTCTACCAGAGTACCAATGAGAACCGGAAAATGGTCCTGAAGGAGAAGCTGAAGACCATTAAGATGGGTAATGATAGTGCAGTTGGATATCTCACAAAGATTACTAATGTGAGAGATGAGTTGGCAGCGATTGGAGAGGCCATTCCACCCACTGAGTTGGTGCGGATTGCGGTGAATGGCCTCCCCCGTTCATGGATGAACTTTGCTGATGGGGTTTGTGCACGTGAGACCCTTCCCACATGGGAGAGGTTTTGGGATGATTGCATTCAGACAGAGATCAGGAAAGGTCAACTTGGGGCAGCCAAGCCAGTTGAGCAGGATGAGGATGTAGCACTATTGGCAGGACGTAAGAAAGGCAAAGGGAAGAAGCAGGCTTCCACAAGCAATGGTGGGGGCAAAGGCAAAGGTAAAGGTAAACAGGATAACACACAAAAGGACTATTACAAGGTGAAGTGTTGGAATTGTCAGAAGATGGGACACTATGCAGTTGTGTGTCCGGAGAAGAAGAAGAAGAAGGGGAAGAACCAGAGCATGGCAGCTTCAGCAGAGGTTGAGGACTTTGCAGATCGTTTTGACCGAGAGTTTGGGTTCACTGCGTGTGAGTCCTCTAGTGCGGGATCATCTGTCATAGATGTTCAGAGGGAGCATGCATTTCCCTCGATTAGCGGAGCATCTTCGGGTATTTGGTATGTGGACAGTGGGGCTTCACGTCACATGACAGGAGTCTGTGAGTACTTCTCAGAGCTTTCAGAGAGTGGCACTAATATAGAGGTAGTACTCGGTGATGACAGAGTTGTTAGAGCAGTCGGTGTGGGAACATTGACATTTCAGAGGGAGTCTAAACCTCCCTTGAAAGTGTCAGATGTTCTTTATGTGCCAGGGATGAGGAAGAACCTCATATCTGTCTCAGCTTTGGAGGACAGAGGATATGAGGTACTGTTCAGGGGAGGACAGGTGTTGATGTATCCCAGGGGCACTCCAGCTGATTCAGCTAGAGTGATAGGTGTACGCCATGCAAAGGTGTACAAGTTTGCATTTCAGTCCCTTTTGGCATCGAGCAGTAGTACCGACAGCAGAGCTAGCAGTTCTGAGCAGTGTGAGATTTGGCACCGCAGGATGGGGCACATGCATCATGGAGCCTTGAGGACTTTGCGGGAGATCACTATAGGTGTGCCAGAGTTCAGTACTGATCACTTTGATACTTGCAGAGGATGTGCGATGGGCAAGTTTGCCAAATCCCCTTTTCCCAGCAGTGACAGCAGAGCGACTGGGATACTTGATTTGATTCATTCCGATGTGAGCGGTCGGATGTCTCATGTTTCCTTGAGTGGATATGAGTAGTATGTGTTATTCATTGATGATCACTCCAGGAGGACCTGGATTTATTTCTTGAAGACCAAGAGTGAGGTCTTCAAGCGGTTTCAGGAGTTTAGAGCTCTTGTGGAGACACAGACAGGTCGGAAGATCAAGTCCTTGAGGTCGGACAATGGAGGAGAGTACACCCTTGGAGAGTTTGTTGACTATTGTGCGGAGGCAGGCATTAGGAGGGAGTTCACTGTTCCTTACAACCCCCAGCAGAACGGGGTTGCGGAGAGGAAGAACAGATCCATCGGAGGGGCCGCCAAAGCCATGTTACATGATCAGGGGTTGCCATTGTTTTTGTGGGCAGAGGCCTGCAACACAGCTGTTTACTTGTAGAACAGGAGTCCGCATCGTGCCTTGGGGCACATGACTCCGGAGGAGGCTTTTTCTGGGAAGAAGCCTGATATTGGTCATCTTCGTATCTTTGGGTGCATTACATACTCCTACATACCCAAGGAGAAGAGGACCAAACTAGAGCCCACCGCAAAGAAGGGTATCTTTGTGGGCTACAGTGAGACCTCAAAGGCCTTTCGGATTTACATTCCTGCACAGAGGAAAGTTGTTGTCAGGCAGGATGTGAAGTTCGAGGACGACATGGCCTTTAGGAGGTCACAGGAGTTAGAGTATCTGGGTCAGCCAGACCCTCAACAGTAGTTGAGTCAGTCACAGGGATCCAATGGGCAGGGATCAGGAGGATCCGGAGGTACATCTATGACGACGTCAGGTCCGTCAGTGGGGAGTGGCTCACCGAGTCAGAGAGTTGGTGCTACTTGCAAGATGCAGCACCCGCAGTGCTTCACTGGGATCTGACCGATGGACAAAGCTCACACGCGCACCAAAGATCTACAAAGTTCAGCAAAGGTGGAGGACAAAGCAGATGCACGGGCAGGAGTTCGTGCTCCGATAAGCCGAGGAGGAGGAGTTTTATTTCTCTGCCAGGCGGCTTAGGGGAAGAGGAAGCCCAAGTGGCTTCAGGACACCTTGAGAGATGCCACATCTGTTGCTGAGCCTAAGAGGCCGGTCAGAGAGAGCAGACCACCTGAGAGGTTTTGTAGCCATATGGCAATGGCTACCAGCATCCTTGACTCTGAGCCTTCTAGCTATGAGGAGGCAGCTAGCCAGCAGGTCTGGAGAGAGGCCATGCAGGAGGAGTATTCTTCTATCATGAAGAATGATGTTTGGGAGGTGGTGCCGAGGCCCGAGGGCAAATCCGTGGTTACTTCTAGATGGCTTTACAAGGTAAAGCATGCTGCAGATGGCAGCATTGAGAAATTCAAAGCGAGGTTTGTGGCTAGAGGGTTCTCCCAGGTAGAGGGAGTTGATTATGAGGAGACCTTCGCTCCCGTGGCTCGATATACTTCGTTCCGCTCCATTATATCGATAGCAGCAGAGATGGGTTGGAAGATCCACCAGATGGATGTGAAGACCGCATTTCTCAATGGCTTCATACAGGAGGAGGTGTACATTGAGCAACCACATGGCTTTGAGGTGCATGGGAAGGAGTCCCATGTGTGCAGACTGAAGAAGGCCCTTTATGGCCTGAAGCAAGCTCCTAGAGCTTGGTACTCCAGGATAGATACATACTTGCAGGGGATGGGTTTCACAAAGAGTGAGGCAGATCCGAACCTTACTATATTGTGATAGGTGAGGAGCCTCTCATTCTGGTGCTGTATGTGGATGACTTAGTCATTACAGGTACAGAGAGACTCATAGAGCACTGCAAGAGAGATCTTGCAGTGGAGTTTGAGATGAAGGACATCGGCTTGATGCATTACTTTTTGGGTTTGGAGGTGTGGCAGGAGGAGGGGCATTTCTTCCTGGGGCAGGGGAAGTATATTGTGGACATCCTTGGCAGATTCCACATGGAGGATTGTAGACCCATGTCGACACCGATGATCACCAACTGGAACAAGCTTTATGCTTCAGATTCCGAGTTGGTGGATCCCACATTGTACAGACAGCTGATTGGTTCCTTGATGTATTTGGTCAACACTAGACCAGATATATGTTTTGCAGTCAACATGATGAGTCAGTTTATGTGTGAGCCTAGGAAGGTTGGTTCACTGGGTGGCTGCAAAACACATTTTACAGACGTGTGACAAAGGGATTGTTGTCCGGACTACAAAAGTAGGGGATGGAGTGAGACAAGGTGTTACAATCGATTCCCCCGATTGCCAAAGTTGTGCTTCCGATAGAAGAGCACTGCAGGCTGCTTTGGGTTGGGTCATAGCTGGTGTCATGGTTCACCCCATGCCAGCTAGTAGCATTGAGTTCAAATGGGAAGCAAGAGTATATGGCACTTCCGCCGAGCTAGTTTTGTGAGGGCTATCCGGCTCGCAAGATGTTGTCATTTGCCTGGCCACTACAGATCTCTGGATTTCCATCGTGATAATCAGAGTTGCATTAAACTCACAGAGAATCCGGTATTTCATGACAGGTCAAAGCATATCGGGATCAAATATCATTTCATCAGAGACTATGTTCAGAAGGGAGCTGTGAAGCTTGAGTATATTCCCACTGATGAGCAGGTTGCAGATATTCTTACCAAAGCCTTACCACGGGGCAGGCATGTCTACTTCAGAGACAAGATGGGTGTGGTGAGGAACACCTTCCTCGGTAAGAGGGAGTGTTGAAATTTGGTACCGGAGGACAGGTGGTTCCCTAAGGCTTTGATCTTTGGCCTAGGGAAAAGTGTCCAAAAGAATTTTAATTTTTCTCCTAAAGTGACTTTATAATTTTTATAAAGTCAAATCTAATTTAAAAGTGACTTTAAGTGATAAAGTTACTAAAGTGACTTTATAAAGTTATAAAATCAAATCTAATTTAAAAGTGACTTTAAGTGATAAAGTTACTAAAGTCTAATTTTAAAGTGACTTTAATAAAGTCAATGTAAAATTAGAAAGGAAAAGTGACTTTGGAAATAAATGACTAAGTGGGTCTTTATTAAAGTGGGGTGGATTAAAAAATAGAAAGTGAGATTTAAATGAGCATTTAATCTCAGCCCTAGATCTAAATCTGTTTCAGCCATTGGATTTAGGGATTCCCCAAAAGTCACTTAGGGTTAGGTTAAAGGAGGAAAAGGAGGAAAAGGTCATTCATTCTTTCATGAGCAGATTGAGAGAAGGAGAGCAAGAGAGCAAGGGAGATTTCTGGGCAGTGAGGAGAAGGATGCAGCAGCTTGGCACGCATTCCAAGGCTGCATTTCAGCAAGATAGTACAGCAGATTTAGCACATAGCAAGGCAGATTTTTTTGGCACGATTTTTGAGGAAGGAGGGTCGTACAGCAGGGCCATACATCAGGCCATACAGCAGGTCGTACAGCAGATTTGCACAGATTTCAAGGAGCAGATTTGAGGGAGGTCGTACAGCAAGTGGTTGTACCTTTGGCACACATTTCGAGGCAGAAATCGTACAACAGATTTTGTGGCAGCTTGCACGCATTTCTAGGTAGGTCGTACAACAGCATTTAAGGCTGATATTTGGCACAAAATTTGAGGAAATCCGTACAACATTTATTGTTGTTCTTGTTTTGTTGTTTGCACACTTTCCGAGGCGGTGGTTAAGCACGGAAAACGAGATAAGTTGTAAAAGTCTGTTTGCTGATTTTTTGCTGAATATTTCTCACTGTAAAAAGCATTTTCCAGAAATAAGAAGGAGCTTTCAAACTGGTTTTCCCCAAGAGTTGTAGGGGGTTTTTCCAGGGTCATGTTGACCAAAAATATCCGTCAAATGTGTGAATGATCGTTTTTATGCTTGATTATTTTTAATTTCTTCCCTGAAGCCATTTCCGCCTTCCTGCAGACTTGTGTTTTCAAGAGAATTTATTTTCCAGTTTGTTAAATGTATGGATATGGGAAAGGGCATTTAACTATTTTGGAGTAATATGTGAAAACGAAAACTGGGGAACATAAAAAAAAATTACATTCCACGACTAATCCAAGCATGTTGATGGCTGGTACCACTTTATCTGGGATATGGTACAGCGAGGCGCCGTAAGGCTCGATCATATAGGAACTGATGAGCAGGTCGCGGATATTCTCACAATTCCCTTGGGGAAGGTCTTGTTCATAACCTTCCGTGAGAGTATTGGTATCGTGGAACGATCCTATTCTGAGGGTCCTGTTGGACGATGAGCTCTAGGAGCTCTGGGGGGCTTTGGGGACAGCTTCTCGGAGCTATGAGCAACCACAAGTCTAGGCTTTCCGAACCTTGTTGGTGTGCTTGGACCCCACCGTTATGATTATTGAGTTGGTTTACCTCTCATTATCTATGCCCCGTATGCATCCTACCCATTGAGTTCAGGGCTCATGGGAAGTACCTCTCATTTGGCCAATGAGATGGGAAAGGCTAGAGACTAGTAGCAAAGATTGATGGACGCATCAGAATTTTCCATACTCTCTATCTAGGATGGCACGGTCCAACCACTTGATCTGGGATCAAGTCTTGTGAGGTCTCGGACCTCTGCCTGACTTCAGGTCAGATGAACCAACTTCGGGTTGGTTGGAGACTCTTTGTGAGTCCGATAGAGGTTTTGACCTCTGGGCTGAATCTGTCAGCCGGGAATGATGTCTTTGTGACTGACCCACTTTTGTTCTGAAATAAAGAGGCCAGCAAAGCAAGTTACGGTGGGATGACGCACGATGTTTGGATTGCACTTGTGGACGGAGTTCTCCCTAGTTGAGAGGGAGTGTTAAAATTGGACAACTAGGTCCAAAATCCAGGTTGTGCTACTCAGATGACGATCGCAATATTTTTATTGGATTCCTCTTTCGGAGAGGTGTAAGATTGATCTAAAGATCATCTCGATCGGATGAGCAGAACATGTACTTTGAATTTATTCCACTTATGTGCTAAGTCGTCCTGGAATAAAATATAGACTTAAATGTCTTAAAGGACGTGTCACACACCCCCAAAGATTCCTATATATTGGAGAGACTTAGAGTTCATTTGACACACATTGTTGTGGAGGAATTCTCTCTCTGGATAGCATTGGAGCTGTGATATATATGAACGGTTATGTGTTTGGGTTGTTCTGGGTTATATGTGACACGCTTGGCTGAATGACCTATTGGAGACTTTGCTGGTAGAAGCATCATGCTGATCGCCGTAACGCCACCATCTATCATCTCTGTTTTTGGCTTGTTTTCTATTGATCTATTAGTATGTTCTATCTTCTTCAGTATTGTGCCCTAATCTGAAATGGCATAGAACATGTTCAGAAATTAACAGAATCTCATAAGAGGAATCAGATTGGTAATCACATCTGTATAGCATCATATCAACCAGCATTGTCCTAGTGCAAGGCATTGACTAACAACCCCATCTCTCAACGAGACAATGGGCTACAATGCTGGTGAGACGCATGACTTATAGACACCTTCGTCATTGTGTCTCCAAGGTACATACTCCACCCGGGTGTTCCCAAAGTATGACCTTCTTGGACTATTCTTCTCTTGGGTAGCTAGCCCTAAAATAATATCGGTCCCCGATTACTCTTATCGTGAATGCCCTAACACATTCTCAAAGAGTATCGAATGCCAGATGATTACCCAATCCTCCATTCTGTCTTCCCAAGACAAGAATGATGTGTCTATCTCTCCCTCTCAACTAGGGAGGACCTATTCCACAAGGGAATGTATTCATTCCTATACGAGGAAAGTACCTAAGCTCATTCTTAGGAATTACCAAGTTTCTTCCAAGTAAAAAACTTATCATCAGGCTCCCTCTTAACCAGGGACCTCTAGCAACAATGGTGAGACACCCAACTGCTCATGAAGAATTCCTGTCCTCGATGTCATGGATTTCGATATTGAGGAATCTTCAACTTTTTGGCTTCATAGGGCACAGATCATCCATCACTTCCATCCTGAGTCATGTCAGCTATCAGAGAGTGATTCATCAGACTTCCTTTATCTGGTCCATAGTTATGCCATGTTGCTTTCCTTTGAATAATTTCCAAGGATCATACATCATTTCTCATGATTAGCAGCCTTGCACAAATTCATCCAGATAAACATATTCATATTAATGAAAGTTACCTTAGTAATGATCTTTCACCATGACATCTTCCTGTAGGCATCGACATCCTTCATATTGATTGACACATATCCTAATGACATGTTTTTGCCAAGGGTCTTCATCTTTACCAGACTTTCGTCAAAGTCTACATATCTTTCCAGAGGATCTCCTAGTCACATCTTCTAGATGATAACTGCCTCTTGACATGGTTGCACTTAATTATCTCTTCCTTTCTGCACATTCTCCATTCCCAGGAACTTACACATTTTCCAGTTCCTTGTTCATATACAACCACCTCATATTTCATGAGGACATATTATGTTGATTTCATCTGTCTGTGCATTGAGAGTTACTTCTCCATATATCATACTTCTAAGTACAGAAGTCCATTACCTGCAACCATATAACATGACATCACAACATCCAGTGTCAGCATATAAACATATACATACCTCATACCTTTTTCCCTTGAGTCATCCTGTAGCAATTTCTCAAGAATGAAGAGCTTCATTCCCTTGGCTTGTTTCATAAATATGTCATCACATCCCAGAAGTATGTTTCCATGATGACCCTTGCTCTTGATGACTACTTCATATTAGTAATGTTTTTCAAAGAGGTTTTCTCGGAGCTGATTCACCAAGAGCTCCTGCCATGATTCGATCAGGATGCTACATTTCTTCCTATCATATAACCAACAGAAATCAATTCCTTATTCATAAGTTTACATGATTTTCCTTGAACTGGTACCTTGTGATTGGACTGTTAATTCAGGTCTTCAAGGCTTGAGACTTCAAGTTCCCTCCAAAATGAATACTTATATCAGTTGTAGATACCTCAGATCTTTGGTAGATCATCTATTCCAAGATCCTTTAACGTACTACTTCACTGTATATACATATCACTGAGAATCCTTCTTTTGAAATCAGAAGTTATGACTATTACTGTTATTTACACCGAAACTCCTTCTCTGAAGTTTCTCCAAAAGTGCCTTCAAATCTGTTTTAAGACTCCCAAAATTTTTTTCTCAAAACTCCCAAGAAATTGTTACTAGGTTACTCCAAAGAATGCCATAATCATGTCATTTATCAGTCTTCACAATACAATAGATCCAAGCTAAGTATAAGTCTACAATCATGCCACTAATACGAGCTATAAAACAACGATTCGAGCTACCTAGCAGTCACTGCCCTCAAGTCTGAAAAAGAATAATCACGGGTTTATAGATTGTTGCAAGTCCAAGCTTGGATGAGCTTTCAGTAAGGACCGTAATCTTTGCAATCCAATAAATCTGAAATGTTGTAGGTGGTCCAAGCTCTCCTAATCACAGATCCGAGGTGTATTTCATTGGTTTGAGGCTACTATTCTCACGCTTAACTCTGCAGGACTGGGCCTTTATTTCAGAGTATAGTGGAGCCTCCACAGATGTAATATATCTGAGCCTTTCAAATGTATAACCGAACCTTGTTATCACAGATCTGGGGGTGTAATGCTTCCAAAAATCCAAGGTATCACAAGTCCGAGTTATGTCTTCTAGGCAGTTGTACGAGGTTTGTTTCCCTTCACTGGCTGTTTAGAAGACTGCCCAAATGATACACCACAAAATTGTTCCTTCTCTGTGATATGTAGCTCCAAGGTCCGAAGTGTTGTAGGATGATATTATAACAAATCTCCCACAAAAATTATCACTGCTCAAACGATAATATTAATATCTTCCTCAACCTTCTGTTTATACCTCTTCCTTATCTCTGAAATCTTTCACCGAATTGCTTTACTGAACTGCTTGCTGAGATTAATATAGAGCTTGAGTCCATCTCTATCCGAAAGATATTTGACTATGATCTAATCCTTAAGTGCCACTTATATGCCCTTCTTTGACTGCCACTTTAGCTCTGATACCATGTTGACAATTTGGAGGGCTTTAGGTTAATACAAATTCTCTTCTTGATAATTACTTGTGAGCTTGTCTTCTCTTATTTAATCTTTCATCAAGTCAATTATCAAAATGCACAAGACATAAATTTTAGGCAGAAGTAATACTTTTATTGTGGGAAGGTAAATCACATATTTACCCTCCTTACTTTACACTTCAGAATTCATCATTTGTACTGTGTCCTCCTCTTATCCGCACTGTAATCTCTTCTTTTACTTTTTGTACGTTCCATACCATCTTAGTATATATATATTTGCATTGCCACTGTTGTGATATCATCGCTATCTTATATATATGCTATGTTGTAGTATCCACACTTTCTGTTGTGATGTCTGAAATTCTTTATTATCTCTTCTTGAGCTTGTCTTGGGTTGACCGCATTCATTTTAGATTTATCTTCAACTCTATTCTTGTGTGTTGATCGAAACACTTAGCTTTATGTATTGTTCACACTATCTTACAAAGAAAACCCACACATTTTATCTCTGAGATATCTGATTTCTTGTTGTGCTTATCATGACGGCACATCACATGTATATATATAGCATATCTCTTTTAAGCAAGACGACCATATAGTTTAGACTGACTAGTTTCATGTTGAATGAGGCCGACTAGCTCATGATGAATTCCATGCGTTGGAGAGTTATTTCTTTACTGCGCTTAAGGGTTGTCTTCCATCGTTGCATCGAGATTTGTTAGCTTCTTTCACAAGGTCCTAGAGCATACTTAATACAATCTTTATTTACTTTTCCTTCTTCTTTTCATAAATACATATTTACATATTCAACATGAAGACCGACCTAGTTACACTTTTCAACACTATGTTCACTCTTCGGGATCGAGGTTGATAGTTTATAATTTCCGGTTGGCTCGTTTCTTGCCTCTCTTGATTGTAATCTCTTCTTGTACCATATTATCGCTCAATAGATTTAAGCTTATTCAGAAATATATATATATATATATATATATATATATATATATATATATATATTATGAAAAATAATCTAAATGTTATAGAATATATATTATATTCATTTTCATGTTATATATTATTTTTATGTTATAAATCAAATCAAATCAATATGTCATATAAAATTCATACATAAAACAATATATTACAAATAGTATATTATACTATATTATATTATTTTTATATAATATATTAATTACATGTTATTATATAATTTAAATAAAATAAATTTTAATTAATAGTATATTCTATAATTAAGAATATACGAATTTATATTTATATTTTATTTTAAGCTATTTAAGTACAAAGGATAAATGCATTAGTTGTGTAATGATAATGACTTTTTATTGAAAAGTCCATTCTTATTTATTGTCACATCAATACAATTTTTTTATTAATTTTATTTTGGTACAACTTTTGAATTAAATTTAACCATGGTTATATGGATTTTGGTACAAAAAGTGAATTCCAAATTCATAAATATTATTTTATTGGTCTAGCTCATATTTTATTATTTCCTTAGGAGGCCCATTTTAGACCTCAAAATTCTCCTAATGGACTATATGGAAGAAGAGAAAGATAGGCAAGAGGAGGAAGATAGATTGGAAGAGGAGGACAGACAATAGAGAAGGCCGTGCAAAGGAGGGAGAATCCTAAGGCTGGAGCCCACCAACACAAATGCACTGATGGTCTCTCCTATGACTGTCACTTGTTTTGAGTATGTAGGTTGTCTTGATTTTTGCAACATGATTCAGATTGCCAACCAGCATCTGGAGAAGCTCCTAGAGAAGTAAAACAAGGACAATGATTTATTGAGAAAGAGGGCCAAGAGCTATTTCAAGAAAAACCAAATTGAAAGCTCAAAGCTACAAAAGGCCAAACCTAGACTTGAAACCCTAATCAGGCAGAAAGAGAAGGGTAAGATGGATATACTCATTGACGCATCCATGATAGAATAGCATAGAATACCATATCAGGTCTCCATGAAGTAAGTCTGAAGAAATTTTGAAGAAAATTGAAGAAAATTTGGGAAATTTTGAAAAACTCTTCGAAGGCACATTTTCTAGAAATGGCCTATTTGGTCACCTTTTTGCAGAACATATTGTGGCAAAAAAAAAAGAGAATTTTGAGAAACTGGAGGAGATTTTTGTTCCTAAGATATCAAAGTACAAACACTATCTCACTTTTTACACAGGTATTACAGAATGAGATATCCATTTACATCTTCACAACCTATTTTTCTGCCTGTGCAAAACCCTTTTTGAGACAATGTTTTGCAGAGAATATTGTGGCAAAAAAAAAATGAAATTTGCGAAACTGGAGGAGGTTTTTGTTCCCAACATGCCAAACAACAAAATTGTCTCTCAGTTTTTCAACAAAGATCATGGTGAGTGAGATATCTCTCCATCTTGGAGGCAAATTTTTCCAGAAAATTCAGAATTTCTACATAATTTCACTATCCTGTGCGCAGTGCCCTAGGCATTGCACACTTGTTTGAGGCATGTTTTGGTCAAAAGAATACCACCATTGGATTCATATTAGGGAAAAAATGCAATAAAACCACTTTTCTAGCCTTGTTTGGTCAAACTGGCAGGTGAAAAAGTCAAAAAACCTTCAAAAAATCACAGTTCTGCCTCTTTTTTCACCCAGGGGTTGCGCATAGAGCAGTCTTGGCAGAATCACTTTTTGGGAGGACAAATCAATTCAACTCTGCAAACCAAGCATAGATTTGGAAATAAGACTGGATAAGCTTTCCAATGAGCTATCCTGAGCTCAGTTTGGACATTGGGACCCACCTCAAAACTCAGCTTGAAGATGGCGCTACGCACCTGACATGGTGCTGTGCACCTGACACTAGCGCTACTCACCTGACCAATGTCTGATTTTTCTAAGTTTTCTCTGCAAATTTGATTTTCACCTTGAGAAATCATGATTTATTGATGTAATTGATATAAGTAAATGTAATTATGATGTTTTTCCACTTACCTAGGGTAAATACATTAGGTGAAAAGTTTTGATGATATGTAATGAATCAGTTTGGAAAAAGTGAGAGATGAGTCAGTTTGACCTCCCTACACTCTAGGTATTCAACTCGGTTTTTGGAGGAACACCTCCTCAACTTGGTAATTCGACCCCTGAGGTTGGGAGAGATTGTTTGAAGTCTATATCATGTAATTTTTGACTCATTTCACAAGTTGGATGTTGATGCATTGATCAAAGACTCTAGTAATCATTTTGGCATAAAATTAATGAAAAGGTCGCAGTTATTTCTTTGGGATAACTATGGTATGAGAATTTAGCATAGTTCTTCTTATGTCTCATTATGTATGAATGTTTTGTTTCATGATCCATTTCATTTCTATGATATGATGGTTTTTAAGTTGATAAACTGAATACATCTCTCATGCTCTGTTTTGGGAAAACCTTCATAGTTTGTCCATCTTCTTCAGTGTAGAAATAATTCATGCTTAGCCTTGCTCTTTATAGCAACTCACCTGTCTGATCCATCTCACCCTCAAACCCTAAGTATTAGGTTTTCTACCTACCTTTCCCCATTGAATCTCTGCAACCTTAATCCTATTTGCCCTGACCTAATTCACCCATCCAACAAACCAATTAAACCAAATCAAACCCTGTACTTATACCTAGCCTAAAACCCTAATTCATCCAACCCTCTTGGTTGTGACTTTGTGGAGAGAGCCCTCTCCGGTTTGGTACGGGTAGATACCAAGCCAAAAAATTGGTTTGTGGTTACCTCT
Source organism: Pinus albicaulis (assembly GCA_034641835.2). Taxonomy (NCBI): domain Eukaryota; kingdom Viridiplantae; phylum Streptophyta; class Pinopsida; order Pinales; family Pinaceae; genus Pinus; species Pinus albicaulis. The sequence goes on along the minus strand of CM076584.1, from coordinate 469,822,322 downwards.
GTTGAGATTTCTTCTTCAACATTAGAGATCTGGCAGAGTGATAACATACTGGCGCCGTTGCTGGGGAGGCGAAAAGACAAATATTCCCTAGGAAAGAACGACAAAGATCAAATCTGATTTTTGATGGTGAACAACGATCAGGCAACAAGAAGGTTGTGCATCATTCACCTGGAAAATCCAAATCAGTTTCAAAATCAAATCCAAAGACTCCACTAGAGGATGAACCTTGCCAAGAAATATGAAAGGAAAACATGGGAAGATTAGGTATTCAACTTGCACTTCCATTCAAGACATCATGTTCTTTATCATGAAATATTTCTTCTCTTTTCCTGAGAATGTCCAGAAAGTTTTCCAAGGTCATTAGGGGAATTTTGAGGTCTAAAATGGGCCTCCTAAGGAAATAATAAAATAATAGCTAAACCAATAAAATAATATTTATGAATTTGCAATTCACTTTTTGCACCACAATCCATGTAACTATAGTTAAATTCAATTCAAAAGTTGTACCAAAATAAAATTAATAAAAAAATTGTATTGATGTGACTATAAATAAGAATGTTTTTTCAAGAAAAAGTCTTTATCATTGAATAACTAATGCATTTGTCCTTTGTACTTAAATAACTTAAAATAAAATATAAATATAAATTTATAAATTCTTAATTATATTATATGCTATTAATTAAAATTTATATTATTTAAATTGCATAATAACATGTAATTAATATACTATATAAAAATAATATAATATAATAAATGTATAGGGATATGCATTGTTTCTTTCAAGAAATATGAAATGACAATAATATTATTTTATTCAAAAAGTGTGAAATGACATTTATTATGAGTACTTTACTTTGAATTTAAAAGTACTTAGAGCACTACCATGGTTAACCATGAGTTTTTATCCACCATTGATAATGTGACAAGTAAGTACCTTTAACTCAAGCAGTTCCACCTCAACCATTAGGGATGATGTCATCCCCTAAAATGTGATTGGTTCTCATAAAGTGAATTTTGATTGTACATTTTCCTTAGGAGGCCCATTTTAGACCTCAAAACTCCCCTAATGATATTATGTTTGAGAAAAGATCATGGACCTCCATTGGATTTCTCTCCTTTGAAGGTTTTAAATATAAAATTCCCATACGCCTTTGATCTTGGTCCAGACCCTTTTTCCGAATCATATGATGACCATCTTCAAATTGATGAACCTCAAGAGATCAACACTGATCCTACAGCTTCTGTACATACTCTCACACCTTCTATAGTCCTGGATAGATATAAGCCTATGATTTTACCTCCTATACTCCATGCTTTCTATGAAATTCATTACTTATATCTACCAAGGTTTGATGGTGAATATGACAACATCATTTCTGATAGACATGTGCAAAATTTTGAGACTCTCCTTGACCTTTTTGAAGTTGACAAAGAGGATGTCAATATCAAGCTATTTTCTCTTTCTTTGCGAGGCAAAGTCAAGAATTGGTTCAAAAACCTTCCTGCTACGAGAATCTCAGATTTCCCGCAGTTTTTCAAAGTTTTCCTCGACAAGTGGGTGGTCAAAGGAAACCCTTTCCTGATTTTAGAAAAGTATAACCAGCTGAAAATACAGCGAGGGGAGACAGTACAACAGCTTACCGCCAAATTCAATCAATTCTATTGTTCGATACCTGCTAATATAAGACCTCCTCCTGGATTAGCTCTCTTATATTACCTGGATACCTTTGATCCGGATATGGAATTTCAGCTGAGAGAGGAATCTTGCAACACTTGAAGAAATGCAGAAAAGTGCAATAGATGTAGAGGCTAATCTGCTGATCATAAAGCCAAAGCTGAAGGAAGAAGAGAGGGAGAACATTGCAGAGCACCTGACATCTTCAGAGGTAAAACTTGACATTTTGGTAAGTACAATAGAGGAAATTATGCAAAAGATCACCATGAGAGATGGATTTTCCGTTCAAGATCACCATGACCCACTTATTGCAAAAAAAGAAGAGGTTTCTAGCCCTAAACACTTTTCTGCTAATCCCAGCTACCATAGATCAGAAAATGGATTGGTAGATCAACCCGAGGAGAAACAATCTTCTGATCTAATGTGTATGTTTGATGACATTCCTTCTTTTGATGATTTCTCTAAGTATGATCAGTATGACGAAAATTATGTTCTCCAAACAGAAGATAATCTTGCGGACCAATCAACATCTCATTTGTGGGAGGAGGAATTTCATTTTCAACAGCTCAAATACAGTGATCAGCCGATGCATATCAGCTATGGCAGTGAGGAGGGAAGTGCATAAAATTTGGAAGTAAGTGAAGGATCTTTGCCTCTTTGTTTTACTTCGTTTCAGTTCATTAGAGACAACTTTCATACAATCAGAAATCAGCAGTCATTAAGTTTTTATCTTAACAATCAAGAGGGCAATGAAATCCTTGATCAAGACTTGTTAGCTCTAGATTTGCAGCCACCAAATTCCATTGAATTTCAAATTGCAGATGAAGGCTTGGAAGCCAAAACATATGATCAAATGATACAAGATGATTCTGTACCATTATGTTTTGAAAAATTTCATTGTTTTAAGGAAACTTTTCGTAATGTCTCTAAAGAAAAGGATGAGAAGCCTGTAGAAAGTCATGCAATCTCATTAGAAACAATGGAAAATAGTTTGCAACAATATTTTCAAGTTTTTAATGACCTAATAGTTGATGTGTTGTGTTGTATCTTTAGAGACAATCCCTCGATTGTGGAAGGAATCAATGCTTAAGACATTTTAAAAGTGTGTCACAGAAATGATTTTATCATGAGGTCGTTGTTCTATCCCTCTAGAGACTAGTTTTCTGAAACCCTTAATGATCTGGAATAATAAAAGATTTCATAATGTCATTCAATGCTGATATCTGAATGAAAAGAAGAAGTGCAGAGAGAAACTGAAAGTAATATGATGTAAACAAAGAATCTACCACTTTTAAGTTTCAGAGGAAATTCATGGAGAGAGGGGAAACTCGAAATAATATGTTGTAAACACAGAATCTATTACTTTAAAGTTTCATCTGAAGTTTGTGAAGAAAGGGGAAACTCAAAATAATATGCTCTAAACACAGAATCTATTACTTTTAAGTTTCAGAGAGAATTTGTGAAGGGAGAAGAGATGGAGTGAAGGAGCACAAATTAAGGTTATTTAACTCTTACTCACATATGTAGTTAAGAGACCGGTTTCTACATTAGTTCACTTCAAAAGAATAAGGGATACAAAATGGCACAAGAAACATGAATCACCATCAAAAGTTTCAGGAAACTTGTTGCTTCTTTCATTTACCCATCAGAAAAATAAGTACAAAATGTAATACCCAAGAGGTCCAGAACTCGGAACTCTCCTTTCCTCTTTCTCTCTTCCATAAATACAAAAAACAACAGTTTGTAACTACTCCAACTTCTTGAAACTCCTAAACTGCCTAAAATTTTAAACTACTTATTACATTGCAATCGAGGACACCATTGTAGCTTCGATCTTAACAAAGAAAACAAAATACACTTGGAATATAATCCCTTTGCTGAGTCTGATTTGTTGTTGATGTGTCTCCTTCCATTTCGGTCGTGATGTCCTAACATTCTGCATAAATGCATCTCCACCCGACTATGCCCATGCTTTTGTCTTTCGAACGTTGTCATCATGTCACCTACTACCCGACTCTGCCTCTTATGCACGTGCCTGCTGTGTTTGGTCTTCTCTTCTCCTTTGCTCTGCGTCAAGTCACTTACCCGAGTCTCTATGTTGTGTTTTTCCCCACCGCATCACGAAACTACATTTTAAACATTACCGTGGACCTGTAGGTTATGGCCCACATAAATTCCCTTTACATACACAATAGACTACAATACTAGAGTTTATTCAACATACATACGCGCACAACAAACAACGATTTAATTTAAAACAGATCGCACATAACTCAAACCACTTACATATACGCGGAATAGTGGTTGTACGGTCCCACATTATGGTGACCAATCGCGATGCATCGCATATCGTCGAGCTTAACATATAACTTAAATGGTAAACAATACAAACACCAATGCGAAGTTGCGACGTAATCTCCATCGTAGATCTTCGCCAGATCTAACGGCTCTGTTGTACCATCTCACATTGCCATCTCCTATCCTTGTTGCATCGCAACCAAAATACTTTACCTTGCGAAGTCTTAATGCTAAACTCTAAACCCACTGATGTGCCAACACGTGGCTCCTCCCTTTATCGCATTGCAAGTTTCAATTCTTACCGCCTTATGAGTTATTTTTTTTAACTTGAGAAGTCCTTAACACATAAACTCAATAATCGCTGATGCAAAATTGCGCTATGCCGACATGTGGCCCTTCTCCTCATCGCATCGCAAGATATATTGTTCAACTTGCGATGTCATCTCGGTCATCAGTCTCTTCCCCTTCAGATCTGCAATTCGATCCTCGTCGTATGATCGCCTCCTTTGGAAATCTTCTAAGTGTTTCTCTCTTAGTCTATTTCTCTACTTTCTATCGTCGCCGCTCTGCAACTCCACTATTCTTCCTGAGCTTTATTCAGTCTTTAAAAGTGTTGATCTCTCCTGAGCTTGTTCTCTTATTTGTTATTCACTCCAACTTGGGATTATCACGCTTGTTGCATGCCTTACTCACTATGTCAATCCAAATTACAGACCACCTTTCGGTATTACGTCTCTGAATCCAGAATTCGTGATTTGTTTCTTACTCGACCTGTAAGAGCATATTACAGGTCTTCTTGAAATTTTAACAGTTTTTCCTGAATAACCTTGAATTGCTCATAACCTCTCTTGACTTTTAGCTGAGTCGAATTAGGCTACAAAATGTTTGATGATATTTGCAGTAAAATTCCTTCTCCATTAGCTAATCGTGACCTTGAAAAGAGTGTTGATATAAGCTTGATCCGATAGTCCGTTTCTTTGTCATTTTCAGCAGGAGTCTCAACACAAATCTCATCTGAACATTTGTAGCCATATCAGGAAAATAAGGGTAAAGATGAAATTTCATATTCATATCATGAAGACTACCTAGAGCAGAGTAGTAATGTATTAGATGGGCTATAAATCAATATGTATTCTTATGAAGATCCTTTTGCAGCATTCTTGAGGTCAGCTGGTGGGCTCATGCTTTGCAATTTCATTAAGATTCAATCTGTTGACAAGTTTTCACGGGAGTCGCATTTCAATAGTTCTCTCTTCTTGCTCATAAGCAAAGCACTTGCGGAGAATTCAAACATCAGCCAAAATGCTTACATGGTTACATTGGTTGTTCCATTTCACTTGATCAGGTGATGAATGGATCATTTAGAGTAGGTTTTGTTGAATAAGTTCAATTCTGAGCATCTTTTAAGTCAGTATTCAGTCAAGTTTCAGTCATTTGAGTTTGTCTTGAGTCAGTATATTTCATTTGAGTTATCAGTTTTCAGTCATGTTATTAGTTTAAGTTTTTGACCGTATTGGCCCAATGGATAAGGCACTAATCTGCAAAATCCAATATTATGTGGTTCTTGACACCTCTTTCAGAACTATCATCCCTAATAAGGCCAATGTTAGTGTCAGTATTTTCATCTTGCCATCAGTGATAAAAAATCCTCTTTTCATATCATTTTAGGAGTCCCACTCAGAATTTTTTTATCATTCCACTAGGTCATGCAAAAAATTAGTCACCGAGTCCAAAAACATCACTCTTCCTTAAATTTTATTACTTGCTGGCATAATTTCATACCTTGCCGACTGTACACCATCCATAAAGTTAATGTCATCATGCCATAATGTTAGTTATGTCATCTTGAAATTCAATCTTTCAAGGTCTCATTAGGTCTTTTAGGGTTTTTCAAGGTTTCATTAGGTCATTAGGGTTTCCAAGGTCCAATAAAACTTCATTTCCATTGCATAAGACTACCAAGTAAGGATGATCAAATAACATCTCTTCACCAAATGAAGATGACTTGTAAAGAAAATTTCTTGTTTTAACATGTAATTTTGGATTTCAAATGTAATTTTTAATTTTCAATTATGTAATTTTATGTCTTTCAAAATGTAATAATTTCACCATCCCAAGCAGCTAACGCAGTGTTCCAAAGATGCCAAAGCACCGAAAGGTCAAATTCAAAGAGTTCTCAAAGACCATCAAAAGATCAATTTTTCAAAGGAAATAATCAAGTGAAAGGGTAAAGTTTTAAAAGGTTAAGTGAATGCCAAAGGGAGTTGTCTTTTCCCAAGGGTGCCCAAATCATCATTGTAGAAGGTTGCTTCAACAATTTCAGGTTCCATCAGCCAAATTAGTCAAAGTTCCAAAAGTCATCAGTGTTCCAAAACACTTCCCATCACTCATATCCCTAAAAATCATCATTTTCCACAAACACTAAACCCTAATTTCCTCTCCCACTAAGCTAGGGTTTGCTATGGAATCAGAGACATCTGAGCAGAGGAGGCATAAGGTAGGTCATATAAGCAAGTATGAGGGAATTCCAACTCATAAACATCATGTCTCCATCATTTTTCAAGACGCCATTCCAAGGGACAAATCATTTTCCACACATAGTGCCAGTTTTCCTTCAAATTATGTTTCTGACCAAATGGTGATGAATTTTACAAAAGTGAAAGAGGTTTTTGTCCATCATAGGTCAAGGAAGAAAACCCTCCTTCCGTATTTATACAGGTGTCATGGTTTTGGAGAAATGTCAAAAATACAGTTGCTACAAGAGAGTTGTTGCACTTCTGAAGTGACCTTGGGGAAATCATTTTTTCTCCCTGATAGAGTATCCAAATGACTTGCTTGATAAGTAAAATGATAACTAGACAGAGAGATATTTCCAATGAGCTATCATGAAATCAATTTGGAGTTGAGGAAGGCCTTCAAAAGTTGCCTGCAGGAGCACACTGCATTTTTGCACCCCCATTTTTCACTTTTTGACCAGTCTTGGGAGAATTGATTTTCGAGGGGCTATCTTGATCCTTTTCAGTGCTTGATAGGTCCATTGTGTAGCCACGCGAATTATCTTTCCAACGAGCTATCATCAGCTAAATTTGGACACCAGGAAGGCCTCCAATATTGGTCTGCAAGTTGGCACTGCTCACCTAGAAAGAGGCGTTGCGCATAGAGCCAGAGGCATTGCGCACCCGGAAAATTTCACTTTCAAGCTTCCAAACTCAGTGCAGATCCTCCAAAAATTCAGAAAAGGGTTTCTTCATTTCCCAAAAAGTAAGTAAGACATCATTATGCCCCCCTTGCATTTCTCAAGTACAAATTTCATGGTGTCAAGATTTTCATGAGAAATCTCTAGTTTTTCAAGATAGAAACCCTAGTTTCACTTCCTAATCCAAAATTTGATCCTTGAAGACCCCTATTACCCTTCCCACATCACAATAAATCCTATCCCTACCCCTATATCATTAAATCCTATCCTAAAGTTCATTTTCCCCTATACCCTAAGTCCTATGCTGCTAATTCCTAGACAGCCCTACTATCATACCTGTAATAAAATTCTAATTCCCAATTCCCTTAGTATTTTGATCCCTTATCACCTTCCTAAGTTCCCTAACCCCTTCCCCTACCCCAATTTTTTCCATCCCATTCCCCACTCCCTAAACCTACATTTCACTCCCAATTCATCTCCCTAGGGTGTCTAGACCAAGACACCATGGTAGAAGACAGAGATTATATGGAAGAAGAGAAAGATAGGCAAGAGGAGGAAGATAGAATTGAGGAGGAGGACAGACAACAGAGAAGGCCACACAAAGGTGGGAGAATCCTAACGCTGAATCCCACCAACACAAATGAACTGATGGCCTCTCCTATGATTGTCACTTGTTTTGAGTATGTAGGTTGTCTTGATTTTTGCAACATGATTCAGAGGGCCAACCAGCATATTGAGAAGCTCCTGGAGAAGGAAAAAAAGGACAATGATATATTGAGAAATAGGGTCAAGCACTATTTCAATAAAAACCAAATTGCAAGCTCAAAGCTACAAAAGGCCAAATCTAGACTTGAAACCGTAATCAAGAAGAAAGAGAAGGGTACGCTGGATTTGTTCATTTATGCATCCATGATAGCATAGAATACCATATCAGGTCTCCACGAAGTAAGTTTGAAGCAATTTTGAGGAAATTTGAAGAAAATTTGGGGAAATTTGAAGAAAATTTGGGAAAATTTGAAAAACTCTTCGAAGGCACATTTTCAAATAATGTCCTATTTGGTCACCTTTTTGCAGAATATATTGTGGCCAAACAAAACTTAATTTTGAGAAATTGGAGGAGGTTTTTTTTCCCATGATATCAAAGTACAAAAACCTATCTCACGTTTTACACAAGTATTACAAAATGAGAGATCCATTCACATCTTCACAACCTATTTTTCTGCCTGTATAAAATCCTTTTTGAGACACCATTTTGCAGAGAATATTGTGGCCAAATAAAAATGAATTTTGTAAAAATGAAGGAGGGTTTTGTTAAAAACATGCCAATTAACAAAAACCTCTCTCAGGTTTGCAAACAACATCATGGTTAGTGAGATATTGCTCCATCTTGGAGGCCAATTTTTCTAGAAAATTCATAATTTTTACATAGTTTGTCTGTCCTATGTGCAGCGCCCTAAGCGTTGCACACTTGTTTGAGGCGCCTTTTGGTCAAAATAAGACCACCATTAGATTCAAAACAGAGGAGAATACAATAAAACCAGTTTGCAAGCCTTGTTTGGTCAAACTGGCAGGTGAAAAAGTCAAAAAAAAAACCTTCAAAAAAACACAGTTCTCCCTCTTTTTTCACCTTGGCACTACGCATAAAGCAGTCTTGGGAGAATCACTTTTTGGGAGGTCAAATCAATTCAAGTTTGCAAACCAAGCACAGATTTGGAAAAAATACTGGATAAGCTTTCCAATGAGCTATCCTGAGCTCAGTTTGGACATTGGGAACCCCCTCAAAACTCAGCTTGAAGATGGTGCTGCGCACCTAACACTGGCGCTGCTCACCTGACCAATGTCTGACTTTTCTAAGTTTTCTTTGCAAATTTGATTTTCACCTTGAGAAATCATGATTTACTGATGTAATTGATAAAAGTAAATGTAATTATGATTTTTTTACACTTACCTAGGGTAAATACATTAGGTGAAAAGTTTTGATGACATGTAATGAATCAGTTTGCAAAAAGTGAGGGATGAGTTAGTTTGACCTCCCTACACTCTAGGTATTCAACACAGTTTTTGGTGGAACACCTCCTCAACTTGGGAATCCGACCCCTGAGGTTGGGAGAGGTTGTTTGAGGTCTATATCATGTAATTTTTTACTCATTTCACAGGTTGGATGTTGATGCATTGAGCAGAGACTCTAGTGTAGTCATTTTGGCAGGAAATTAATGAAAAGGTTGCAACTATTTCTTTGGGATATCTATGGTATGAGAATTTAGCATTGTTCTTCTTATGTCTCATTATGTATGAATGTTTTTTTTCATGATCCATTTCATTTCTATGATATGTTGGTTTTTAAGTTGATAAACAGAATACATCTCTCATGCTCTGTTTTGGGAAAACCTTCATAGATTGTCCATCTTCTCCAGTTTAGAAAGAATTCATGCTTAGCCTTGCTCTTTCTAGCACCTCACCTATCTGATCCATCTCACCCTCAAACCCTAAGTGTTAAGTTTTCTACCTACCTTGCCCCATTGAATCTCTGAAACCCTAATCCTATTTTCCCCGATCTAGCCTCTTTGACCTAATTCACCCATCCAACAAACCAATTCAACCAAATCAAACCTTGTACTTATACCTAGCCTAAAACCCTAATTCATCCAGCCCTCTTCGCTGACTTTGTGGAGAGAGCCCTCTCCGGTTTGGTAGGGCTAGATACCAAGCCAAAATATTGGTTTGTGGTTACCTCTGTTGGGATTTCTTTTTTAGCCTTAGAGATCTGGCGAAGTGATAACACTATGCACTCTCCAGATCAAGAATTCTTCCACCTAGAAATTATCCCTAACCCTGTTTGTGAGAATCCTCTCGATTGATCTTCTCCCTGAGCACTGCTCACTGAATAATTTCAATCTCTGGATTCTTTCTCCGTCTTGATGTATTTTCCAAATGCCCCTCCAAGTCCTTATAATATTCTCGTTGAGAATTCAACGGCCGAGATTAAATAGTTAATCAATGGCTAAGATTAAACTGACTTGATCTTCGTCTTCTCTAGAAGATTCACACTCTATTTTAATTAATATCCATTATTTATTTTAATTTTATAAGTTTATACTTAGGGTCCCATTAAAAAAACACAATTATTTTCATAAGACATGATCTGAGTGGAATTTCCCAAAACTCTTTTTGAGTTCTTTGGAATACATATGCCTAAGCCTTCCTGCAAAATTTGAGACTTAGAGCACATCCGATGCTACCATAAATCAACACTCCCTGTTAGCGAGGAATGTGCTCTAGCAATACAACCATATGAAGTACTGCTTTGATTCTACAACATCTCCCTTTGTGTTGTTGATGTCTGACATTGTTGCCTATCAACACTACGTTGTTGCATCTGTGTTGTTGCTGACCCTAATTACTATTGTCAATTGTTACTGCACTACAACTTTCTAATATCAGTTGTTGCTGTAACCGAGCACCCATATGCTATTGAAACGATTTCTCAACCATACCCATCCGCTCCCTAAACTAAATGAATTTAGCTCTTCCCAGAGCCTTTGTGATTAGGTCTGCAACCTAATCTCCCATGGGGACATACTGCAGTTGTACTGCCCCACGCTAAACATAGTCTCAGATAAAATTACATCTTATATCTGTGTTTGGACCAATCATGAAATACTGGATTCTCAGAGAGCTTGATACAACTCTGATAGTCACAGTAAATACTAGTCAGTTCCATCCTCTTCCTAAACAATCTCACAAGAAGCTTCCTAAGCCATATGTCTTCGCACGTTTTTGTGTTGGCCGCCATATACTCTGCTTCAGTTGAGCTCAGTGCTACCGACTTCTACTTCCGATTTCCCCAAGAGATCATTCTGATCCAACATTGAAAAAATACCCGGAGGTACTCTTTCGGTTCGCTGAACTTCCTACCCAATCTGCATCTTTAAACCCGCTCAATATGACATCATCTCCTCAATTGTATTTCGACCCATATCCAACTGTTCCACGCACATATCTGAGAACATGCCTAGTTGTTGCCCAATGTACCCTTTTCGGTTCCACCATGAACTGACTAAGGTTTTTTACAACAACATATCAGGAGGTCGAGGCAGGAAGGAGGGAGGTCGAGGTAAGGAGAGGGCTTGAAAACCCCACAGTAAGCCTAAAAGGTTGTCGTCTAGGGTCAAGGAGAGTGGTCAAGGCCTTCTAGGCCCACAACAAGGCCAAAAAATAACTTAAACCCTCAACGCAAGGCCAAGGGAGGAGGTTGAGGCCCTTAGGGGCTTACGACCAACCTCTAGGAGGCTGGAAAGGTTGCGTAGGGCCCTAAAGGATTGAAGCATGGCCTGAAGAGGGAAGATTCAGGCCTGAAAGTCCTAAAAATTGAAACCCCTGCTTTGGAAAAATTATTTGATTCGGATATTCCGTTTCACTGCAAAATATTCAGTGGTTGACCCTGAAAAAAAAATTTAGAGGCTAGATCTTACCCTCAAGGCCCTATATCTAGCTCTAATCCATCTCTTCTCGCTTGATAACACCTGCACAAATGAAATTACAATAGCCCAAAACCCCAATATATACAAAAATTCAAAAATAATTCAAGCCCTGGTTGATCGCCTATATCTTGTGACCTTTGTCTTATTGTTCTTTATGGTTTGATAGTTGTTTGATGAAGAAAACACTATAATAATCAAGTGAAAGAAGAAGCGAATTAAGTTAAGTAAAAATATACCACAAGCAGTTATCAAATAAAGAGAAATCACCTAATCTCACTGCCACTAGATTTCTCAACAGGTCCAAGGGTCCAATTTTTCTTGAAATTTGTAATATTTGTTGGTGGGGGACATCCAAAAATTAATTTCTTTGATACCCAAAAAATTTTCCACTTGGAGAATTTAATTTCTCTAAGACTATTTTTTACTCTAATTAATTAATTTTTTGGCTTAGGATTAATTTATTTTTTGCTAGAAAAAATAATTAATTGACATTTGAGGGGATTAAATATTTTTTCCACCCTCTAATATTTTAGTTGTGGTATCTAATAAGTATGAGGGACCATACACTAAAATATTTTTTACATAAGATAATTACATTTACAACCCTCAAAGGGGCAACCCTCACTCGGTATAGACCCTCAAATTATACACCCAATTTTGCGATACAATATGATCTAGTAGAACAAGTGATTTGTAATAAAATAACTTAGCCAATTAGCTTAAATTATTCTCAAATCACTTTTACATAAGACTCGACTAAAAGACTAGGAGTCACCTAAAATTTTGATGACAAATTCCACCCTACCTTTAGGGTGAGGTTGGAGGGAAAAACTTTGTCAACCATCCGTGTTTAAAAACACAAATGAATCAGTGAGACGAAAAACCTCCTAGGATAAATTTTTTGCCAAAATAGTAGGCTTACCTAGGTTTTTATATACATACACGGTCTTATTAGCATCATTTACATTACAAACTTGCAAAATGGGTTTACAAAGACTGAATAACTTGATGGTTGATGATATGATCCTTTGAAAAAAAAATTGATATATCTGCTTCCTTGGAACTTTGACAAAAAGTGTGCAAATGGGCCTTCCATACATGAAAATGACTCTTTATTGATAATTGACGATCCGATCCTTTGAAAAAAAATCAGCATATTTGCTTCCTTGGGACTTTGACAAAAAGTGTGCAACAGGGCCTTCCTACCCCAAATCAACACTCCCTCTTAGCGAGGAATGTGCTCTAGCAATACACCCTTTGAGTATTGCTCCGACTCTGTAACACCTCCCTCTACGCTATTGATGTCTGAAACTACTGCCCACAAACTTTGCACAAACCCTACAATTGTACTGCTACCCACACTGCCACTGTCAACACGGCATCTGTATTGTGACTCCCTCTCAATTCTGCATCTGTGCTGCTGCTGACTTTGCCACTGCCAATTGCTACTGCACTGCAACACAGTTGCTTACTACAACTGGAAAACATCAGAAATTGGACAAGTATGATGCATCTCGGTGATGAAGATCTGACAGCTGCTAGCCTCTGCGTTGTCCCTCTAAAGTTGTTGCGCTGCTACTGGCTTCTGCACTGTGCCTTCCTTCACTACTTCTAACTCTTCTCTACACTGCTTAGACTTTAGCGCTGCTAACTACTGCACTGTCACTTCTCCACTCCTCTGCACCAACTAGCACCTGTCCATCCTGCTACTTTTGATTTGGGCTCCCATAGAAAGGTGATGATCAGAGAGGTGGACTCCTCAAGGATCCCGCCCAACTTGTAGATCTTTGGTTCTACAACTCCAAATCACCCCACCTCCCTCTTGGAAGTATATGGGCAATCATCATGAATTCCTCCTCATCTATATTCGTTGCTCCGGCCTGAGGATCATGCTTCACATCCTTGTCCTTCTTCTTGAGAGGACATTGTGTGGTGTAATGTACCATCTTGCCACACCGGAAACATTTGATCTTGGAAAGATCCTTCTTTCTCTTGCGTTGCTCGTGTTGCCCCTTTGATGCAAGGGTCACATTCTCCTCCTCCTCCTTCTTGACCTTCGAACCACTATTGTTGCTGCTCTCAAGTTGACACTTGAGTAAGTCCCTCGTCATCTCTTCTTGCTGAAGAGCTACCCACCTCACTTCCCAATCCGATAGCTTCTCTCTACCCAGGATGCTCTGGACAAAGACTTGATAGTCTTCAGACACAAAATTTAAGGCAAGTTTGACCATCTCTATGGCCTGAGGAGATGATCCCATAGCTGCCAGCTGATCTCGGTTCTCCTGAAGTCTATAAAGGAACAGATCAATTTGCTCTCCCTTTTGCATCCTGGTAGTCTGCATTTTCTCCACCAGAAACATCTTCCTCTGCTCAGAAGACCCCTCATACAACGTAGGCAACACTTCCCACATCTCCCTAACTTTCCCTTTTTCAAAAATGTGTGACATAATATGATCCTTCACTTCGTCGAAGATCAATCTCTTGGCCTTAGCCATATTCTTCTTGAAGTCCCTTAATGGTGCTGCATCCACCGGTTTAGGCTGAGCACTTTCGATAAAGTGCTTGAGGTCATGTTCATCTAGAAGGAAGGAAATCCTTGCCTTCTAGATTACGTAGTTGGAGGCACCCTCCAACCGATCCTGGTCACGCAATCCACTGGTGCCTACCTCACCCAAATATTGTCGATCTGTTGCCTCTAACCCTCTACGCAGTTGGCTTTACACACTCCCTGCTGGAGAAAACCACAAGCGCTACTGCTTATGTACGGGAAATCCGAGTTTCTTGGGCGAGAAAATCTCTAAGCTCAGAAATCCCTAAAATTGTCTTCAGCTACTGTTCTTGACGCTTTTTCACCAGCAATCACTGCTGCACAACAAACTGCATCCCTCCAGCTGCTGATCTACATAGATCTGTTGCGTTGCTCTCTCTGTCTCGAACAAAGAGCAATCTGGAAAAACCCTACCTCTGTGTCAGATCACTTAGAGATATTTTCCTTGCTAATGTAGCCCTCTTGGCTTGGACTATGCACTTTACTAGGAAATCGATCTGATGCTTACACAACTATTGGATCCCCAGCACCTGCTTCAACGCTGGATCCGCTGGATCTGTTCTTTGCTCCTCATGCACTCAACTTAAACAAGCTCTGATACCATGTGAAAATTCCATAAATTTGGAATCCTATTGCAGCAACTCGAAGATATTCACCTAATTGTTAATTTTAACTTAACAATTTATTTACAGTTTCCTACAACAAACACTGAATACATCACACTACAACCTTCAAAAATAAACTACGGAAAAAATAAAAGTGCAGAAACAAAATTGAACAAGAATAGATCACACACACATCCGACACAGTTATTTTTGGACCAATGTCCCCGAAAAAACCCAATTTGAGAAAATCAGTGCAACAGTTGAGGGTTTATATTATTATGAAGTAATTATTTATGAGTACAAGACTATGATTGATAGATTTGTCAAATCGTGTAGAGAAACTGACAAGAAAGATCATCACCCAAAACAGACTGCCCTGCACTGCCTCTGCATAGTGATTGTGTCACTCAGTGCAGTCTCTGCGTCACAACTACGGCTGCCCTTTGTCTCTGCAATGGTCTCTATGTTGGTTGGAAACTGAGGCCTTCTGGCCTTCGGAAAATCTCTTCGAGATCTGGCACTGGCTCAACACTGTCTCCTCAGCAAAAATGCGACTTCCCTTCAGGCCTTGCGTAGTGACGTAGTGACTACGTAAGCTCTACGTCACTGGCTCTGCAGTGCTACTGCGGCTCTCACTTCCTCCTCTGTTATGCACTCTCCAAATCAGGGATTCCTCCAACCGGAATTACTGCCCCTCTCTGCAAAAGATCTCCCGATCAAAGTTTCTCTCTGAGCACTGCTCACTAAAGAAATCGATCTCTTGATCCTTACTCCGTCAAATGTGTTTTCCAAATGACCCTTCAAGCCATTCTTATGTTCTTCTCATTGAAACTTCAACGACCCAGATTAGATCTCTAATCAATGGCTAAGATTAACTTTTGACTTGATCCATCTTTTCTAGAACATTCACACCCATATTCTATTAATTCACTTCAATTATTTTATTTTCCTAAGTTTAGACTTAGGGTTCCTTTAAAAATAGTTAAATATTAAAAAAAAATACAATCCGAGTGGAATTTCCCCAAACAATTTCTGGGTTATCTGGAATACATGTGTCTAAGTCACTTTACAAATTTTGAGACTTAGAGCACATCTGATGCTATCCCAAATCAACAAAGGGGTGGAAAAATCAAGGTCAGGGCACCTCATGTACGATGATTTCTCCCTCCTACACCATATATACCTAGGTGTGGGCTTCCCTTTTTATAGCTATCATTGTGCCCCAATATGTGACCCAGGATTTCCCCTCTTATTCCTCATTCCATTTCACCTCTTTATCACATGCCACCACTATTTGAGGGTTATCCCCTGGACATACTATACATTTAAAGGTAGAAACCACCTAATAAGGTACTTGGCTGACCCCCTTTGGAGCTTGGAGACATTAGCACATGCCAAAGCCCACTATGGAAGAGCATGCCATTATGAAGTGTCCACTTGTTGTCCATGGTTTGTAAGTTCTGTTACCCGATTAATTTAATGACTTCTTGTGCTGGAATGCTAGTGGACACATTGGATCTTATGCAGGATTGCAGATGGTGTCCATCTTGGGTTTGGTCTCCCTATACGAGGTCCTAATCCTCCCGAGGGCTACATGGCACATATACGATGTGTGTAGAGAGCCATGGGACTCCATAGTAGTAAAAAACACTCCATGGATCCCCAAAGATGCTCAGAGATTGCTCGAGATCCACCTTTTGGATGAGGAAGATGTATCTAGTACACTATGCCCAGTTAACCCCACAGGTGCACCACACACTTGGCAGGTGTCTGACATGCATCATTCATTCCATCATTTGGGCACTTACAGATGGTCTACAGGCATCTTCGATTCATTTGGGTACCCAAGAGGTCATTGGTGTGTCTCCACACCCGCTGGGAGCACCACGGGTTTATTGTTTGGGGAATAAGGGGCCACCCCCTTGTCCATCACTTTCGAGGATCCTATTCATCATTATGGCACTTATGGACCTCATCAGGCCTCTTGGGGGGGCCTACAACATGCATAGATTATTATTTGACCTCTTGAGAGGCTTATTATTTTATTTGTGAGCATGTTTGGTGGGCTTGTCATCAAAAGTTAGTTTATTTGCAAATTATTTTATTTTAGGGGCTAATGTAGGCCCATTAGGTAATTCAAACTCATAATGAGTGTATAAATAGGATTTAGATGAATTCATTTTGTATCATCACTTGGATTTGGATCATTCTCTCCTTAGGGAACTTCACACTCTTTCCTTAGTGGATATTTTTGGAAAATGGATGAATTTTGATGTATGGATTGGGTTCTTATCTTGGAGCTTCTTAAATTGAAAATGTGTTGATGGTTGGATATATTCTCTTACATGTAAGTGCAATTTTAACAATATTTTCTTTTATTTTTTTGTATACATTAGTTATGAGATTTTCGTTATTTTAGGGCTAATTGTTGCATGCATTTACAACAAAATGTGGAATTATGTTTTTATTTAGTTTATCTCCATGTATGGTCCATGTTTAATGAATGAATTTTCCTAGATATCGAGTTACCTCAAAAATCCTCTTCCATTTGCAATGAAGTATAAACGCTTTTAAGGTCACTTTTCTTCTCTTACCCTTAACATTAGACGAAGTCGATTTTGAGAGCCTCCTTGAACAAGAAACGAAGTCAATCTTTATAATTATCCTTGACTCAATATCCCCAAGAGGAATTAGGCACTGATCCATCAAAAGGTGGTCATTTAAACCATATTATTTCACCTTTTCCTCCCTTTTCTAGGTCTAGCCACGTTGGGCCACCTAGGGCATCAATTTCCCGAGAAACTAGCCCTAGAAAAAGTTCGATCTCCTAGGCCCTACTATGTTGGTGTGTCCTCAAGGTCTCCTCCGAATTTGAAGAGATTCCGATGGTGGGATTGTGGGATATCCCAAGCCCTAGGTCTAGGATCAAACTTTTCCCTGGTGTTCCCAAGGCCAATACCTCGTTAGGATCAATTTGATATCTTTAGGTGAAAATTCTTGTTTGATCCTTTCCCCTTGCCTTGGTCAGCTTAAGAATATCATCAATTGCCAAACTCCATCCCCTTAACTTTGGCTGGGTCCACTTGGTCCCATGTGGTCCCATTTCTTATCAAAGAAAATTCATCAAGGGCAACTCAAGAATCCAAGTTCTATAAGGATTTTAGGGATTGGGAAACTCCTTGTCAAATTCCTTTAACCTAACCCTAAAATCCTCGCCTCCTTTCCCTAGAAACCCTTGTATCTTGCTTAAAGAGCAAGCAAACTCCATTCTTAATCCTATCCTAAGGAAAGGGTCTTTAAGGTCACTTCACATCTATTTTTTGATCCATCCTTTATAAGTGACTTCATAATTACCGGGTCTCCTCCCATCGGTGAAAGTCTGTAAAGAGGAGGTAGTCTTAGTTGTGGTGACAATGGGTTGTCTCCATCGTTGCCCTTGACCTAGCAGTTTCCCTCTTAGAAGTCCCTTTTAGGTCTCATGTTGGTTTGAGTGGTAACAAAACCCATGCCTCAAGAATGACAATAGTACTTCTATTTTTCCCTTTACATTAAATACATAAAATCATGATTACATATGTCATTATAAAGACCAAACCTAGTTACATATTTCAACATAATAAAATGGACTCATTGCAGGAAGGGAATTGATTGCTTATTTGGCCATTAGGAACTCGCCAAAAGAGAGAGAGACATTTGTCATGGTAATATTGTCTAGGAATGTTCGGATTTTTTTACTAACTGGTTGCTACTCATATTCAATCGACAAAATAGATAGAAGACACGGTGAAAGAATATTGTTCATCTAGGGCATTTGAACCTTGCTCAATGCTCATACTTCAACATTTGTACCTTTTTTTTATTTCAGCATTCCATTTATTTAAAGTGTTAGTTTCCTCTTCTTACAATTTATGTTACACATCGCATTGGTTGGGTTGAGCCCAATAGATAGGTAGAGCAGAGTTTCAAATATAAATTCTTATAAGTCTACGTAGGTTCAGAGGCTCTAAGGTTGATTGCAACTTAGTTGAAACTTGAAATTCCTTGGGGTCAAAGAACGGTGAGTTTGGAACATGCTTAATGTTCTGCTAAGTCACTTGACACAAGGAAACAGGACACAAAGGACACAAAAGTACGAGTATCCATCACATGACATGGAGACCCGTCGGAACATGACACAATGGACATATATATATATATATATATATATATATATATATATATATATATATATGGAAATTCTCATTCAATTTAGAAATTAAACATGTACATAATGAAGATACAGATTCAATCATACATCATGCATACAGTGAGATTGGAACTTGCTTAATGTTCTGCTATGTCACCTGACACGAGGAAATGGAACACAGAGGACACAAAGGTATGAGTATCCAACACATGACATGGAGACCGCCCAAAACATGACACGATGGACATGTTATATATATACACACACACAAATTCTCACTCAATTTAGAAACTAAAACATCTACATGATGATGATCAAAATTCAATAATACATCTAGAGATCCCCTCAGTGATCTTTTCTCTTCCTGCCTTGTGGAAATATGCAGTTGTAACCCTTGCTTCAAAAATTTTGCACCCAAATCTGCTCAACAAATCAACTGATCTTCTCACTCAAACTACTTCCCAACAAATCCACTGCCTATTGGAACTCTGCTATAGAAAAAGTGTACTTTTCCTGCACTCTGCCTCTGGAAATTGATTTTCATGCCCAACAATTCGCACTGCCTGGCTAGCTTGCGCAGATCTGAACTCGATGCTTCAAATCTCCCTCTGAAACTACATTGTATTAATCCTTCGCTTCTAAGCCTCTGTTTTGTTCTTCAATGCTCTGATACCCTATGAAAATTCCTTAATTGCAATTATTGGATATTATTCTCCTAACTATTAGCAGTTTAATTGTTTGTGGCAATTAATGAATAATTCACAATTACAATCTTCACCATAAAAGTACGTTGCGTAAAATAAAAATAAGGAACTAAGAAATAGATGCACACACATAAAAAATCGACACCAATATTTTTGGACTAACGTCCCCAAAAGAACCCCAAAAGTAAAACTGGTGCAACAGATGAGCGTTTATTTTATTATGTAGCAATTTGGAAATTATTTCAACTAGATGCCCAACTGGCGATCCTTCGCAAATATTCTGGCAAAATCAAGATCCTAAATCTCCTCTGCGAATCTACTCGACCTCCTCTAGTGTGCTCACGCCCCACATTGGTAACTCGCACTGCTGTGTGGGACATGCATCATAGCCTCTGAGCAACACACACAACCCTCTGGGTCATCTAGCTTCCCTCTGCCTCTAGAAGTGACTCGATCTACCTCTTGAAAGCTGATCTAGCCTTCGACATCCTACATTGGGGTTTCTGGCTATTTGCACTGCTTCTACAACTTCCTCTGCAGATGTATTTAGCCTCCCTTTTCTTGCCTCTTCGACACTGGAAAACCACTGCAAAATTCTCTGGAAATATCATTTGTTGCTCTCTCAGTCACGGATGCTCTCCTTCTCTGCCTCGAACTCTCTTCCTTGCTGAATCACAACAACTGGATAGCTCGATCTGCCAAAGGCAACTCGCTCCCCTCTTGTGTCTTTCTTCATCCCATCGACTTGCTCTTATAATATCTCGTTGGAGCTTCAATAGCCACAATTAGATCCTCATCGATGGCTACTATCATCTCAAACTTCATCCAAGTCATTTTCTAGAAGTATCTAGAGCACAAGTCAATCTCCTTAACTAATTTACTTTAATTAACCACTTTTCCTAGGTCAGACTTAGGAAATATTTAAATGATGACTAATTAATTTAATTAAGGCATTTCACAAGCTTATCTAGCGAAACCTTTTCTGGGTTTTGGAGATCGTGTGTTCCTTAGCCTCTTAGATACAAATCGAGACTAGAACACATGTCTGATGCTACCAAATCAATAAAAAATTAACATTGTCAATATAAAGGTTCCTCGTAAGTTCAAAATTGATGAAATTCCTTAGCACCATCTTGCCAAAATGTGATATTGAGGACAACAGACATGTCCTTTGACCATTCATGCTTTCAATACAACAATTTTTTCCTTACGGAACTCTATTTTGCATCTGTGGCTGGTGTACAACTTTCGAAGCTTATGATCAAACCCTTCATGGATTAGGAGAAGCAATGGAAGTGACTATGGGCATGTGAATTTTTGGGGCTGTTATGAGCCTATTCTTATCACAAACCACCTGAACAAAATATTGATTTTCTAAGTCGCAGTTGGAGGCAGGGACTTGCTGCTTTGCAGCTCCCCTTGTTATAAGTTATAATATGCACTTATACCCATTTCACTTTCAAACAAACATGCCAGATGATACTTTTAAGGAAATATATAAACAAACGAGGGATATACTGAATGTAAACATATGCATGCAGCCAAAAAATTGAAGATCACAGAATTTGTACAACCTACAACCCACAAAATGTTGTATCTTCCAAATATCCACCCCCCCTAAAAAAATGCAGTAAAAAATAAATAACCAAGAGAATATGAATTACATTAAATGCCTTTGCAATAGTTCAACCATAAAAGATGTCAAATGTGCGTGAACATATATTTAGGGTCATATAACAACGTGGCTTCACTGCATAAAATGTTATGCAGAGACAATCATGGCATGTTATGTGGCACCTTAAGGTTCACAGAGTCCTTTGGGCACGGATCACTAGTGAGTACTCCTCTTTGTTGCTCCCCTTCATCGGAAAGGGGTCCTAGTTGGAGACATATTGATGACCCGACAGGCAGATATGACTGTGTGGGACATGATCAGATTGACAGGCATCTCCTTACGGACAATCCAGTGTCAAACAACTTTTCATGAGGCCCCTACACTTTCATTTGATAAAGTATCAATATGTAAATCAAAGTTAGGCATGCAGATTTCAGCCAGGATTGGCATATTTAAGAAAGATATAGAATCTCTTGTATGGGCACCAAGACAGACATTCTAGCTCTTCTTGCATGTGTAGAGAGAGGAAAACTATTTGTCTGCCTATTGGCCCTGTGTTATATTGTTGTTGATGCACACATTTATTCTTGAATAATAGAATATAATATGCATATTTAAAAAAAAAAAAAAAAATCACTTTACAAAGAGAAATGACTGCACTATGCAGGAAAAAATCATTCAGATCAGAGGAAGAATTTCTTCCACGAGAACAGTAACAAAAAACATTTGATACTGGAATCTCAATATTACAAGTTCCCTCATGGCTGTTACTTTTTCATTTGTGTTTCTCTATAGAATACACTATTCCAGTGTTGTTCTGTGTCACTACATCTAAATTGCTCCACAATGTCCAAAAGCAACATCTTCAACTATGGAAACTAAGGCAAATGATTTACATAATGGAGCAAACCTAATCTGGTAAACTGCACGGAATGCTGACATGTAAAACTGTCACTGTTCATAAGATGCCATAAAAATAGCTTAGAAGAGTGACTTATTCGGACCTTAAGAAATCTGAGACACCAAATTCTCAAATTTTGCAACAAGATGCTGATGATTACCATAACGATACATTTCAATCAATGCTCTTATTGCTTTCAAAATGTTTGATTTACTTTGCAGTAACTCATCTTTCACAGAGGTGGTAGTTTCAGGTTTGATGCAATATGCAACAAGATTATCTTGGGATGAAATCCATTCTCCATTCACAGTGTAGCTACCCAAGCAATCCTTGGCATAAAGGGAATCACCATCCTCCTCTCTAAATATGTCCTTCGTGTCAGCAGATGATGCAAACTTGACAATGTTATCATATGTTGATCTTAACCACTCTTCTAAAAATGATGCCCTCTGAATGTACACAAAAAGGTAAAAGCATTTTAATCCATCAGATCTGTGAACCACAAAACAACTAGCTAATCCAAACCATTGAAAGGTTCAAAAACCAATAAAAACTTGCCTTAGTAAGAAAGCCATTAAAATTTTCGTAATCTTCTGGGAAAGCAAGACCAAAAATATGAACAGTTGTTGATGTCAACTGTAAAAGATGCCAGCAAAATGTTCAGCAATAATACAATGTCCAACTAAGCAATACTGCAAAGAAAATCAGTGTATCCTCCACAGTTAAATAACTATGAACATAATCTGACAATAAACCTCTACCTGTTCCGCAAGAGTTTTTCTATATTTGAAACTTGAAGGTGCTATATCCTGATCAGAGTCCAATACTTCCAATGTATGCCCCAGCGCTTGTACAATATCGGCAAATGAATCACCATAATCTGAAGCAGTGAATGAGAAAATCAAATTGAATATTGAACCCCTTGTTAAAAAAAAATATAGTCTAATACATAGATTTAGAGTGTGACTACTGCTGCTGTCATCAAAAACACATTAAAAAAAATTACATAAAGAAATCAAAGCACAATATTAGATTTGTAGCAAAACTAATCATCTACTTGTTAATGTTATCTGTTTGAAAGAAATAATGCAATAATTTATTCAACATTAGCATTTATTTGCATCTGATCCATCATATAAGGCGTAGCATTCTTTGTGGATCAACTGATAAGCCAATCTACAATCACCAGATCAGCTACCTGAACTGATTTGTGACCAAATTTACCACAGCTCAAATCAATTCTTAATCGTCCAAGATCTATGATATTGGTTCAATGATAGAGAATTAGCTACTGCCCTTTTTATCGAATATATCACCCTACAGTAAAGGTTCCACATAGGTTTCCAATGGTAGAATAGTTATTGGGAAGCAATAGCATCCATAAATGTGCTCCATACAACCATCAAAGCGATGGCCAGCACTGAATAGCAAGGACGTAGCAATGCCTTCTCATGTGCATGACCTTTTGTATATCAACAAACTATTGCTTCTAAAACACTTCTTATGGACCCCACTCTGAAGGAAAGGCTCGCGATCATGAACCCCCTAAGGGCTAAGGGGATAACCGAGAATGTTATGGCAGATGGCTTCATAAGAACCATTATATCAATGATAAAATAATATGATGAGTTAACGTAATGTAGATATTTTAAAAATAAATATTCAAAACAGTATAATATGTTATAAATTTTAATTGATATGATAAATAATATAAAAGGGTGTCAGCCACTGGTTTGGACTGGTATATCCAAAAAATACAACTCAAACCAACGAAGTTGGTTTGACATGGCTAGTTATAAGAACATTGGTCGATACAACATATCATCCTTGAGGAGGAAGTCTTTGTACTTGTATCTAATTACAGTCAATTTCCTAAGGTTTGAAACTGTCTATAAAGTCTTCATCAATGGGGTAAAGTGTGCTTAGATTTCGATCTCTATCAACCTTCCCTTGCTTTGTGTGTTAAGAGCTGTTATTGGTGATCAAGATAGAATGTCAACAACCATATCATGTGCCCCTTTGAGATTTATGACCAGATTGAACTACTCAGATAGCTGACCTATCAAAGTTGTTAACTATCCTGCAACTTCAATTGATTCCACAAATATTGCAATGTTTTGTAGTCAACATGCAAAATTGTTTCCCTGAAGTAGTAAGCATGATCTGTTGGAAATACTGAGTGGGGGGTGAATCAGTATCTCTTATCAATTAGTATATTTTTAACTTCACAAAGCATTAATTGTTATTAGCATCAACTAAACATAAACATCATCAACACCATTCAACAATGCACAATAACCAAGATAGCATACACAGATTTTTAGGTGGAAAACCCCCTCCGGATCAAAAACCACCAAGCGCTTCTTAATATTTGTCTTCAAAAATAATTACATCAAGTTTTCAGCTCCAACTGAAGGAGGCTCCAACCCCCAGGTTTACAGGCTCCAACCTGTAGGATGCTTCTACGCCCTGTTTACCAGCTGCAACTAGAAGGACGCTCTAATGCCTTGATATTAGGCTCCAACCTGCCGAGTGCTCCAACACCCTATTTACCAGTTGCTACTGGACGGACGCTCCAATGCCCTGATGCAGGCTCCAACCTGCCCTAGCACCACCCTGCCACCCTAAAGTGTTATCAGGCTCCAACCTGAAGAAGACTCTACTCTCCTACCTTGCACCACCCTGCCACCCTAATCAGCCGGCGGACCATGTTTCACAATTTTCAAATTGGATCCCCCTACGCTCCAAATCAATATAAAGAAATTGTAATGAAGGTTTTTCTGCTCTGCTCGGTATGTATATCACCATTAAGTCCTGGCAACCTCACTGCTTAACTCGGCTCAATCTGGCACCTGCACAATCGTACCTAAAACAATATTCACTGTCATACCCAAACCTGTCTCTGCTCAATCACAATGTCAAATCAACCACTGCACAATCTGCACATCAAACCCTAGCTGTCAACATGAACAACTCTGCTTTTGTCCAATTAGCTCCTCATCAACAAATACAGTAAGCTCTCTCATTCATCAACAATATTCAGTATTGTCAAGACCATTCACATGAAGATCACTGTCACTATTACATTCAAATATATCACTATCATGTCTCAAGTCACTGTCATTGTCAAGTCAAGTCAAATCATCACATGACAACAAGAGTCACTATCATCAATGCTGTCAAGTCATGTCACATCAAGGGTCTTTTACTTATTGATATCAATCATACTATCACATGTCATTACTGATTTAGATTGACTTTCATCTAAATCAACTGTCATGTCATATTGAAGATTAGTCTTCCATATACTGTCATATCACAGGTCACACTTGAATTGCCATTGTCTTCCCATAAGGTTCATTATTGTTATACAAATGTGACTGTCTCTAGCTATTATACAAATGTGACTGCTAAACCCTTGTGACTATGTTACCATGCCTTCTTCAAATTGATAACACATTGTAAAGACTGCTGGTGACTATAGATCAGTGATCACAAGTGCTTCAGAATTTACAAAGAGACTCCATGCTTTCACCTTAATAGATCCTTTAGAATGGTGACAATATATCAATGTAACATACCTCAGTTTTCTTTATCTTTCATTTGAATAGAAGACCTTGATTGTAATGAACAAAACCTTGCATTTGCTGCTATAGTCGACTTTATCTTTTGAAGGAACCACAGGCACAAATCTCTATACTTTTATTTGAGACACGGAAATTCAATCGCAGAAGCTAAGCTTGTATAAGAACCAGGGGACTTCAATTTGATACTTCTGTTGCTTGATTTTGAAACCAGAATTGTTGCAGAAGAATTGTCTCAATCCCAAGATCTGAGATAAGGTAGGAAGGTCTGAATTGTTGTATATCCTTGTTTCAGTGATAAGGCCTTCCAATGTTTGAGTCGAGCTCTCAAAGACAGCAGCCGGTTTCGCAATACAAACTATGCCACAGATCTTCACTTCTTCTTGATGAATAGTCTTGTACAAAGTTCAGGAAAGATGCCCTAATGAGGGCCAAATTCTGCAACAAGTCACCTGAGGAAACCCATTAGGCGGAGATAGCCACAGGTCTGTAAGGTTGAGTGGATAGACAGGTCTGGCGGAGATAGCCAGCTTCAAACATTAAAACAATTTACTTTCTTGACAAATAAATCCCAAGAAGGGTTCATTACATTATGACATGGACAAGGACACTAGACATAAACCATAGAAGCGTACAATGGAGGCTTTGACCTATAAACAATTGATCCAAGCATGAAACCCCTGCTTTAATGAGTCAATTCCTTCAATAAAAAAAATTATTTTTCTTTCTTTTGATAAATATATTTCATTATGACTCAAGCACAATTATGAATTACATTCTTCAACACTTTTGTGTTGTTTTTCTTGGTTATTGCTTTGTACAGCTTACAAGAAGATATCATCTGATGTATGCTTTGATCATTTATTATATTGACATGGCCATAAATCTCACTTGGTAAGAAAGCCAACTATATAAGAATGTTCCTTTTTCAAGTACTCCATATCGAAATTTCAAAACCTATAAATTATGTAAAAGGTAAATGCCAAGGCAAAACATTTCTTAAGAAAAGTGGAATTCAAATGTAAAGAAGAAAAAATTAAAAATGAAGATCATTATCATTACAGAGCAAGAAATCAAAACATTTATGCATTTACTGCAGTAAACTCCTTGCCTTCCCGTGTTGATGGTACAGCCAAAGCTGAGGTTGCATGGATTCGGATCTTAAAATTTGATGAATCACGAAGCAGTAGAAGAAGAATACTATAAACCGAAGGTGCCCTAAAAATCAATATGGAGAACTTGTGAGAACTTCATTCAGTCATTCATAAATAGGGGCTGAAAGAGGATTAAAATATTGCCAAAAGAGCACATAAAGCTTTAAATAAGCAAGAAATTTGAAGAATTTGAAATTCTCTAGACATGGATGCATGCAAGGCCTCACCATGTCATATACTGCAACCTAATAGACTCATTTAAGAAGAGATTTCGCAAAGCATGACACACGTTCCACTGAACCTGCCAAAAGACGGAAATTGATTTTGAAACCCACTAAGGTAAACTCTATGTGAGTAAAAGTCTGCAGAAAATTATGGCTTGCATAAACTGAATTTTTGAAATAATACCTTAACATTTCCAGTAGTTACACAGGAAACAAAAGATTGCACCATCCTCTCCAACCAGGATGAACTTGTAGAAGGTTTTGCTTCTCTCTTTGTCTCGTGCTTCAATTCGGATTTCAAGGAGACCTCACTGCACGAATCACTATGAGAGTCAATGGGGTTACCATCACTAAAGTTAACAAATCTTGAAAGGTTTCCCAGAGCCCTCACAGCATTCGCCTTGATCTGTGAAAAGAAATCAGTCACCCAAAGAGTTCAGCCACGAAAGAAGGAAACAAGAAAATAATGTTCAAGTAATTAACATGTTCTTCACAAACCTCCAAATATACAGGAAAAAGACACTCATAATACAAAACAATGGCAATTATAATCGACCAGATTAAAATAAGAAACCCGCAATCAAAACACCTCAAAATTATAGAATTTTTTTATTGAGATGAATCAATTCAAGTCATAAAGATGTTATCTTCATAAAGTGGAGACTTTCCGAACCACATTTCGATATTCATCTAAATTTCTTGGATCAGGAACAATATACCTTTCTAAAGAAAAACAAGGTTAAAAATTGAAATGTTAATCGAAGTAGAAAAATACACAGTTACCAGTATGCAATGACAACAGCAAGAAATCCATAATCGATATAGATACCTTAAAATGGAGCTTCTGAAGGTTATATGGTAGTGCCCTTAACCAGGAGCAAGACTGTATCTAACCCAAATACCCAAAGAATATAGGGCATGGGTCTGTTACCCCTCTTTCAGCAGGCATATCCAAAACTTTTTGACAAAGGACCACACCTCAGTTGCATGATACAGGGAACGTGTTTCTGAAACAGTAACACACTGGAAACATGACCCCCAAAAAATTTGGACACATTACAGTAACGCACGGGAAACATGACCCCCAAAAAACTTGGAAACAGGGAAACATTATATATATAATGTGATATTTTGTAAAAAACACGATATATTGAAACTTGGAACGAAAGAATTATAAATAAATGAGCAAGGACATTTACACGACAATCATACAAGTCAAGCAATTTTCCAACATCACTTATATTGGGATCCTCGTCATTAGTATCACCCTTTGCGTCAACTTCATCCTCTAGGGACATCAGTCAGCACCACCCAATTTTGAAAAAACTACCTAAGCCATGCTTTAAGATATGGTAGGTGTTACTAACCAAAAATGGGTAAACCTATATGGGAGACCTTTTCTCCTATCTTGGACAGCCATCTAGCCAGAATCCCTACACATTGCTCAATGATAATGATATGCCACATTCTTCTGCTCTGTGGGCTACCACTCAACATGTACTTCAACCATTTTGCAATCAAGTGATTTTACTTAATGTTTTGGGCATTCTAACATGCACAAAGGAGTGATCTGGATGACTGAACGATCTTGATTGTAAACTCATTTTCTCACCTTACCAGGAGGGTTGGTCCTTAGCCCTAGTCCAATGGACCTCCTCGAAGGCCTTAGGATTATATGATAGGCACTACTTTGGAAAATTGGATTGAAGTAGGGTGTCCATAACCATTCCATGCTTAACATCTTTCATCATTCCCTTGATACCACATCAATCTTTCGGGTTAATTGCCATTGGTTCATGGGGATTTGGCACTCATAAATCCACATCCTTGAGTAGGTCTAGAAAACATTTCCCTGGAGGTTGATGCAACTACAAGAAAGGTAAAAGCATAAGATGGCCACAACAAAAGAAAAAGAGAAATTTAAATGCAAAAGATGGTTGGGACATAATTAGCATGTGGGAAAAAGCCTAGCATGAGCTCTACACCCCTCATTGGCCATCACCTGGTTCCTAAGCACGTGATGCTCCATCTCATCAGAAGGAACCCTTACATGTCCCGGCGCTGATGAACGAGAAACCGACTCATTTTAAAGGGGTAAATAAATGTTATATCATAAAAAGAAAGCTTGGACCCTTGAGCTATGCTCTATACAAAAGCATTATCAAAAAGAAGTAAAAGGTGCACTAGAGGGGTGCAAAAAGCAAGCCGAGGAAAGGTATAACTCATGCCTCCACGATTGCTCTCTCCATTACATCTATAAACTCAAGATATGGACCTCCATCAATCGGTTCCTTGGCAATGGCACTTAGCCATGAAGTCATTCCCATGTTGCCACATATTGTCACTAACACCTATGAATTGAAGGGTTGACCTTGAAAATGTCACACCTAATAGGGTTGATTACCTAGCCATCTCTAACAAGGTAGGGAACACTTTTATGAGACTTAGTCTAGTTTGATATTTGAAGGTGATCCTGGTTTGAAGTATTGTTATGCCCTTAAAAATTAAGTATGGTCCGCTATGATGCATCTATGGTCATTTCCTATAATGAGTGGTTGTTTTTGCTTGATCTTGAGATGGTTTTGCCAGGGAATTTGGCACATAGCAATTGAGGCCTTGAGGGAACAACTATTCCACTCCTACTCCACATGATGCCCAACTCGTACTACACTTCCAAAGAGCATGATGACCTAGCAGATGCAGTGTTACCCTTCCACAGTAGAGCATTGTGCACTTTGATGATCTTGAAAGTTGATTGACACCCCAAAGAACCCTAAGATGCCAAAACACGGAGCTCACTTTGCTTGGCATTGACGATTCTTGATGATGCACCTAGCAGACCCATCATGCCCCCCAGCTGGCCTTGACACTACTTGATGGGCATGCCTTGATCCAGAGCCAAGATGATGATGATAAACCCATGATGATTAGGGAAGGCTTGTATTACCTAATGGATCCCCAAGGTTGGAGAGAAAGTGTTCCACGTTGTCTAGCTGACACTCATGGAGATGATGCAAGGCACCCAAAGTTGGATTTTGGACACATGGAGATGTTTTGAGGCTTGATTAAAGGACCCATCCTCAAATTATGGTTAATCATGATAGTTGGAGATGCATCTAGCCCTTTTATTGCACATTTGGAGCCTTATTAGCCCTAAAAGGGCATGACGTCATTCTTAAAGAGGCACTTCGACTCACACTTGTCGGAAAATAGTGGCATATTTTATTTTGTTGACCTATTTGGTTGCCTTGTAACTCATTTACTTTATGTCTACTCAAAATCAAACATCCCATAGGGCTCTTAGTTGGATTAATGGATGTAATATACCTCCTATAAAAGGAGGATCACTCCATTGTTTTTGTAGATCATCACTTGTGGATTTTAGCCTCCTTAGAGAGAGCTCGACTTAGCCTTTTTCTATTCGCTACTTGTGGAGATGTGATCTCTTTGGAGCTATTTCTATTGGAGACTAGTTTAGGTATTGGAGATATATTTTGGGGATTGAATGAAGGAAATTTCTTGGAAAACTTGTGAGTAGATTTGCAAATTTTTAATGGCTTTGTTACCCACCATCAGTAGGTGAACCCTATAGGAGAATTTTTCTCCTAGATTTATCTTCAATCGGCAGCCAGCAGCCCCTTGCAACAACCACATAACTTGATGTGCCACCTGTTACCCACCACTTCGTGGGTGATATCCCCAGGGTAAATTTTTCTCCGCGATGGACCTCAGCCAATAGCCAGCAGCCCCTTGCAGCCTCCTACTAGCTCATTGTGCCATTTCTCTGCCACCTGAGCTAGCCATGTGGTCCCTCGTCCACCTACATTGATCGTATGTTTGAAGGTGGACCTCCCGAATCTAAAGGTATGTCTTGTCATTTGGTAATTGAGTATTGGTTTTACTTATCATGGATATGGATTGATGGGGGGATTTGGCGGAAAGAGTGGGCTTAGTTTGTGATCTTGTCCTCTTCATCTCTTTTGGGTGTTAGCTTTGGACGTCAGTCTCGTGGGATCTCCTTTATTGACCATTTCATTTTAGGGTGGTACTACTTGGGAAAACCCGACTTTGGGTGTGTGGTCCTACTCCCCTATCCGCATATATTACTCCCTTTCCACTCACTATATCCCCATTCATCATTTATCCCACCTGGGTCCACATTGCCATTTTGGGTCCACATAGGGTCGGTTTCCCTACCCCTTGCCCCCACCTTGGGTCAGGCTTTAAACAATGCCCCAGATGTTGATGCAGCTAAAAGAAAAAGAAAAAGTATATTTCGACACACTTAACAGGAAGTTGTACCACAAAATGCAAAAGATGGTCCAGACAAAAATAATTAGCACGTGTGCAAAAACCCATACATGAGCTCTACCCATCCATGGCCATCACCCTAATTTGATAGGCCCTAGATGAGCCTCCTTTACCATTCAGGAACCCATGATTGTCCCAACCCCTGGAGGGAAATGAACCACCCTACCTAAAGGGGCGTAATCACTGCTACATCTTACACATCATGCTCTTATCCCTTTGAGCCCCGAGCAATTAATTAAAGAAAACTCATAAAAGGAAAAAGGCATATAAGGGTGGGTGGAAAAATCAAGGTCGGGCACCTCATGTACCACGATTGCTCCCTCCTACAAATTATATACCCAGGTGTGGGCTTCCCTCCATCTAGCTACCCCTATGCCCCAATATGTGACCCAGTATTGCCCCTCTCACTCCCTATTCCATTCCACTTATTTATCACTTGCCACCCCCATTAAAGGGATGTACCTTGGACATACCATCCCCTTTAAGGGTTGAAACCACCTAATAAGGTGCTTGGTTAACCCCCTTTGGAACCTGGAGACACTATCACACACCAAAGCCCACTACGGAAGGGCATGCCATTATGAAGTGTCCATTTTGTCATCCATGGTTTGTAAACTCTATAACCCGATTATTCTAATGACTGGTTGTGTTGGAAGACTAGGGGGATATGTTGGATATTATGCAGGATTACAAGTGGTTTCCATTTGGGTGTGGTATCTCTATATGGGATCCTAACCCTCGAGAGCTACATTGGCGCACATAAGGTGTGTATCGAGAGGTATGATCCTCCACAGCAGCAAACAACGCTTCATGGACCCCTTCAAATGTTCAGGGATTACTAGATATCCACTCTTGGACGAGGAAGATGCACCATACCCAACCAGCCCCACAAGTGCACCACACACTTGGAGGGTGCCCCAGGGCTTGTGCGAGGAACATATGATATTTATTCCAGAATTCGAGCCTTCACAAAGCATCTACAGGAATCTCCAATCCATTTGGAGACCCATGGGATCATTTATGTGCCCCCACACCCACTGGGAGCACCACAGGTCTACTACTTGGAGAACAAGGGGCCACCCCCTTGTCCAGCATATTCCAAGGAATTTATTCCTCATTATGGCACTTCAAGATGTTACCAGGCCTCATGGAGGGACCTACAACATGTATATATCATTACTTGACCCTTGTGTGGCTTATTTTTACATCTATAAGCTAAATTGGTGTGCTTGTCACCAATAGGGGTGTTATTTTCACATTATTTTATTATTAAAGCTATTAGGGGCCTTTAGGCTAATTCGAGCTCCTTAGGAGCCTATATATTGATGTTAGCTCCATTCATTTTGATCATCACACTTTGGATTGGAGATCTCTCTCATAGAGAATTTCGTACTTTTTCCTTGGAGGAGTTTTTTTTATGGAGATGGATAAATTTTGATGTATGGATTTGGGCTATTTCTCTTGTCTTGGAGCTTTTTTATTGCAAACGAGTTGCTGGTTGGATATAATCTATGGCATTGTAAGTGATTTTTGATGTTATTATTCGTGTTGATGCATACTAATGATTTACGCTATAAGGAGGGCTAGTTTCTGCATGAATATAATGTGGAATTGAGCATGTTTTAGCAAATTTTAATGTATGGACCAATGTCATATGAATGAAATGTCCTAGAGATATATTTTCTCGACAAGCTTGCACTCTTTGCTTGAAGTATAAATGCTTGAAAGTCTCTAATTCTTTTCTCTACACCAATATTGGACGAAGTTGATTTTTCAAGCCTCCTTGAACAAGAAACCAAATTCTTACACATTAATCATCCTTGACTCCATCTCCTCAAGTGAACTAATGCACTAATCCATAATTTTGCCCCTTTCACTTTTTCCAAAGTCTAGCCCTCAAGGGTCACCTAGGGCATCAATTTCTCGTGAATAGACCTCAGGAAAAATTTATATCTCCTAGGAGGCACTACGCAGGTGAGGCCCCTCCCTTTCCAAAAAATTTCATGCAATTTCGACGGTGAGATCTCCGGGAATCCTGAGCCCTAGCTCTAGGATCGAAATCTTCCTTGGCATCGCCAAGGGTAGAACTCAATAGGATCACTTTAACCTTTTGAAGTGAATATTATTTTTTGGTCCTTTCCCCTCACCTTGTCTAGGATAGGAACACTGTTGGTTGCTATATTCCATCCCCGAACCTAGACTCGGTCCACTTGGACCCCTGCTTCTTTTGATCCTTAAGTGTCTTCTTGTCAAGTAGCCCTTTGTCTTCAACACCTTAGCTCTAATACCATGTTGAGAATTAGGTAGGGCTAGATTTAATTCAAATTCTCTACTTGATAATTACTTGTGAGCTTACTTCTTATACTTATGTCTTCTCTTCTTAGCTTATTATGTCTTTCATCAAGTCAATTACCAAAACACAAGACACAAATTTAGGCTCTTCGAGCCAGGGCCAAAACCTCTTCCTCTTGGAGAGGTCCACATGAAATTCTTCTTATAGACTTCAGTTGACAAGTACCATAACCATGACACAGACCCTTGATCCTTGTTTTCCTCCAAGACCTTGTCACTGCTTCTTCCTTGACTCCTTAAGCTGATCCTTCTTTCCTTCACTGTCCTACACCGTTCTGCACCTATCTGCACTAGGACTAGAGAGCTCGGTCTCTAACAATATTCTTCATCCTTTCTTGATTCTAGAACATCTTGAATTACCACATAAACTTGATGTACTTATGTTACCTTCTTGTTGCACACAAGTTTGAGATCCTTGTTGTAGTCCTTTACACTGCAGTCACCTTTGTTATACTGTGGTAACCCTTTCCTTAATGTTGTGTATTATTTAGGCTCTTGACTGGAATGTGCGAGGTCTATTCTCCACGCAGATGATATTCTATACTTCGTGTTGTACCTTATACTACTCTACTCAATTATTACAAACTTTTCTAAGGTACAAATTCTTCACTAAATGTCTCGTCCTTCCTCCTTTACTCGCACTTCATCACAGTCCTGAACTTCGCATTTATTACATATCTTCTTTCGTGCTTATATCACAAATCCTCCTCTGAATTTCCAGTGTCTAAATGAATCCGCAAACTCCTTTATATAGTTGATCCTGTTTGTAATTGAGCTGACCTGTCCTTTTGTTTTGAGGCTGAATTGATCAAAGGTATATAAGCCGACTTGTAGAGGAGATCTTCCAGCATATGCTAGGTCCCTATAACACTAGTGTATCTCCTCATTGTTATTGTTAGTGTAGCCTCGTATTGTTATTAGTGTGCCCATATAGTCCCCATATTGTTATTATTGTGCCCCATAGAAGCCCACTATTGTTATTGTTGTGCCCTTACATTGTTATTGTTATGTCGGCTAAGATTATATTGTGACCCCTTGGACTCCTATATATAGAAAGGAGGTTTTGTCATTTGTATCATCCAAGAATTGTTCATTTATGTAATCTAAATGATCTTGCCCCTCGAAGAGGTTGATTTCTAAGTCGTTGTCTCTCTTTTCTTCTATTTTGTGAGTTGGTTTCATAACACTTGTTATCAGAGCTTGGGATTCTAGGGTTTCGCTTCTTCAAACAGGTCATCTTGACATTTTCGCTATAACATTTTTTCTGCAAGGTTTCAGAAGCTGAAAAAAAAACCCATTTGAGCTGAACTCCTGAGGAACTTCGTGTAAACATTTCAGATCTTGGTTCACTATATTTTTGAAGATATGATCAGAGGAAGTTAGGGTGTTTGCAGGCTCCAAAATTTCATCTCAAACAGGTGGCCGAGGGAAAAACGTCATAACTTTCATTTCAGACATCGAATTGGAATTTTGTAAAAAGTGGCTGACATATCATAGACCGCAGATTTATGTATATCGATTTTAGAGCCGAAGGACGAAACAGTGACATGTGGCACTCTGTACAAGTTCGTTGTACTGAACCAGTCCATAATTAGGTCATTGTGGGAGATGGGCATAACTTTGCCTTGAAGAATCCAAATCAGATCTGACCTTTGGTATGAAAGAAGACTCAGAGGGATACTACAGGACCTAAGATCAAATCTTGGAGATCC
Source organism: Pinus albicaulis (assembly GCA_034641835.2). Lineage (NCBI taxonomy): Eukaryota > Viridiplantae > Streptophyta > Pinopsida > Pinales > Pinaceae > Pinus > Pinus albicaulis. The sequence continues at coordinate 469,786,776 of CM076584.1, read as the reverse complement.
GAAATTACAGAGATACATCAGTTTCAATATCGAGCTCCTCAAAAGCAAGAAAAAGGTGTGTATTTTTTTTAAATTGCATAAGTCTTGCTTGAAAAATCAGTTTGAAGTGATTCCAAGGGCATATTGAAGCATAGATATCAGTATTGGGTTCTAAAATGCCTCCCAAAAAGAATTCCATGTTGATTTATGGTAGCATCGGATGTGCTCTAGCCCTGTAATTTTGTATACAAGCTAAGACACATGTATTCCATAATACCCAGAAAGGATTTTGGAAAATTCCACTTAGAGATGATTTAATTAAAATAATTAATCGTTTTTTAATGTTTTCCTAAGTCTAGACTTAGGGAAACTAATTAATTAAAGGGTATTAATTAAACTAAGTGTGAATCTTCTAGATAAAGTCATGGATCACCTCCAAGTTAATCTTAGCCCTTGATTATGTTTTAATCTTGGTCGTTGAAGGGTCAACAAAGAATTATAAGCAGGAGAGTGAGGGGCCTATGGAAAACACATTGAGCACATTGAGCATTTGGCATTTCGAGCGTGTGAGAGAGACATGGCTTTTTTATCAAGATCGAATCACTAGGGTTGGGTTTGCTAAGTGATTTAATTTAGTGATCAGTTTCAGAGAGGGGCAGATGTAGTAACTAGTCAGGAGGACCAGGAGTACATTTCATAGAGAGGCAGCAGTGACGCAAATAGAGGCAGCGCAGTCAACTAGAGGGGTGACGCAGTTCCTGAAGGGAATCATGCTGAAGTGACGCAGTGCCTTCTATATTCAGTTCGGGGATAGTTGGAAGCGGGGGTTTCTGAGCCAGAAGGGCCAAAACTCCGTTTTCTGATCAGCTTGATCATTAGCAGAGGAGAAGTGATGCAGTTCCAGAGCTTGCCCACGCAGGCTTACGCAGTTGCAACATAGAAATCACGCAAAGGCAGAGAGGGGTTTCACCAGCGTTGTTCAGATCAGTCAGGGATTTGTAGAGTGAGGTATATCTCACATTTCTTCTGTTACCAAGATTTTCTCTAAAGGGTGAGCCGGACATTGGCACCCTAGTTGTATTCAAGATTCTGCTGCTTAATAATACAAAACCCTCAGATCTGCTGGACCGGTTTTCCCGAGTTGGGTTTTTCAGGGGACTTAGTCCAAAAATAACTGTGTCAAATGTGGATGTTTTTCAGTGTATTTTGTTCAGTTTGTTTCAACACTTAGATTTATTCCGCAAAATTATTTGTGTAGACTGCTTCAGTAATTACTTCGATATTTCACTGTAATGAAATAATTATGAAATATAATAGGAGAAGTAATTCAAATTTGTTGCAATACGAATCCAGATTTAGGATTTTCCACATTCCATACCCATTAAGCCCTCAGAAGGTTCTACTATGACTCATGAAGAGGAAGAAGTGCAACATGATATATCAAAATTACGAGACCAAGTGCAACAATTTCGCAAAAAGTAACAAAAAATGTAATGGAAGCTATGATAGATGGTTTGAAGAAAGACATGGATAGATTGAAGAAAGGCGTGGAAGCTAAGATGGATGGTTTGAAGAATGGAATGGAAGCTAAGATGGATGGCAAGGAAGCTAAGATCGACAACATGGAAGGCATGAAGAATGGTCTAAAAGGAGACATGGAAAGTTTGAAGGAAGGTTTGACAAGGCTGCTACAAGAAATTATTCCTAATGGACAAACGGTAGTAAATGAAACTCATTATGAGAACAAAAGAAATGTTAATCATGATTTCATAGACACTAATGTTGGATTTAGGACCCACCATATTCCAAAGATCGATATGAAGAAGTTTGATGGCAAGGATCCAGTAACATGGATACTTCAGATGGAGCAATATTTTGATCTCCATAATGTGCAACACACACAAAGGTATGCATTGCAACTTTATATTTAGAACAAAATACATTTGTATGGTATCAATGGCTTTGCTCTCGTAAAAAAATTGTCACTTGGTATATTTTTACGGAGGAAATGATAGCACATTATGAGGATACAAAGAGCAACACCTTCTTTAGCCAATTGATAAATATAAAACAAAAGGGTTCGAAGGTGGAGCACATTGAGGACTTCCAAAAATTGAATATAAGGGTAATTGATATTCCAGAGGAACAAAGGATTGATATCTTCATAGGACTTTAAAGGATAACATCCAACATGAGGTTCGCCTTTGGGAACCTACTTCATTGGAGAAGCTCAAAAGACATTCAGGTCGGCAAGAAAAATAGAAAGCAAAATTATGGCGACAAGGAAGCCTACCATTCACAACTATAAAGATGGAAATGTTTCTACTACTAGACTTCCACAACCTACAAGATTGACACCACAACAATTGTTAGAAAAAAGAGCAAAAGGTCTTTGCTACAGTTGTGATAGCAAATACACTAAAGGTCATAAGTGTGCTGAGAAGAAATTATTCTATGTAGATTGTGAAGAGGAGGAAAAAAATGAACAAGAAACTTCAAAAGAAGAGGATATACACCAAGAACCAACCCTAGAGGAAGAAGAAATGAATCTGACCAGATCTTGTAATGCATTGGCAGGAATTACCACTCAAACTCTTAAGATCAAAGATGAAAAAATCGCTATCGGGATATTATCGCCGAGGGGAAAAAATCGGCACATACAAAAATATTCATTTTTTTTCAATTTTTTTAATATCTAAAGCATCTACAGCATAAAATAAATACATTGACACGTAAATATGAAAAAAAAACTAATATATAAGATGTGTAATATCATGTCTAGTGCTACATCACACATAAAACTGAATCCTGTCCTGAATACTAAGTCCTGAGTCTCAAGAGTCAACTCAGCCTCAAAATATCAACAAAAAATATAATAATGTATCTCATATCATGAGTCATAATGTCAACAGTCATATACAAAGGAATGTCAATGCACCGGTGACCATATAACCTATGGTCCTATACTATTGATTTCCTCTGCCCCTCTTGCGAGAAAATACAACAGCTTTGCCTTTCTCTCTAGATGAAGACGCTGGCGGGACTGGCAATGGGCTCTGTCGTGCTCTAGAAGAAAAAAATGAAGCACTAGAACCGGAAAAACCTGAATCCGGAACCCTGAACCCTGGGAGCTAAAGGAGGCACCATCCCTTCACTCGCAGGGAGGGCTACCTCCTCCTCAAGCCCCTCCTCCCCGTCGCTCCCTCCGTCCCTCCCCTCCACTACCTCCCCTCTCATCCAACCGGGGCCGATCTATGATAAGGCCTCTCAGCCTCAACCCTCCATTCAGCAGTGGTGTCAATCGCATCTAAAGAGATGGCCTCCATATCAGGGGTCCTCTCAAGTTGTCTCACCCACAATCTAAGATTGTAGTAGACGTAAACCATGTCATTGAGCCCCTGACCCTCCAACCTGTACAAGGGTCATAAATTAATAAATTAAATATTTAAAAAAATATATTTAATGAATTCAAAAAATCAATTCGAAATTTGAATATGTTAAGTGTTTTACCTGTTGCGCCTTTTGGTGTGTATTTTTTCAAATACACTCCAGTTGCGCTCGCATCCTGAAGCGCTACATGTTTGGCTGAGTATTCTAATGGCAAGTTTTTGGAGTTTTGGTAATCTGCCACCATAGCTCCTCCACCATGCATCTACAAGTTACAAGTTACAAAAAATAAGATAAACTTATAATTTATAAAGTTACAAACATAAGAAAATTTTTAAAATAATGAAAATCTTACCTGGCATTTTAGCAGTCCTATCCTGGACAGCCATGTCGAAGCTCAAGGTGCCACATGCCATTCTGTATACCTCCATCTCTTTGGATATCTCTGCATGTTCTGATGGACTTGGCACCATCTTCTGAACACAAGTGAAAAAGCCATCCATGACCTCAGCATCAAATAGAAAACGACATGAATAAGCAAATGCGAGGTTCAGGAAGAGCCCTGCAGCATGAATGGGACGATGGAGTGTGTTGTTCCATCGATCATCAATCACTTCCCATAAAAGAAGTTGTCTCTGAAACCCATCATCACCCTTATCATCATAATAGCTGCGAACAGCTTCTTTGGCCCTATCCATGGCCTCATACAAGTAGCCCATTGCGGGCTTCTCTCCATCCACCAATCTAAGAACCTTTACCAAAGGTTCACTAATGTTGCACACCTCTTCCACTCCAACCCAGAAATCTTCCTGATATGACACCAACCTGCAGATGGCCTGTCCCTCTGATTTGCGGCTGATAGTCAAAGCACGCCACTCATCTGAAAGAAACATTCTCTTCAAATCCCACTTAGAATTCAAGAGGGAATGAAGAGAGATGAAAGTAGTGGCAAATCGTGTAATAGCAGGCCGCACCAACTCCTTATTGTTGGTGAATGTCCTCATCAAATGAAGCACAGATCCATGGTTATATATAAATTTTGTGATTCTCTTTGATGATTCTACAATATCTTTGACAAAATCAAGCTTTCCGATGTCCTCCAACATCAAATCAAAGCAATGTGCAGCACAAGGTGTCCAAAATATGCTCGGATACCTCTCCATAAGCATTTTGCTAGCTGAAACATAGTTTGCAGCGTTGTCCATTATGATTTGAACAACATTTTGGGGCCCAACCTCCATAATGAACACATCTAATAAATCACATAATAATCTTGCATCTTTAACATGTGCAGATGCATCAACAGATTTTATAAACATTGTCCCCTTGGGACAACTGACCAAGAAGTTAAGAAGGGTCCTACCCCTTTGATCAGTCCAACCATATGACATCACAGTGCATCCTGTGACTTCCCATGATTCCCTTAAGTCTTCCAATCTCTTGGTGCAGTCAGCTTTCTCATTTTGCAGAATGCGCCCTTTAAGGTCATGATATGTAGGGGCTTTGTATCCTGGGCCAACAACAGCGATAGCATCAATCGCACCCTGATAAAATGGATTGTTCCTGGAAACATTGAAAGGAATATCACTCCAAAGAAACAGTTTGCCCAACAACTTATCAGCTTCTTCCTTCTCCTTTTTTTTAATAAGGGAGGAGATAGATGGCTGTGCCCCGAGAGTGGTTCTAGGAACAAAAAATGAGGAGGCAACTGCGGGGCTGCCTGTAGAAGAGGCTGATGCTGAAGAGCCACTACCACTCTCACGGTCAACTCCAAACCCTGATATTTGACTCTTCAGAGCTGCTTTGCTGACTTTAGCGGATTCCATTTCTCCCAATGAGTTCATGGCTCTTCTGATTATTTCTGGATTGGTTTTATTGCAAGGGCCTACTTCATGCCTAGGAATTTGTGCCAGGTGGTATTTCAACCTGTATACCCCCCCGCCATGTGTTGACCACATAATTTGCAAGTCAAGTTTAATCGGTCAAACCCCCCCATCAGGTTCACCAAATTCCCAGAAAGGATCTAATTTCCTTGGCATGTTGGAAACTTTGAACTTTGAATGTTGAAATTTGAACCTAGGGCACAAGAAAAATTGCCAGTTAAAAAATAAAATAAAAAAATTACAATTTTACATGCAACATTTTGATTTTTTCACAAAAAAAAAACCCTCAACTCAATGCAAAAATAATAGGAAAAAATACATGTTGAAACACAAGCAAAAATAATGGGAAGAACCTAAGAGCACAAGAAGAAATATAAAAAACAAAATTTAACAAACAATTTGTTGCATTTTTTACCAAAATAAACCCTCTCCTCTCAATAAAACAAAAACAAAAAAAAAAAACACAACCAAATGCAATCACAAATGATGAAAAATACATGGGTAATAGAAACCCATGGAAGAACAAGAAAAAAACAAAAAAAATGGGTCAAATTTGATGCCCATACCTGGAAAAACGTTTTGCCGGAGACACTTGGTCCAAATTCGATTTTTGTTCGCTTGGCTTGCAAGAAATTCTTCACTTTTGTCCAATCTTGGGCTTGTAAATCACCTCCTTCCCTCCTTGGCTCTCTTCCTTCCCTCCTTGGCTCTCATAACCCACGCTGTCCAAGTAAAAATGAAAAATAAAAACCAAAAATCGGAGTTATAAACGCGCTGTTGGAGGCAGCGACGATAACTTCAGTTCGAATCGCGATAATTTCGAAATAATCGCGATAATATCGCGCTAACGATAATTTCAAATTATCGTTGAAATTATCGCCGATAATATCTTTCACTTGAAAAAATCGCGATAATTTCAAATAATCGCGATAAAATCGCGATTTTTTCATCTTTGCTTAAGATAGAAGGACATATCAAGAAGAAAAATGTAATAGTACTAATTGATTAGGGTACTACCTATAATTTTATTCATTGTAAGGTAGACAAGGAATTGTTGTGCCCTTACATTGTTATTGTTATGTTGACTAGGATTATATTGTGACCCCTTGGACTCCTATATATATAAAAGAGGTTTTGTCATTTGTATAATCCAAGAATTGTTTATTTATGTAATGTAAAGGAGGTTGCCCCCTCAAAGAGGCTGATTTCTAAGTCGTTGATCTCTTTTTTCTTCTATTTTGTGAGCTCGTTTCATAACAGCGTATTGTAGGTCGTCTTGAAGAGTATTTACATCGAGTATTATGTTGATCCGAGAAGTAGTATCACCATTCTTGAGCCATGTCTTCAAGCTGATTTGACAAGGTCTTTGAGGCATACATCGCTGACTTTGACACTTCATATACATGACTCTTAATTAATATATTTATGACAAGATGAAAAATCCTAAAAGACATCAAGAAGAAGTCTTTGACCTATAATAAAATCCTTGCTCATGAAACCCATGAAGCAAGCTCAAAAATACATTTTATTATCTTTGTCTTCTTTATTACATAAATAAATAATTACATAGTCAATATGAAGACCGAACGTAGTTACACTTTTCAACACTCCCTCTTAACTAGGGAGGGGTATTCATAATGGTACATGGTTACTTTCAATCTAAAGAATATCATAAGAAGAATCGGATTGGTAATCACATATGTATAGCATCATATCAACCAGCATTGTCCTAGTGCAAGGCATTGACTAACAACCCCATCTCTCAACGAGACAATGGGCTACAACGTTGGCGAGACACATGACTTAATAGACACCATCGCCATTGTCTCTCCAAGGTACATACTCCACTTGAGTGTTCCAAAGTATGACCTTCTTGGACTATTCTTCTCTTGGGTAGCTAGCCCTCAAAGAATATTGGTCCACGACTACTCTTATCTTGAATGCCCTATCTCATTCTCAAAGGGTATCAGATGCCAGATGTTTACCCAATCCTCCATTCTGTCTTCTTAGTTGAAGACCAGAATGATATGTCTATCTCTCCCTCTCAGCTAGGGAGGACCTATTCCACAAGGAAATGTACTCATTCTTGTACAACGAATGTCCCTAAGCTCATTCTTAGGAATTACCTAGTTTCTTCCAAGTAAGAAACTTACCACCAGGCTCCCTCTTAACTAGGGACCTGCAGCAGCAATGGTGAGACACCCAGCTGCTCATGAAGAATTTCTCCCCTCGATGTCATGGATTTCAATATTGAGGAATCTTCAACTTTAGCTTCATAGGGTACAGGTCATCCATCACTTTCATCCATGAGTCAGGTCATCTACCAGAAATTGATTTATCAGTCTTTCTCATCTGGTCCACCTTTATGCCATGTTGCTTTCCTTCGAACCATTTCCCAAGGATCTTACATCCTTCCATATGATTGGAAGCCCTGCATAAACTTATCCAAATAAACATATACATAAGAACTTTTAAATCAAAAGTTACCTCAGTGTGATATTTCACCATGACATCTTCCTGTAGGCATCAGCATCATTTATTTAGATTGACACATCTCCTAAAGATATGTATTTTCAAGGGTCTTCTTCTTTACCAGACTTCTATCAGAGTCTACATATCTTCCCAGGAGATCTCCTAGTCACATCTTCTTGGTTTCCAGATGATAACCACCTCTTGACATGGTTTCACTTCATGATCTCTTCCTTTCTTTCTCCACATAGTTTCATTTATTCCCAGGAACTTCCAGCATACAGTTCCTTGTTTGTATACAACCACCTCATATTCCATATCAAGATATATATGATTTCATCTGTTAATGACAACTTGTGTACTGGAAGAGATCCTACTTTCTTTGAGCATACTTCTAAAGATAGAAGTCCATCACCTGCAACCATATGACATGACTTCACAGCATCCAGTGTTAGCATATATGTAACCTTATCTTATCCATTTGAGTCATCCTGCAACAATTTCCTTAGAATGAAGAACTTCATTCCCTTGACCTGCTTCATCAAGATATCATCATATCCTAATCCCAAAATTCTGCAAGATAGAATTCCCGATGAAACTTTTTGCTTTCTTTCTAATCAGTGAATCCAAGGAGGACTCCATCCAAAAGTGCCAGTACCTGTTTATAGACGACCCTTGATCTAGATGACTATCTTCCATCAATGTTGTTATCAGTGAGGTTACCAGAAGCCACTTCTTCTAAGACAAGTGCTCCTTCCATGCTTCTGTCATGATGCTATTAATATACAATGCTTCATATCATATTGTTTTACAACCAACAAAAATCACTTAATGAGGAAGATGATCTCAATCATAATAGAGATCTTTCGCTTCTTCTTTCTTAGATTTCTTTGCATCAGGTTCTTCCCTTTCATCTATGACATGGGCTTCTTCCTTTTTCCTTTTGTCCTTTCCAAATTTAGGACAATCCCTTTTATAATGCCCAAGTTCATTACATCCAAAGCATCGTACTTTGTCCATATTTCTTCTTTTATTCTGAGGACCAAATTTACTGAATCTTCCTTTCTTCCTAGACATGGCTGCAAAGGCTTGATTCCCTTCACTTGATCTTGTATCAGGTTTGGCTTTCAATCTTGTTTCCTCTATTTTACATAAATACCATAGATCCTAGAATGGTGTTGCTTCTTTCTTCCCGTATAAGCTTGAAGTGAAGTTTCACCATTCTTCTGGTAGAGCATTCAACACCACTGTAGTCATCTCACTATGAGACACTACTTCTCCCAATTCTTGCAGCTGCTCTTGTATTTCAGAAATCCTCATAAAACATGAAGTGATTCCTTCCTCTCTTGACAATTTCATCTTGTATAGTTCTTGTCTGAGAGAGATTACTTCTCTTGCAGTACTCACAGAGAATAGCTCCACAAATTTAAGATATAATTCTTTTGCAGTTTCTAGTTTTTATACATAGGGTATGAGTGAGTCCTTAATGGATTCTATGAGAATCCTCTAGGCTCTGATTTCTCCTTTCATGTACTTGGCATGAGTTGGAGCATCTTCTTTTGAGGGTTGAGTTGTAGATCCTTTCATATAGCCCATAACTTCATCTTTGATTAGATTAAAATTTGTCCTCTTCTTCCATGCACTAAAGTTTGATGACCCAACCAATTTGTTGCTCTCTTTGCAATAAGTCATTTTGACATAATCAAAGAGTTCATAGAAATACTTACTTGAGTAGAGTGACTTCCTCCTTCTATCAGATTCCTTGATGATGATGATAAAGATGATGACAAGAACTCCTTAGATTGAATTCTCCAACGTAGGTGACCTTGAATCCTTGATGATAAAGGATGTCTTCAAATGTGTTGGATAATGTTGGATGGTGCTTGATGATGTCTCTTCCAAAAATGTCTTCAATGTCATAAATCTTTGATGGCAAAGATCATCTCCTTGATGAGTGGATCCTTTGAAGGTCTTCTTGAGATGGCTTCAGAATCTTCCTTTCAAACTGATTTGACTTTTCAATGTAAACTTTGAATTTGACTTTGATTCGTGCTTCTTTTGATCCTTAAGTGTCTTCTTGTCAAGTAGCCCTTTGTCTTCAACACCTTAGCTTTGATACCATGTTGAGAATTAGGTAGGGCTAGGTTTAATTCAAATTCTCTACTTGATAATTACTTGTGAGCTTACTTCTTTTACTTATGCCTTCTCTTCTTAGCTTATTATGTCTTTCATCAAGTCAATTACCAAAACACAAGACACACAAATTTAGGCTCTTCGAGCTACGGCCAAAACCTCTCCCTCTTGGAGAGGAAAACCAACAAGAAATTATTCTTATAGACTTTCAATTGACAAGTACCATTACCATGACACAGACCCTTGATCCTTGTATGCCTCCAAGACCTTGTCACTGCTTCTTCCTTGACTCCTTAAGTTGATCCTTCTTTCCTTCACCATCCTACACCGTTTTGCAACTATCTACACCAGGACTAGAGAGCTCGGTCTCTAACTGTATTCTTCATCCTTTCTTGATTCTAGAACATCTTGAATTACCATATAAACTTGTTGTACATATGATAGCTTCTTGTTGCACACAAGTCTGAGATCCTTGTGGTAGTCCTTTACACTGCAGTCACCTTTGTTATATTGTGGTAACCCTTTCCTTAATGTTGTGTATTATTTAGGCTCTTGACTACGATGTGTGAGGCTTATTCTCCACGCAGAGGATCTTCTATATTTCGCGTTGTACCTTATATTGCTCTTCTCATTTATTATAGAGTTTTCCAAGGTACAGATTCTTCACTAAAATGTCTCATCGTTCCTCCTTTAGTCGCACTTCATTACAATCCTGAACTTTGCATTTATTACAGATCCTCTTTTGTACTTATATCACAGATCCTCATCTGAATTTCCTGTGTCTAAATGAATCTACAGACTCATTTATATAGTTGATCATGTCTGTAATTGAGCCGACCTGTCCTTTAGTTATGAGGCCGACTTGATCAAGGGTATATAAGCCGACTTGTAGAGGAGATCTTCCAGTGTATTCTAGGTCATCTTGAAGAGTATTTACATCGAGTATTATGCTGATCTGAGTAGTATTATCACCATTCTTGAGCCATGTCTTCAAGCTGATTTGACAAGGTCTTTGAGGCATACATCACTGACTTTGACCTATAATAAAATCCTTGCTCATGAAACCCATGAAGCAAGCTCAAAAATACATTTTATTATCTTTGTCTTCTTTATTACATAAATACATAATTACATGGTCAATATGAAGACCGAACCTGATTACACTTTTCAACAGCTTGCACTCTTCGCTTGAAGTATAAATGTTTGAAAGTCTCTGATTCTTTTCTCTACACCAATAATGGACGAAGTTGATTTTTCAAGCCTCCTTGACCAAGAAACCAAGTTCTTACTCATTAATCATCCTTGACTCCATCTCCCCAAGTGAACTAAGGCATTGATCCATAGATGGGTGATCATTTTATCCATAATTTTGCCTCTTTTTCCAAAGTCTAGTTCTCAAGGGTCACCTAGGGCATCAATTTCCTGGGAATTGAGCAAAGGAAAAATTTCGATCTCCGAGGAGGCACTGCGCTAGTGTGTCCCCTCCCTCTCCACAAAATTTCAAGCAATTCCGACGGTGGGATCTCCAGGAATCCTGAGCCCTAGGATCGAAATATTCCTAGGCATCCCCAAGGGTAGACCTCAATAGGATCACTTTAACCTTTTGAAGTGAATATTATTTTCTGGTCCTTTCCCCTCACCTTGTCCAGGATAGGAACATTGTTGGTTGCTATATTCCATCCCTGAACCTGGACTGGGTCCACTTGGCCCCATGTGGTCCCACTTCTCATTGAAAACTATTTATCAAGGTCCACTTGGCCCCATGTGGTCCCCTCACCTTGTCAATGATTTTAGGGATTGAGAATCTCGTCTATAAGCCAATTCCTTCCATCTCAATCCTCCAATCCTCATCCCTTACCCTTAGTGGACCAAGCCCCTTGCTTGAAAAGCAAGCAAGCTCCATTCTTCAATCCACCCTAAGGGAAGGGTTTTCAAGGTTACTCATCAGCTATCCATTGACATATACTTTACAAGTGATTCCTATACTACCGGGACTCCTCCCATCAGTGAAAGTCGGTAAAGAGCAGGGAGTTTTAGCCGTGGTGACAATGGGCTAAGCCTCCGACGTTCCCCTTGGTCTAGCAGTTTCCCTATTAGGAACCCCCTTAGGCCCCTCGCTAGTTTGAGTGGTAACATTTCTGGCGTCGTTGTCGGTGACACGAGACGTGTGTTTTGTTCCTCTTACGACCTATCGACATATCATTATTGGCGACTCCATTGGAAGAACGAAGCGCTAGTTCTTCATTGAACTTCAAAGTTAATGCTTGTAGGGTGAAGCAAGCATCTGTCAAGGCACTTCATTTCACCCTAGCGACTCCATTTTAATCTTAATATGAAAAATCATAAAACATGGACTATCGGAAAATGGAGGTTTGTCTTGCTCCTATATTTGCAAAGCTCAATAACCAAGACATTCAGGAACTACAAAAGAATGCAGAGAAATATGCACAATCTCATCAAAATGTATTGGAAGGTATTGATATGGAATTCATGCTCAGGTTTAATAGGTCACAACAAGTGCAACTCGACTTAATGACGGGTTTCTATGGGGCAGATCCTAATCGTCTCTTTGACTTTGCCCGCCTAACCTATGCCTTCAATATCCTAACCAACATAATCAATGATAAATGTTATAGTCAACCAAAAAGTCCCACAAAGGATGACCAATTGGATGACATTGAAGAAAGCTCAAGTGTAAGTGAGGACAATGAGCAAATGGAATTGGAAGACAATGATGACATCTCTTCCGAGGATGATGAAGAGTTGGATCCTCTAAGCCTCTTATTCACGCAAGAAATAATGGATGAATATAGTAGGTCATGCAGAGGGTTAGTAAGGGAATATGATTCTAATGAAGTATTCTTTCATTTGCACGAAGAAGAGGTGAAGCTTCATAAAACTAAATGTGAATATAAAGAGCACCCTACTAATGCCCTCCTCCTTGAAGCATATTACCAAAATCATGTAACAAATACCTTAGCTATTGTGCTTCAAGAGAAGAGGGAAGAAGAGTCCTCTCGGTGATCAACTAACCAGGATAAAGATACCCTTGAAGATATAGATGAAGAAGACGAGTCCTTGTTGGGTCCACATGATGAATGGGATGATTTTGAGAACACGTGTGTTGAGAATGACGAGGCTATGAAAGTTGAGGCTCACTTTACCTCTCTCGAGGGTGTCACTCCTGACAACTCTCCTTTTGAGAACCTTGAGGAAGGTGATCCCATGAGCTCCTTGGAAGATACATTGAAGATTATTTCCGCATCGAAAAGGAGAAATGGAAAATTGTTGGGCCTCAATTTGATGGTGCTCCCATTATAATAACGACAAAGAGGATGAGGTTGAAATTAGTATTTCGTTTCTCTCAAGCACTACTTACGATGACATATCCATTGATACCCTTGGGAAGGAGGATTATTATTTTCCTTTGCATGAGAAGGGGCAGTTGGGAGTAGTTGATTATCCTTTTAGGGGAGACTCAATCTTTGGTACTGATAACGATGAAATCGATAAAATTCCCACCTATCTTCCTTATGATCTTATATTTGAATCACTTGAGCCTTTAGATTATGGTTTGGAGGAAGAAAGACTCGTTGAATATAACATTTCACTTTCTCCTTTGTATTTTCTTGTTGTGCATCATCTTGAGTCTCCCACAAGTGATTCTCCCACGCCTTGTCATATGGTCCCAAGTGTCTGTGAGCACTTTTCCCTTTCTGAGTGTTGTGTCAAGGGAGAACCTCTCATTGACTATGCTTTACCTCCTTGGATGCACCCCAATGGCTTTGATCACTCCACGACCTCCCCTCTCCAATGTGGCAATCACCGGGAAAAACCTATTTGTTGCACCCCAACTTTCTCTCGCCCTTCCTTTCCCTCTCATCACAACCTTGTGGCATCTACAGAACATAACATTGTAACCAAGAATCATAATAGGGAGTTCTTGAGAGTGATCCTCCATTCTTCCATTATATATTTGGAGGAGAAGCCCGACACTTCTAGATCGACTTATGTTCTTTCTCCCAGGACTTCCTTTTATCTCGGAGGAGGAACATGTTCTCTTACATGCCACCCTCTCCATCCCCCATGTGACTATGACCACATTCGATTTAAGATTTGCTACATGAGTAGTCATAATGGCAAGGCATATGTATACTAATATTGATATGATGATATGTTAGTTGCATTGGCTTTATGATTACACATAGCGGTAGCATATCTATATGCGTGTTAGGGTAGGATGCATTAGAACTAACCACATGTGATATTTCTCATGATAGATTAGATCAATAGACACCATGAAAACATGCTCGCCCGTGGTTATGATCTTTAACATGTGCAGATAACAGCTCTACGGTGACCAAGAGATTGTTGGAGTTCTCGTGACCTCCCGTTCGAGTAGCCTCATCCACTTCTTCGAGAGATCACGTCCCAATTGGAGCAAAATGTTGTTGATTTTTGTAGCATCAGAAATTGATCTAAGTCTCAAATTTGGTGAGGAGGCTCAGACACTAGTATTCCAAAGAACCCAGAAATTGTTTGTGGAAATTCCACTCAGTTCATGTTTTATTAAAATAACTAATTATTTTAATGGAGACCCTAAGTCTAAACTTAGGGAAATTAAATAATTAATGGGTATTAATAAAACAGAGTGTGAATCTTCTAGAGAACGAAGATCAAGTCAAGTTTTAATCTTAGCCATTGATTAGACTTCTAATCTAGCTCGTTCATTCATCAATGACAAGATTATAAAAGAAGGCTTGAGGGTCATTTCGAAAGTAAGTCGGGCAAGCATTCAACAACCCAAGGGAAGTCGATTCTGAAGGAATAGAATTCGATTTCAGAGAGAGATTTTGCAAGGGCAGAGGAAGCAGAGGGCATCAACAGTGTCAGGGTATGAGGGAAGGAGGAAGCAGGGAAGCAGAGAGGCAGCACTCCAGAGCAACGCAAAGGCCTCACGCAGTAGTGATGCAGGCTTCGCTGGCTCTGCGCAAAGAGCTACACAGGAGGCACGCAGAGTGACGCAGGGAGGGCTAGGGAACCCCTCAATTGTCAGAAATTCTTTGGAGGACTAAAGGAGAATTATCTCAGGTGTATCTCGAGAAAAAAATTCAGTTGTTTTTGCCAAACTTTCCTTGTAAAGATTTCACTGCTGAAGAATAATAGATAAACCCTCATCTGATGCACCGGTTTTCCGACATTGGGCTTCTCCGGGGACAATTGTCCAAAAATAACTGTGTCTATGTGATTGTTTCTTATGCTTGTATTATTTACTGTTTTGTTTTCTGTTTTCTACATTTACTTAGTGATTACTGCAAAAGTGTTTATTTCAAAATTTACTAGAAGAATTTTGTAAATACCTTATTGGAAGAATAAGTAGGAGAAATAAATCTATCACTGCAGTAGTATTTCAGGATTGAAAAGTTCACATGCCATCAGAGGTTGAGACGAGTAACAGGAGTCGAGAACCTGCAAAGGAACTAAGACCAGATGTTGTTGTTACAACAACTCGGAAGGGTTCACGCAGTTCTCTAGAAAGAAGGGAAAGCATGAAAGGACAAATGGATCATGACATCTTTGTATTGGCATCCAGGCTGGAAGAAGAATTTGCTTGTCTGTCAAACTCTACTTCACCAGAGATCTGGTATATTGACAGTGGAGCTTCTGCCCACATGAGGGGGGTACGAGAATGTTTCTCCAACTACCGAGAAGTGCAAATGAACTTTCAAATCACCATGGGAAATAAGGCAAAATGCACCCTTGTGGGAAGAGGAACCATAGTATTTCAAACCGAAGCTGGTAATAAGCTTTGTGCCACTAATGTACTGCATGTGTCTGGTTTGGGGATGAACTTACTCTCTCTGTCTCAACTTGAAAACAAAGGTTATGACGTTTACTTCATTGGCAAAAGAGCATACGTCAAAAAACTGAGTTGAAAGAAGAAGGCACAAATGGGAGTCATGAGTAATAAACTCTATAAGTTGCAGCTCAAATCTCCAATGGCGCTGATAGGCAGCAATGACGAGAAGGATTTGAATGAACTATGGCACAGGATAATGGGGCACTTACACAATGGGGCTTTGAGGATTCTCAAGAAGACCGTCACAGAGTTCCAGAACTGAGCACCAAGCGAGATGACGTTTGTAGAGGGTGCGTAATGGGGAAGTATGCCAAGGAAGAGTATCCCAAAAGTATCAATAGGGCTAAGAGTATGTTGGGATTAATACACTCGGACATCTACGGACCAATGTCCACTAGAGCTCTGAGTGGTGCCGAATATTTCGTCACCTTTATTGATGACCACTCCAAAAAGACTTGGATCTACTTTCTTAAGACCAAGGACGACATCTTTGATCGATTTAAGGAGTTTAAGGCTCTGGTTTAGAATCTGAGAGGAAAGAGGATAATGACATTGTGATCAAATAATGGTGGAGAATACGTAGATAAAGACTTCACAGTATTCTGCGAAAGGGAAGACATCAAATGAGAGTGGACTACTCCATATAATCCATAGTAGAATGGAATCGCGGAAAGGAAGAATAGAAGTATTGTTGAGGCTGCAAGGGCTATGTTGCATGATCAAGACATGCCTAACTTCCTATGGGTTGAAGCTTGTAATACAGCTGTATACATTCAGAACAGGGTTCCTCATAATGCATGGGGTAAGATCAGTCCAGAAAGTGTCTTTATTGGCGAGAAGCCAAAGCCAAGCCACTTCAAGATCTTTGGTAGTGTGGCATAATGCCATGTATCCAAAAGAGGAAGAAATTGGATAGAACTGCTGAAAAGGGGTATTTGGTGGGATACAGTGAAAATGCTAAGGCTTACAGAATCTACATTCCTGGGAGCAGGAAGGTTGTAGTGCGGCGGGATGTAAAGTTCATGGAGAAAAGAGCTTTCAGAAAATCCTGAGAGATGCCTTTAGCAACGCAGTCTGAAGATGAACCACTGGTCCAGCCTCTACGACCGGTTGAGGTTAGCCCGAGTGCTTCTCCTAGGAAAAATGATTCAGACGACTCATCTCCAGAAGATTTGCAAGAGGGGGAGCAGGTAGAGCCACCCAATACCAGTGGTAGGGCGAGCAGGGAATTACAACAAATTCTGAAGGATGCAGAAGAGTTTGTCGGGGCCCCCAGAGTATGCAACCAGATAGGTACCAGGCCTTGGTAGCACATGTTGGGGAACCCTCTAGCTTTCAGGAGGCAGCTCAACATTAGGTATGGGTCGATGCAATGCTGGAAGAGTACAGTTCCATCATGACAAATGATGTTTGGGAGGTGGTTCCTAGGCCTCATAACAAATCAGTTGTGGGTTCAAGATGGATCTACAAGACTAAATATGCTGCAGATGGCAGCGCAGAAAAATTCAAAGCCAGGTTTGTGGCAAAGGGGTATCCTTAGAAGGAAGGATAGATTATGAAGAGACCTTCGCCCCAGTCACCAGATATACTTCTATAAGATCTGTGATATCCATTGCTACGCAGATGGGATGAAAGATTCACCAGATGGATGTCAAGACTCAAGACTGCGTTCTTGAATGGGGTGATAGAAGAAGAAGTATATATCGAACAGCCAGAGGGCTTTGAGACACATGGGTAGAAAACTCGTGTGTAGGCTTAAGAAAGCCTTGTATGGACTTAAGCAAGCCCCTAGAGCTTGGTATGGTCGAATTGATAGCTACTTGCAAAAGATGGGATTCGTCAAGAGTGATGCAGATCCCAATCTCTACTATGTGAGAGTACGGGATGAGCCGTTGATACTGGTGTTGTACGTAGATGATCTATTCCTGACAGGATCATCTAGGCTCATCAAGGCCTACAAGGAGAATTTAGCTGCAGAATTCGACCTGAAGGATCTGGGGCTGATGCATTATTTTTTGGGGTTGGAAGTTTCGCAGCAGAAGGGTGAGAACTTCCTTGGTCAAGGGAGATATGCTACAAAAATCTTGAAGAGGTTCAAGATGGAGGACTGTAGACCCATGGCTACATCAATGATCACCGACTAGAAGAAAATTGATACATTTGAAGATGATGAGGCTAATCCTACCTTGTATAGGCAGCTCATAGGGTCCCTGATGTATCTGGTCAACATTAGGCCAGACATATGTTATGTTGTCAACACCCTCAGTCAGTTCATGGTGGAACCTAGGAGGGCACATTGGGCAACAGCCAAGAATGTTCTCGGATATTTGCAGGGAACAGTCGAGCTTGGATTCAAATACACCCAAGGCAATGACATTAGATTGGGTGGGTTCACTGACGCAGATTGGGTTGGGAGTCCAGTAGATCAGAAAAGTACCAATGGGTATTGTTTCAATGTTGGATCAGGAATGACCTCCTGGTGGAGCAAGAAACAGAAGTTTGTAGCTCTGAGCTTAGCTTAGCTTAGCTGAGGAGAATTATCTCAGGTGTATCTCGAGAAAAATTCTCAGTTGTTTCTGCCAGACTATCCATATAAAGATTTCACTGCTGAAGAATAATATATAAACCCTCATCTACTACACCGGTTTTCCCACATTGGGATTTTCTGGGGACAATTGTCCAAAAATAACTGTCTATGTGATTATTTCTTATGCTTGTATTCTTTATTGTTCTGTTCTCTACATTTACTTGGTGATTACTGCAATAGTGTTTATTTCAAAATTTACTGGAAGAATTCTGTAATAACTTATTGGAAGAATAAGTAGGAGAAATAAATCTATCACTGCAGTAGTATTTCAAGATTGAAAATTTCACAAATATTACCCACCACTTCGTGGGTGATATCCCCATGAGATATTTTTCTCCATGATGGACCTCAATCGGTAGCCAACAGCCCCTTGCTCCTACTAGCTCATTTTGTCATTTCTCTGCCACCTGAGCCAGCCATGTCGTCCCTCACCCACCTGCATTGACCGTATGTTTGAAGATGGACCTCCCGAATCTTAAGGTATGTCTTTTCATTTGGTAATTGAATATTGGGTTTACTTATCATGGATACTTATGGATATGGATTGATGGGGTGATTTGGCGGAGAGAGTGGGCTTAGTTTGTGATCTTGTCCCCTTGATCTTTGTTGGGTGTTACCTTTGGACCTTAGTCTTGTAGGATCTCCTTTATTAACCATTTGGTTTTAGGGTCGTACTACTTGGGAAACCCCGACTTTGGGTGCGTGGTCCCGCTCCTCTATCCGCATATATTACTCCCTTTCCACTCACTATATCCGCATTCATCATTTATCCCACCTGGGTCCACATTGCCATTCTGGATCCACATAGGGTTGGCTTCCCTATCCCCTTACCCCCACCTTGGGTCAGGCTTTAAACAATGCCCCGGAGGTTGATGCAGCTAAAAGAAAAAGAAAAATCATAATTGGGCACACTTAACAGGAAATTGTACCACAAAATGCAAAAGGTGGTCAGGACAAAAATAATTAGCACATGGGCAAAAGCCCAAACATGAGCTCTACCCCATCCATGGCCATCACCCTAGTTCCATAGGCCCTAGATGAGCCTCCTTTACCATTCAGGAACCCATGATTGTCCCAACCCCTGGAGGGCAATGAACTGCCCTACCTAAAGGGGGGTAATCACTGCTACATCTTACACATCATGCTCTTATCCCTTTGAGCCCCGAGTAGTTAATTAAAGAAAAATCATAAAAGGCAAAAGGCATATAAAGAATAGTGGAAAAATCAAGGTCAGGCACCTCATGTACCACGATTGCTCCCTCCTACACATTATATACCCAGGCATGGGCTTCCCTCCATCTAGCTACCCCTATGCCCCAATATGTGACCCAAGATTTCCCCTCTCACTCCCTATTCCATTTCACTTACTTATCACTTGCAACCCCCATTAGAGAGATGTGCCTTGGACATACCATCCCCTTTAAGGGTTGAAACCACCTAATAAGGTGCTTCGTTAACCCCCTTTGGAACCTGTAGACACTGTCACACACCAAAGCCCACTACGAATGGGCATGCCATTATGAAGTGCCCATTTTGTCATCCATGGTTTGTAAACTCGATTACCCAATTATTCTAAAGACTAGTTGTGTTGCAAGCCTAGGGGGATACATTGGATCTTATGCAAGATTATATGTGGTTTCCATTTAAGCATGGTCTCCATATATGGGATCCTGACCCCCGAGGGCTACATTGGCACACATAGGGTGTGTATCGAGAGGTATGAGCCTCCACAACAGCAGACAACGCTTCATGGACACCTTCAAATGTTTAGGGATTACTAGAGATCAACTCTTGGATGAGGAAGATGCAGCCTGCCCAACCAGCCCCACAAGTGCACCACACACTTGGAGGGTGCCCCAGGGCTTGTGCGAGGACCCGAGGACATTTATTCCAACATCTGAGCCTTCACAGAGCATCTACAGGCATCTCCGATCCATTTGGAGACCTATGGGATCATTTATGTGCCCCCACACACATTGGGAGCATACTACTTTGAGAACAAGGGGCCACCCCCTTCTCCAGCGTATTTCAAGGAGTTTATTTCTCATTATGGCACTTCAGGATGTTACCAGGCCTCATGGAGGGCGCTACGACATGTATACATCATTATTTGGCCCTTGTGTGGCTTATTTTTACATCTATAAGCTAAATTGGTGGGCTTATCACCAATAGGGGTGTTATTTTCACATTATTTTATTATTAGAGCTATTAGGGGCCTTTAGGATAATTTGGGCTCCTTAGGAGCCTATATATTGATGTTAGCTTCATTCATTTTGATCATTACACTTTGGAATGGAGATCTCTGTCATAGAGAATTTCGTACTTTTTCCTTGGAGGAGTTTTTTTTTGGAGATGGATGAATTTTGATGTATGGATTTGGGCTATTTCTCTTGTCTTGCAGCTTTATTATTGCAAACAAGTTGTTGGTTGGATATACTCTATGGCATTGTAAGTGATTTTTGATGTTATTATTCTTATTGTTGCATACTAATGATTTATGCTATAACTAGGGCTAGTTGTTGCATGAATATGATGTGGAATTGAGCATGTTTTAGCAAATTTTAATGTATGGGCCAATGTCATATGAATGAAATGTCCTAGAGATATATTTTCTCGATAAGCTTACACTCCTTGCTTGAAGTATAAATGCTTGAAAGTCTCTTATTCTTTTCTCTACACCAATATTGGACGAAGTTCATTTTTCAAGACTCATTGACCAAGAAACCAAGTTCTTACTCGTTAATCATCCTTGACTCCGTCTCCCCAAGTGAACTAAGACACTAATCCATAGAAGGGTGATCATTTTATCCATAATTTTGCCACTTTTTCCAAGGTCTAGCCCTCAAGGGTCAACTAGGGCATCAATTTCCTGGGAATTCAGCAAGGGAAAATTTTCGATCTGCATTGGTGGGTGCCCTCCCTTTCCACAAAATTTCAAGAAATTCTGACGATGGGATCTCCAGGAATCTTGAGCCCTAGCTTTAGGATCGAAATCTGCCTAGGCATCCCCAAGGGTAGACCTCAATAGGATCACTTTAACCTTTTAAAGTAAATATTATTTTCTAGTCCTTTCCCCTCACCTTATCCAAGATAGGAACACTATTGGTTGCTATATTCCATCCCCAAACCTGGACTGGGTCCACTTGGCCCCGTGTGGTCCCACTTCTCATTGAAAACTATTTATCAAGGATCATCTGGGAATCCAAGTTCCCCAAGGATTTTTGGGATTGATAACCTCGCTTGTAAGTCAATTCCATCTCAATCCTCCAATCCTCATCCCTTACCCTTACTGGACCAAGCCCCTTGCTTGAAAAGCAAGCAAGCTCTATTCTTCAATCCACCCTAGGGGAAGGGTTTTCAGGGTCGCTCATCACCTATCCATTGACATATACTTTACAAATGATTCTTATACTACCGAGAATGCTCCCATCGGTGAAAGTCCGTAAAGAGCAGGGAGTTTTAGTCGTGGTGATAGTGGGCTAACCCTCCGACATTCCCCTTGGTCTAACAGTTGCCTTATTAGGAACCCCTTTAGGTCCCCTGCTAGTTTGAGTGGAAACACCACCATTCTCCACCACCTGAGACAACCATTGTGTACCCTCGCCCATCTGTTATGATTGTATGTTTGAAGGCGGGCCTTCCAACCCCAGAGGTATAGATTTTCATTATGCAATTGGGTGTTTATGCTTGCTTTTCTTAGGTACATTTGGACATGGATTAGTGGGGGGATTTAGCAGAAAGAATGGGCTTGGATTGTACTTTTGTTCCCTTGTCCCAACTAGGTGGTTAATCTTGTATCCTAGTCCCCTGGGATCTCCTCTATTGGTTGTTAGCTTTAGGAGTGGCACTACATGAGAAAACTTTATTTTGGTTGCGTGGTCTCGCTTCTTTATACCATATATCTCACCCCCTCCACTCACTATAACCCCTTTTCACACTTTTCCCATTTGGGTCCACATTTGTCCAATGGGTCCGCAAGGTGTTAGCCTCCCCCTCCCATTGTCCACAATTTGGGTTGAGCCTGGAATGATGCCCCGGAGGTTGATGCAGCTAAAAAGAAAGTTAAAAAAGTATAATTTGGCCACTTACAACAAGAAATGTACCACAAAATGCAAAAGATGGCTGGCACATAAAGATTTAGCACGTGGGATAATACAAAAAAGAGTCTACCCCCTATCACTATGGTCATCACCCTTGTCCCTAAGGCCCCTATGAGTGCCCCCTGCATCATTAAGTAACCCATGATTGTGCCAACCCCCGGTAGGCGATGAACTACCCAACCTTAAGGGGGTAATTACTGCTTTATCATACAAATCATGTTCTCCTCCCCTAGAGCCCCAAGCAGTTAAAAGAAAGAAAAACCAATAAAAGGGAAAATGCATATGAAGAAGGGTGCAAAAACAAAGACTGGGGTAACTCATGTACCACAATTGCTCCCTCCTACATCCATATACCCAATGTGTGGGCTTCCCTCATTATAGCTACCCTTGTACAATGGCATGTGGCTTGGAATCTTCCCTATTTCCCCACTCCATTCGACCATCATTTCACGTGACACCTACCATTTGACGGATGCAACATGGACCTGTCACTCCCTTAGAGGTTGAAACCACCTAATAGGGTCTTTTATTAACCTCTCTTGTTGAGCAAGGAAACACCTATACCCTCTAAAGCCCATTTGGAAGGGCATGCCACTATAAAGTGTCCACTTTTGCCCCTGGTTAGCAAGCTTACTTACTCAATTGCACTAATGGATTGTTGTATTGGAAAGTAAGGAAATGCATTGGATCTTATACAAGATTGCAGGTGGGTCCCCATTTCGACTTGGTCTACCTATATAGGGTCCAAGCCCTCTAGAGAGCCATAATGGTACTTGTAGGGTAAGCTTTAAGAGCCATGGGCCTCCACTACAACAAAGCATTGATTATCACACCATGGGCTTCTCCAACACCACATTTTACTTGCTAGTGCCCCAACTATACATAGATGATGATGCACTTCGACCACATTGCCCAGCCAACAACATACTTGCACTTGACACTTGGCAGCTAATCCAGGGCCTAGACGTGGTGTTGTCTCATCGGGAGAGACATGGGAAGGCATGTGTCATCATTCTAGCCCTTGTTGATGGAGCATCAACATGTTTGATCCAATTGGAGACCATGAGACCATTGATTGTGCCCCACATCCACTTGGCAGCACCACAGATGTTTTGCTTGGAAACCAAGGGGCTACCCCCATGGTCATCATTTTGTGATCCCTCCCCTTCATCATGGCACATGGAGGGTTTATCTTGCCCTTCCAACGGCCATTTGCACCATGCTTTTACCATTTCGGCATCATTAGGAAGGCTTATTTTATATTTTTGAGCTACTTCGTGGGCTTGTCACCAACAAGGTTTTCACGTGCACATTAAAATATTGATTAGGGGCAAAATTACGCTAATTAGACCAAATCGAACTCCTAAAGGCTCATATAACTTAAAGAAGAGCCTCATTTGTAACTCATCATCACTGGGATTTGGGATATCTCTCTCTAAAGAATTCGGACCTACAAGTGTGGAATGATTTGGATGAATAATGTGTGGAAAAATTTCGCTCTCTCTCTTGGAGCTTCTTATTGGAAATATTTTGGATGGATATACTCTTCTTTGTCTTGTAAGTGCAGTATAATGCTATATTTATGTTTTAATGGATGTCTAATACATGGAATTATTTTCTTATGCTGAACTAATGTTCCCTAATTAATGCAAATTAGTGGAATCATTGAAACTATTGGAGATTTTTGCATGTGTTACTCATCGAACACAGAATGAATGAATGTTCCTAGAGGATTATTTGCACATGCACCCTCGAAACTCCATGACAATTGCAATCAAAGTATAAAGTCAAAAGTTGTCGTTTCGTTGCATCCATAGAAAGTGAAGTTGCTTCGTTAGGCCTCCTTGAAGAGCGATGTTCCCAAACCTTGATCATTTTGACTCCAATCTTCCCAATAGCTAGGCACTAGTCTTAGATCCTTGTTGATCAACCCTAAACCATTTTTCCTTCCTTCTAAATTTTTTCCCTAACCCTAGACACCTAGCTAGGGCTTAGCACGAATTGCATTAGAGAGGTCATCTTGGGGAGCGAGTTCATAGGCTAATGCGTTGTGGTTTCCTCTACTTGCCTTCAAAATTTGAAGCAATTCATGTGGCTAGTTTGAGAGAAATCTCAAGCCCTAGCTCCAACATCAATTCTACTCTTAAAATTCTTTGGTTAGCGGCATTCCCAACATCATTTGCTCTTGAAAACTCAAAGGGAGTTAATCATTCTTTTGTCCTTTCTTTCCTTGCTTGACCTAGATATCTCCTTGAAGATCATCTTCTATCCCTAGGCCTTGCTTGGTTTTCTATAGGTCTCTCTTGTGGTCCCGAACCTCTATATGGTCGTTATCTTACAAAGCCCTAGGAAAGATGTCGCCTCCTTAGGAAGCCTTTGGTCTAGGAGTGTCTCTTGTAATTGAATAAACTTTCCTCCTAGGTCTATGTCTCTTCATAAGCCTTTCGTGGAGAGCCATTAGCTTATCTTTGAAGCAATTGAGCCATTCTTTGAGCCTCTACTTTGATGGGCTTCGGAAATTACACACCTTACCATTGATCCTATCATTCAGGTGATTTCCCTTGTACCGAGACTCCTCTCATTGGTGAAAGTCCGTAAAGAGCATTGGACATTGATTGAGGTGCCATTGGGTCTTTGTCCCCTTGTTGTCATTTGGTCTAGTAGTTATCCCTTAGGTACCCCTTGCTAGGACCCCCAATAGATTGTGTGGCAACAGGTTTTACATGTGATGAATGTTTGTTAGGGTTTTTCTATAATACCTTGTCTAAAAGCATATTTTTTTGGAAAATATTGGTTTATTATTGCATGTTAAATCAATTTTCCTTGAATGCCTTAGAAGACCTCCTAGAGAGCTTTCATTTAGTTAATTTATCCCGTCATAAGAAGATAGTTATGTTTTGTAAGTGAAAATTGGGGTTTTCCTCCTTGCTCCATGCATAGATTTGATATCCCTTAAATTTAGTCCTAAAGACTGTATAACCCAAGTAGGGAAAGGAATTGGGATCCTTGTGGTCATCAAAATTCATCAAAACCTTTTATATTTTCCTTCCTTTTTTATTTTCTTAAGCCCTTTAAGGCAAGTTCTTAGGGCTGGGGCAAGGACCGAATTCAAATAGGGTTTCTTGAAGGAAGACGTTGGAGCTATTTTGGCTTGATCTCTCCTTGATTGACCTTATAAACTCAAAATCTAGCTTTTTCCATGGTGAAATTTGCCCTAGTAGGGATAATGTCATCAACCTTGGGCAATTTGTGCCCTACAAAACCCTAATCCTTAAAAGGCTTCAACTTAGGGCTTATCTTGAAGCTTTTCCATTTGACTTTTGTTGAAATCATCATTAAGCAAACAGTTTCTTTGTGCTTGCATGCCTAGATACTCCTTTAACACTAGGTGTCAAGTATCCTTTAAAGGCTCTGATTATGCTATGTTGTTCCTTATACATAAAGAGTTGTTCCTCAGTACATTGAAGAAGTACCTCGTTTATCCTCTCGCATATATCACTTTGAGCCAATTGACTTCAAATATCTTTTAGGTGAAAATTGGGAAACCTCCCATGTGGTGAAATTCCACTAAATAGCAAAAGGTGGAGTGTTGAGGTGACAGTGAAAATCCACCTCATTATTGCATCTTGGTCTGGCTCTTTCCTTGCGAGGCCTTTCATAAGGCCTATGAGATTTTGAAGCAACATTTATGGCATCGTTTCCAAGGAGAATTTGAGTCAATCTAATCGTGATCTGAAGTCTAAGGTTCATTTCCTTAATTGAACTTATCCCGTCGACAAGAATAAATCTGCTCATCTGCCAACTCCATTGGAAGAACAAAGACCTACTTCTTCATTGAGCTTTAAAAGTTTCCATGCTTGTAGGGTGAAGCAAGCAACTTTCAAGGTATTTTGAGTTCACCGTAGTGATTGCATATTTGAATATTATGAAAATTTTGTGGGGCAAGAAATGGTTCACTAGGATTTGCATAAGAAGTATTGTTGCCTAGATATTTAGGATGTTCCAGGATATCCAAAGCACCTCTACCCAAATTGTTACAAAAAATGTCCCAAATTTAATGGTAGTGCACCTTCTGTTGAAATTTGGTTACCGGAGGACAGGTGGTTCCCTAAGGCTTTGATCTTTGGCCTAGGGAAAAGTGTCCAAAAGAATTTAATTTTTCTCCTAAAGTGACTTTATAAAGTTATAAAGTCAAATCTAATTTAAAAATGACTTTAAGTGATAAAGTTACTAAAGTCTAATTTTATAGTGACTTTAATAAAGTCAATGTAAAATTAGAAAGGAAAAGTGACTTTGGAAATAAATGACTAAGTGGGTCTTTATTAAAGTGGGGTGAATTAAAAAATAGAAAGTGAGATTTAAATGAACATTTAATCTCAGCCCTAGATCTCAATCTATTTCAGCCATTGGATTTAGAGATTCCCCAAAAGTCACTTAGGGTTAGGTTAAAGGAGGGAAAGGAGGAAAAGGTCATTCATTCTTTCATGAGCAGATTGAGAGAGGAGGAGAGAAAGCTGAAGAGTAATTTCTGAGCAGAGGGAGAGCAGTAAAGGCAGCACAGTAAATCCGTACAGCAAGAGGGCACACTTCCCAAGGCTGAAAATCCGTACAGCAGAGTTTCATTAGCACATTAACCGAGGCAGAAAATCCGTATAGCAATTTGCATGGTTTTCGAGAGAGGGGCAGCACTATTTTCGAGGAGCTGGAACAGCAGCAAGGAGCATAGTTTTCGAGGCAGATTTTCTGGGCACAAAAATGGAGAAAGGGGGCTAATGTCCTATCCGTACGGAATCCGTACAGTCCGTACGGTCATTCCTGGCACGTTTTTCGAGGCAGCAAAGACAGCATTTAATGCTATAATTTCTCTGTAAAATTTATGCTTGCTGTTTGGCACGGTTTTCAAGGTGGAGGGTGGCACAAAAATCGAGATAAGTGTTTTTGTGTTTGTTGTAATTTTCTGTGTATTACTGCTCACTGTAAAAGCATTTTTCATAAATAAAAGAGAAGCTTTCAGACTGGTTTTCCCCAAGAGTTGTAGGGGGTTTTTCCAGGGTCATGTTGACCAAAAATATCAGTGTTTAAATGTGTTGAATGGTTGTTTTGAGCTTGCTGATTTTTATTTCTGCATTTTCCAGCATTCTGTAAATTTTCCAAAATTTGTGTTTTCAGCAAAAATTTATTTTCCAGTTTGTTGAATGTAAGAATATGGGAAAGGGCATTTAACTATTTGGAGAAATAAGGTGAAACTGAAACCCAGGGTGGGAAACAGGAAATTTCTACATGATATCAGAGGTTGAGTGCTGAAAGTGCAGTTTTGGACAGCAAGAAGAAAAATACAGTCTGCAGATTTTTCACTCAAAAAATTCCAGCAAACTGATTTTTCACACACAGAATTTTTATCTTTACTACAGCAGTGCTATTTTTCAGTTTTTAGGACAGCAGGATGTCATTGGGATTGAGGGTGGAGGATAGGTTGGATGGGCATACCAATTACAGCGTTTGGCAGGAGAGAATGCAGAGTATCTTTGAGGAGGCAGAAGTCTGGGATATCATGGTTCATACCCAACAGCAACCTGTTAATGTGCCTATTGATGCTATTCAGTTGGCAACATATAATAGAAAGAACAACAAGGGTAAGAGACTGATCCTAGACGAAATCAAAGACCATTGCATTCCTCATGTGAGAGGAAAGAGAAATGCTCATGAGATGTGGACAGCATTGTCCAATCTCTACCAAAGTACCAATGAGAACCGGAAAATGGTCCTGAAGGAGAAGCTGAAAACCATTAAGATGGGTAAGACTGACAGTGCAGCTGGATATCTCACAAAGATTACTAATGTGAGAGATGAGTTGGCAACAATTGGAGAGGTCATTCCACCCACTGAGTTGGTGCGGATAGCAGTGAATGGCCTCCCTAGTTCATGGATGAACTTTGCTGATGGGGTTTGTGCACATGAGACCCTTCCCACATGGGAGAGGTTTTGGGATGATTGCATTCAGACAGAGATCAGGAAAGGTCAGCTTGGGGCAGCCAAGCCAGTTGAGTAGGATGAGGATGTAGCACTGTTGGCAGGACGCAAGAAAGGCAAAGGGAAGAAGCAGGCTTCCACAAGCAATGGTGGGGGCAAAGGCAAAGGTAAAGGTAAACAGGATAACACACAGAAGGACTATTACAAGGTGAAGTGTTGGAATTGTCAGAAGATGGGACACTATGCAGTTGTGTGTCCAGAGAAGAAGAAGAAGAAGGGGAAGAACCAGAGCATGGCAGCTTCAGCAGAGGTTGAGGACTTTGCAGATCGCTTTGACCGAGAGTTTGGGTTCATTGCGTGTGAGTCTTCTAGTGCAGGAGTACCTGCCACACAGGTTCAGAGGGAGCATGCATTTCCCTCGACTAGCGGAGCATCTTCGGGTATCTAGTATGTGGACAGTGGGGCTTCACGCCATATGACAGGAGTCTGTGAGTACTTCTCAAAGCTTTCAGAAAGTGGCACTGATATAGAGGTAGTACTCGGTGATGATAGAGTTGTTAGAGCAGTCGGTGTGGGAACACTGACATTTCAGAGGGAGTCTAAACCTCCCTTGAAGGTGTCAGATGTTCTTTATGTGCCAAGGATGAGGAAGAACCTCATATCCGTCTCAGCTTTGGAGGACAGAGGATATGAGATACTGTTCAGGGGTGGACAGGTGCTGATGTATCCCAGGGGCGCTCCAGCTGATTCAGCTAGAGTGATACGTGTACGCCATGAAAAGGTGTACAAGTTTGCATTTCAGCCCCTTTTGGCATTGAGCAGTAGTACCGACAGCAGAGCTAGAAGTTCTGAGCTGTGTGAGATTTGGCACCGCAGGATGGGGCATATGTATCATGGAGCCTTGAGGACTTTGCGGGAGATCACTACAGGTGTGCCAAATTTCAGTACTGATCACTTTGATACTTGTAGAGGATGTGTGATGGGCAAGTTTGCCAAATCCCCTTTTCCCAGCAGTGACAGCAGAGCGACTGGGATACTTGATTTGATTCATTCCGATGTGAGCGGTCAGATGTCTCATGTTTCCTTGAGTGGATATGAGTACTATGTTTTATTCATTGATGATCACTCCAAGAGGACTTGGATTTATTTCTTGAAGACCAAGAGTGAGGTCTTCAAGCGATTTCAGGAGTTCAGAGCTCTTGTGGAGACACAGACAGGTCGGAAGATCAAGTCCCTGAGGTCGGACAATGGGGGAGAGTACACCCTTGGAGAGTTTGTTGACTATTGTGCGGAGGCAGGCATTAGGAGGGAGTTCATTGTTCCTTACAACCCCCAGCAGAACGGGGTTGTGGAGAGGAAGAACAAATCCATCGGAGGGGCTGCCAAAGCCATGTTACATGATCAGGGGTTGCCATTGTTTTTGTGGGCAGAGGCCTGCAACACAGCTGTTTACTTGCAGAACAGGAGTCCGCATCGTGCCTTGGGGCATATGACTCCGGAGGAGGCTTTTTCTGGGAAGAAGCCTGATATTGGTCATCTTCGTATCTTTGGGTGTATTACATACTCCTACATACCCAAGGAAAAGAGGACCAAACTAGAGCCCACCGCAGAGAAGGGTATCTTTGTGGGCTACAATGAGACCTCAAAGGCCTTTCGGATTTACATTCCTGCACAGAGGAAAGTTGTTGTCAAGCGGGATGTGAAGTTCGAGGAGGACAGGGCCTTTAGGAGGTCACGGGAGTTAGAGTATCTGGATCAGCCAGACCCTCAGCAGCAGTTGAGTCAGTCGCAGGGATCCAGTGGGCAGGGATCAGGAGGATCCGGAGGTACATCTATGACGATGTCGGTGCTGTCGGTGGTGGCTCACGGTCGAGAGGGTGGTGCCCGAGCGACATGCGGACGGGTCCACGAAAGTTCACTGGGGAGTCCACTGATGGACGGTTCACACGGTACCTCAGCATCTGGGATTCGAGGTGCGAGAGGGCGGGGAGGACGGCGGACGGACGGTCGAGGGTTGAGGCTCCTAATGATGAGGGAGGAGGGAGTTTCATTCTCCAATGGGAGAAGTATGCTCGGGGGAGAAAGGCAAGTGGCTTCGGGACACCTTGAGAGATGCCACATCTGTTGCTGAGCCTAAGAGGCCGGTCAGAGAGAGCAGACCACCTGAGAGGTTTTGTAGCTATATGGCAATGGCTACCAGCATCCTTGAATTTGAGCCTTCTAGCTATGAGGAGGCAGCTAGCCAGCAGGTCTGGAGAGAGGCCATGCAGGAGGAGTATTCTTCTATCATGAAGAATGATGTTTTGGAGGTGGTGCCGAGGCCTGAGGGCAAATCCGTGGTTACTTCCAGATGGCTTTACAAGGTAAAGCATGCTGCAGATGGCAGCATTGAGAAATTCAAAGCGAGGTTTGTGGCTAGAGGGTTCTCCCAGGTAGAGGGAGTTGATTATGAGGAGACCTTCGCTCCCGTGGCTCGATATACTTCAATCTGCTCCATTATATCGATAACAGCAGAGATGGGTTGGAAGATCCACCAGATGGATGTGAAGACCGCATTTCTCAATGGCTTCATATAGGAGGAGGTGTACATTGAGCAGCCACAGGGCTTTGAGGTGCATGGGAAGGAGTCCCATGTGTGCAGACTGAAGAAGGCCCTTTATGGCCTGAAGCAAGCTCCCAGAGCTTGGTACTCCAGGATAGATACATACTTGCAGGAGATGGGTTTCACAAAGAGTGAGGCGGATCCGAACCTTTACTATATTGTGATAGGTGAGGAGCCTCTCATTCTGGTGCTGTATGTGGATGACTTAGTCATTACAGGTGCAGAGAGACTCATAGAGCACTGCAAGAGAGATCTTGCGGTGGAGTTTGAGATGAAGGACATCGGCTTGATGCATTACATTTTGGGTTTGGAGGTGTGGCAGGAGGAGGGGCATTTCTTCCTGGGACAGGGGAAGTATATTGTGGACATCCTTGGCAGATTCCACATGGAGGATTGTAGACCCATGTCGACACCGATGATCACCAACTGGAAGAAGCTTCATGCTTCGGATTACGAGTTGGTGGATCACAGTATCAGAACGGTGAGATTGGTTCCTTGATGTATTTGGTCAACACTAGGCCGGATATTTGTTTTACGGTCAGCTGGGCAGAATGGGTTTGTGTGAGCCTGAAGGGTTCTGTTTGGTCGTTTAAACGTTTGTGATGTGAGGCAGGTGGATCGCTTGAACTCGGCGGGGGATAGATGAGGATCGCAAGCCTTTGGACTGATTCAGCGAGACTCGCACCCGACAGAAAAAAACGCCCAAAATTATTTGTTTTAGGTTGGGTTCGGCAGTGGTGTCATGGTTCAGCCGAAAGCAGTAGTCAGTAGCATTGAGTTCAGCGGAAGCAGAGTATATGGCAGCCAGTCTAGCTAGTTGTGAGGCCATCTGGCTTCGCAAGATGTTGTTTAGCTTATTTGGTCAGCCGTTGAGACCTTCAGTGATTTACTGTGATAATCAGAGTTGCATTAAACTCACGGAGAATCCAGTATTTCATGACAGGTCAAAGCATATCGGGATCAAATATCATTTCATCAGAGACTATGTTCAGAAAGGAGCTGTGAAGCTTAAGTATATTCCCACTGATGAGTAGGTTGCAGATATTCTTACCAAAGCCTTACCACGGGGCAAGCATGTCTACTTCAGAGACAAGATGGGTGTGGTGAGGAACACCTTCCTCGGTAAGAGGGAGTGTTGAAATTTGGTACCGGAGGACAGGTGGTTCCCTAAGGCTTTGATCTTTGGCCTAGGGAAAAGTGTCCAAAAGAATTTAATTTTCTCCTAAAGTACAACACCTAACATGTCAAATATTCAAAGTGACTTTAACAGACAGTTACAAAACTCAATTCAGTGGTTGTGGGAATGTTAAGGTGAGTGACTAAGTGACTTTGTAGAAACAAATGACCTTCAATAGATGTTTATTAAGGTAATTGGTCAAAAAATGATGTAGGGCCAATGAACGTTTAATAAACCTGAATCATCTGTTATTATTGATTTGAAGTTAAAGTCATGGCAAAGGTTAAAGGAGGGAAAGGAGGAAAAGGTCATTCATTCTTTCATGAGCAGATTGAGAGAGGAGGAGAGAAAGCTGAAGAGTAATTTCTGAGCAGAGGGAGAGCAGTAAAGGCAGCACAGTAAATCCGTACAACAAGAGGGCACACTTCCCAAGGCTGAAAATCCATACAGCAGAGTTTCATTGGCACATTAACCGAGGCAGAAAATCCATACGACAGTTTGCACGGTTTTCGAGAGAGGGGCAGCACTGTTTTCGAGGAGCTGGAACAGCAACAAGGAGCATGGTTTTCGAGGCAGATTTTCTGGGCACGAAAATCGAGAAAGGGGGTTGTTGTCCTATTCGTACGTAATCCGTACATTCCATACGGTCATTCCTGCTGTAATTTCTCTGTAAAATTTCTGCTTGCTGTTTGGCAAGGTTTTCAAGGTGGAGGGTGGCACGAAAATCGAGATAAGTGTTTTTGTGTTTGCTGTAATTTTCTATGTATCGCTGCTCACTGTAAAAGCATTTTTCAGAAATAAAAGAGAAGCTTTCAGACTGGTTTTCCCCAAGAGTTGTAGGGGGTTTTTCCAGGGTCATGTTGACCAAAAATATCAGTGTTTAAATGTGTTGAATGGTTGTTTTGAGCTCGCTGATTTTTATTTCTGCATTTTCCAGCATTCTGTAAATTTTCCAGAATTTGTGTTTTCAGCAAAAATTTATTTTCCAGTTTGTTGAATGTAAGGATATGGGAAAGGGCATTTAACTATTTGGAGAAATAAGGTGAAATTGAAAACCGGGGTGGGAAACAGGAAATTTCTACACCTTCAACAATATATCACATGGTAAGAGTCACAAAATATGCTGCAATAAATGATATGCTTTGTGAGGATGCATTAATGAGATTGTTTGTGGAAACTTTTGACCAAAATCAAAGAGAATGCCTTGAATATTTTTGCCACCCAAAAAAGATATATACTGTAAGGAGGTTTATTGAACAATTTCTCAAGTTTCAAGGATCAAAATCTCAAAACTATGAACACAACCTTCGAGACGTATTCAAGATCCTTGAACAAGAAGATTTCATAAAAGCTTTCTGAATGGGTTACAAAGGGGTCGAACAATGAAAATTATGATAAATAGGAGGAAGAGATCCTTCCCGGTCATCAAAAGGAACATACTTGAAAAAAAAATAAGGAAGATAACGCTCAGGGAAAGGACTCTGATAAGGAAAGACTCAACGAAAACGATGCATTACACACAAAATTGAGGCAATCTCCCTCCTTTTCATGGATATTTAGTTTGGTGATACATCTTGTGAAGCACTTGAAAAGGATGATCCCATAAATTCCCTAGAGATTAATATTGGTGACTTTTTGCATTTAGAAGATGGGAAGTAGGATATGAGTGGCCATCATTTTCACAAAAATCCGATTTACGATATTGATAATGATGACTTTGTCCTACCTTGCACTCCATATGATCATCAGAAGGATATGATTATTAATTTGTTTCAGCAATCTTTACTTCTTCCCGGTATCATTTTTCGGTCATATTCATATTTTATAGATGATATGCATGATGAGCCAACTTTGGTTGACCATTTCGAATCTAACTTTCACAATCTTCACCTTCAGTAATCTCCCACTTCATACCATTCACCGCAAGACCCTAGTGACATCAATGAGTGTTGTATATCAGAGATAGCTATTCGGAAAGAGTTCCTAAAATTGATCATTGATTACTCCATATTCAAGCTGCAAGAAAGGATTCGTGAGTGTAGGAAAAATCTAGCATATCATTTTTCATCCTCTATCTCTTCTCATGGTAACGAGATTGACCTATGGTCCTTTCATTTTTCCACCTCCCACGCTTATGACTTGGATCTAGCATTTGAGAATTATGATATGGAAAATTGTGATGTTTCCTTGTTCTATATCATGATTAATCATAGGGGAAAGAGGTATGATATTGATCTAATGATCTGTTGCCTACATTGGTTATATGACTATACTTGGTGTATTGTATGCTATCATAGGTAGTTGCATTGCATTAATGTGTGAGCACCCTACTTTTGCATTTCTAATATTATTTTTTTGCATTTTAGCTTCGATTGCATTTAGCTAACCTTTTTCTTTTCATAATCATCATATAAAAGCAAGGGTGACGATCAACACCCCATACACATGATAACAAACAAGTTTATTAGAGTGTGTAGGTAACAAGTCTATGAGCCCAAGGATTCTTGGGGTTCTCATAAACTTCTTGTTCAAGCATATGGATCATGCACTCTACAATGAACACATCCCCCAAAGTTGGAGCCAGATGTTGCCCACCAAAAATGGGTAACCTTATAGGAGAAAACTTTTCTCCTATCTTGGATAGCCAGTAGCCCTACACATTGCTGAGTGATAATGATATGCCACATTCCACTGCCATTTGCACAATTCATATACCTTTCACCATGCAGCATTCCTCTTGAATGAAGGTGGGCTACCACTCAACAAGTACCAATGTTATCATAACCAATGCAACCAGTCGGTCTCACTGGTTTGGAGGTCGAAATGGCTGGGTTCAAGGTCTGGAACTAA
The DNA here is from genome assembly GCA_034641835.2 of Pinus albicaulis. Taxonomy (NCBI): domain Eukaryota; kingdom Viridiplantae; phylum Streptophyta; class Pinopsida; order Pinales; family Pinaceae; genus Pinus; species Pinus albicaulis. The sequence goes on along the minus strand of CM076584.1, from coordinate 469,751,779 downwards.
AAATGGCCAATATGGTACTAAACCGACCATTTTTCACCGCACTGGTTAGTGCCATGCCAAACCGGTTGGTTCCATACAATGTGACCAAGTACGTTCCAAAAGCAATTTAAACCAAAAAAAACAAGAACTTTTGAGTGGGGCAACCTAATATCCAAGCCTATGGCCCTATTATTATGTCGAGACAAATTTCCTCTAAGGGAAACCCTAAGCCCCGTATGAAGCCAACCTTGCCAAAGCAAGAATTATAAAATAAAATTATTTGGGGCAAATATTTATAAGAGGATTTGGAGATATAAAATTTGGGCAAAATTTGAAATTTGAAATTTGAGTTTCCCTCCAAAAGTCAAAGTCGGCGTAATTGAAGAAAACCCTAGAAAGGGCTAATCGACGCTCTTTAATGTTGTATAAATTAAAGGGATTTTTCAAAGGATCATATCATCAATCATTTTGTAATCTCAGTCAACGAATTCAGAATGAATCTTCTTTATGGCTCGTAGCTCATCTTTATGGCTCACGTTAATCGATTTACGGCTCGCACCAAAACTCTAGCTTGCATGATTATCTCGTGCAGCATTGTGTTATATAATAGTCGCATCGCACATTATGATAAGGGATTGTTTTATTTACAGTGATCAAATTTCATCAAACTTCGCACGGGCTTGCACTATATACATGATAACTATATAAAGGCATAAAGGCATCGTAAGTTGCTTGGCACAGTAACTAACATCACATCACAGTATGGATATAGCACTATAACTCACATCTCATCACGGTATGGGTATGGCACATCGCATGGTATGGTCCTGTAACTCGCATCGAATCACAGTATGGATATGACATTATAACTCACATCGCATCACGGTATGGGTATGGCTCATCGCATCACTATTGTTGATTTTTGTAGCATCAGATGTGCTCTAGCCTCGAGAATTTCCAGGGAGGCTAGGACAACAATCTCCATGACCCATAAATCATTTTAAGAAATTCCACCTGGATAAGGTTTAATTAAAATAATTAATTATTTTTAACGGGTGCCTAAGTCTAAACTTCAGAAATTAAAATAATTAAAGGATATTAATTAAACTGGGTGTGAATCATCTAGAAAAATACGGAGATCAAATCAAGATGATCTGTGCCACTGATTAGGATTTAATCTGGGCCATTGAATGTTCAACGAGAAGATTATAAGAAGAAGCTCGATGGGCACTTGACGGATATATTGAGTAAGAGATCACGAGATCGATTTCTCAAGAGTGCAGCACAGCAGCTGCCGGAGGAAGATCCAAGTGATTTCTTGCAGTGAGGGGCAAGGATAGTTGGTCGGAGGAAGCATTCCTGATCCGGTGAATACAATGCAGAGGATGCAGAAAGAGATCCAGAAGAGGTTGCACAGTGCCATGATGTACAGCACAAAGTTGAGGCAATGCAGAGCCTCTGAGGAGATTCGCAGATCTATTAAGGAGCAGTCCAGATCTAGTGCCGCGAGCCGGGGTGTGAGACCTAAGGATCGGAGATCTGAGTTTCCAGTTGGCAGATCGATCAGCCGGAGGAGTGATGCAATCCCTATGAGTTGTGACGCAGAGGCAGCGCAGTGACTGCGCAGAGGTAGTTTGGGGATAGCCATTCAGAGGGTGGATCTGTGTCAGATTGCCAGTGATAGTGTGAGGTTAATTCTCACTTCATTTCTGCCAGTTATATTCTTTGTATCGGATAGCCAGTAAGGCATCCAAAGATTTGTATTCAAAAACTACTACGTAATAATACAAACCCTCATTTGTTGCACTGGTTTTCCCGCATTGGGTTTTTCCGGGTACATTTGTCCAAAAATAACGGTGTCGATTGTGTGTTTATGTCTTTCCTACATAGTATTTTTTTGCTGCAATATTTTATGCTATGAAGGCTGCAGTACATTTTGTTTCAACATTTGTTGTGTAACACTATAAATAATTTGTTCAGTAATTAACAAGTAGGAGAAATCTAATCAGTTACTACAGCAGGGATTCTGTTAAAATTTGACAACTAGGTCCAAACTCCATGTTGTGATGCTCAGATGAAGATATCAATATTTTTATTGGGTTCCTCTTTCGGAGAGGTGTAAAATTGATCTAAAGATCATCTTGATCCGATGAGAAGAACATTTCTTTTGAATTTATTTTTAATACTTTTAAACTAAGTGCAGGTCGGCCTTAAGGTTTTACACCCCCAGCAAATGTGTCACACACCCTCAGTGATGGATATAAATAAAGTCAATGTTGGAGGACATTTCACTCATCTCATCACACATATTTCTCTCTCCACTTCTGATTGGTTCGAGCTCAAAAGAGGCAAATTTGCGGTTCACACGTGAGAGAAAGATGAAGATTGTTTTGCTGCGACTAGGGTTTTATCGCAGGTTTGACCAGCATTGACTTTGGTCAATGCATGGTCCAAAGGAGCTGATTTTTGGCATAGACTTCGATTTATGCAGTCTGTACATTTTGGCACAAGAACCGAGGTCAAAGGTTGACCGAATACCAAGCTGCGTTGACTTATGTGCAGCGTTGACTTTCCTAGGGTTGACTTTGAGTTGACCGTTTCACTGTTTTGAGGGTTGTTGTGACACATACTGGGCTGGCTGACCAAGGAGACTTTGCTGGTTGAAGCATCTTGCTTATCGTCGTAACACAACAACAAATATATATTTTTTCTGGCTTGTCTTCTGTAGATCCACTGGTATGTTCTATCAGCATTTTACTTAATGATTTATGTGATTGTTGTCTAGTACTGAAGAGAAAGTAAAGTTGCATCAAGCATAGAGAATATACACAAATTTACATGGTATTAGAGCTGAGGTGAAGACAAAGTCCAAATATGTAGCAATCACCGAAGAAGGAAATGGGTTCCACAAACTATGGCTTCAAGGAGAATGACAAATTGACTGGGAAGGATGACTTCCATGCTTGGAAGATGATATTGGATCTTAAATTGGAAGGCCAAGATGTCATGGACTATGTCCAAGGTAAAATCCAAGAACCTCCATGCACTGCTACTGCTGCTGCCAAAACTAAGTACAAGAATGAAGAAGTATGGAAATTAAGGAAATGTTGCCTACGTTGCTCATTCTAGAAAGAAGAACTTTGGTGATCCAAAGAACAAAGGAAAAGCAGGGGCCCAAGGAAAGAAGGGCAAGTGTTTCACTTTTCATAAGGCCAAGTCACTATGCTAGAGAATGTTCTTTCAAAAGGGATTCCCCCGATGGTGATGACAACAACAACAACCGGAGGAATGGCAATCAAAGGAACAACAGGTTCAAGGGAAAGAGGAAGGCTCCCTCCGATGGAAATGATCAACCATTAAAAAGGTCAAGAAACTCCAGGTATGAGGAATCAAATGTTGTTGATAAAAGAAATGAATACATTCTTGTATCTGCCCTCTTTGTTGCATCTCCACCCGATACTATGGATGTTTGGTTGATAGATAGTGGTGCCTCAAGGCACATCACTGGGTTCAAGGAAGCACTCTCTAATATGGTTGAGAAGGATACTAATCTGGAAATTATCCTTGGAGATAATGCCACATATCCCATGAAAGGGACAGGGACCGTGACCCTCCACTTGTCTCAAGGTCAAGTCCTCCACTTGCAGGATGTACTCTATGTACCTAATTTGAAGAATAACTGTGTGTCTATATCAGCCATGGAAGACAAAAGTTTCAATGTGGCATTCTCTGATGGAAAGGTGCGCAAGTGGAAGAAGAGCTTCAAGGAAGCTATCACGATTGGGTTTAGAGTTTATACACTCTACCAGGTTGGAGGAAGTCCAGTGGGAGCGATGACATGTGATGCTATCCGACAAACTGAACTATGGCACCAGAGGTTTGGACACCTTCACTACAAAGCCCTTCTTGAAGCAAGGAAGGTGGTGACGAGGATGCTCGAGTTTTCAAATAATCATGAAGGTGTATGTCAGGGTTGTGCCGAAGGAAAGCATACAAGGGGACCTTTCTCCTCAAGCATCACAAAGACATCTGATGTCTTGCAATTGATACATTTTGATCTGTCTGGGATGCTGCCTGTGACATCCTTGGGAGGATGTTCTTATTATATGACATTCATAGATGACTTCCGTATATATTTCTTGAAGAAGAAAGATGAGGCTTTCATGTGGTTTTGTACCTTCAAAGACTTGGTGGAAGTGCTAGTAGGGAAGCTGGCATCAAGAGGGAGACCACAATGTTTGTGGGCTACAGCGAAACTTCGAAGGCCTATAGAGTCTATATGCTTGGTCAAAGGGAAGAAGAGATATGCCCGATGTCACTTTTGACGAAGATACTTCCCTAAGGAAAGTAGTCAATCTTCCAAGATCTGAGGAAGATCATGAAGCAAGGCCTGGAAATAAAGGAGAACCGAAGGATGAGACGAAACCTGATGCTGAAGGACCGATGGACCCGATTGATCCACCTCCTTCACTGGGGAAGAGACCACCATAGCTCAGGGACACTCTCGAGGATGCCGAGGGACATATGGCCCCAAGGGGGACATTCCGTGAAAGCAAGAACCCGAGTAGATACCATGGGAATCTAGCAGCCATGAGTACTGTTGTACAATCTGAGACTGGATCTTTTGAGGAAGTCGTAAAGCATCAAGTCTGGAAGGATGCTATGCACGAAGAGTATGAGTCCATAATGAAGAATGATGTATGGGATGTGATTCCAAGACTGGAGGACAAAGCAGTTGTCACCTCGAAATGACTCTACAAGATCAAGCATGGATCTGATGGAAGTCCTGAAAAATTCAAGGCAAGATTCGTTGCCCGTGGCTTCTCTCAAAAGGAAGGCATAGACTATGATGACATATTTGCACCTATGGCCCGATATACCACCATTTGATCTATCATAGCCCTTGTTGCTACGCAAGGATGGAGTCTTCATTAGATAGATGTAAAGACTGCATTTCTGCATGGTGCAATAAAGGAAAAGGTGTATGTGGAGCAACCTCTGGGGTTCGAAGTCCAAGATCGAGACACCCATGTTTGCAGGTTGAAGAAAGCCCTCTATGGGCTGAAGCAAGCACCCAGAGCTTGGTACGAGAGGATAGATAGCTACCTGATGAAGCTGGGCTTCACTCGTAGTAATGTTGATCCGAACCTTTACTTCAAGGTTGACAAGGAGAAGCCTCTTATTCTAGTGTTGTATGTGGACGACCTCTTCCTGACAAGTGCTGACCCTCTCATTCATCAGTGCAAGAGGAAGCTCGTTGCTAAGTTCGAGATGAAGGACCGAGGACTGATGCATTATTTCCTAGGCTTGGAGGTCTGGCAGAGACTTGGCGAGATTTTCCTTTCTCAAGGAAAATAGATTGTGAAGCTTCTGGAAAGATTTGGTATGGTGGACTGTAAGTCTGTGTCGACACCGATGAAGCTCAACTTCAAGAAGTTGAGTGGCAGTGTTGCTGGGCCCGTGCTAGCAAATCCTACTGAGTATCGCCAACTCATAGGGGCCCTAATGTTCATAGTGAACACTCGTCCGGACGTATGTTGTGCAGTGAACACTTTGAGTCAACACATGGTTGATCATAAAATTCACTAGGTCAGTGCCAAGAAACTCTTGAGATATCCCTGTGGCACGATAGACCATGGGTTGAGATGCACTACCGACAGCATGACACTCCATGGATATACTGATGTCGATTGGGCTGGCAATGTGGTGGATCGCAAGAGCACATCTGGATGCTACTTCACACGTAGATCTGCTTCGCGCAGGAAACTAAAGTCGGTAGCCTTGAGCACTGCTAAGGCCTAATACATTGCAACATGTATGGCCTATTGTGAAATCACTTGGTTGCGAAAGCTCTTCAGTGAGTTGTTCGAGCATGTGCTAGATGCCACTGTTATCCTTTGTGATAACCTGAGGGGGATTCGTTTGTCATAGAATCCTGTGTTCCATGAAAGATCCAAGCATGTTAATGGTTGGTACCACTTTATCCTGGATATGGCATAGCGAGGCGCCGTAAGGCTCGATCATATAGGAACTGATGAGCATGTCGCGGATATTCTCACAATGCCCTTGGGGAAGGTCATGTTCCTAATCTTTCGTGAGAATCTTGGAATCGTGGAATGACCCTATCCTGAGGGTCCTATTGGACGATGAGCTCTGGGAGCTCTGGGGGGGCCTTGGGGATAGTTCCTCGGAGCTATAAGCACACACGGGGCTAGGCTTGTCGAACCTTGTGGTGCTTCTGCCCCACTATTATGATGATTGAGTTGGTTCGCCTCTCATGATCTGTGCCCCATATGCATCCTACCCATTGAGTTCCGGACTCATGGGAAGTACCTCTCATTTGGCAAATGAGGTGGGAAAAGCTAGAGACTAGCAACAAAGACTGATGGACGCATCAGAGATTGTCGTACTCTCTATCTAAGATGACACGTGTCCAACCACTTGATCTGGGATCAAGTCTAGTGAGGTTTCGGACCTCCTACTGACTTCGGATCAGATAAACCAACTTCGGGTTGGTATGTGACTCTTTGAGTCCTTGTGAGGTTTCAGAGCTCCAACTGACTTCGGGTCAGGTAAACCAACTTCTGGTTGGTATGAGACTCTTTGTGAGTCCTATAGAGGTTTCGGACCTCTGCGCTGAATTTGTCAGTCGGGAATGATGTCTTTGTGACTGACCCACTTCTGTTCTGAAATAAAGAGGCCAGCAAAGAAAGTTACGGCGGGATGACGCACGATGTTTGATTGCACAGGTGGATGGAGTTCTCCCTAGTTGAGAGGGAGTGTTAAAATTGGACAACTAGGTCCAAACTGCATGTTGTGATGCTCAGATGAAGATATCAATATTTTTATTGGGTTCCTCTTTCGGAGAGGTGCAAAATCGATCTAAAGATCATCTTGATCCGATGAGCAGAACATTTATTTTGAATTTATTTTTAATACTTTCAAAATATGTGTAGGTCGGCCTTAAGGTTTTACACCCCCAGTAAATGTGTCACACACCCTCAGTGATGGATATAAATAAAGTCAATGTTGGAGGACATTTCACTCATCTCATCACACATATTTCTCTCTCCACTTCTGATTGGTTCGAGCTCCAAGGAGGAAAATCTGCGATTCACACATGAGAGAAGGACAAAGATTGTTTTTGCTACAGCGAGGGTTTTATCGCAGGTTTGACCAGCATTGACTTTGGTCAATGCATGGTCCAAAAGAGCTAATTTTTGGCATAGACTTCGATTTATGCAGTCCGTACATTTTGGCACAAGAACCGAGGTCAAAGGTTGATCGAATACCGAGCTGCGTTGACTTTTACTTGATGTTGTTCTACGTTGACTTTTCTGTGCAGCGTTGACTTTTCTAGGGTTGACTTTGAGTTGACCGTTTCGTTGTTTTGAGGGTTGTTCTGACACATACTAGGCTTGCTGACCAAGGAGACTTTGTTGGTTGAAGCATCCTGCTGATCGCCGTAACGCAACAACAAATATATATTTTTTTTGGCTTGTCTTCTGTTGATCCACTGGTATGTTCTATCAGCATTTTACTTAATGATTTATGTGATTGTTGTCTAGTACTGAAGAGAAAGTAAAGTTGCATCAAGCATAAAGAATCTACACAAATTTACAGATTCGGGATATCGAATTTTCACAACTGTATGGTCTGGTCCTATAACTCACATCGCATCATTGTATGGCATGGTTATATAACTCGCATTGCATCACTACATATGGTATGGTCTCACATAGGATCGTTGTTTATCACAGAGAGGCATAAATTTAAGAGTGGCATCGTCATATGTATTATAATCATATGCATCGCTCTACATCATGTGTAACTCTCACTGAATGTATCGCTCTTTCTGTCGTACTTGGGATCAAATCTTCAGCAAGGTAATATTAGAGCGGTATATTATGTCGGTGGTATAATATGGTATCTCTTCAACAATATCATTATTGTGGTAACTCTACAGTGATCTTCCACAGTGGTAATATGTTCTTGGCATTTTACAATGGTTCATGATAAGTAATGTATATAACAATGGCTAAGTCAACAAGGCATAGTCTTGGACAATGACTTGAATTTACAGGACATTCACTGGAATATATTTGTTGTCTACGGATGATTCCATCTTTGATAGATAAAACTGCGAGCTTTGAATTTGACAATAACCATAACCTTGCACTTTCAGAATGATCTTATGATGACAGTTTGATTCAGTGATGACAATGTGGTTATGATTCGGCGATGACAGTGCCTCTTTGTCAGATAAGGAATATATGTCAATATCTCTCTTGTATTATTTTCGTTCAGTTCACAAACGAAGTTGTGAACTAACTTATATTGGCCCCAAAAGGCTTGATGTTATGTTATATCTCTCTATGAATGTACTTTGTATCTCAGTTGAAAAATTGATGAATATCTAATAGAATAAGAAGAATTGAATTCTCGGTTTTCCCCCTTGTGGGGTTTTTCCCTAGTCTCCGACCAAATCCTAGTGACTCTGTGTGCATGTTTTTCTTCTGATGTTCCTTTTACTGTTCCGTTGCAATACCGATGATGTTGTTCTTTCTACATAATTGCATATGATGTTATGATGTTATAATGTGGGGTGAATTCAATGTGTAAATAATGTAATGCAATTATCAAAGCAAAGAACAATATAGCCCTAAGGAAGAATTAACATTATTGCTATGCAATTAATGGTAATGTTAAATTCTTGAAGTAACATTACCATTAATTGACTCAGGATGTTTGAAAGTGGTTCTAACCTCATTCGATTTCATATGGAGCAAGTAGAATTTCAAATCTCATTCAAAATCCAGCAGACTTAACAGTTTTCAAGATTTCAGGATTAAGGGGATTACAACGTTTCCATTACGTTTTATCATGTACGAGGGTATGGAACTAGCATTTAATTGAGAGAACCTCCTTGTACCTTGGTGTTAGTGGCATTGACTATTGAACTCCTCTATCATGACCCTAGTATAAATGTAACCATCACTCAAATAAAATCTTGAATTGACATGTGAAGCTTTTTCTATCTTATTTTAATGCTTAAAGGGTGATATTAATGATGAAGATCCCAATATAGGCAATGATTTTGATGATATATAGGTATTTGTTATAGCATGATTTTTTGTACATTAGATGCCATCTAGAGCCTCCTTGTTGATGTATTTTTAGCTCATAAATGTATTACACTAAGTGTTATTTTGGTTATATGCACTCTTATTTACTATATAAATGAGAACTTTTGCATTTTTGTGTATAAACTGTATGGAGATATTTGAATGCACATGAATATATATGTTTTTCTTTAAAATTTGAATATTTTATGTGTTTTTTGTTGACTGGTTTTTTGGTCTAGTTTTTTTACCGATTCCGACCAGTTCTTGGTTCAGAGGGTTTTACAATTTGATCACTGATTCGGTTCTGATAACATCGGCAGCTACTTTAACCATTTTGTAATCAAGCACCTGTACTCAATGTTTTGGGAATTCAAACATTGATAAAGAAGTGATTTGGATGATTTCCTAATCTTGACTCTAAACTTGTTTTATCACCTTACCAGGGGGGTTAGTCTTTAGCCCTAGTACAATAGGACCTCCTCTAAGACCTTAGGGTTATAGGAGGGACACTACTTGTGAAACTTGGATTGAAGCAGTGTGTCCATAATCATTCCATACTTAACATCCTTCACCATTCATTTGATACCACATCCATCCTTCAAGTTAACTATCATTTGTTCATGGGGATTTGCCACTCATATATCCACATCCTTGAATAGGTATGAAAAACTTTGCCATGGAGGTGGATGCAGCTACAAGAAAGGTAAAAGCATAAGATGGCCACAACAAAAGAAAAAGAGAAGTCAAAATGCAAAAGATGGTCAGGACATAATTAGTTGTGGGAAAAACTCCAGAATGAGCTCTACCCCCCTCATTAGCCATCAGCAGTTCCTGAGCACATAATGCTCCATCTCATCAGAAACAACCCTTGCATTTCCCAAACCTCATTGAAGCAACAAAATTGTAGGCTTGTTGACTTTAATGTAAAAATACACGAGGTATTTGTAATAATAATTTATTATATAAAACGTATAAGTGATTGATAAATATTACAATGAGGCCCTGCTTATATACCTACGCAGGTGACCTTTCATGACTAGGCATGTCTTTTAGACATGCCTTTTCAGTTAACTAATGACTACTTAACGTAATCCTTATTTGACTATTTAGTAATTACATTTATTGTATTTATTCTATTTGTTATGAATTATATTCATAACATTGCCCCTTCCTTCAAAAGTTGTGTCCTCAAAGCTATATTTGCTAATAATTCCTTCATCTTGTGTTAATCATTTCGACATATGTAAGTTGTCTTAACCCGACAGCTTTCTTCACTTTACTATATTATAGTTTGTATTTTAATTGTATGTTTAACTATGTCATGAGCTTAACGGGACTCACAAGATTCATGACCTGAATTAAATAAAAAAAAGGCACGTCGTTTCTAGTTGACATCCAACGATATCCAACGTATAGTCAAACAAATAATCGAAGCATCCTTAAAAATCGAAATGGTATGAATCTGGAGGTTACATTGTTTCTGGTTGACCCGCAGTAATGACAACGACAAGACAACGAATGCCAGGTGGTTTATATGGATTCGGAACACAGTACAGGAATGTTATCCGGAAGCGAAACAAAGAAAACCGCGATAATGAAGGATAGTTGTTGAAGGTCTTCCGTAGTGTGAACAATCAGACGATAGTGTAGTGTGCGGATCGTTTGAACGACAGCCAAGGGTTGGACTGATACCCAGCAGCAGCGGAGAGGCAACGAGTAATTCAAACATAGATACAGATGTAGCAGTGGGCTTGAATAATCTGCTCGCACGATTAAGAGAATCGTTGGCTTTTCGATTTGCTGCAGACAAAGCGGAATCATACACCACGATATCACTTACCCAGGGAAAATTTTCCTTTAATAAAATGGCCAAACATAATTGCATGCGGTTACATCCCAGATGAATCTCAGTCTCGTCCTTATCAGCCTCAGGCTCTTTGTTAAAATCCATCTTTCCAATGCCATAGAGAACCAGTTGTAGTTGTGAATGTTGTGGGTTTGTGCCTATCACTTTTTCTATCAGTACCACAAACTTTGGGTCCTCGATTTGTTCGATAGAGTCAAATGCTAGCCTTTTTCAGAAGGTAGCACGCATGCATTCATATTTATCTGACATAAAACTTCGGGAACCATCCGCTTGAGGCATACTAGAATACTGATGTGCAGATGCTAACACAGGTAACGATGTACCTCTTGCATAGGAGCCTTTCAACCCAGGTTGTGCCTTGAGGTGCATGTCTGCCCATGGTCCATTTCTACAGCAACCACTTACCAAATATGGCCTATTCTCTACAAACAAGCGTTTGATGGAGGTTGTTTCAGGTTGTTTTCGACCCCGCCTTTTAGAGTGATTATATAGTTCACAACAAGCATAGCCAAACGAATTTAATGGGGGAACATAATTAGAACAGTCTCGGAGAGTGAGGGGCCTTTGTTGATCTGTTGGAGTCCGCTCATCTGGCGGTTGTCTATGCTTCCTGTAAAAGGAAATTAAACGGAGATTTTGTTCACAATCCCCATCAGCAGATGCTGCATGTCTAGCCTTATCTTCCAAAACCTCGATAAAAAGTCCTGCAGTGTGTGCACAAAGTGGATGATAAGCTACACGGCAATTTTGATCAAAACAATAATTTACATCACTATCCATGTGGGAACTTTCACTAGAATATATTGGTTTGTGTCTTAACGCTAAAATCTTCTCATTCTCGGAATCACCATGCATAGGGGAAACTTCACTGGGTGGTCTTGTCGACTGTTGTATCTGAAACCTCATACGCAAGGGAACTTAATCATCTGAATAATTATCAGACTTCGTAGATTCTATTTGCATAGATTCTTTAGGCTGAATAAATTTTCTAGTAGGCAACAAAATGAAACTTTTTTTTGAATCTCTGGCGAATATGTTTTCTGTAGCTCCTTCTTGCAATATAGACACATCATGATTTAAAGGTTTTCCATTTTCAGAAACATCAATGTCTTCTTCAACATCTTCTTCATTGTTATGGTACTATTCATCTTCTTCTTTTTCTTCTTCCAAATTATCTTCATCTGAATCCTCATCTTGATCTATATCAGCTTCATCATAATCATCTACTTCTTCATCTTCTTCCTTATTATGGATTTCTGCATATCTTTTCTTAAAACAGGTTGTAGTTTCTGCACATGACTTTTCTAATTGCTGAAGCTTTTCTTGAATTTTTATAATCTGATCACTTTCTTCAGGATCTACACGTAATGGCACATTGTACGGTAAACTACGTTCATAGGCTCGTAAGACTATATTGCGCGACATGGCTTTGATACCACTGAAGCAACAAAATTGTAGGCTTATTGACTTTAATGTAAAAATACACGAGGTATTTGTCATAATAATTTATTATATAAAATGTATAAGTGATTGATAAATGTTACAATGAGGCCCTGTTTATATACCTACGCAGGTGACCTTTCATGACTAGGCATGTCTTTTAGACATGCCTTTTCAGTTAACTAATGACTACTTAACATAATCCTTATTTGACTATTTAGTAATTACATTTATTGTATTTATTCTATTTGTTATGAATTATATTCATAACACTCATGAGAGAGAAACCAACTCATGATAAAGGGGCAAACAAAAGCTATATCATAAGGAGCAAGCCTGAACCCTTGAGCTATAATCCATTAAAAAAAAAAAAATTAGCAAAAATAAGTAAAAGGTGCACCAAAGGGGTGGAAAAAACAAGTAACTTATTGTGAAATTTCCATGAATGCAATAACTAGATACTATTCTCCTAATTGATGCAATTTAATTGTCTTTTGTAAACTAATTTACGGAAAATAACAAGTTACTCACTACTGCAATCTTCACAAATAAAAAATTTGCGGAAAATAAAATGCAGGAACTGAGAAAATAATGCAAGCTCACACAATAATTTGACACAGTTCTTTTTGGATAATAGTCCATGGAAAAACCCCAATGTGGGAAAACCAGTGCAGCAGATAAGTGTTTTATTATTATTCTTCAGCAATCTAAGAGTACAATAATTTTCTTGCCCGATATTGGCAAAGCTCCAGCAAATAATAATATCCACTTGAAAAATTATCTAGAGATACAAAATCTCCTCTACAAACCAACTCCGCCTCCTCCTAGCCAACTCGCACTTCTCCTAGCACTCGCACTCCTGCCCAAAAATGTGTATTGTTGGCTTTGGAAAATGCGCACAGCCTTTGCAATCACTTCCCTTCAAGTCGATCTACCTCCCTCTACCTCCTGAAGCTACTCGCACCTCCTCCAGAAATTTCCCGCAACTGGAGGTAGAAATACTACTCCTGCTACACGCACTAGGTAAACTGGCTAATTAGCATTGTTATTTCGGCCACTGTGCAGATAAATTCGACCTCCCTTTCCTTTCCCTGGAAAATCTGTGGACATCCTCTCCAGAATCCTCCTCCCAAATCTCTGTTGAAAACCCCGCTCCCAGTGTCTCCCTCTGCTGCAATTGTGCCCTTACTAAATCACTGCAACTAAGTAAGTCGAACTGCTCAAATGTTTTATGTGTGTCTTCTCTAAACCCCATCAATTTGCTCTTATAATCTCTTGTTGAGAAACTAACGTCCATGATCTAATCACAATCAATGGCTAAGATCATCTTGCCTCCATCAATTCACTTTTCCAGAAGTCTCTAGAGCAAAATTGATTTTCCTCAATTAATCAAATTTAATTAATCAATTTTCCTAAGTTAGTCTTAGGAAATATTTAATAATTGGACAATTAATCTAATTGAGGTGTTTCTAAGGCTTTTCTTCTAAAACCTTTTATGGGTTCTGGAGATCTTGTGTTCCTTAGCCTTTTAGACATCATAGAGACTAGAACAATTGTTTGTTCCTACCAAAAACTAACACTCCCTCTTCATAAGGAAGGTGTTCTCCACTACTCCCATCTTATCCCTAAAGAAGACAAACTTTGCCTTACCCAAGACCTTCATGAGCATATCTGCAACCTACTGATCTATGGGAACATGTTATAGCCGAACTAATCTGCACTATTGGTATCCAACATCTATGATTTGAAAATATTACACCAGTTGTCGTAAATTAGCCAACCTCCGGTAAATTTCATTTCTTCACTTATGCTAGTTGATCTTACCTCCTGGAAGTTACTCGACCCCACCCAATCAATTCGGCTTGCTTCTGAGACCCTGAACCGACCTCTGCAATTTCATTTCAGCGAACTCGCACTGTTGGGAAAAAAACTCAGCCTCCACTGGAAATCGAACCATCAAACTGGGAACTACCTCTCCTCTGCAAATCGATCTAACTAGCAACGCACCTCGTTGCCCCGACAACTCATTTTGCCTTAGCCAACTCGCACTACTGGAGAGATTGCTTCCTCGCTGGAGCAATTCACTCTCCTATTTTGCAAATAAAATCGATCTCCCTCGCCCATTGAGAATCTGGAAATCCTTGTGAAGAAAATCCTTCGACAATCACTGACCACCATGATATCACTGCACTACTCTGATTCTCTTGTTATAAGTTGTAGTTGAACCAATTTGCACTTCCAATGCACTACTCTAATCTCACATTGTTGATGCCCATGCGTTGCCTCTGCACTGTTGCTATCACTACAATAATCAATTTCAATCTCTCATCTATCTCTCTACTATGTTAGTACTTGGGCTCCAGTAGCGAGGGTAATTGTCCAACTGAGAAACCATATACACAACAACAGGATCTAATCTACTAATCAATCCTTCCTTGGCTATGATGTATATCTCCTCGTTGCTCCTTCCTAAGACTCTAGCAGATCTAGCATACTGGAGTGGCGTACTCCTCCTCCTGAAGACATTTCCATTATAACTGCGAATTCATCCTCCAGCGTGGAAGACAAATCCTCGATCTCGACTGAAGCATTTGTCTGCTTCCCCTTCCTATCCTTCTTTCGATTAGGGCATTGGCTGACATAGTGACCACGTTCACCACAGCCAAAACATTTGACCTTTGGCAAGTCCTCCTTCTTTTCTCCTTTCAAGTCTTGTCCCTTGTTGGGACCCTTCTTCACTTTAACTTTTCTTGCAAGAGAGACATTCTCTTGTTCTTCCTTCACCTTCTCTGACATGCCACTAATACTAGTAGTGCCTTCGACCAAGAGAATCACTCCATAGTGTTGAGTGAAATCACTCCATAGTGTTGAGAAATTATGGCTTTTATTAAAATTTCACTTTCACAATAATTACTTGTGATTTTGTTATGCTTCTTTCACTTAGATCTTATCTTCGTTAGATTATTACGTTCTTCATCAAGTCAATTATCAAAAACACAAGAGACACAAATATTTAGGCTAGCAAGCCAAGGCCAAAACCTCTCCCTCTTGGAGAGGAAAACCCGAAAGTGTAATATTCTGGATAGAAATAAACAGCAACATAAAGCACATAAACAAGAAATGACAGCAACTAGAGAGGCATCACATGAACCAGACACAAAATGGAGAACGCTAAGCCATTTTATTAAGTATTGAAAGATAAAACGAATACAAAGGTGATCAGAATGATGGCACCTTGGCTTGCACTAGGAAAGCATAGAAATACTCTATCGTGAAATGGTTGCTCCCTCAATGACTGTGTAATTTCCAAGTTGTTGGTGTTGTTGCCACGCTGTTGCTACTATTGCTACTGCTGGAATGGACTGAATCTTTGGGGCTTCTCCCCACCTCGGAAAATTCTGAAACTTCGGGAATGGCCTCTACTCCCAAAACCCAGAAAAACCCAGAAAGCTTTTCAGAAATGGCCGACCCCCGAAAATGTCTCCCTTGGGGCTCTGCGTTGCTCCGTAAGGAGGGACGCTGGCTCTGAATGAACAGTTGTTGGTCCGTAACTCCACCAAAACACTGGAATAGGAAAGGGTTGGCCCCTTATCCACTATCCCGAGCTGATCCACTATCCCGAGCTGAATCCACCTCAAACTCCCAATTCGGAACAACCTCTCCACAAGACTGCGTCCTCCCTCTCACGGACTGCGCTGTCTCTCTGCGTGGGTGCTCATCTCGTGATAGCTGCAACTCCCACTGACAAAATAAGGATGGAACTCCTCACCTGAGCAGGCACTCGAAGTCCCCAGGAGCTGAGGTTGGGATCTCCGAATGGAGACACCCGGTGTACTGAACAGTACGTGCAGACTTTGCTAAACAGCAAGTGTGCTCAATGTCAAGAAGACAATTCTCAAAATGCATAATCAGAATGAATGAGAATGAGGAGACCCTTCCTCCTTTTATGCTTAGTGAGCCTCTCTCTCACCTAGGCCCCACCAATCCCTGCGCTGCCACTTGGCCACTAGGCCTCACCTTGCTAATTCGATATGTCTCCTTAGTGACTTCAGGGAATGCTTTTATCCTAAGTGTGAGCTAAGTGCTCCTTCACCCATTTTATTTATATTTTAACTTTATAAAGGCAAAATTAGTCAAAATTAATATTCCCAATTAGCTGCTGCGAATTGGGAATATTAGAGTCCTCCCCGCCAAAAATTGCTTGTCCTCAAGCAATGCCTGAACAAGCCTCCTCTCTAGCTGATGCTCCCCACCATCACTGTAAAATGTGCCTGGGTCCCAGATGCGCCACTGAATCTTCCCTGTCCTCTGTATCACCCTGATATGGAGGGATCTCTCAATGCCGAGATCCCAAGCCATCCTATCCAACATGAAGCTCCACCTGCTCCACTCACCATCCTGCCATGCTAATGAAGTCCACCACTTCATCAATGACTCGCTAAAGCCCGATGGAAGATATACATGATCTCCCCATGTAGTATACAGCTCACCCCGAGAGTTTATCGAGCTGTGTAGAGCTGTAATGCTCAAGTATCCTACTAATCTCTTAGAGGTACCACCATGCTGATGTTGTGCTACTCTGATCATGAGATACTCCCTGTCATTCGCAGACTGTATCCTTCTCTCCTGAGACCTAGTGGCAAGAGATCTATGAGAGACAAGCTCATCCAGACCAGGAATCGCCATGATGCCAATACCTACCCCTCCGAATGCAGCTTTGAATCTATGCAGCAACAGAGAAAGTCTGCGTTGCCATCCGATGAAGGCCTTTGTGTACCCCCATGTGCCAACCCAACAGTGAACTAGATCACTCTCTGTCCTGACTCTGACCATCATGAGACAGAATGGGCTATCAATCAACTGAATCTTTGCATCCCATAATCGAACCTGCTGCACCATAGCTCTGACAACTGTGGGAATCCCTTCGTGCCTCATCTGTAGTCCCCGCTCGTGACCAATATAGAGGGTCCATATATCATGGGAAAATATGATGCATGCTAACCTGCCCTGTGTCGACCACTGTGTAGTACTGATGACCGCTGGAAGCCATATGTGACAAATAGCCACCCCTTGAATGCAATCAAAAGATAGATATTTGATACTTGCAATTGAATCGAGGTATGTGGATCCCTCCTGTCCCTGCCAACCATCTCCACTAGATCTGCCATCCACCCTCTCGATAATGTGTCGATACATTGTCTGGAGCCCAGACACATACTGGGATGCTACCTCTGCTGTACCCAATATCCTCTGCTCATGCATGGTCTCGACATGCCTTGAGAAAAGTGTGACGCATGTCTCCCTCATGACCCGCTCCCCAAGCGTAGGCTCAGCAATGGCTGATGTGCCACCCCTACAGAGGATCATCTCATCCCCTAACCTATGGCTGTCAACTAGCGCACCGACTCAGTGCCACTACTGAGAAGTCTCTCCCCTAGTGTGCTGAGTGTCATCCAAATATCTTGGGTGAGCCTCGCGTACCCCACTGCTCATGCCCAAAGTGCCAAAGGACAACAACAAAATCGACTGTGCCCGTGAGTGATGTAGAAGAGGGTCAAGTGCGTGAGTCCCCACAGATACCGTCAAGTATTGCTCATCTGTTTCACCATCGATCCTAGGTGAACTACCCCCAAAGGTATGCCCGGTGTCCCTGTCCGTGAGTCTCCCTGGAGGCAATACTCTAGGACCCTATTGTGCAGCACCGTACGTCCTCGCATACCACCGATCATCCATGTACTCCTCGTCATGCCACTGCACACTGAGGCATACCCCTGTACACTGCTAGATACCCCCTACTACTGTTGTACCACCCTGTACTGTCTCGTGCCTTGTCTGTGTCAAGGCATCGGTCACTCCTCGCGTGTTCTCAATGTGATGTAGGACACTCCTACTCCACAATGTAGTCCCACACACTACGGTACACCACCATGCAACTCCATGTCCACCGGTAGTCCACTGCTCAATGCTAGATGCTCCCACACATCCTTGGATGTGATGGCCTAGAGTTGTGTCTCTACATGTCGGACCACCCCCAATCGGTATCATCACCTCCATTGTCGCATCACTATACCCGCCGATGAATGGATCATCACTCCAAACCCTCCCCGAGAGGTCCGAGAAGTGAATCTCCCTATGTGTCAGTAGTGATACCACCACTGCTCGGCTCCGTTGTGACCTCTGTGCCCCACACAAAGGTAAAGAATCCTTAGCTCCATACAAGGCACCATCTGGTGGCCTGCCAATGCCACCTCCTCCGACAAGCTCCTGCTAAGGTATGTTGATCACCCTGTGACCTCGCGTACAAGCGTCATACCAAGACAATCTAGGGAGTCTTCCCATAAACTGGTTGGCCATTGGAGCTGACCGAAACTCCCCTAGTGAATGCACATGTTCAACTGCTAGGCCAACTGTACCCTCCAAGACATAGTCAACCGACCTGCCTAGGAATGACACGTAGTCCCGCCTAGATCCCAATGCCAGTCTGGGGTTCTTGTATTCCCAGCACCTGAAAACTCCTACTGAACTACACCCGGGTCCACCACTATCTCCATAACCCACTCCACCGGGTACCAACTCAAAATCTCTCGCCATCCGACCTCAACATGTGGATGTTGCACCCTGTGCAACTCCGATCGTCTCATCCCGCTATCCAAGTCAACGTATGAGATCTGACAAGGTGGCTCTACCCCTCTCTCTCCAATGGAAAGAGGTGACCCAATAATGCTGCTAGCCCCGTCTATGCATGCCTAAAGGGGGCTGCTCTAACACTCCAATGTGCCCTCTAGCTGTACCATTAGGGAATCCAGTCGTTCCCCAATGTGGGCCAACTTGGCCGCTGACTCAGCACAAATCACTCTCATGCCCTCTAGCTCCTCGTTCTGTAACAAAATAGCCTCTCGTACTGACGTGGCCTTCTCTTTCAAAACTAGAAGGTCGGCTCGAAGCTGATGACACCGTTGTATGCAACCATCGTCCAATACCTCTGTATCTCCTAGTGCCTCATCAAAGGTGGATACATCTCCTGGCACCTCACCCATCTGTCGCACGCTGCTACCACCCGAAGACTCGGACACTACCCCGGTCATCACCTCAATGGATGGCACTACTGGGGTAAGCTCTACTCTCTCTACTAAGATGTCAACTGATATAGTCAAAAAAGTCTCCAACACAGGTGACCCCTGCGTCATACTGGGTGTATCCACATGCTCCCCATGATCCTGTGTGCCCTCATCCTCCAAGTGCGAGGTAGCCATTTTGATGGCTTCCCCCTCCGTTATTCAGTCAAGCTAGAAAGTGGTATCCAACTTTTCCACCAGATCCCGAACCGTGCAATCAATGGATCCATCATACGTGGGAAAAGGTGTCCTCCCAGTGGTATGCTGCAACTCTGAACTCTGCGTGCTAGACCCCCCACTGTTCCTTCCTCCTTCATCATGCCTGAGCTGACAGTAATCTCTGAAGGGCAAAGCCGCTCTGAAGTTTTCCCCCATGGACTGCCATTCGCGGAAATAATCTCCAAAGGGTATATGATCATGTCGCCTACCTTTCTCACTCAGTACTGGAGGTAAGAATGTAGGCATCGTGATCCTGGTAGGCCTACTGAAGGCTGGTGGGTGAGTGGCTGGTAAAGGGTGGTCACACTGTTGTGAAACCCCCAAAGTCTCCCCAACTAGGGATTCCTGATGCATGCTCTCATTCTTATTCTGTTGTTTGAGTCTTTCCAACATTCTCTTCTCTCCTTTGGCTAAATCATTTAGGGCCTTAAAAATGTTACCAAAGGTTGCTTACCCTTTTCTCTTTGACTCCCCCATATGTGCCACCTCTACTGCCTTTGGTGGGTAAGATTTTGCCTACCCTCTTTGTTCATAGAAAATATCCCCACGACCGAGACAAGAATGAAGCTCTGATACCACTGTAATATTCCAGATAGAAATAAACAGCAATATAAAGCACATAAACAAGAAACTACAGCAACTAGAGAGGCATCACATGAACCAGACACAATATGGAGAATGTTGAGCCTTTTTATTAAGTACTGAAAGAGAAATTGAATACAAAAGTGATCAAAATGATGGCACCTTGGCTTGCACTAGGAAAGCGTAGAAATACTCTCAGAATATATCGTGAAATGGCTGCTCCCTCAATGACTGCGTAATCTCCAAGTTGCTGGTGTTGTTGCCGTGCTGCTGCTACTACTGCGACTGCTGGAATGGACTGAATCTTTGGGGCTTCTCCCCACCTCGGAAAATTCTAAAACTTCGAGAATGGCCTCTACTCCCAAAACCCAGAAAACCCCAGAAAGCTTTTCAGAAATGGCATTCCCCCGAAAATGTCTCACTTGAGGCTCTGCACTGCTCCTCAAGGAGGGACGCTGGCTCTGAATGAACGGCTCCAAAAGCTGGTCCGTAACTCCACCAAAACACTGGAATAGGAAAGGGCTGGCCCCTTATCCACTATCCCGGGCTAAATCCACCTCAAACTCCCAATTCGGAACAACCTCTCCATAAGACTGTGTCCTCCCTCTCACTGACTGCATTGTCTCTCTGCGTGGGTGCTCCTCCCGTGATAGTTGCAACTCCCACTGACAAAATAAGGATGGAACTCCTCACCCGAGCAGGCACTCAAAGTCCCCCGGGGCTGAGGTTGGGATCTCTGAACGGAGACACCCGGTGTATTGAACAGTACGTGCTGACTTTGCTAAACAACAAGCGTGCTCAATGTCAAGAAGACAATTCTCAAAATGCATAATCAGAATGAATGAGAATGAGGAGACCCTTCCTCCTTTTATGCTTGGTGAGCCTCTCCCTCACCTAGGCCCCACCAATCCCTACGCTTCCACTTGGCCACTAGGCCCCACCTTGCTAATTCGATATGTCTCCTTAGTGACTTTAGGGAATGCTTTATCCTAAGTGTGAGCTAAGTGCTCCTTCACCCACTTTATTTATATTTTAACTTTATAAAGGCAAAATTAGTCAAAATTAATATTTCCAATTAGCTGCTTCTAATTGGGAATATTACAGAAAGTAATTTTCCTTATACACTTTCAGTTTACGAGTACCAATACAATGACCAAGACCCTTGACTCCAATATGCCTCCAAGACCCTTGTCATTTTCTCTTCTAGGCTCATTATGTTCATCTTCCTTTCCTGCACAATGTTGCACCAACACTAGGAAAGCTTGGTTCCTAGCACTAAATAGTGATCTCCTTTTCTGCCTTTCCTTGATTTAACCTCGGCCACCTAGATACTTTTCCTTGCTGTGATAGGCTATGTCCTCCATGAATACTGGTGGCCCAAGTAAGATCTCCTTTCACTGTGATGCTTGTATTACTTATTGCCTTCTTTACGCTGTAAATATATATCACTGAACCTATGCGAGAGTGTGAGATCAATGACAAAGGCTAGGACTGCCTCTCCTCCGCATTAATCTCAGTTTCCTTCCTCACATACTATGCAAACTAGACAACCATCATCTGTATATCCTCTCCCTACGCACTATTGTTCGGATCACTGTGGCAGACCTTGACCAGGAGATTCCTAGCCCAAAACAGAGATCCGAGAGGACCTCTCTTCCTTCGCTAGACAGATTCCTCTCTTCATCGCACTGCCTCCTTTCTAACCACCTTTTAATTTTGGGCAACTAGGTCCAAACTCCATGTTGTACTGCTCAGATGATGATGCCAATATTTTTATTGGATTCCTCTTTCGGAGAGGTGCAAGATTGATCTAAACATCATCTTGATCGGATGAGCAAAACATTTATTTTGAATGTATTACACTTATGTGCAAGGTCGGTCAGAATTGTAATGTAGGCTTGAGTGCCTCAACAAATGTGTCACACACCCTCACAGATGGATATAAATTGGAGAGTCTTGGAGGTCATTTCATCATCATCTCATCACACACATTCCTCATGATATGATTGGTTCGTTCAGCTTAAAAGATGCTTCTCTCTCTCCCACGTGTAAATCTGGATGCCGAAAATATGGATGATGCCGGAAATTTGGATGTGGGATGCTTTTGTTGAATTATGTTGACTTTTGATGAGTTGTCTTTGAGGGTTGTGTGTGTAACACTTGGAGGTTTGGCTGACCTGAGAAAAATTTTGTTCGTTGAAGCATCCTGTTGACTGTCGTAACGCACACTATTCTACATCTTTGTTGGACAAGAAGATATGTAAATTTGATCTATTGTATTAGCTTGTCTTCTATTGATCTATTGCTATGTTCTATCAGCACTGGCCCTACAAGATTGAAGTAAATTTGCATTAAGCATAGAACATTCTGTCTGTCCAAAATTTACATGGTATCAGAGCTGAGGTGAAGGCAAAGCCCAAGATAGTGTGAAAAGCAATCACCGAAGAAGAAGTCTTGTCAAGGACCAATGGTCTGATGATAAGTTGACTGACAAGTCTGATTATCATGCATGGAAGATGTCCTTGGATTTGGCATTAGAAGATCAAGAAGTCATGGTAATGAGCATCAATAGCCAAGAAGATGTTTCAGTCATATGTCAGAATCTCTTCTAGAATATTAAAATGCCTTGCAGTTGAGTTTTCAACATCATCTCACCTTGTACCTCAAAAGGGGGAAAATGATGGTCATCTACAAGCTTCAAAGCCACATCAAGCGACCCTGAGCCACAACCTGCCATTCCAGATTCAGAGTTGTAGCCAGAGACAAAGATGCCCATGAGCATGCCTTTGGTTGGTGGTCAGCCTTAAACCATCTATGTGAGGTTGAGCTTCTTCCTCTTCAAAGAATTGGGGACACTTCCTCTAGCAGAAGACTTCAACTTCTTGCCAATTTGGGAAGAGTTTCAAGAATTGCGTTAAGCATTCCAAAGTTGGTGGCCATCCTTAAATGTAATATTCCCAAATAGCAATAGCTAATTGGCAATATTAATTTTGTTCAGATTTTTGTTTTCTAATGTTCAGCCATAAATAAAAAGGGTGTTGGGACCCATAACCCAACTTAGGAGAAAATAATCTTCCTAAATTTACTTGGCCAACATAACACATTCAGCATAGGGCCCGGGGGGACCAAGTGGCAGCGCAGGGAGAGGGACAGCGTGGGCCAGGCAGCACTGAGTAGGCAGGGGCAACGTGGCAAAGAGGACAACGCATCGCAGTGGGGCCCAAGGGAACGTTGGGGCCTCAAGCATAAAAGGGAGTGAGGGCCTAGCTTCTCATTCATTCTATCATTCATCTTCAGAATTTCTGTCTAACAGATATTGAGCATGCTTACGTTGTTTAGCTAATAAGTCTGCAAGTATTGTTCAACACGCGGGTGTCTCCAAGCAGAGATCCCAGCCTCACCTCGGGGGACTTCGAGCGCCCGCTCAGGGGAGGAGTTTCATCATCAGTTTTCAGAGCAGAGACCAAAGAGCCAGCCTTCAGGAGTTACGCAGCTCACCAGGGAGCGCAGTCACTCAGAGGGATTACGCAGTTTTGGAGGAGCGCAGCTCCGGGAGTGAGAGAGACTTGGGAGTTTCAGTCCGGGAGAAGTGTGAGGGGTTCATCCCTTCACAAGTTCAGTTTTGGAGTAGTGATATGCCAGTGTTTCCAGCAAATCAACTCAGAGGCTAGCGTACTCACCAGGAGTGCGTAATTTTCCCAAGGGGGTCAAATTCCGAGGTCAACCTTCTCGGAATTCCTTCCTGGGTTTTCCCGGGTTTTAGGAGGAGAGCTCATAGCCGGAGTTTTAGAATTTTCTGAGAAGGGGAACAACCCCAAAGAGTAGCTCCATTCCAGCCAGTAGCAGCATTTTCCAGCAGTAGTAGCAGCCCAGAGAGTTAAGCAGTCACTAGAGGAGCAACTATTCCATAGCAGGGTTTGGAGAGATATTTCAGCTTTCCTTGAGCAGGCCAAGGTGCCTTCATTCTGATCATCTTTTGTACTCATTCCCTATTTTCGGAAATATAATAAAATGGCTTAGCTTTTATGAATTGTTTGTAGTGATTTTTATGGTGCATCTCTATTTGTTGTAGTTTTTGTTTATGTTGCTTTGTATTGTTGTCCATTCCCATTTTGGGATATTACAGTGGTATCAGAGCTCATAGACTTGGCTCAGCCTATGGAGCGGATCAGTCTATGACATTCAAAGACAAAGAATACATCACTTACCGGAAGCAGCGGTACAGGAGCAGAGAGCAGAGGCTTCAGCCCACATTTGGTGAAGGGGACTGCGTTCCAGTAGAGGACGCAGAGGAGGAAGCACCAATGGTGGATGAAGTAGATGACGAGAAGTAGTTTGGTAATCTCCTCCTGAAGTCTGTACAAGAACTCTCCAGAAAAATAGAGGAGATGGGTCAGAAGATTGTCGAGGAGAACAGACAGCGTGAGACCCCAAGGGGATTTCACATCGGGGAAGGGTTTGGCACTTCTCATCATACAAAGGAGAAAAACGTTGTGCAACAAGTTGTGCTACGCACTCCCCCACGTTCCACTATGCCCATGTTCTTGACTACAGGTACGGGAACGGGAGGACCCCAGGAGCCGAAGGTGGCTCATTACGGGGATTATTTTGCAGAATATCAGTCATACAGGCCGGAGTTTGGAGAATCCCTCACCTTCCATGATTTATGCCAGTTGAAGAACAATAGCAGACCCTGCAGCCAGAATAGAGGAGGTCGGTACATGCAGGGAGGTGACCTACAGCGTACCATGGGAAGATTTTTATTGCCTACATATGACGGGTCATCAAAATGTTCCGCAAAGGCTTGGGTGGAAAAGTTGAACATTTACTTTCAGTTGAACCAGATGGCGGAGGTGGAGGCCAATCAAGGTGGCAGTGTTGCATCTTGAGGGGGAAGCTCATGACTGGTGGTTCCATGGGATGTCCACGATGGGTCATTCAGGAGTGACAGCGTATGCAGAGTTCACTCGGAGATTAGTGGAAATATTTGACCAGAAGGACCTTAAGGAGCATTTTGTCGAGCTGACCAAGCTCAAGCAGACCGGGAACCCGGAGACTTATATCTCTGAATTCTTGAGACTTTCATTGATGGTGCAAGACTTGTCCGCAGCCATGAGGATTTACATGTTCATTGACGGGTTGGCAGAGCCTCTGTGTGGGCTAGTCAGGTCTACTAGGCCTGCTACACTTCAAGACGCAGTTGGGAGGACAAGGGACTTGCAGGATGCCCTGCCCAGAACTAAAGCTCCTTTCTCCCAGAGACCAACATTCCAGCCAAAGGGGAAAGACACGAGAGTTCCACCTCCGAAGGGGAACTAGGGCCGAGGGCCTTTAAACGATGATACCCGGAGAGATCGGAGACGGAGGAAGCTATGCTTCACATGCCAGGAGCCATGGGCATCGGGTCATCGATGTGCTGCAGGAAAGGCGCACTACATCGAGGTCTTCTCCGACAGTGAGGGAGAAGAAGATGTGTATGAGGAGTTGAGGGAGATGCCAGCGCTGATGCACCGAGAGGAGATCATCCACCACCACATCCCCAAGAGCAGAAGGGACAGCGTTTTCACCCAGAGGAGGAGCCCTTGCATCCTTGCAAGGAGTTCCTAAGTATTTGACACTGCGTGTCTGAGGCACAGTCCAAGGGTAGCGTGTTTCAACACTGGTGGCAGCGGGGCCACTCATAACTTCATCGACGCCCAGCTAGTGCAGAGGGGGGGCATACCGACAGAGAGTTTTTATGGGTTCTCCATGTTGGTTCCGGGTACTAGAACCATGCAGTGCATGAGGTATGTTCCATCATTAGCAGTGACCATGGGGACACACACGGTGACGGACCACTTCTTTGTGGTTGACATCCCAGCTACGTTCTTGGATTCGTCCAAAAGGGTCACTGAATCCTGAATCCCTGTATCGGATACGATTCGTACCCGATTCGCCCCCAATTCCCCGGGTACAGCCGTATCCGTACAGGGTACGGCGTATCCCGACCGTACCCTATACGAATACGGCCATACTCGGTGAATCGGGTACTGCCGGATACGGCCGCCCAAAAAAGAGCGATATTTTTTTTATAAAAGTGTGTTTCTTGTTGGTTTTTCTCACTGATTTCATTTTCTCAAGTGAGCAAGTAGCTAGGGTGAGCAAGGAGCAAGTGTGAGCAAGGAGAAAGGAGTTCTTTCGAAGAGATTCGAGCATTCGGTAAGTGCACTGTCCCTCTATATTTTGCATTTAGTTTGTTGTTAGTGTTTGCATGTGCATATGTTTTGTATATTTGGTTATTGTTGTTTATTTTTTACAGTATTCATGGCTCAATCAAAGGCAGCAAGACAGGGGTAAAGAAAGGGGAAGAATGTCCCCATTGGAGATGCCCCTCCTGTCCCTGTTTCATTAGGCTCTGCAAGTATTCCATCCATTGGAAGTGGGGCTGCAACAGCAGCTTCAAATGTGCAGGGAAAACAAATTGTTGACCCCAAATACCCATTGTGGAAATATGTGACAAGAGAGGGAGGGGCAGGAAAAAAGGGAGGAGGAGGAAATTGTTCATGGAAATGCAATTTTTGCCACGACAAGTTCACTTGCACATATTTCCGTGTGAAAGCTCATTTGTTGGGTATTCCAGGTTGTGGCATTAAATGTTGTACAGTAATTAAAACG
Organism: Pinus albicaulis; assembly: GCA_034641835.2. NCBI lineage: Eukaryota > Viridiplantae > Streptophyta > Pinopsida > Pinales > Pinaceae > Pinus > Pinus albicaulis. The sequence goes on along the minus strand of CM076584.1, from coordinate 469,724,798 downwards.
GCACAGATAAACGAATTGGAGAAAGAGCAGGGTATTGGTGAGGCAAATGTGGCAACAAAATAAAAAAAAAAAACAAGAATGATGACCCCCTTCCATTCTTAAGGAAAAGCAGCAACAAGTTCCCTTTTGAGACTTTTAGTAGGGGAGAATCAGCAAAGAGAAAGGCAACTGCAGTTGGTCCAATGGACAAGATTTTCCAAAAAGAGAAGGGGGAAGAGCTTGATCTCACCATTGCATTTTTTTCTATCAGAACTTCATATCCTTTAATGTTGCACGGTCACCTCTATTTATTGAGATGTGTCGAGCTCTTAGTCATGGGGCTCCATCAGGGTATGTGCCTCTTGGGTCAGAGAAGCTCAGAACCACATTGTTGACAAAGGCAAAGAAAGAGGTGGACAAAATTCTTGAGCCTATTAAATCAGCATGGCCAACATCTGGGGTTAGCATTGTTTCTGATGGATGGACAGATCCAGCACGCCACCCACTCATCAACTTCATGGTGTCATCCTTGAATGGTCCAGTTTTCTTGAAATCGGTGGATGCACTTGGACAGTACAAGGATGCACAATATATGGGTGAGTTATTTATTAAAATTATTGAAGATGTAGGTGTCGATTCTTGTGTGCAAATCATTACAGATAATGCACCTGTTTGCAAGGCTGCTGGCATGATTGTGGAAGCAAAATATCCACAAATTTTTTGGACACCTTGCATTGCCCATTCATTGAACTTGGCACCGAAATCTATTGCCTCTGATGTGCTTTGGATTGGAGCCATTATTGAGGATGCACGACATATCCGCAATTTTGTACAAAACCATACAAATGCCCTCACTATCTACAAAGAGTACAACAATCTATCATTGTTGAAGATTGCAGATACACGGTTTGCCTCTTCATTCATCATGTTGAAGAGGTTGAGGGAGGTCAAGACCGCTCTTGGGTCCATGGTTATTTCAGAGTTTTGGTCTTTTTGGAGAAAGACGGATCAAGCAGCCTCAAAGAAAGTGAGGGACACAGTGTTGGATGATATATGGTGGGAGAAGGTAGATCTAGTTATTCAGATCATGGAGCCTATCATTTCCTTGCTCTGATTTGCAGATACAGACCAACCCATCCTAGGAGAGGTTTATGAGGGATGGGATTCCATGATTGAGTCTGTGAGGACCATTGTTTTACAGAGTCAGTGCCTAGAGTATGAGACATCACCTAAGGCCTTCTTCACTGTCATACATGATATTCTTGTCAGCAGATGGGACAAGAATTGCACACCTTTACATTGTTTGGCTCACTCCTTGAACCCAAAATACTACAGCCATGAGTGGTTGAATGGTGGACCTTCCCGCAGATTCCCTCCTCACATGGATGGTGAAATCTCACAGGGGAGGAAAGATGCATTCAGGAGGACTTTTCAGGATAGGGCATCCCTTGATGAGGTGGAGGATGCCTTTGCAGATTTTTCCACTGGCACTGGACAATTTGCAGGCTATGATGTGATTCGAGACAGGGGGGCTACGAAGCCCTATTCTTGGTGGGCAACTCATGGGGCAACAAGCCCTCCTCTACAGCAGTTAGCCATGAGGCTCCTCTCTCAGGTGACTTCATCCTCTTGTTGCGAGAGGAATTGGAGCACATATGGGAATTTATATAGTGTGAAGAAGAGCAGGCTTGAATAGTCCAGGGCAAAGACAATGGTGTATGTGCACACCAACCTTCGTCTCATCTACAGGCAGAGGGAGGATTGGTTGAAGGGAAAGACAAAGATGTGGGATGTCTTTCCTGATGATATGGGTCTGGACAGCAGTGTTGAGTTGGCATTGGCCAACTTGGATCTCAATGCGCCAGTGCTAGAGCCTGTCACATTTGATGATGGAGTAGAGGCATCATCCTCCACACCAGCAGATGCAGAGATGACAGAGGAGGAGGATGCATCAGAGCCAGAGAAGAGCAGTGGTGAGCATGATGATCGGGATGAGGAAAGTGATGCTGATTATGATGATGAGGATTGATGACTCTGACTCATTGAGGCTTCAGGCTTGTAGTCTTGTACACTGTAGTTTTTTTGTATTTTCTATTTCTATTTTCCATTGGCAGTGTACTTATGTAACACATTTTGATTATGATGACTTAATGAGAAAACTATAGTATCTTACTATCTTCAATCTTGTCTTTCTGAGTAAATTTGACAATTGTATCATGTATGGTGTATCAATGTATCAATGATCAATGATCATGTATGACTCATTAGTATCTATGTTTGAATCAATGAATTTTGTATGAATTTGTGTAAAAAATATCTAATTTTTAATATATTAATATATATTTTTTTTAAATATATATATATATATATATATATATATATATATATTTTTAATAAAATAATATATAACGTATCGTATCCCAGAAGTATCTTGTTCCGGTGGTCACCGTACCCGAATCTGATTCCTCGAATCTCTGTATCCCCGTATCCCGTATCCCCGTATCAAGTGACTTAGCATCCCAGATACCAATGTGGTATTGGGAGTGCAGTGGTTGATTACGCTGGGTAACGTCACTACAGATTGGGAGACATTGGAGATATAGTGGACAGATAAAAAGAGCAGGAAGCATTTGATGATCAGAGGCATGCACACATACCCTCCTCAAACAGTTTCAGCAGGACAGATGGAGGCAGACTTCCGGAAGGGGGAGATAGAATGGGCAGTAGAGCTGCGTATTTCAGAGGCAAGAGTCACAGGGCAGCCAGTACACCCCGATGTGCAGTCGATATTGCACCGATACTCCACGATTTTGGGGGGACATACCACTGGGACAACCGCCGGACCAGGGGTTTGAGCACACATATGAGTTGGAGCAGGGGATCCAGGCAGTGATCACCACCCCCTATAGGCATCCCAAGGCCTACAGGGATGAGATTGAGGGATTTATCCATGAGCTCTTAGCACTGGGACACATTCGACCCAGTGCTAGCCCATTTTCTTCTTTTGTTGTTTTGGTGAAGAAGAAGGATGGCACATTGTGGATGTGCATTGACTACAAGGCGCTCAACAAAAATACCATCAAGAACCGATACCCCATCCCCAGGATTGATGAGTTGATGGATGAGCGGAGGGGATCGAAGTTCTTCTCCAAGATCGATCTGAGGTCGGGGTACCATCAGATCAAGGTCAGGGACTACGATGTTCCCAAGACTACATTCAGGTGTCACTATGGCCATTTCGAGTTTTTGGTGATGCCCTTTGGGCTAACCAACGCACCGGCCACCTTTCAGTCTTGCATGAACCACATTTTCCGTGGTCAACTGAGGAAGTTTGTGATGGTGTTCTTTGATGATATCCTCCTCTATAGCAGCACATGGGAGGATCACTTGCAGCACATTGAGGTTGTTCTGCGTATCTTGGAGCAGCAGCATTTCTATGCTAAGTTCTCCAGATGTGAATTTGGGCTTACAGAGATGCTCTATTTGGAGCACATCATTGGTGTGGATGGAGTAAAATTCCATGAAGAGAAGATCCAGGCCATCCAAGATTGGCCAGAACCAAAGAATGTGACAGAGCTCTGGGGATTTGTAGGCATCTCCACCACTACCGGAAATTTGTCAAGGGGTTTTTACAACTTGTTGCACCCCTCACGGACCTCACCAAGAAGGGGGCATTTGGCTGGACTGATACTGCGCAGAGGGCTTTTAACAAGCTCAAAGAGGTGATGAGCAGCTGTCTGGTATTGACTTTGTTGGACTTCACGCAGCCCTTCATTCTAGAGTGTGATGCTTCAGGGGAAGGAGTAGGCGCAGCTTTGATGCAGGGGGGGACCCTATAGCTTTCGAGAGCCGGAAGCTACTGTCGCATGAGAGGTTATATCCAATATACGATAAGGACATGCTAGCCATTATGCATGCATTTGCCAAGTTCCAGCAGTATTTGGTGGGTAACAGGTTTCGAGTGAGGACTGACCACAACAGCCTCTGATTTTTCCTTGAGCAGAAGTAGTTGCAGGAGAGGCAACAGAAGTGGGTCAGTAAGATACAGGCATACGACTTTGACATTGAGTATGTCAAAGGGAAGAACAACGTGGTGGCAGATGCCTTGTCACGCAGGCCAGCGGCATTGTCCTTGATGAGCTTAGACGCAGACTGGAGGGCTCAACTGTTGGTGGAGTATTCAAAGGACCACTTTGCCTATGAGGTGTTGGATGGCTAGATTACAGATGACAGGTATCGAGTGATGGATGAGGTCATCTATTACCAGGACAGGATCTTCTTGACTAGTAATTCCCAGCTCAAGGAGAAGATACTGCACGCATCCTACGATTCGCCGCTATCAGACCACCAGGGGTTCACAAAGACCTACAGGGCTATCAGGGAGAGGTTCTCTTGGAGAGGCCTCAAAGAGGATGTACTCTGACATGTCAAGGAGTGCGAAGTGTGTTCGAGGAATAAGGGGGAGATGAGCGACCCTGCTGGTTTGCTACAGCCGCTTCCCATTACGGAAGGAAAGTGGGAAAGCATCTCCATGGACTTCATCAGAGGGTTTCCCACAGTGCAGGGCAAGGATTTCATCTTTGTGGTTGTTGATCGACTAACAAAGTATGCCCATTTCTTCGCCATATCCGCACGGTACATAGCTTCACAGGTGGTCGAGCTATTCTTTCGTGATGTTTTCAGACTGCATGGTCTCCCCAAGGCCATAGTCAGTGACAAGGACAATCGTTTCATGGGCGGTTTTTGGCAAGAGCTCCTTCATTTAGCGGGTACTGAGTTAACTCCCAGTACCAGCTACCACCCACAGACAGATGGGCAAACAGAGATAGTGAACAAGTGGCTAGAAAGCTACTTGCAGAACTATGTCACGGGGCAGTAGAGAGCATGGTTGCATTAGATTCACCTGGGAAAATACTGCTACAACACCACTTTCTATATGTCTATCGGTATGTCTCCAATTTATGCTTTGTATGGATATAATGCTCTGACTTTTGTTGATGTCATGTTGGAGCTAGCAAGGCCCCCAGGGCCAAGGACTGGATCCAAGAAAGCCAAGATATACTCTAGGCTCTTAAAGACAACCTGGCTACAACACAAAGCCAGCAGAAACTGTATGCAGATAGAGGGCTGATAGAGAGACAGTTTGAGGTAGGTGACTTGGCCTTTCTCGGAATTCAGCCATACAAGCAGTCTACGCTGAAGCAAAAGGGAGTTGAAAAGCTTAAGCCCCGCTTCTATGGGCCTTACAGAGTGAGCATGCGGGTAGAAGAAGTTTCATATGAGTTGGAACTGTCGGTTGGAAGCATGTTGATTTTGGACAACTAGGTCCAAACTCCATGTTGTGATTCTCAGATGAAGATGCCAATATTTTTATTGGACTCCTCTTTCTGAGAGGTGCAAGATTGATCTAAAGATCATCTTGATCCGATGAGCAGAACATTTATTTTGAATTTATTCAAAATATGTGTAGGTCGACCTGAAGGTTTGGTGCCCCAGCAGTGGTGTCACACACCCTCATTGATGGATATATATTGGTCAATGTTGGAGGGCATTTTCACACATCACATCCTCACACATTTCTCTCTCCTCATCTGATTGGTTCGATCACCTTGGAGGCTCTTCTCTTCACACATGGGAAATTGCAGCAAGGAGGAAAATTTGTTTTCGGCCTAAGGTTTACCACAGCATTGACTAGCATTAACTTTAGTCAACGCATGGTCAAATTGACTTGAAACTCTCCCATTCTTTTGATTTCCTCAATCTGCATTTTTTGGCACAATTCCCGAGGTTGGACATTGACTTTGACTTGGATGCATTGACCTTGCTGCTGTCGTTGTTTTGCGTTGACGGTTGACTGACAGCGTTGACTTTTGGGGTTGACTGTTCTGGTTGTCCTAGAGGGTTGTGTGACACTTCTGGTTGGCTGACCATATTGAGACTTTGTTGGTTGAAGCATCCTGTTGACCGCCGTAACGCACCAACACACTTATATATTTGGCTTGTCTTCTGTCGATCTACTGGTATGTTCTATCAGCATTTTACTTTCTTGTTTATGTGATTGCTAACTGATATTGGGATAAAAAGTAAAGTTGCATCATGCATAGAACATCGACAAAAATTTACATGGAATCAGAGCTGAGGTGAAGACAAAGCCCTAGTTTGTAGCAATCACTGAAGAAGAGCATGGGTTCCTCTAACTACAATGGCTTTAAGGCTGATGACAAATTGATTGGGAAGGACTTCTTCCATGCCTAGAAGATGACATTGGATCTTATGTTGGAAGACCAAGATGTGATGGACTATGTGCAGGGTAAAATACAAGAGCCTCCATCCACTGCAACTGCTGTTGCTAAAACAAAGTACAAGAAGGGGGAAATCAAAGCAAAGCTGATGATAAGGGACTCAATTCATAAGAGTCTGGTTGCCTACATCTCTAAGCTGGGAACATCCAAGGAGATTTATAATAAGTTGGTCAACATGTTCAAGGCCAACAATGCAAATCAAGTCCTATTCTTCAAGAACCAATTGAAGAATCTGAAGAAAGGCAGGGATGAGTCTGTTCAATCATATTTTCTGAAGCTAACAGAAATCAGGAATAATCTTCTGGCTATTGGGAAGACAATAGTTGATCGAGAGATGGTTCTCACCGCACTTGGAGGTCTCTCATCCGAATGGCATGTATTCAACACTACCATTCTCAATAACAATGTGATACCTGATTTTGACAAAGTACTATCGAGATGCGTACAAGAAGAGACAAGGATGAAGGAATATCAAAATGAAGTAAATGTTGCCTTCGTTGCTCATACTAAGAAGAAGAAATTTGGTGGTCCAAGGAACAAAGTTAGAGCAAGGGCCCAAGGAAAGAAAGGCAAGTGTTACACTTGTCACAAGCCAGGTCACTATGCTAGAGAATGCCCTTTCAAGAAGGATCTCCTAATGATGATGACAACAACAACAACCGGAGGAATGGCAATCAAAAGAACAACAGGTTCAAGGGGATGAGGAAGGCTCCCTCCGGCGGAAATGGGCAACCTTTCAAAAGGTCGAGAAATTCCAGGTATGAAGAATCAAATGTTGTTGATAAAAGAAATGAATTCATTCTTGTATCTGCCCTCTCTGCTGCATCTCCACCCGACACTATGGATGTCTGGTTGATAGACAGTGGTGCCTCAAGGCACATCACTGGGTTCAAGGATGCACTATCTGATATGGTTGAGAAGGATACTAATCTGGAAATTATCCTTGGAGATAATGCCACATATCCCATGAAAGGGACAGGGGTTGTGACCCTCCACTTGTCTCAAGGTCAAGTCCTTCGTTTGCAAGATGTACTATATGTACTCGATTTGAAGAAGAACCTTGTGTCTATATAGGCCATGGAAGACAAAGCTTTCGATGTGGCATTCATTGATGGGAAGGTGCGCATCTAGAAGAAGAGTTTCAAGGAAGCTATCACGATTGGGTTTAGAGTTGATACACTCTACCAGGTTGGAGGAAGTCCACTGGGAGCAATGACATGTAATACTATCCGACAGACCGATAATGGCATTGAATATAAGACGTACGAGTTCAAAAAAATTTGCAGAGAAGTTGGCATCAAGAGGGAGACCACAACTGTCTATACTCCTGAGCAGAATGGCGTTGCTGAAAGAAAAAAATACAGGACCATTGTGGAAGCTGCTCGTGCCATGCTATGTGACCACGGTCCTTTGAAGTTTATGTGGGGAGAAGCTGCGAACACTGCCATGTACATACAAAATGGATGCCCGCATTCCGCTCTAGACTCCAAAACTCCTGAAGAGGTTTTCTCTGGTAAGAAACCTGACGTCTCACATTTTAGAGTTTTTGGATATCCTATTTATTTTCATGTGCCGAAGGAGAAGAGGAGCAAGTTGGATGCTTTTGGGAAGAAGGGAATGTTTGTGGGCTACAACGAAACTTCTAAGGCCTATAGAGTCTATGTGCCTAGTCAAAGGGAAGTGGAGATATGCCACGATGTTACCTTTGACGAAGATGCTTCCCTGAGGAAAGTAGTCAATCTTCCGAGATCTAAGGAAGATCATGAAGCAAGGCCTGGAAATCAAGAAGAACGGAAGGATGAGACGATGCCCGACGTTGAAGGACCGATGGACCCGATTGATCCACCTCCTTCGATGAGGAAGAGACCATCATGGCTCAGGGACACTCTCGAGGATGCCGAGGGACAAATGGCCCCAAGGGGGACATTCCGTGAAACCAAGAAGCCGAATAGATACCAAGGGTATCTAGCAACCATGAGTACTATCGTACAATCTGAGCCTGGATCTTTTGAGGAAGTCGTAAAGCATCAAGTCTGGAAGGATGCTATGCACGAAGAGTATGAGTGCATAATGAAGAATGATGTCTGGGATGTGGTTCCAAGACCAAAGGACAAAGCAGTTGTCACCTCGAAATGGCTCTACAAGATCAAGCATGGATCTGATGGAAGTGTTGAAAAGTTCAAGGCAAGATTCGTTCCCTGTGGCTTCTCTCAAAAGGAAGGCGTAGACTATGATGATATATTTGCACCTGTGGCCCAATATACCACCATCCGATCTATCATAGCCCTTGCTGCTACGCAAGGATGGAGTCTTCATCAGATGGATGTGAAGACCGCATTTCTGCACGGTGCGATAAAGGAAGAGGTGTATGTGGAGCAACCTTTGGGGTTCGAAGTCAAAGATCGAGACACCCATGTATGCAGGTTGAAGAAAGCCCTCTATGGGTTGAAGCAAGCACCCAGAGCTTGGTAACTACCTGATGAAGTTGGGCTTCACTCGTAGTAATGTTGATCCAAACCTTTACTTCAAGGTTGATTGAGAATAGCCTCTCGTTCTAGTGCTATATGTGGACAACCTCTTCCTGACAGGTGTTGACCCTCTCATTCATCAGCGCAAGAGGGAGCTCGCTTCTGAGTTAGAGATGAAGAACCTAGGACTGATGCACTACTTCCTAGGCCTGGAGGTCTGGCAGAGACCTGGTGAGATTTTCCTTTCTCAAGGAAAATATATTGTGAAGCTTCTGGAAAGATTGGGTATGGTGGACTGTAAGTCTGTGTCAAAACCTATGGAGCTCAACTTTAAGAAGTTGAGTGGCAGCGCTGCTGGTGATCCGAATGGAAAATGGCATCAACCCATGGTATTCATCTACCCATGTTATCCATCCACCCATGGTATTGTAAATGGCATCGACCCATGGTATTCTTCCACCCATGATATTTATTCGCCCATGGTATTATAAGTGACCCATGGTATTCATCCACACATGGGATTTATCCATGGTATTGTAAGTGGTATCAAATTCAAGTTACGCCTCCATGGGAATGAAGGTTTGAAACATATTTCAGTTTCAATGTTTTGCAGCAATCTTCAGCAAAATCCATGAATTTTTTTGGGCGGCGAGTTTTTAGATCAGATCTGAAACTTTTGGTGAAAAATTTACAAAAACAAAGACAAGATCTCGATTCCTTGCGAAAAAATACTGAAATTCAAAAAAAAAAATCGGCCAAATTGGAGTTCGGATGAGGGAGATGTCGCTGATTCAAAATCAGCAATGTTGAAGCAATTTTTCTGACAACAATTCATGGACGGTGGCTCTCCTGTCATTTTTCGCAATTTTCAGTGCAAAATTTCAGAAGAATGGATATAGATCTGAGCTCCTTTTGAAAAATCACCCAAGTTCAAAAAAAATCGGTCGAATCGGAGTCCGGATGTGGGAGTTATCGTTGATTTAAAATCAACTATATTTTCAGAAATTTCGTGATGGCGAGACAGTTCCAACGTGAATCTGAGAGTCTAGAGTCTCCAGATAGTGGTTTCAAACACATGAGAAGATGCAGAATGATCATTCCATTTCCAAAAACAGGTTATAATAAATATTCTGAGTTATATTGACCGAGTTATGCTCATTTTAAATCTGGAGCAGCATTCGGAGTGGGTTCCCTTTGGAGACGTGCCCTCCCACCCCGCTTTAGTAGGCACCTGCTTCACATTCATCAATTTCATCATAGCAGCGTTCGGCTTGGGTTATTTGGAGACGTGCCCTCCCACCCCAAGCTATGTAGGCACCTGCTACTTCATCAACAATCAGCATCACGGTTATGGGTCAACCGCACAAAATCATTTTCATCGAGTCCATTTGCTAGGCCGCACACTGTTACTCACACAGTTGGTCACAAGCATTACAAGGTATCTCTATCCTCGGATCTTCGTTAGTCATGGTTTTGGTTCATCCACAAACCCACACTTCATCAAAGTCCATTTGTTAGGCTGCACACTGTCAATATCACAGTTGGTCACAAGCATTATAGGGTATCTCTATCCTGGGATCTTCGTTCATCACGGTTATGGGTTAACTACACAAAACCCTTCTCTTCAGTGGCTCTTCATATTCAACAAAGGCTTCTCAGGAGGGAACTTCACGCAATGGGGACCATTGCTTCTTAAGGAGGGAGGAATGATCCGAATGGAAAATGGCATCAACCCATGGTATTCATCTACCCATGTTATCCATCCACCCATGGTATTGTAAATGGCATAGACCCATGGTATTCATCCACCCATGATATTTATTCGCCCATGGTATTATAAGTGACCCATGGTATGTATCCACCCATGGTATTCACCCACACATGGGATTTATCCATGGTATTGTAAGTGGTATCTACCCATGGTATCCACCTATGGTATTGTATCTCAAAAAACGCTATAAATAACAAGCCTCATTTTGTAAAAGGACAGATTGTCCACCACAATGTAGCTTCTACAGTTATTCTCTGTTTTAATAAAACAAGTTTCTTTGTGGTTTTATTTTCTTTGTGTTCTCTTTTTTTCTGGCATTCTAATTTTGCAGATCTTGTCAGATCTATTTCAACATTTTAGATCTTGGGGGCCTCCCCCCAAGATCCGGATCAGCTGGGCCTGTGTTAGCAAATCCTACTAAGTATCGTCAACTCGTAGGGGCCCTTATGTTCTTAGTGAACACCCATCCGAACGTATGTTTTGCAGTGAACACTTTGAGTCAACACATGGTTGATCCTCATAACATTCACTGGGTTGGTGCCAAGAAACCCTTGAGATATCTCTGGGGCACGATAAACCATGGGCTGAGATACACTGTCGAGAGCATGACACTCCATGGATATTTTGATGCCGATTGGGCTGGCAGTGTGGTGGATCGCAAGAGCACATCTGGATGCTGCTTCACACGTAGGTCTGCTTCGAGCTGGAAGCAGAAGTCGGTAGCCTTGAGCACCGCTGAGGCCGAATACATTGCAGCATGTGTGGCCTGTTGTGAAGTCACTTGGTTGCAAAAGCTCTTTAGTGAGTTGTTCGAGCATGTGCTAAATGCCACCGTTATCCTTTGTGATAACCAGAGAGGGATTTGTTTGTCAAAGAATCCCGTGTTCCACGATCGATCCAAGCATGTTGATGGCTGGTACCACTTTATCTAGGATATGGTATAGTGAGGCGCCGTAAGGCTCGATCATATAGGAACTGATGAGCAGGTCGCGGATATTCTCACAATGCCCTTGGGGAAGGTCATGTTCCTAACCTTCCGTGAGAATCTTGGAATCGTGGAACGACACTATTCTGAGGGTCCTGTTGGACGATGAGCTCTTGGAGCTCTAGGGGGCTTTTGGGATAGCTTCTCGGGGCTATAAGCAACCACAGGGCTAGGCTTGCCGAACCTTGTTGGTGTGCTTCTGCCCCACCGTTATGATGATTGAGTTGGTTCACCTCTCATGATCTGTGCCCCATATGCATCCTACCCATTTGAGTTCCGGACTCATGGGAAGTACCTCTCATTTGGCCAATGAGCTGGGAAAAGCTAGAGACTAGTAGCAAAGACTGATGGACGCATCAGATATTTTCGTACTCTCTATCTAGGATGGCACGGTCCAACCACTTTATCTGGGATCAAGTCTAGAGAGGTTTCGAACCTCCAACTGACTTCGGGTTAGTATATGACGCTCTTGAGTCCAAGTGAGGTTTCGGACTTCCTACTAACTTCAAGTCAGATAAGCCAACTTCGGGTTGGTATGTGACTCTCTGAGTCCTATAGAGGTTTCGGACCTCTGGGCTGAATCTGTCAGCCGGGAATGATGTCTTTGTGACTGACCCACTTCTGTTCTGAAATAAAGAAGCCAGCAAAGCAAGTTACGTCGGGATGACGCACAATGTTTGGATTTCACAGATGGATGGAGTTCTCCCTAGTTGAGAGGGAGTGTTAATTTTGGACAACTAGGTCCACACTCCATGTTGTGATGCTCAAATGAAGATGTCAATATTTTTATTGGACTCCTCTTTCAGAAAGGTGCAAGATCGATCTAAAGATCATCTTGATCCGATGAGCAGAACATTTATTTTGAATTTATTCAAAATATGTGCAAGTCGGCCTGAAGGTTTGGTGCCCCAGCAGTTGTGTCACACACCCTCATTGATGGATATATATTAGTCAATGTTGGAGGACATTTTCACTCATCACATCCTCACACATCTCTCTCCTCATCTGATTGGTTCGATCACCTTGGAGGCTCTTCTCTTCACACGTGGAATTCGGGAAATTGCAGCAAGGAGGAAAATATGTTTTCAGCCTAGGGTTTATCACAGCATTGACCAGTGTCGACTTTGGTCAACACATGGTCAAATTGACTTGAAACTCTCCCATTCTTTCGATTTCCTCAATCTGCATTTTTTTGGCACAATTCCCGAGGCCAGACGTTGACTTTGACTTGGTGCGTTGACCTTGTTGCTATTGTTGTTTTGCGTTGATCGTTAACTGACAACATTGACTTTCGTTGACGTTTGGGGCTGATTGTTCTGGCTGTCCTAGATGGTTGTGTGACACTTCTGATTGGTTGACCATATTGAGACTTTGATGGTTGAAGCATCCTGCTGACCGCCGTAACGCACCAACACACTTATATATTTGGCTTGTCTTCTGTCGATCTACTGGTATATTCTATCAGCATTTTACTTTCTTGTTTATGTGATTGTTGACTGATATTGGGATAACAGTAAAGTTGCATCAAGCATAGAACATCTACAAAAATTTACAGAGCAGGATACATAATATTTTCCATGTGTCATGCCTGAAGAAGGCTTTGGAACAGCAAGTGACTGCAACAGGTGAGCTCCCACCCACGGATCATGATGAGGGGCTATTTTAGACACCCGGGAGAGACAGTTGCAGAGCAAGATAGTCAAGGAGTACTTGGTCAGATGGAGGAACCTTCCAAATGAGGATGCCACTTGGGAGGGTGAGAAGAGCCTGCAACATCCATCCTTGCAATTGCTTGGGGACAACCAACATTTTGGCGGGGAGGACTGTAATATTCCCATTTAGCAGCAGCTAATTGGCAATATTTTGCTTTCTAATGTTCATCCAGAAATAAAAAGGGTGATGGGACCCATAACCCAACTTAGGAGAAAATAATCTTCCTAAATTTACTTGGCCAACATAACACATTCAGCGTAGGGCCCAGGGGTGACCAAGTGGCAGCGTAGGGAGAGGGAGAGCGCAGGGACAACGTGGGCCAGGTAGCCTAGTGGCAGCATGGGCCAGGCAGCGCAGAGTAGGCAGGGGCAGCGTGGCAAAGAGGGCAGCACAGCACAATGGGGCCCAAGGGAATGTTGGGGCCTCAAACATAAAAGGGAGTGAGGGCCTAGCTTCTCATTCATTCTAAAATTCATCTTCAGAATTTATGTCTAACAGATATTGAGCATGCTTACGATGTTTATCTAAGTCTGCAAGTGTTGTTCAACACGCGGGTGTCTCCGAGTGGAGATCCCAGCCTCAACCTCAGGGGACTTCAAGTGCCCGCTCAAGTGAGGAGCTTCATCATCAATTTTCAGAGCAGAGACCAAAGAGCCAGCCTTCAGGAGTTACGCAGCTCACCAAGCAGTGCAGTCACTCAGAGGGATTACGCAGTTTTGGAGGAGAGCAACTCCGGGAGTGAGGGAGACTTAGGAGTTTCAGTCCAGGAGCAGTGTGAGGGGATCAGCCCTTCACAAGTTGAGTTTTGGAGTAGTGACAGGCCAGTATTTCCAGCAGATCATCTCAGAGGCCAGCGTACTCACCAAGAGTGTGTAATTTTCCCATGGGGGTCAAATTCTGGGGTCAGCCTTTCTGGATTTCTTTCCTGGGTGTTTCCGGGTTTTAGGAGGAGAGCTCATAGCCGGAGTTCCAAAATTTTCTGAGCAGGGGAACAGCCCCAAAGAGCAGCTCCATTCCAGCCAATAGCGGCATTTTCCAGCAGCAACAGTAGCCTAGAGAGTTACAGAGTCACTAGAGGAGCAGCCATTCCATAGTAGGGTTTGATGAGATATTTCAACTTGCCTTGAGCAAGCCAAGGTGTCATCATTCTGATCACCTTTTGTACTCATTCCCTATTTCTGGAAATATAATAAAATGGCTCAGCTTTTCTTAATTGTTTGCAGTGATTTTCATGGTGCATCTCTATCTGTTGTAGTTTTTGTTTATGTTGTTTTATAATGTTGTCCATTCCCGTTTTGGGATATTACATTAAACCACCGCAAGTTGTAGACCTCCCTTCTTCCAGGTTGAAGGTCTCCCTATTTAAAACATTAGAAGCACTTCATCTAGCAGAAGATCTTAGCTTCTTGCCAGATTTGGAAGAGTTACGGGAACTGCACTAACCGTTCCAGTGTTGGTGGTCATCCTTAAACCACCTCCTTATGCGAACATTTCAGAGAGCTCATTCAGCCTAGTGTTTCCATGCATACTTTGCACATTTGTATTACAGTTCTCTTCTTGGACTCATACATACCCCTTCAAATTAAGGGAGGAAAAGTTGGACACCTAATCCTCTAAGGGTTGGTGTAGAAGGCGAATGGAAATAGGAAGTCCAAGAGACCTTGGAAGATGAATCCAAGGGTCACAATAATGTATTATAAATGTACATCATGTGAATAATATGGATACACATGATTATCTTTCTCATCTATTTCTGTCCATTCCATGTGTGTCTGACAAAAAAATTGGGCGTTTGAGGAAGTCCTTGACTGGACCAGTTGACTCCCAAGGCATAAGATCTGAAAAGCCTTCCTGATTTAAATCCCTAGATTTATCGTACGAATTTTCTTTTGCAGCGTTTTTTGGCTAGTGCCTCATTTTAAATTATTTGTCTCTTATATATTGTGTTCATTAGATAGATTTGGCTAGGAAGAGCTTATTTCTACTGATTTGGGAGCGGAGTTGAACTCATACTCCTCAGATCCAGTGCATTTGTATTCTACTTGTGTAGATCTAAATTAATTTTGGTAAAATAATCTTAAATTTCTAACCTTTGTTTGTAGCTGGGGTTTTGGGGTTTTTTCGATTCTGTTTTAAATTTTATATTTTGGGGTTTTTAGTATACTTGTAAATATTCTTTAAATTTATTTTGTAAATAATTTTTAGATTTCAAAATTGTAAATATTTATTTGATTTAAGTTTTAATTTTGTAGTTTAAATTTTTTAATTAGATTTAACTTTTAATTTTCACTTGTAAAGTTTTTATCCCACATCAAAACTTGAAAATAGTTTCTCTAACTTGTGTCTATATATACTAACCTTTCACCTTGTATTTTCTATTATGCAAATAATTTCACTAACTTGCATTTTAAAATTCCTTTTTGTAGATATAATTTCTTGGGTTTTTATTTGATTTTTATTTTAAACTTGTAAATTATTTTTTGGTCCACCCTTAATTTGTAAATATATCCTAACCCTTTGTATTTTTTCTTTCTTTTGTATATAATTATCTTAAAGCTTTGATTTACTTGTGAATGTTGTAATAAATTTATGAATAATTTTGTGAATAGCCTTCTAACTCTTTCTAACTTAAGATCTAGGCATTAACACTTGCATTTTTTAACTTGCGTCCTAATTTTCATCTCTTAACTCGCAGCAACATTATATGCTTCAGTAATCATGCAATTTTGGGCTTAAAGGCAATCATAAGTAGAATAGCATTTCTCTCATTGAAGCATTGCATTGACATTTTGCATCTCATCTAACATTTGATCATTATATCTAGAATTATGAGCTTACTTTATAATTGCAAGCTTCTTGTATTCTTTTGTAAATCATAATTACTTGCACATTTTTCATAAACTGTTTATTGTTCATATTTCTTGTTGTCGTCATCTATCCTACTAACATCTTTCTTGCAGCGCTGCTCATTTAGCAACTTGAAACTTTACATGTTTATGCAAGTGTTACAATATATTTTGAGCATTGTTCATAAGGCACGGGTCTATATCTGTTAATTTTGCTATTGCCTCAATATCTTTAATTGCTTCATCTTGTTAAGAAACACTTTGCTCATTTAATTAACACACTTGCTAACTAATTATAATTTAAATTGCTTAGAGAGGTAGTGATCTTGCCCTGACTCTCCTAGGACTTGGTGTTCCAACAAATTTCCCCCCCTTGACTTAGCTAGGAGAGAGTCTAAACGGAGTGAGTAAGGATCAGAGAGACAGCCCCTACGCTGAGCGTTGCACCCTCGGTGTACACTCCAGGCGACAACAAGGCCAATCCAAAGTGTCCAAGAGGTTGGTTGTTGGAGTTGTTAAAGGAACAACAACTGTTACAGTTTGGAACAGCAGTTTATATGGAGCTGAACGGCAATAAGTATTATATTATAATTTGGCATTATGCAAGGAATTGTAAAGGGTCACTTTCCCTGGTACAGAATCCCTAGTGTTTCTTGTTAAAGGACAAATAAGAAATCAACTTTGGGCAATAAAAATTGTGTATTGTCCATGATCTAATTGCTAGTGTATTTTATGTTGTGCAAAATGTTTTGAAGTTAGCCATTTTCAGTGTGTGTATGCTTTCTATTTTCTGAAACTGCAAAAGCATAGACCTGACCTGGGATGCATAGAATTCTAACACAAAGCACGAACGAAGTCAAACCCATAAAAGTAGATAAACCTCATTTCACCATGGAGACATGCCCAACTTTAAATTCCTTTGCATTATAGAGTTGTTGTCCATAGACTTTATGAAGAGGTGAAAGTCAAAATTAGAACCTCAGCGGGTATTTCAGAAAGCTTTAGAACTGACATTGGAGTCAAGCAAGGTTGCCCTCCATCCCCTACTCTCTTTGGTTTATATATTGATAAACTGGAAGAGTGCCTAAATTTGCAAGGTGGAGATAGTGTTCAGTTGGGGGAGTTTGTGATCAAGCTTCTTTTATACGCTGATGATCTTGTATTGATTTCTAAATTGGCCCATGGATTGCAGATGCACCTATATGCCCTTGAGCATTTTTGTAGAGCAGTGGGGATGCAAGTCAATATTAGCAAGACCAAAATAACGATTTTCTCTAATAAAAGGAAGCAAAGTCAGCATACGTTCTTCTTTGAAGGCAACATTCTTGAAGAAGTAAATGAGTACAAATACCTCGGGATTGATTTCAACAACAAACTTAATTAGGAGGCCTGTAGAAAGAAGAGAACCTTAGGAGGGTGGAAAGCATTATATGCTCTTCAAAATAGATGTAGAGAGGCAGAGTTATGGGATTGGAAAACGAATAAAGTGCTTTTTGGACTCCTAGTTTGTCCAGTGATGCTATATGGGTGTGAATTGTGGGCTAGCAGCACCCTCGTCTCAAAATGGAAGCAAATTGAGAAAATCCAAAAATGCTTGACCATGAGCAAGTTCAAAATAAAAAGTTCGGTACCTTATGAGATAATGTTGAGTGAAACAGGAGCAACTCCCATCGAAGCAATTGCTATGGTGCGGCTCATAAGATATCTAAAAAGAATTGAGCAAATGGGAGTAGGTAGATGGCCTAATGTTATCTTCAAAGAAGGCATGAGTGAAAGAAAGAAAACATGGCTGAGACAAAAGTACACATGGATGCAAAAATGGAATATCTACCTCAATGCTTGTCCCACAAATAGCAAGGACCTAAAGAATTTTGTTATGGAGAAGTTTCGTAAACAGGTATGGGGAAAAGAGTTGGGTAGAAAGAAGAAGTACTACATTGAAGAATTCAACCCTACATATGATCTCAAACAAAAAGAGTACATTGGAGCTAACATTCCGTGGAGGGAAAAGGTTCTTATTGCTCAATTAAGAACCAACTCGCATCAACTTTGGTGTGAAACAGGACGGTGGAAAAGGCCTAAAGAAGCTTGGGAAGAACGAGTGTGTACATATTGCAACTCTGAGGCAGTGGAATCGGAAAAACATTTCATTTTGGAATGTGATGCGTTCAAAGACATCAGAGAAAGTTATGGGAATATATTAGCATCGGTTTCTTGGCATTGTCTTTTCAGCGATGGGATTGTTGGAAGGTTGGGCCAGCTCATCATCAATTTGAATAAGAAAATGACTGAAATGCAAAAGGCGAAAAACAATGAACTCATAGTCCCATAGACTATTTTTAGTCTCGTGGGCGTTAAAATTTCATTTCATTTCATATGCTTTGAGGACAGCATTTCTTGAGACAGCGGCAATGTTATAAATATAATAAAACATAATAAATGCTAGTTAATTAGTTAGTGATAGGCATATCTTATCGAAAAAGACATGTCCATTAATGAAAAGGCACCCCCGCCTAGGTATTTATAGCAAAGGCCCTCATTGTAATATGCATCATTCTTATCAATCATATTTTATCATTTTATCAATTATTTACCTAACAATACATTTATACAATTACAATATATTGTCTTCAAATACAAACAGGAACTATTTGTTACAACTTCTTTACTTATTTTGTGACTGGAATGCACATGTATAAGTCAAGTGATCCACAACTCCAAACCTTGTCACCATCCTTTGTAAGTCGCAAAGCACATTCAGCTAATAAGGATAAAGGAGACACGTCAATTGTTGGACCTGAATAAAGCATGTCACCAGAAATCAGTGCCATAATTAGCTAGCAAAATGAGAAAATCATTTTTTGTGGCAGATAAATAGCACTAGATTGATACTATTTTTATAGCTGAATCTCACTCAATTGGCATACATTTTTCTGCATCCACAGTTCCCACATTATGTCGCAATGAATCACAAATATTTGCCAATGCCCATGACGCTGTGATTCTCACCTGTGACAGGAAAACATTTAGAAACACAACAAACAAATGAGAGGAAATCCCTAACTAGAAACTATTTATAACAGTGTCACAATAATTAAAGGTAGGGAATCATATATTAATACTTACTGATACTGAAGTATCAAATGTGTTGGATAGAATGACGTTCACAAGTTCTTCCAAATTATTCTTTCTACAAATCAAAAAAAAATGGGCTCAATAGGGTGATATTTATTTCATCCAATTATTCCTATCTAAATTAATAAAAAATTAAATGGATCTTTCCCTCTGCATATTTTCGTAAATGCAACCTTGCTGAAATCCGAGGGAAACTTGCTATCACACCAATTGCTCGGCATGCAGCCGATCTAACAGAGGGTACCTCATCTTTTGATGCAGCAGTTACCTAACAGGAAAATCTCCTACCAAATTAGAAAACAGTTTGGTAAAGAAATAAAACTTGGATTAATACAACACTGGAAATATTATTAAGTCCGCAGATAAACAAAAAAAAGGAAAATCCAAGTCTTATAAACTTAGTAACTTACAATAGAGGAAATAATGAAATTCTGTTTGCTATCAGGAAGAGAAAAGAAGACAGATGATGTTAAACCAGCAAAACATGTAAGTGCAGCTGCTCGAACCTGCAGAAGCAAACGAGATAGTCAAAGCTTGCAAATTAAACAGTAAATAAAAGATCCTAAATTTATCTGCCAGAATACTGCACTTTAGAAGAATCAGGAAAAACAAATTAAATGATGGCAAGAAGAATATTGTACCATTAATATACAATTTAGAAAACTAGGAATGGCAATTCACGATGTAGTGGTTAAATTACTCCAACATCAGTGTGTATTTTACATAAAAGAAAAGAATTAAATAAATATCCCCAAATGAACAAAAATGTTACTCACAAATGGAGATTACAGAAGATGTAATTAAAGCAAGGAAAAGTACCAGCCGTCTCCAACCTAACATAAGTTTAAAGCTAAGCTAGATAACTAAATGGCAGAACACTATAAGATACATGTTAAGATTATAGAACTGTAACGGTTAACCTATCATGCATGTTCCTATAGTCTGGCCGCTATTAAGGTCATCAAAAATCTGTAGAAGAGTATGATCCAAATGCATCAGAATAATGTAGCAGCAGAATTCGTAGATTTGAATACTGTAGCAATAAGACTTGTATGCTTGTTGACTTTGATCGCAGAAATAGCTTTAATTATAAAAATACACGAGGTATTTATAATAATAAATATTTTATTGATAAGATATGACATGGTTGAATGATTACAATGAGGTCCCGCTTTTATACCTATGCAGGTACCTTTTCACGAATGGACATGTCTTTTAGACATGCCTTTTCATTAACCTAATGACTATTTAACATAATCCTAATTGATTAGTTAGTAATTACATTTATTCTATTTTATTCTATTAATAACTATATTTATTACTTTAGTTATGAATTAGATTCATAACAAATAACCTGTGGCATCCAAAGGTGTGCAGCTTCCCAGTTCAGTAGTGTGCAGAAATATCTTGGAAGATGACAAGGAAGTAATAGAGATAGATGAAAAAACTCTCCCCCCATTCAAGGTTGATTTGTGCACTGTGACAGTTCAGAAAATAGTTATGAGAGGCTTTTGTTCAGTCAACTCATTGTAGTTCTCATCCTCCAGATGCCTAGGGGAAAAGATCAATTTTTCGCATGATGTATATTACAGAAGCTATGGAAAAATATATAAGTCTAAGTATCAACATGATTAAAGTGCTACTTGTGACCAATTGGGAAGATGAATATATGATAATAAGCAATAATACAATGTGTTGCCAATGAATATGACAAGTTGAATGGCTAACCAGTGTGGTCAAGATGGAGTAAACTAGGTCCTGAAGGAGAAGCAAGAAACTCCACTACAGTACTATATAGTAGTATAGAAATATACAAGTAAATACAGAATATGAGGGGGATCCCCTTTTATTCTTGGAGTCATTCACCCAATGAGGGGGAATGACTTTTATTTCACTTCCTAGGTAGTTGTGCTACCTTATTGACATAACCACTATCTAAGTAATTTCATCTTATATCTAACGACATACATTACCCCTCCTTCCAGACGGGGTACCACTAGTGACAATTTGCATTATCACTTGCATTTTGATGAGCAGGACAGTTTATGGCATAGCTCTCCTCAGTGGACTGGTTGCATTATAATTTTGGGGCATTTTCATGTTTCCCAAGGCAATTCACATTTTTTGAGGTACTTCACACATATCAAGGCATTGGTGACAATTCCTGATGCAGTTTTGGGCCGATTTTGCACACATGCACATTCTTTAGCATGCCACATGAAAGAATTGAGACAACTCTTCTTTTGGTCACCATTTGGAGCTGAATTTTAAATGAGGGATGATTTGCACTTATGGCAGCAGCAGGGTAATTTGATGACATGGAGAGGATAACTAGGATGATTAGGATGAGGTAGCCCTCTCCTGATGTAGCTTGGACGATGTGGATGTGATTTAGATGACATAACTTGAAGATCAAATGAGCTGGATTAAAGGTCAACCCCTTGCTATTTTGACTTTATTTATTTGGGGTTTGTCCTCACTTATCTCACATTGGTAGCTTTGTCCTGTCTGGGTGATGGACATTGCTAGGAAAGACCTTCCCTCAGAGCCCAATTTCTGTTCCAGACGGACCTGACTAAGCTTGAATCCTCACTTACCTGGGGATTGATAGGTTTGTTATAGGCTGAACTGCCCGAGCCAAACCCAAGCATATAACATGTAAATGCAGAAAAACCTTTCAAAAATTAGCATAAATGTTAATAACAAACCTTAGGAAGCCTCAAATTCCCACCAAAGACTTTTTACATAGCTTGGGTTTCTCAGCTTGTAGTGAAATAACAAAAACAGAAATGAAGTCACAAAATCTGAAATCCCATGGAGGTCCTACTGAAATGGAACTTTAAAATCAAATGTGATTGAATTAAGTCTCCAACAAAGATTTCTCTGTGGTTAACTGAGAATATATGCCCAAGATGCTGCGGTGAACAAATCTCAAAATACTAGATGGATGAAGTTGTACCCCAACAATTTAATTCAGAAAAATAATATAGTAATATAAAAGTTGTCCAAGAGAATTTCTCTTATACTTTAAACTTTCTAAACTCCTATCTATTTGAAAAAAGGGAAAACAAACATGAAAAAGACATGCACTAATTATGTGTAAGTTTATTCATGCAAAACAGTTGATAAGCCGAAAGTACCTATAACTTAGCATGAAAAAAAATCGAAAAAAATGTCTTATAAATAAGTTCATTGATCTTAACTTTAAATTCATATTAATGTGTTAAGTTAAGCTCAACAAAAAATTAGTACAAAATCAGACTAGATAAACACAAATCTACCCAGAACTGTATTTCAGCTGCTATGGGAGAGAATTTGACTCTTGAGGCAAACTTGCTGAAGGGAAGACCACCGTTTTAAATTTTTACTTTGGCTTTTAGTAAAGACAAAAATTGTTCTTGGTGACAATGTCACAGAAACTGTGACAAAAACATCGTGAAGCCATACAGTTTGGCCAAAATATATGTTTCAATCCAAAAGTAAAAATTGTAAATTGTTAAAGTTGTAGGGCTTGTCAACCTGCCCCATACTAATGTGAAAACCTTTTCTAGGAACAAATATAATGTAAAACATTGTTATTGGAGTAGCTTGCTTCTTCTACTTATATAGCCATTCACTAAATCAGACATCAAATTGCAGGTTACTATATTACTATGACACCAGCAATAGCTTGACATGAACTTATGTGCTAAATTCATCCAAGGCACAACTAATTCAGTTTGTTTTTACAGCATTTAAATTTTAAACATCAGTGGTCGATAAGCTAGTAAGTCAATTTTTAAGGATAAACAAAATAAGCCTACCATGGGAGCATAATGCACAAGGGTCGGAGATAGATATCTCTCCAGTGCTTCTACCCACTGACTGGTCCCAGATGCTTTACCAGGATCATCTTTCTGACAGCCTTCACTACCTTTCACTTCATATGTGCAAAGAGTTGGCAAAGACCTGATTGGTCTTGGCAATACTGATATAAGAAAAGGATTGGGTGGTCCATCATCCAACAAATCATCTGTCCCTTTAAAACCAGACACAGCTCGAAGATACTCATCCAATACCTGCATTTATAAATGTAAGTTCAAGTTAAAGATTATATTAATTTTCTCGGGCGACCAAAACCAGCTGATGTGACTGAACACCATAAAGCGTATAAGCTAGAACTAATGAGGGAGTATAACAAAGGTCAGTAAGAGATTATTCAAACACACAAGAAAAATATCTTGAGCAATATGAAAAACATCGATCTATCCTTATTGAATGTACATGCATTACAAATTACAATATAAAAACCATGTCAAAGAATACGTCTGGAATACGTCTCTAAAAGCAAAGAAACTAAATTGGAAAAACAAAGATCTTTATCCGATCCAACCACACCATATGAAAATTATGTTCAGGAAATGGCTCTAGAGTATCAACTCAATGCATAGATGCTATGTAGATAACTGATGGCAGATGGAACAGAAGTAGAGTAGAATTCAAAACTAGAAGTCATCAAATACCTGCACATGACAAAATGATGCACTAAAAAACAATTTTGCATAAGACACTACCAAAATTTTATATGACATGAACAAGGAACAGTTAACAAGTAGGCTAAAAGAACTTTGGTATTGAAACCCAAATTATGACAGTAGGCTAAACAAGCAGTGGTCCACAAAACCAATGTTACATTTACTGTTATTGGCAAGTAAATATGAAAATAAAATCAGTATGATCTATAAGATGTCAAGTGGTACATCAGCTATCAATACTAAAATATGATATTTGTCCCAAGCCATAAGATCTGATAGAATGATACAAAATCATATCAAAACAAAAAGAAATGTATCTCATGAGATGAATCATGGCATTGAAAACAACATAATTCCCCTTGTTTGCTTGATGGAAAATGGTCACAGCATCCTCAGCAATGTTATCAGAACCAGACCAAAAGATTGATCAACCAAAAGATACATAAAATATTCAAATTTTGAAAAGAACATATAATTCATGTGCATCCATATGAATCCAAATTATTATACACAAATATCCAAAATTTCTCCTGCCAAGCACTTTGCTCCTTGGAGGCCCTCGCTTTAGACCAGTCTACAGATCGTGCTCATGGGTGGTTCTCATAAGCATCACGACTCCTCAAGTCTGTGGCCATTTCCCCAAAGTGCCTCCCCCCATTCAGATTCTCTCTTGATGCTGCGAGTCATCTTCTGCCGACTAAACAGGTGTTGAACTAGTCCATCAGAGAGGATATCTATCAGCTATACACTCGCTTCACATGGATTTCACCTCCTACGGACCTTGGTCTAAAGACGTCTTTCTATTTGGAGCATTTCTTAGAGCTGCAGGATGGCCTCATCATCTGGCCCCCTACTTGCACCGACATTGGATGCACTCTCTCAGGATACCTCTGGGGCATGTTCATGTTGGCTCGCATCATCTTAGAGTCGAGACTGACCATCATACTCCTCAGTCCAATGTTGCACGAAGCGGGGACGAAGAGGGTACGTTTTTTGGAAGCGGATAAGCGGAAGCGTCATTTCCCAAAAATCTAGGAAGCGAAGCGTCTCGAAAGCGTCATTTCCCAAAAATCTAGAAAGCAAAGCGTCTCGGAAGCATCTACTATATATATTTGCATTTATATTAAAAAAACATCCAAAATACCAAATTAGTTGTAGAAGATATGAAAACATGCATATTTGTATAAAAATCAAGATAGATATGGCATCCATTGTACATCAATAGTTAATTATTCAACATCAACCATCTAGAATCTAGATACTTCGCCTCTTGTCTCGCCTTTGCCTCTACCTAGATTTTCTAGGGATATTAGTCAACATTGCCTTAAAATATGGTGTAAAAAAACTTAACATGCTTGATCAATGATTTTGACTTGATTGAAAGGTAATTTTTTGCTAAGGCCATGACAAAGGAGTTCAACAATTAACACCACCAACACTAGGGTACATGAGCACATAGAGGGCTTGGTGCTCTTGATTAAATGTCAATCACATACCCTCATACATGATATAATCTAATGAAAAGCCACAATCTCATTGATCCTGAATTCCTGAAAACCGTTAAGTCTGCTGAATTTTGATTAGGATATGAAATTATATTTTCTCCATATGAAGCCCGATGAGGCTGGAACCACTCACAAACATCCTGAGTCACTTCATGGTAATGTTAAAATTTTAAGTAAAAGGATGAAAATGAAAGATAAAGGAGAATGTCACTTTTACTTTAAGAATTTAACATTAGCATGAGTGGGCATCTAGGAAGCACTTAAGGAGCATCAAGGGAGCACCTTGGGAGTGTCCGAAAAGCCCCATCCCAACTTAAGTCAAACAAAAAATTTAAAAAAAAATTTAAAACCCCCCGGAATCGCCCATCTCCCTCTGGATCCACTGGCGATCCACGCAGATCCATGCCCGAGCTTCCACAGATCCGCAGTGAATCCTTTTCCAGATTCGCGGAACGGGCTTGTGTGGTTCCAAATTTTTAGGAATCGCCTCGGAGAATTGCCCAAGGATTGGTACGAGATGTGGTTCCGGCCTTGGATCCTTGGGGGTTGGGGGAGGGGGGGGAGGATCATGCCACACTTCCTCAATCAAACACAATTTTCTAGGTGTGCCATCTTCTGGAGTTGGAGGCTGAGTGGCACCTCATCTTCAGGTGCCCAGTTTACTATGAGATCAGAGGATGCTTCCACTGTCTCTACAACGATTCCAAAGGCTCCCCTCTACCTTTTTCCAGTACTAGGACCAAAGATGCCTATCCCTATTTATCAAAGATATCTTTACATACAGATCTTAACTCTTGCACATTTCGACTCACCTTGGAGTTTCTAGAAGTATCACCTCTTACTTCTAGGTTGTGTCATCTAGTCGAAACGACAAGCGGAAGGCAGAGTCTCAATTTGCAGCAGATGGGAGAATTGTGAGACCTCGGGGTTTTCAACAACCCCCCCCCCCCCCAGTCTGAGATAGATAGGTACATTCGAGACTAGCCCACAGATGCAGTACCAATGTACCATGCTTCAGTCGACCTACCCTCAAAGAGTCAAAGGAAATGGCTCGAGGCAGAGATAGAACAAGGTACCTCCTGCTTGCCATACCTCCTCCCAAACACAACATCATAGACAAAGAATGATCAGCAATTTCTTCCTTTCGGCCTCGGATGTTAGAAGTAGCACTCACTCATCTACTCCCCCTAGGATCATGCAGTTGGACTTTCCGATGGTTCTGGAGGACCTAGATAGGGAGATATTTAGGAAACGCTAACCACATTGGCTTCATCTTCAGCTATCCCTTCACTTCTTTGGAGTTGCATAGTCCAACAGCAGACATACTTCACATTTCTCATTTTTGGTCATCTCATATGACTTTATACATTCTCTATTTGTACTTTTATTTCATGTTAGTCCTATTTTAGTCATATCTTAGTCTTATTAGCTTTGGAGCCACAATGGAGTTGCATTTGCACTTCCACATGTCTTGTATTTACATTGGATGTATCCTTTAGCCCCATTGACCTACTTTTGTGGTCACCCGAGGACATTAATAAAAGTATCTTATATATTATCTTATCTCATGTATATAGCAAGTAAGCATGCATATAACCAAAATAGCACCAACTGCAATCCATCTTTGAATCAGAGTAGATCAACAACGAGGCTCTAAATGGCCTCTAGAATCCAAAAAAAAAAATCATGCTACAACAAATAGCTACATAACATCAAAATCACTGCCTATACTGGAATCCTCCTCATCAAGATCGTCGTCTAAGCATTAAAAAAAATAGAAAAATCTTAACATGCCTAATCAATGGTTTTGCTTTGAGTGGTGTGCATTTTTACTAGGGTCATAACGGAGGAGTTCAATAGTCAATGCCACCAACATCAAGGTACATAGAGGGCTTAGTGCTCTTGATTAAATGTAGTTTCACACCCTCATACATCACAAAATCTAGTAAAAACATTTTAATCTTTCCAATCCTGAAATCCTAAAAACTATTAGCTCTGCTAAATTTTGAATGAGATCTAAAATTCTACATTTTCCATATGGAATCCAATGAGGTTGGAACCACTCCCAAACATCCTGAAACAATTAACGGCGAGGATAAAATTTAATATTACCATTAACTACTAGGGTATGTATCTCATGAGATGAATCGTGGAAAATAAATACAATACATTTCCCCTTATTTGCTTATGGAAAATTGTCACAGTATCCTCACTGGTTAACCCCCTAACTCACTTTTCAAAAATGAAAGTTAAAAGAGCAAAATTTTGGTTATAAGGTGAAATTGGCAAAAACATGAGGCATAATTTGAAAATTATCGTGATAAATTGAGATTACTGTGATAATTTCAAAAGCGCAAATTATCACGATAATTACTGCCGATATTATCACTGAGGTTGATTTTTGCAATATTATCGCAACAATTCTGATATTATCACAATAAGTGCAACACTACACAAAACAAGGAGTTAAAACAATTTGAAAAAGAAATTCTTCCATGAAAAAATAAATTTCAAAAACTTAAACTCTTCTTCTATGTTGTGTGAAAAACCCCGCTATCTCATGTACTAGTACCAAAAACACCCAAAAATGTTGAAATGGCAAGGAGACGACGTCTGCCTTAATGTCAACGTT
The DNA here is from genome assembly GCA_034641835.2 of Pinus albicaulis. Taxonomy (NCBI): domain Eukaryota; kingdom Viridiplantae; phylum Streptophyta; class Pinopsida; order Pinales; family Pinaceae; genus Pinus; species Pinus albicaulis. Next base: position 469,696,948 of record CM076584.1, on the reverse strand, counting down.
CAACTCAAATCTACCCCATTTCCGTGGCTCTTTTTTTTTATCCAAACCCATTCAAGTGCCCAAGAAGGACACGTGGCCCTTCTATGGCCAAAAAATACTTAATTATCATTCAAAATTTATCTTTAATCACTCCACATACTAATTAACTCAATTTACATTCGTTTCAAAAAAACCAAATTAAGAATTCTCTAGAAACCCCAACAACCTCCTTTCTACAAAAAAGCACTTCATTTACTCATTCTTCACACATTCTTTAGCAAGAAGAGCTTCCTACAGCAGTGGCAAGCATTTTATTTGTGTTTTAGAGCATTGGGAGCACACTTTGGTACATTTCCAGCAAGACGACAATTGTCAGCAGCAAGAAGAAGGGTGTGGGCAGCAGATTTATTTGGTGAGTTGAACTATTTACTATTTTTTGAAACATTCATGGCTTCTCAAAGTGTTATTTCCCATGCCCCTAGAGCTCCTTGAGAAAACAAGCAGCTAGAATACTATCCTATTTCAAAGTATGTACCAAGCTCAAGAAGATGTTAAGTGGGGGTTCATGTGAATGGAGGTGCAATTAATGTAAAAGTGAGAGGACTATTACCCACAATTGTGTTGGGCAACACTAGAGGAACTAAAAGAGAATTCTCGTGGTACAAGAAATGGTGCTTCCTTGGCAGCACTATCAATTGTTGTGGAAATTTTGTGATGATGAAGCTCGCAAGTGTTTCAGTAGATTGAATGCACCATCAAGATGTTAATTTTTGTAGCATCGGATGTGTTCTAGCCACAAGATTTGGTGGAGAGGCTAGAATAAATGAGATCTCCAAGACCCAGAAATCGTTTCTAGAAATTCCACCTACAAATGGCTTGATTAGATTATTAACCAATTTTTAAATATTTCCTAAGTTTAAGATTAGGGAATATGGTTAATTAATCAAAATTAATTAAGTCAAGGTGTGAATCATCTAGAAACTCACACAGATCGATTGCAAGATGATCCTAGCCATTGATTAAGTTTTAATCTTGGTCATTGGTCCTCCAACAGTGGATTATAAGACGAAGTCGATGGGCTCTTGGAGAAGAGACACCAAAACACCAGAAGTTCGATTTCCTTGGCAGATCGATTTCCATGTAGCACTAGGTAGTTGTCAGAGAGCCAGAGATCGAAGCAGTGTGTGAGGGGCAGGGACAGTGATCCGAAGGAAGTTTTCAAGATCCGGAGTGTGAAAATATAGAAACCCGAATCATATTGCAGCAACTGATATTATTTCTCCTAATTGTTAATTTTAACTTAACAATTTATTTGCAATTTTCTACGACAAATATCGAAATAAATACACTACAACCTTCACAAATAAAAATTGCGAAAGTCACAAATAAAAATTGCGAAAGAAAAATGCTAGAAGAAATATTAGCACACACACATAAAATGACACCGTTATATTTGGACCAATGTCCCCGGAAAAACCCAACTTGAGAAAACCAATGCAGCAGTGAGGGTTTTTATTATTATGCAGCAATGAAATAAACTAAGTACAACTAGATATCGAAACTAGCAAACCTACAGAGAAAAACTGGCAAGAAAAATCGAGTGAGGAATTTTCTCAAATCCATAGGCAAATTCGAGCACTGACCTCAGCTCAAAATTGAGCTGTCCAAACTGTCTCTACACAGTCACTGCGTCACCCTAGCGCAGTTGCTCTTGCACTCAGCATGGAACAGCTTCTCCTCAAGCCGTATGCTCAATTGTTGTCTTCGAAAATGTCTATCCCGGCCTCTGGAACCTTTGCCCAACTTTTGGCACTAAAACACTGCTTCTCCCCAGCAATTTCAAAATTTCCTCTCGAGGTTACTGCGCTGCCTTAGCGTGAGCCTCTCTCTAGCTCCTTTGCCTCTCTGCAAATGCACTCGTTGGAACTAGAATTCTTCCTCCGGCTTCACTGTCCCTGCCCCTCATACTACTTCGAGCTCACTAGCTCTCTCTCCGGAAACTGACTGCTACTACTCTGGTAATCGATCTGCCAGTGAAATCGAATTGCTGGTGTATAAAGTGATTTCTCCAAACCCCATCGACTTCTTCTTATAATCCTTCGTTGAAACTTCAACGCCCAAGATTAGATCTTAATCAATGGCTATAATTAACTAGAAATCAATCCATGTGACTTTCTAGAACATTCACACCATGACTTAATTAATTTTGATTATTTAATCATATTCCCTAAGTTTAGAGTTAGGAAATAATTAAAAACTCACTAATAATCTAATTAAGTCGTCTATAGGTGGAATTTCCATAAACGATTTATGGGTTTTTGAGATCTCATGTATTCTAGCCTCTCCACAAAATTTCAAGGCTAGAAAACATCCGATGCTACAAAAACTAACACTCCCTCTTAGCGAGGAATGAGTTCTAGTACTATTGCACCTTTGGTAGCAATACTCTGCTTCTACATCTTCTCCTGTCACACTGTTGATGTCTGGCTATTGCTGCCCACCAACCACTGCGCAATTCTAATTTGTGTTGCATCTATGTTGCTGCTGACTCTGTTGAACTGCTGCCAACACCGCATTTGCACTGCAACTCCCTCTCATCTGTTGCTACTGCAACTGCAGCATCTACAACAAAAAAACATCCAAAATACTGAACCAATTGTGTTAAGTATGATGCATCTGTCACCCAAGTCCTAACTGCTACTAACCTCTGCGTTGTCACTGAAGGCTTTGCGTTGCTGCTGACTTTGCACTGTGCCAACTGCACAGCTGCCAACTCCACATTGCGCTCCCCAGCATCTAACTGCTACTATTCACTGCAATTGTTACTATGGCATCTGACTGCACCAATTGCCACTAGTCCATCCTACTATTGAATATTGTGGGCTCCCGTAGCAAGGTGCTGATTCAAGAGGTGGACCTCCTCAAGAACCCTGCCCATCTGTAGCTCTCTAGGGCTACAAAACCAAGTCACCCCACCTCACTCCTGGAGGGATGTCTGCAATCATGGTGAAATCTTTCTCCATCCTAGAGGACATCCTATCAATCTCGACAGAAGCTTCCTGTTGGTCCTACTTCGTCGGACCTGAAGCACTTAACCTTCGGCAAGTCCTTCTTCATCCTACGCTCCCCCTGTCCCTAACTGGGACCCTTCGATGCAAGGGCCACATTTTCCTCCTCCTTTACCTGCTTCGAGTCCACTGCTGTTGCTGCTGCCACTGATGGTGCTCTTCATCAGATCTCGCCTCAACTGCTCCTGCTGCAAGTCTGCCTACTTTTTATCCCATTTTGGCAAGGATTCTCTGCCCAAAATACTTTGGACGAATACTTGCCACTCTTTAGATACAAAGTTGAGAGCTACTCACACTAGCTTTGTGGGTTGAGGTGTTGACCCAACAGATGCAAGCTCATCTCAGATCTCCTGAATAATGGTAAGGAAAAGGTCTATGTGCTCCCCTTTCTGCATTCTCGTGCACCTCAGCGTTTCCTGCAAGTACATCTTCCACAGCTCAGAAGATCCCTGGTATAGTGTGGAAAGAGAGTCCCACATCTCTTTGGTCATTCCCAGGGCCGCTATGTGTGATACCACATGATCCTGAACTCCATCAAGGATCAGTCTCTTTGTCTTCAACATCTCCTTCTTGTATTGCTTCAGCTAATCTGCATCTGTGGGGATAGCTACCACGTTATTGATATATGCTTTGAGATCATATTCATCCAGAAGAAAAGAAATCCTTGCCTTCCAGATCACATAGTTGGAAGCTCCATCCAACTTGTCCTGATCCCGAAGCCCGACTGTGGCCATCTCAACAAAAAAAATGTTGAAAATCTCCTCTTCCCTTATGCTCAGTGGTTGCTTAGCTCTACGCACTCCCTTCTAGAGTAAGATACTCTGCCCACAACGACTGTTGATCTACAAGGGAAATCGAACTTCTTGAGACTAGAAGCTCCGTGTGGAAAATTTTCCCTCAGTGTGTGCTCTTCTTCCTCCCGACACTAGTTCTGCTCTAGAAAATTGCTACAAAACTACTGCACCCAGCTAGAGATCTGCTCTGCAAGAAAATACTGGCTGCTCCCTCTGCCTCTGGAATTTCTCGATCTGGTAAAATCGAGTTTTTTTGTTGCTCTTTAAGAAAAACTAATTTTCCTCAAGAAATATGGCTTCTTTGACAAGGAATTGCGTAGCACTCTAGGGTTTTGAACTGTTGCTCACGCTAAGTAGTGAAACTCCTCTTTTCTTCTGCTATTGAGCTCTCCAGCTGATCATCTGCACTCTGATACCGTGTGAAAATTCGGAAACTCGAATCCTATTGCAGCAACTGATATTATTTCTACTAATTGTTAATTTTAACTTAACAATTTATTTCCAGTTTTCTATGGAAAATATTGAAATAAATACACTACAACCTTCATAAATAAACACTGCAGAAGAAAAACTCTGGAAGAACTACTAGCACACACGTAAAATGGCATCGTTATTTTTGGACCAATGTCCCCGGAAAAACCCAACTTGGGAAAACCGGTGCAGCAGTGAGGGTTTTTATTATTATGCAACAGTGAAATAAAATGAGCACAACTGGATGTCGAAACTGGTAATCCTACAGAGAAAAATTGGTAAGAAAAATCAAGGAATTTCCTCAATCCACAGGAAAATCTGGGCACTGACCTCAACTCAAAATTGAGCAGTCCAAACTATCTTTGCACAGTCACTGTGTCACCCTAGCGTAGTTTCTCCAGCACTTAGCTCAGAACAGCTTCTCCTCAAGCCATCTGCTTAGCTGTTGTCTGGGAAAATGTCTCTCCCGGCCTTTGGAACCTTTGCCAAGGTTCTGGCACTGGAACACTACTTCTCCCTAGAAATTTCAAAATTGCCTCTCGAGGCTACTGCGTTGCCTTTGCGTCAGCCTCTCTCTGGCTCCTCTGGCTCCTCTGCCTCTCAGCAAATGCACTTGCCCGAACTAGAATTTTTCCTCTCTGGCTCCTCTGGCTCCTCTGCCTCTCTTCAAATCGATCTGCCAGTGAAATCGAAGTGCTGGTGTATAAAGTGATTTCTCCAAGCCCCATCGACTTATTCTTATAATCCTTCATTGAGACTTCAACGGCTAAGATTATATCTTAATCAATGGCTAGGATTAAGTAGAAATCGATCCATGTGACTTTCTAGAACATTCACACTGTGACTTAATTAAGTCTGATTAATTAATCATATTCCCTAAGTTTAGACTTAGGAAATAATTGAAAATTGACTAATAATCTAATTAAGTCGTCTCTAGGTGGAATTTCCAGAAACGATTTATGGGTTTTGGAGATCTCATGTATTCTAGCCTCTTCACAAAATTTCAAGGCTAGAGCAAATATGATGCTACAAAAACTAACACGAAGAGGCAGCAACAAGGTGTTGAGTTATTCCCAGTGAGGAAGCGCAGAGGACTGTGCAGTCAACTTCAGAGAGCAATTTGATTTAGCAGGAGAGAAATTTGTTTTCAGTTCCATCGATCGGGCAGAGGGTCCAAAGTGTCAGAGAGGTAATTTCCCCAGCAAAGACAGGCAAAATAACTTCATCAGAGGCATTTTAGAGGCTTGACATCATAAGGTCTGCACAGAGGAGCGCAAAGGCTAACGCAAAGGGTCCAAGAGGCCAAGTTTTCTGACAGAAGTTGTGTCGAGGTTGCTTGTGGAAGAAGGGTAATTCTCTTAAAATAATTTTGCCATGATATTCTTGTTGTTTTGATTGCCAGTTGGGCATCCATAGGTTGTACTCAGATTTTCACTGTTGCATAATAATAAAAACCCTCATTGTTGCACCTGTTCTCCCAAGTTGGGTATTTTCGAGAACATTTGTCCGAAAATAAGTGTCAATTTGAATTTATACACTATTGATTTCCGCAGTGTTAATTGTGAAGGTTGCAGTGTGGTTTATTTCATATTTGTCGTATTAGATAAATTGTTAAAATAATTTAACGATTAGAAAAAAGGTTCCAGTTGTTGCAATAGGATTTCTGTCTTGAAATTTTCAAATGGTATTTGAGCGTGAGTGATCAGACGAGAAGCTCAAAAGCGAAGAGGAAAATTTCACTTCTCAGAGGGAGCAATAGGCCGAAATTTTCAGAGACAGTGCAGTTCATTGACAGGCAGGCCGAGTTGTTGGGGCAGCAGTTCGATTTTCAGTTGCAAGTTGGCAGAAAAATCGAGTTGCCCAGATTAGTGATTCCAGCAATGAAAGGGAGCATCTGTAACTCAGATTTTTGCTGAGCAGATTTCTTGGTTGGACGCAGAGGTCTTTGCAGTAGCAAAAACAACATTGGGCGGAACAGAAAAGAACACACACGAGAGATTTCTCTTAGGGGGTTTCTAGTCAAGAAATCCAATTTTCCCAGTTGCAGATTGGCAGTAGCAGCTAGCAAAACACACATTCTAGGAGGGAGTGCGAGTAGTAGAGCAGCAGCTGAGCAGAAGAAGAGGGAGTCTCCAGACCAGATTGTAGATGGCCACAGTTGGGCTCAGGGACCAAGACAAATTGGAGGATGCCTCCAACTATGTCATCTGGAAGGCAAGGATGTTATTCCTTCTGGATGAATATGGTCTGAAGCCATATGCAAAGAGCGTGGTAGCAATACCCCAGGATGTCGATCAACAGGAGTACAGAAAGGAAATGGCAAAGGCCAAGAGGATGATTTTGGATGGAGTTCAGGACCATCTCGTCTCACATGTGGCAGATAAGGGAACAGCCAAGGAGATGTGGGATGCCTTGTCTAATTTATTTCAGAGTTCTTCTGAGCATCGAAAGATGTACCTCCAGGAGATGTTGAGGAGCACGAGGATGCAAAAGGGAGAGAGCATAGATGCCTTTCTCACCCAAATTCAAGAAGTCTGAGATAAGCTGTCAGTTGTTGGGTCGGCACCTCAACGTACGGAGCTTGTACAGGCATTGAATAGTGTCTCACAGGACTGGAAAAATTTGTCCAAAGTATCTTGGGCAAAGATACCTTGCCAGGGTGGGACAGGATGTGGTCCAATCTATAGAAGGAAGAGTTGAGGCAGGCTCTGTTTAAGAGCACCATCAGTGGCAGCACAGTAAGGGCGTGAAGAGTGAGGAGGAGTATGTGGCCCTTGCATCCAAGGGTCCTAGTCAGGCACAGGGGAAGCAGAAGAAGAAGAAGGACCTATCTAAGGTCAAGTGCTTAGGGTGTGGCGAGTTTGCCCACTACAGTACCTAGTGTCCTCTCAAAAAGAAGGACAAGCAGCAAAAGTAGGACCGAGCAGCAACACATGCTGAGATAGATAAGTTGTCCTCCAGGTTGGAGGAAGACTTTGCGATGATGGCAGCCATACTGTTGAAGAATGTAACTAGGTTCGGTCTTCATAATTGTACTTAAGTCATAATGAAATGTATAATTGCCAAAATAATTTTTATTATTATTAAAATGAGTTATTAAAGCATGGGTTTCATGTTTGGGTCATTATTTTCTAGGTCAAAGTCCCCATTGACGACTTTTAGGTTTTATCTAGAGTCATTAGAGTCATTGTCCATTTTATTATACCCTTCTTGGGCTTTTGTATCATGTAAAAAAAATTGTTATTGAGTCAAATAAGTCATTTGTCAACTCCACACCAAGTCGGCCCTTACCTGATGAAGTCGGCCTACATTAGGGCAATTTGACCCACAAAAGAGTCTATATATAGAAGTGTCGTTCAATTCATGTGGAGCATCAATCACTCAAGTTCGATACACAAGAAGGAAAAGCAGAAAAGTGTGAAATTACAGAAGGAGAATTGCAGGGAAAGTCAAGATCGAATTTTTGGGCCATCTATCCCTCACACGTGTGAAGTTACTGGGCAATTGCAGGGATCAAAAATCTGAGATTTATTGCAAGTCAAACTTCAGTTGCAAGAGGTCGAAATTTTGCTGTTGTAGGGTCGAAGTTATTGTTGGAAGGTTATCATCTGAAGAGGAAGGAAGGGCTAACTTCGTGATTTGAGGAAGTTTGTGTCTAGGTCAAGGAGTCTTGGTTTATCTCATCTTGTCTTGTGAAACTACTGAAGGAAGAGGTTTGACTGGGTTTTCCCCTATCTAGGGGTTTTTCCCTAGTTGCGTGCCTACATTTGGTGTCTTTGATCTTCATGTTATGGTTTTGGTAATTGCTTGATGAATCAAGATAAAAGAAGAACATAAGAACATCACAAGTAATTATCAACATAAAGAAAATATTTTTGTCTTTCTGATTTTCCAACATGGTTTTAAAGCTAATGTGAATAAGGAAGAAAAAGGCAGCCTGAACATCTCCTGAAAAGAGAATAAGGTGACTTAAGTTGTTGAATACGGGTCATCAAGAAAAGGAATCATATAACGGGAGAAGCCTACTATCTACAAGAACCATGTCTAACTCATTAAAGGGAGAAAACAAACTAGAAGGAGCCTCCAACTACAAGGCATGGAAAAAGAGGATAGATCTCATCATCGAGAAGAATAAAGTTTTGGATCTAGTTAAAGGAAAAGTAAAGAAGCCTACAAATGAATCAAGTGAAACAGAGAAAGCAAAGATTAGAGAAATAGAAATATTAGACATGAGCCTAATAGTGGAAGGAATAAAGGACCTCATTTCAAATATATCCAACATAGATTTCGCTCAAGAAATGTATGAGGCCCTATCCAAATTATTCACAATCAAGGACATTGGTCAAATTGCAAGCCTCAAGAATGAACTAAGAACTATGAAGATGACAAAGAAGCCTACAAATGAATCAAGTGAAGCAGAGAAAGCAAAGTATAGAGAAATGGAAATATTGGTCATGAGCCTAATAGTGGATGGAATAAAGGACAACCTCATTCCATATATATAAAACATAGATTCCGCTCAAGAAATGTATTAGGCCCTATCCAAATTATTCACAATCAAGGACATTGGTCAAATTGCAAGCCTCAAGAATGAACTAAGAACTATGAAGATGACAAAAGATAATACTTTGGCATCCTTCTTTGTAAAGATGGCTAGAATCAAAGATGAACTCTAGGAAATAGATGAAAGAGTATCGAAAAAGGAACTCGTAATTACTACTCTTCTAGTATTACCAACATCTTGGAGTGTCTTTGCATCAGGGATCAACATTTGGAAGGATACTCCTAGATTCGAACAATTGTGGAATGCATGTAGTCAAGAAGAAGTCAGAATATCATTCGTAAGCAACAAGGAGAATGAAGAGGAGAACATCTCAAATGCATATTTTGTTCATCACAAGAGTAAAGGAACCTTCAAGAAATTCAAAGGGCCAAGAAAGACAATAGACCTATCCAAGGTTGAATGTTACAATTGTCACTGGGTCACTATAGAAACAATTGTCCTGAGAATCCAAGGAATAAAAGAAGAGATAGGGATCAAGCAAACATTGTCGATGAAAGTTCACCAAAGAAGAACAAGATGGAAGAATTCGAAGTCAAAGACTTATTACATAGGGACTCTTAGGGACTATATCCCTTACATATCCTTTTATTCTAAGTTTTGAATTGTTTTCCTTTATGTTTTGATTTCTAGTACTTGTAGGTCTAACATGCTTTGGTAGAACATTTTTGAATTGTTTTGATAAAGTTATAGATATCCCTCGAGATTGGATTAAGAGGGAGCCCTCACCATTTTACCAAAGATAATTTTCTTAATCCTTGTATTATCTTTTTATGTTTCGTTTACTCCTTTATCAAAATATGTTTGTATTATATGCTAATAACATTTCTTTTTATATTTTCCTTGTTTAGGAAAGCTTGTTGAATGCTCAAGGATCATGGAGGAGACCTCACAAGATAAAGCATGGTACAAAAGAAGCTCTTCACGCCCCACAAGGTTTGTTAAGAAACAACTCAAAGGTATGTCTTAGACCATGAGTTTTGTTCTCTTCATAATAAAGGTTTATTCATTTCTTTTAATAATATGCTTTACATTACTAACATCATTATGTCTAGGACTTTGAATCACAAAGATTCTTGTTACGGTGATTAATCATTAGATTAAATCTACCCTCATTAAATCATCATTGTGGAACCCTAAAAGGTTCACTGTAAAACCCTAAGGGTATATTGAGTACGAAACCCTAGTCTACTTAGGGTTATTAATGAAATCTAGAAAAGACTATTCCTTTGATGTTTAAGGATTTGGTACTATTATAGAAACCCTAGTCCTTTAGAGTATGTTGTGTATTGAAATCCTAGACCTTTAAGGTTTTCGTAAATTAGGGTTTATGAGCAGAATCCTTAGTAAGCTCCTAGGAATGAAACCCTAGGTATATATTTGTTTGTCTAATTGAAACCCTGGCGTGATCAAAATTGTTATATGTCTAACTTTAATGTATTGATATTTGTCTCCTGGATTTACCTAATAGATATTGATATGCTTGTGCATGATTATGAAATCCTCGATATGTATATATGCTAACCTAATTGTCGATGTTAGGGTTTGTATCAAAGCCCTGTTAGAAGTTTGATATTCTAGGATATGGTGATATTGTTTCCAATGTAATGATAAAATCTAGGGTAGAAGTTGGCCATATTATTGAAACCTTAGATTGTGCTATGATTGGTTTTGATCGTTGATATCTAAGGCTTAATCTCTCGAAGATGGATTCTAGGGTTTGCAATATGTTATAGTATACTCTGTCATATCTCTGAATGTCATATTGAGGCCCTAGATATAATGAGACTGATATCTTGATTGAGTTACTTTAAATTTTAATGATGCGATCTAGGGTTTATAACTAAACCCTGGCAAGAATTTGAAAGTATAGAAGTATGGGTCTTTTGTTGATTATGAACATAACTAAGTTTAGTTATTTGATGTCTATAGTCTAATGCTTCCATTATTGTATGATTCATATATAGTTAACTTAATGCTTCTATATATTTATTTGGTTGTACTTGCTATTAAAGTTTTGCAGGCACACAATGTTCAAGATAATGAAGATGTTCGTATAAGCATGATGAAGAAAGCTATAATATCAAGATGACTTTGATAAGAAGTAATGAAGCCATGAAAGACTCTCTGATGTTATATAAAGTAGTTGATCTCCCTAAGTTAAGAGGAAGCCTGGATAAAAGAAAGGATATATCACCCCAGTTGAGAGGGAGGGCATATTATGATAGTCATGATGGATATTTTAGTTTGGGATCTACTATGATTTCATGAAACAAAGATCCTGTTGCATTAAGTAATGTTGAAGCAGAATATGTTGCTACATGTGAAGTAGGAAAGGAATCTGTATGGTTGAGGAAAATTTTGTAAGATTTGTTTGGGAAGCCTCTAAGTCCTACTATGATAAATTGTGATAACCAAAGAAGCATCAAGATGTCTGAAAATCCCGTGTTCCATGGTACAAGATGGGATCGTGAAGCTACAATATGTCCCAACCGACGAATAGGTAGATGATGTGTTAACAAAGTCTCTTCCTAATAGGAAGTTTGAATATCTTAGAAGCATGCTTGGTTTAGTTGATATTATTGATTTTGTTGATGATGTGTTGAAGCATCTACATGTGTCTGATGCTTGGAAGAGATTTGATGTTACCGATTTGAATAATCGGAAGCGTCGACGCATCGTGTGTAATACAAAATTTCTAGGAGGACATCTACATGTGTCTGATGTCTAGATCCCGAAGTAGGAGGGTAGCGTTGATCATAGAGATCTGACCTTGCATTACGCACCTAGATCCCTGGGTTGATGGTAAGTAAGTAAGCTTGATGGTACCTATAGTGGTTGAAAGCTTTACTCCATATTAGTCCAACCCGGATAGATTGCCCTGGTCAAGAATTTAGTCCATGGTACTGAGTGTGCCTAAACTCTCCGTAGTTCATGTGTTTTGAGATATTCCATGTACTTGTAAATATATGTGATTATGAATACCTCCTTAGTTAAGAGGGAGTGTTGAAGAATGTAACTAGGTTCGGTCTTCGTAATTGTACTTGAGTCATAATGAAATGTATAATTGTCGAAAGAAATTTTATTATTATTAAAATGACTTATTAAAGCATGGGTTTCATGCTTTACGTGAAATTTTCAATCTGAAAACTATACAGTTGCAATGATAGATTTATTCCTCCTACTTATTATTTCAATAAGTTATTTTCATAAATCTTCTGGCAAATATCAAAATAAACACTACTACAACATTCACAAATATATATGCAGAGAAGTAAACAGTAAAGGACATAAGCACAAGAATCAATCACATGTACACAGTTATTTTTGGACAATTGTCCCTGGAAAAACCCAATGTGGGAAAACGGGTGCAGCAGATGAGCGTTTTATTAAATTCTTCAGCAAATGATTTCTTTACAAGGAAAAATACTAGCAAATAAAATCTAACACACCTGAGACAGAATTCTCGACTCCTCCTAACAAATCTCCAACACCCTGATCAGCCTCTGCTATCTCCTGTGCCTATCTGAGAGTTTCTCTGCGTAGTCCCTACACTAGACTGCGTAAGTTTGCGTAGGTCTGCGTGGGTTCACTGTGCTGCAGCCCAAAGTTGCCTCCTGTGACCAACTGTGTCCCTCTATCCCTGACCTCAGTCACTTGCTGACTTCCTCCTCCTTCTGCAAATCTCTGCCCTATAACTCTCCCACTATGATCGAATTCTCTTACTTCAGAATTGATCTCCTTCGGGTACTGAGTGTATGCCCGGCTTGTTTTCCAAATGACCCTCAAGCCTTCTTTTATAATCTTCTCGTTGGTGAATCAACGACCCAGATTAGAAGTCTAATCAATGGCTAAGATTAAAACTTGACTTGATCTTTATTTTCTAGAAGATTCACCTTCTGACTTATTAATACCCTTTAATTATTTCATTTCCCTAAGTTTAGACTTAGGGTCTCCATTAAAATAATTAATGATTTTAATAAGTCATGAACCGAGTGGAATTTCCACAAACGGTTTCTGGGTTCTTTGGAATACTGATGTCCAAGCCTCCTTGCACAGTTTGAGACTTGGAACACTTTCTGATGCTACAAAAATCAACAGTCCCTCTTAGCGAGGAAGGTGTTCCAACAATATGCATGTTGCATGTTGCTCTGCTTTTGAAGCACCCTCTGCGTTGTTGATCTCTGGCTGTTGCCCCTCATTTGCTGCATTGTTGCCCTCTGTACTGTTGTCTTTGACACTGCCACTATCACTGTTGCATCTGTACTACAGCTCCCTCTGAATATTGATCCTATCCACTCTTGCTACTGGAATGGATTCTTGATCATCCCCATCTTCTCTCTGAAGTAGACAAACTTAGTCTTCCCCAGAGCTTTTGTGAGAATGTCTGCCACCTGTTCTCCTATTGGAGTGTACTGCAACTGAACAGCTCCACATTGTACACAGTCCCTGATGAAGTAACACCTAATGTCAATATGCTTTGACCGATCATGAAACACAGGATTTTCAGAGAGCTTGATGCAACTCTGATTATCACATAAGATACTGGTCGCTTTCATTTTCTCCTTAAGTAGGCTCACCAACAGTTTTCAAAGCCATATGGCCTCACACGAAGCTGTGCTAGCTGCCATATATTTTGCCTCTGCTTAGCTCAGTGCCACAGACTTCTGTTTCGTGCTGCACCAAGAAGTCACTCCTGATCCTAGATTGAAACAATACCCATTGGTACTCTTCCGATCTACTGAACTCCCCGCCCAATCTGCGTCGATGAAACCACTCAACCTAACATCACTGCTACAAGTGTGCTTCAATCCAAGCTCGATTGTTACTTGAAGGTACCTGAGAACATGCTTGGTTGCTACCCAATGAGCCCTCTTAGGTTCTACCATGAACTGACTGAGGGTATTTACAGAATAACAGATGTTTGGCCTTGTGTTCACCAGATACATCAATGATCCTATGAGCTGCCTGTATAATGTAGGATTAGCTTCATCATCTTCGGACATGTCGATTTTCTTCCAATTGGTGATCATTGGAGTCGTCATGGGTCTACAATCCTCCATCTGAAATCTCTTCAGAATCTCTGTAGTGTACCTTCCTTGACTAAGAAAGATCTCCCCATTCTGCTGCCAAACTTCCAACATAGTGCATATGTCCTAGATCTTTCATGTCAAATTCCTCAGCCAAATTCTTCTAGTAGTCTATGATGAGCCTTGATGATCCTGTCAAGAACAGATCATCTACATATAAGACCAGTATCAAAGGCTCACTCCCTACTCTTAGATAGTAGATATTGGGATCTGTGTCACTCTTGACCAATCCCATTTTCTGCAAGTAGTTGTCAATTCGACCATACAAGGCTCTAGGAGCTTGCTTCAACCCATATAATGCTTTCTTTAGTCTGCACACGAGTCTTCTAATCATGTGACTCAAAGCCCTCTGGTTGTTCTATATACACCTCCTCCTCTATCACCCCATTCAGGAATGTCGTCTTGACGTCCATCTGGTGAATCTCCCATCCCATCTGCGCAGCAAGGGATATCACGAATCTCATAGAGGTGTATCTAGCTACTAGGGCAAAGGTTTCTTCATAATCAATCCCTTCCTTCTGAGCATACCCCTTAGCCACAAACCTGGCTTTAAATTTCTCGATGCTGCCATCTACAGCATGCTTGACCTTGTAGATCCACCTTGATCCTACAACTGATCTCTCCTAAGGTCTGGGGACCACTTCCCAGACATCATTCGTCATGATGGAATTGTACTCTTCCACCAATGCATCTACCCACACCTGGTGCTGAGCTGCTTCCCGAAAGTTGGAAGGTTATCCGACTTGAGCAACCAAGGCTTGATACCTCTCGGGCTGCTTACGTTGTCTCTTCTCATTTCGAGGGACTCCGACAAAGTCCTCTGCATCTTTCAGAATCTGTCGTAGTTCCCTGCTTGTTCTTCGACTGGTGGTGGACGGATTTACCGGCTCTCCCTCTTGCAAATCCTCGGGAGACGCATCCCTTGGATCCCCATGCCTTCGAGAGGCAACTGAATTTTCTGTCACTGGTTGTTGGGGTTGAACTAGCGGATCCTCCTTGGGCTGCGTAGTAGAAGGGAACTCGCGAGATCTTCTGAAGGCCTTCTCCTCCATGAATTTCACATCCCTCCGCACTACGACTTTCCTGCTCTCAGGAATGTAGACGCAATATGCCTTTGCATTCTCACTGTATCCTACCAGATACCCTTTTTCTGCAGTCATTTCCAACTTCTTCCTCTTCTCACTGGGCACATGACAGTAAGTTGTATTGCAGAAGATCCTAAAGTGACTCACTTCAGGCTTACTGCCAGTGAAGACACTTTATGGCGTGATCTTTCCCTATGCAGCGTGAGGAGTCCTGTTCTGAACATAGACAGTTGTATTACAAGCTTCAACCGACAAAAATTTGGGCATGTCTTGGTCATACAGAATTGCCCTTGTCGCTTCGACAATAATTCTGTTCTTCCTTTTTGCCACACCATTCTGCTCCGGATTGTATGGAGCTGTCCACTCTCTTTTGATACCTTCCCTTGCGCAGAACCCAGTGAATTCCTTATCTATGTATTCACCACCATTATCTAATCGCAACACCTTGATCCACTTTCCTGTCAGATTTTCTACCAGAACTTTGAACTCTTAAACCGACTGAAGACTTCATCCTTGGTCTTCAAAAAGTAGATCCAAGTTTTCTTGGAATGGTCATCAATAAAGGTAACGAAGTACTCGGCACCACTAAGAGCTCTAGTGGACATTGGTCCACAAATATCTGAGTGTATCAAATCCAATACACCTTTGGCCCTATTGTTGCTTCTCTGATACGCTGCCTTGGCATACTTTCCCAATACGCACCCTTTGCAGACATCATCACGTTTAGTGCTCAGCTCTGGAACTTCTGTGACAGTTTTCTGGAGAATTTTTAATGCCCCATGATGCAAAATTCCCATTCTTCTGTGCCATAGCTCATTCAGCTCTGTTTCATCTGTGGTGCCAACCATTGTCATTGGGGACTCAAGTTGCAACTTGTAAAGTTTGTTGCTTCTTACCTCGATCTGTGCCTTCTTCTTCCAACTGGGGCATTTGACGTAGACCTTATTGCCAATAAATTAGACGTCATAACCTCGGTTTTGAAGCTGAGACACTGAGAGCAAGTTCATCCCCAACCCGGGCACATGCAGAACATTAGTGGCCCGGATCTTGTTTCCAACCTCGATCTGAAATACTACGGTACCTCTTCCAATAGGGGTACATTTTGCTTTATTACCCATGGTTATTTTAAAACTCATTTGCTCCTCTTGGTAGTCGGAAAAACATTCTCGTACTCCCGTCATGTGAGCAGAAGCTCCACTGTCAATATACCAGACATCAGAAGAAGCAATGCTTGATACGCAAGCAAATTCTTCCTTAAGTTTGGATGCCAGAACAGAGACATTGTGATCCATCTGTTCTATCACGCTCCTTTCCCTTCCTGGAGAACTGCGTGAACTATTTTATGTTGCTGCTGCAGTGGTAGACTTTTGTCCACTAGTCGCTTCTCCGTTCCTCTTACTCATCTCTGGCTCTGATACAATGTAATTTTCAATCTGAAAACTATACAGTTGCAGTGATAGCTTTATTCCTCCTACTTATTATTTCACTAAGTTATTTTCATAAATCTTCTGGCAAATATCAAAATAAATACTACTGCAACATTCACAAATATATATGCAGAGAAGTAAACAGTAAAGGACTTAAGCACAAGAATCAATCACATGTACACAGTTATTTTTGGACAATTGTCCCCGGAAAAACCCAATGTGGGAAAACTGGTGCAGCAAATGAGGGTTTTATTAAATACTTCAACAAATGATTTCTTTACAAGGAAAAATATTGGCAGATAAAATCTAAAACACCTGAGACAGAATTATTGGCTCCTCCCGAAAAAACTCTAACACCCTGATCAGCCTCTACTATCTCCTATGCCTGTCTGCGTGTTTCTCTGCGCAGTCCCTACGTTGGACTGCATAAGTCTGCGTAGGGTCTGTGTGGGTTCACTGCACTGCAGCCCAGAGCTGCCTCTTGTGATCCACTGTGTCCCTCTGTCCCTAACCTCAGTCACTTGCTGACTTCCTCCTCCTTCTGCTTCTGCAAATCTCCGCCCTGCAACTCTCCCACTGAGATCTAATTCTCCTACTTTAGAATTGATCTCCTTCGAGTACTGAGTGTATGCATGGCTTGTTTTCCAAATGACCCTCAAGCCTTCTTTTATAATCTTCTCGTTGGTGAATCAGCGGGCCAGATTAGAAGTCTAATCAATGGCTAAGATTAAAACTTGACTTGATCTTTGTTTTCTAGAAGATTCACACTCTGACTTATTAATACCATCTAATTATTTCATTTCCCTATGTTTAGACTTAGGGTCTCCATTAAAATAATTAATTATTTTAATAAGTCGTGAACAGAGTGGAATTTCCACAAATGGTTTCTAGGTTCATTGGAATACTGAAAAACTACATGATATAGGCCTCAAACAAACTCCTCTTAGCCTCAGGGATCGAATTCCTGAGTTGAGGAAGAGATCCACAAAAATCTGAACTGATATCTGAAGTGTAGGGAGGTCCAAGTGACTCATCCCTCACTTTCATGAAACTGATTTATTACACCTCATTGAGTTTTTTATCTAATGTATTTACCCTAGGTAACAGTAAAAACATAATAATTACATTAACTTCCATCAATTACATAGGTAAATCATCATTTGTCCAAGTGAAATTCAAAATTTGCAGTCAAAACTAAAAAACTCAGAGATTTGTCGAGGGCAAAGCGCCAATGTCAAGGGCGCAGCGCCATTTTGCAGAGCATTTTTGGAGGCCTTCCCGGTGTCCAAATTGGGCTTAGGATGGCTTGTTTGAAAGCCCATCCTATCTACTTTCCAAATATACCTTTAGTTTTCTGAATGGGGTTGATTTGCCCTATCAAAAATTGATTCTCCCACAACTGGTAAAGGGCGTAGTGCCAAGGCTGAAAAAGAGGCAGAACATTGATTTTTTGGGAGTTTTTCATCTTTTCACCTACCAGTTGTCCAAAACAAGCTTCAAAACATTGTTTTCTGGAATGTACTTGTCATTATGCATCTTGGGGTGGTCTCCTTTAGGTCAAAGAGTGCCTCAAACAAAGGTGTTGCGCCCTTGACAATCTAGCTAATATGAGACTGTCCAGGTTTGCAAAAAAATCACAAAAACTTCAAAATTTAACCCAAAAACTTCTGAAAATAATTCGCTGTTGATGATGAGGTTAGGCATGAAGTGAAGCTTCAGCCAATTTATCAAGTCTCCTTTCCTCTTCTTGCATGGTCAAAGCCTCAATTTTTGCATTGGCTCTTTTGAGCTTGGCCTTTGCAATTTTGTCTTTTTAAGCATAGTGCTTGACCTTCTTTCTGAACATATCATTATCTCTGTTTGCCTTCTCCAAAAGCTTCTCTAGGTGCTGGTTAGCCCTGTCAAGCCATGGCTCCAGGTTCTCATTGACTACCATTGCAAGTTGTTCATTCAAGGTTAGCTGATTAGCAAGCTCAGCCTCCTTTTGCCTCTCTAGGGCTAGAGCTCTTTTCAGCCCTCTAGTCCTAGGCCTTCTCCTTGGCACTTTTTCTTCTGCCTCACCTGTCACACCATATGTTTCTAGTGTCCCTTGAAGCAAGACTTTGGCTTTTTCTGCTTCTCTTTGAGCCTTGATGAATTTGACCACATCAATGACGTGTTTTATTTTCAGTTGTTGGTTCTCCTGCTCAAGAAATTCAATGACAAAATTAGACCTGTCAAGATTAGTTTGTAGCTCCTTAATCTTGGCTTTTTTCTCCTTGATGACTATGCTAGTGATCTCATCACCATCATGCTCATCTAGGTCAATAAGGTCAAAATATTGTTCTGTCTCATGGAGGTCCTCCTTCTCATGTCTGATCTTTGCCTGAATCTCTGCCTCTGTCATCTTTTGTTTCCCTTTGTCTACATGCTTTGCTGATGTAGAAGGCAAGGCCCCTCCCACACTCTGTGGGGCAAACACTTGCCTGTGACCCCTCTGGTATGTTTTTGCCAATGGCTCTATCTCAACCACATTAGCCTTCTTAGGCTCATTGATCTCAGCTCTGCTAGGTGACCTAGTCTCTATGTGAAATGGAGATGATGGTGGTGAAATGGGTGAAGGAGGCTTATGTGATGATGATGCATGAACTGTGGGCTAAGATGGAGGAATGGATGTGGAAGGATAAGATGATGAAGGCACATCTTGGGCATGCTGCAAAGGTGGAACTGTGAAAATGTCATTAGCTATGAATGAACTCCATGAAATGTTCAATTGTTTGAAGTGATGGAGGACTATGATTTTGATGAGGGAATGATGAAAGAGACTGTTCATTTGGTGCTCAAATTCTCTCCTTTGGACAATATATGCCATCTTGTGAATGCTCCGGAAGAGGTAATAAGGTATGTTGAGCATCTTGACTCCTGTGAAGTGCATGAGTAGCCAGATATGATAAGTGTGAAGTCTTGAGAACCTACTTCACAAGAAAAGTATCTCATGATGATTTTCATCATAGGGGCATATCTCTCCAAGAGGTAAGAGAAAGGAAACTTCCCCTTTCTTTCTTTCTTATGCCTAGGTTTGATGAATGGCTCAAAATAATGCTCCTCCAAGTCTTCTTGCTTGAACCATTTTTCCCCAACATTTGGGATTCCGGTGGCAGCTGATATGATGGCAGTGCACAAAATGAAAGTGACACCAGCAAGGGTTACCTGATTGTCATGGAGATTGGAGATGAATAACTTGGTCAACATAGGATGATGTTGGACCCTTTGTATTTTCTCATAGAATTCAAAACATCCTACATGCTTAAAACATGACACAGCCATTGGAGATGCCATGAGTTCCCTGGTAGTTGTTGGCTCAAGTCTAAGGATTTTCCCTCCTTTGTGTGGCCTCCTCTCCTCTCTTTCTTCTCCCTCATTGTAACTTATGTTTTGTTCTTCTTCCATAGTGTCTTAGTGTGAAAACCCTAGGGAGATGGAATGATAGTGGAGAATGAGTTTTGGGAAGGTGGGAATGGGATGGGGAAATTTAGGGAGATGGGGGAAAGGGTTTATGAAATGAGGGAAGTGACAAGGAGTGTTAATGTTATGGGGTTTGGGATAGGGAATTTTATTATAAGTTAGGGATTTTGGGAGCCTAGGCAAATGAGTAGCCTAGGTATTAGGGTTTCAAAGGAAAAGGGATTATGATATAGGCGGTGAGGATAGGGTAATTATGATGTGGGAAAGGAATGAAAGTGTTTAGGGAGTGAAACTGGAATGTAATTAGGAATTAGGGGATGATACTAAGGTTTCACATTTAAAAATAGACACCAACTCTTTAAACAAGCTCAAACACCAACAAATTGACTTAATGAGGAGAGGAATGGTGCAAATGGTAACTTACTTGATTGTTGGAGGCTGTGGAGTACCTTGGTTGAAGTTTTGAAGGTGATAGCACAAGTTTTGGAGCTCTTGAATGTTTGCAGGCAAGGGCGCAAAATTTCTCCTTCCTCCTTGAATTTTCGTGCTTTGCTAAGGTTGCTTGATGTTGGCAAGAGCAAATGGAGTTTGTTTTGATGTCATGAGGGTTTATATACTTGAGTGAATTTGATTTTAATCCTTTTAAACCCACTTTGTTAATGTTTCAAATTTCAATTTTAAACTTTGTCGAATACCCTTACACTTCTGAACTTTTTCTTTGACATTTGATCAGTGGATGAATTGAGAACTCATGCACTTTGACATGTGCTTGTTTGGCATGTGGAACTGAATTGGAAACTTGGGAAATAGGTACTTATTACATATAATGAACATAAAATTACATAAATGAAAAATAAAATTACATCTCTATTTTTTAAATAAAATTACATTTTAGAATGAAACTCACACTTGAAAGCAGAATTACAACTTTGAAAACTATCTTTACATGCTTGCAAATCCTCTTTAGATGGTAAAAGGATATTATTTGGATCACTCTCATACTTTTGCTGACCTTATGCAATGAAATGATGTTTTATTTATACCTTGGAAAAATGAAAACCTAGACACCTAATGAAGACTTTGAATGACCACGCTTCATGGTGACTTGACTGACATAATGACATGATGAAATGGACTTTCATGACTGAAGTATGCTCAGCAAGACATGAAGGTGGGCCAGCAAGTATAAATTTTTGAGGAGTGTTATTTTTTGGACTAAGAGTACCATCAGTGAGTAAAATTTTTGAATGAGGACCTAGGTGGAATGACAAAAATTTCTAAGTGAGACTCCTAAAATGATATGAAAAGAGTATTTTTGATCACTGAGGGCATTATGCAAATACTGACACTAACCATGATAACGATGATCGCCATTATATGAGAGAGCGAGGGTTGATGTGAGGTCGTCAGCAGCAGCGAGGAGTTGTGTGGCCTGCTGGTCAGTTTGAATTTTGAAATATTTTTACTTTGTTTTTAATACAATTTTAATTTTTTTAATTTTTTTTATAAAAAAAATATTGTTTTTTTTGTTTATTTAATTTTTAAAAAAAAATAATGTAATCTCTCTCTCTCTCTCTCTCTCTCTCTCTCTCTCTCTCTCTCTCTCTATATATATATATATATATATATATATATATATATATATTTTATATGGCCAAAGGCCTAGTAGTGACTGGAAGAATGGAGAACCTCCTTCGTAGTGAATGCTTGATTGACGGCAACAAGGTTTACGACGAGTTGAAGGCCAAATGTCGGATCAGACGTAGCTATGATACCAATGTAACGACCAACAGTCGTATACGTAGCGGAAATATTTAAAGTACTTTGTAGACAAAGACATCCATTGTAGGATAGTAATTGTAATTGTATATTTTATAAAAGAATTGATGTAGGATGATTACAAATGAGAATGAGGGTCCGCTTATATACCCTAGCCAAGTGTCCTTTCACGAAAGGCCATGTCTCTAAGACATGAATCTTCGTTACTAACTAACTAATCATTAGTTAATTAATTATCGTTACTTATCATTATATTTATATTTACATTTATAGTTTTTATATGAATTATATTCGTAACAGGTTGACTTGGTGATTGGTGGAAGTCAGTGTTTAGGTCAAAGAGTCTTGGATTATCTTGTCTTGTCTTGTGAAACTACTGAAGGAAGAGGTTTGATTGGGTTTACCCCTATCTAGGGGTTTTGCCCTGGCTGTGTGCCTACATCTGGCGTCTTTGATCTTCGTGTTATGGTTTTGGTAATTTCTTGATGAATCAAGACAAAAGAAGAACATAAGAAAGTTAATAAGAACATAAGAATATCACAAGTAATTATCAACATAAAGAAAATATTTTTGTCTTTCTGATTTTCCAACACATACCTTCAGGAGTGAGGTGGGGTGACTTGGATTTGTAGCCCCAAAGAGCTACAGAGATGGGCAGGGTTGTTGAGGAGTCCACTTCATGGATCATTACCTGGCAACAGGGGGGCCTCAGTATTCAGTAGCAGGATGGCTCAGTGTCAGAAGATGCAGTCAGATGCCAGAGTGACAGTTGTACACTAGCTGCAGTCAAGTGTTGGGGAGCGCAGTGCAGAGTTGGTAGTAGTGCAGAGTCGTCAGCAACGGAGAGTCTTCAATGGACAATGCAGAGGCTAGTAGCAATCAGAGACTCGAGTGATAGATGCATCATACTGAACACAGTTGATTCAATATTTTAGATGTTTTTCAGTTGCAGATGTGGCAATTGAAGCAGCAACAGAGTTTTAGAGCAGATATAGTGTTGGCAACAGTTCAGCAAGGTCAGCAGCAGCACAGATGCACCATCAGAGTTGCGTCGTAGTTGGTGGGCAGCAATGTGACTGGGGATGGTACAGAGACAGGGTGTGCAGCACTATAACATATTTCTCGCTAAGAGGGAGTGTTAATTTTTGTAGCATCGAATGTGTTCTAGCCACGAAATTTGGTGGAGAGGCTAGAATACATGAGATCTCCAAGACCCAGAAATCGTTTTTGGAAATTCCACCTAGAAATAGCTTAATTAGATTATTAACCAATTTTTACTATTCCCTAAGTCTAAACTTAGGGAATATGTTTAATTAATCATAATTAATTAAGTCAAGGTGCGAATCATCTAGAAACTCACAAATCGATTCCAAGATTATCCTAGTCATTAATTAAGTTTTAATCTTGGTCGTTGATGCTCCAACATTGGATTATAAGAGGAAGTCAATGGGCACTTGGAGAAGAGACACCAGAAGTTCGATTTCCTTGGCAGATTGATTTCCAAGTAGCAGCAGGAAACTGTCGGAGAGCAAGAGATCGAAGCAGTGAGTGAGGGGCAGTGATAGTGATCCGAAGGAAGTTTTCCAGATCTAGAGAGGCTGCAGCAAGGGGCCGAGTTATTCCCAGTGAGGCAGCACAAAAGATTGTGCAGTCAGCTTCAAAGAGCAATTCGATTTAGCTGGAGAGAAATTCGTTTTCAGTTCTAGAGGTCGGGCAAAGGGTTCAGAGTACCGGAGAGGCGATTTCCCTAGCAGAGACAGGCAAAACGACTTCTTCAGACGCAGTTCAGAGGCTTGACGTCATAGGGATTGTGCAAAGCAACGCAGAGGCTAACGCAGAGGGTCTAGGAGGCTGAGTTTTCTAAAGGAAGTTATGTCGGGGTTGCTTGTGGAAGAAAGGTAATTCCCTTAAAATAATTTTGCCCATATTTTCTTGTTGTTTGGATTGTCAGTTGGGCATCCATAAATTGTACTCAGATTTTCACTGCTACACCGGTTTTCTCAAGTTGGGTTTTTCTGGAGACATTTGTCCAAATAACGGTGTCAATTTATGTGTGTGTGCTAGTATTTTCTCAGTTTCCAGCATTATTTATTTCTGCATTTTTATTTGAGAAGGTTGCAGTGTGATTTATTTGATATTTGTTGTAGCAGATAAATTGTTAAAATAATTTATTAACTAAAAAAAAAAATTCCAGTTGCTGCAATAGGATTTCAGTCTTGAAATTTTCACACAAGATATGGAACCATGAGTCTCTAGACACAAAAATTCTACTCCCGAGCCACACGTGAAAGGTGAAAACTGTGATAGATAACACATCTCATTGCAAAGTCTGCTAATCAAATAGAGAAGAAACATGTTTGCTCTATTTTCATGTTTAAAGAGATTTCCACCGAAAGAGCATAGTCTTTTAATGCAGAGTCATTGAAAGCAAATTGGCTCAGCAATAAGGCTTCTAGACAACCTGTTTATACTCTTGAAACTGGTCGAACATAACAGTACCTAACAGCAGCAATTTATGACAGCAGAAATAAACGTTGTATATGACAGAATCAGGTCCAATATGCTATTTTCTCAAAGACACAGCCTACAGAACAATTGTTTGAGGCGGCATTTTGGGTTATCTAAGGACAGTTATTCTTTCATCAAATTGTGAACTAGCAGTTTCCAGAACCACCTCAGACATCATGCTTATGAACTGTTTGAAAGAAAGGAATATGCCATATTTCTGCTGGATATAACATAAAATGGATGTTGGATGTCCTGTATCATGTTGGGCAAGTCCCTTCTACATAACAAGGTATTTCTGAGTGAAATCCAGATGGATATGTGATGTCAGAAAGCTCAGAATAGCCCAGTGGTGTCTAAACACAAACAAAAGCCATTGACCAGCACCTTGCTCTCCTTGACAGAAAGGAAATACATACTGAGAAGCTAAGCCACTTGACACGTCCTTCTCTCTCCGCCACCCCCATGTCATGTATTTCATGTATCTGGCATGAGTTTGACTTGTGTCGTGTTCACTGGACAGAAGTTTGACTTGTGTGAGCCCTACTTGTGTCCTGAAATATGGAAATGTATCTGTTAAAAAAGTGGCCCCTGGCTTCTTAAAATTGATATTTTGCCTCATTCTCACATAATTCAGTCACAGGTTTGGAGCTCTCAGAGGTTTTGAAGTGCAACTAAGGGCGATTAAGAAGTGCTCAAAGTGATTCCAAGTGCTGGGAAGTGGATTTGTCTAGGCCCTACTAATACTGTGTAATTAATGATAATGTTAAATTCTTCAAGTAAAAGCCCTACTAATACTATGTAATTAATGATAATGTTAAATTCTTCAAGTAAAATTGACATTCACCTTTATCTTTCCTAAAAGATAAAGGAGAATGTCAATTATACTTAAATTTTAAACATAACCCTCTTCCTCCACAAGCTCCATAGAAGGCCAAAGGCCGAAATGGCAATTCGACCACCAATGGTGAACAAAGCTCTGTCAATTGCCAGTAAATACACCATCAGCAAATATGCCAACATATCTCCATCAATTGCCAATGAATATGTTGTCAAATCTGTCATTTGCCAGTTAATATGCCGACAGATCTCCATCAAGTGCCAGGGAATATGCCGTTAGATCTCTGTCAACTGCCAATGAATTTGACGTAAGGTCTTGTTGACCACTCTATGTCAACGACCCTATAGCAGTACACCCATTTTTTCGCAAAAGGGATCTATCATGTTTTGTAAAAGATGTAAACCCATTCTGCATGATTATAATGTAAATGATCTTAGTAAGATGATCATGTATGTAACAAACTAGGTAAGCCTAATATTTTCGTGACGATTTCTATCCAAGGAGGTTTTTTGTCTCATTGATTCATCTATGTCTCTAGACACAAATGATCGGTAGAATTTTTCCCCTCCAGCCTCACCCCAAAGCTAGGGTGGATTTTGTCGTTAAGATATTAAGTGAGTCCTAGTGTTTTTTATCGAGTCTTTGTAAAAGTAATCTGGGAATGTTCCTATCTAATTGGCTAGATCATTTTATCACAGATTGCTAGGTCTACTAGATCATATTTTGAGTCGCAAAATTGGGTAGAGTATTGAAGGTCTGTTACGAATAGGTGTTCCCCTCATGGGTTTAATGTATTAATCTTATGTAAAGAGGGTTGGAAAAATAATTAATCCGCTCCTGAGTCAATTAATTAAATTTTCTGGCAAAATTAAATTAAAAATACTAAGCCATAAATTTAAATAATTTTATGTCCTAGATAAATTTAAATTCTTCAAAGGCAAAATTCATGGGTCCCTAACATATAAATTTTTAAAGGTCCCAGACCAAGGGAATATTAAAAATTTTGAGAAATTTTGGACCCTTGGGCCTTGTTAGTTAAGTCAAAGTCAATTTTTTGAGAAAATTAACTCAAAAATATTATTTTTGAGTTAATTAAAAATGACTTAATTGAAAAAATCGAAATTCCTCAAAAAATAATAATTTTGACGAATGAAAATAAAAGATAATCAAATCATTTTCGACGGTCGAGATTACTTTGACGGGGATCAAGAGAACTAGCCATTGGAGATTTTACCTATAAATTAGAGGTCAATGTCAGCCTGATTTTTCATCTGGTCTCATAATCGTGTACTAGCTCTTGAAGCTCTCCTGTAATACTTTCTGGAATAATACAAACGAAGTCTTTGGGGTTTTATTTCATGGTTGTGTTCCTCTTCAACATTTTATGGTAAACTTGTTCTTTATATTCTGCTAGTGATTATTTCAATGAATTGTTGATTAATGGCTCTTGTAGAGTAATCTATTGCACAAGTATCTTGCTTAGGTTACTAGATTTAGGGTAAGAATTTTAATTGGATTGAGTTAGCAAGTATCTCTGACTCTTGAAAGTTTTATTTTTATCTTATTTCTCTATTGATTTAACAGTTTAACCTTAAGTGTGCAGAAATCTCTTGGATTTAGAATTGGGCGTTTAGAGAAGTCCTTGATTGGACTAGTTGACTCCCAAGGATATAAGATCTGAAGAGCCTTCCAGATCTAATTTCCCAAGCTTATCTTAAATTCTATTTTTGCAGGTTTTTTCTAGGGCTTGTGCCTAAATTAAAATTTTATCTTAATTTTTATTGAATTTAAAGTTAGATCTGGCTAGTAAGAGCCTTAGATCTTCAGATCTGGGAGCGAAATCAAACTTACACTCCTCAGATCTGACAAATCTGCAACTCTTGTGCATAGATCTGTTAATACATTGTATAGATCTGTATTTTTATAGTGTAAATATTTAGAAAAATTTTTAGTTTTTGATTTCTAACTCGGGGTTTCAATTTTTGATTTTTGTAAAGTTGTTGGGTATCTGGGTTTTCTTGTTTTTGGTTTGTGCAACTGATCTTTGGGGGTTTTCAGAGAAATGTTTTAGATCTGAGACAGATCTAGGCCCTGGAGGGTAAGATCTGATCTCAAGATCAGAATTTTGCAGGGATATGCAAATCAAATTTTATTTTCTGAGTTTATTGGGTGAAAAATGAATTGCTAGACAGAAGAAAATTCTCGAAAAAAAATTTGCATCAGCATGCCTGTGATTTTTTGTGGGTTGCCTTCATAAGCCGCACCTCCTCTCTGCAAATTTGTGTTTTCTCATTGCCCTAGCTTGCTGCCTGCGTTTTCTTCCCATTCCTGCTGCCCTTTTCTCCGTTGCTTCTTCCTTTCCCTGCGTCTTTCTACTCCCTATCGTTTGTTGTCCCTTCCATCCTTTCTTCTGCTAGCTTGCTCTAGCCAGCTCCATCGCATTTCTTCTCCAACCGCTTTCCATTCTCTGCTTGCGTCCTGAGCTCCTCCCTCCTTCACGATGTCCCTGCTATTTCCATTTGACGGCAGCCTCTACCACTTCTCCCTCACGCAGCCTTCAATCCACTGCCAAAATCCATCACATGCCCTCACACAGCTCCTGCCTTCTTTCGTTGCTTTCTCCACAACCTTCCTTATCCCGCATCTCCTTGTTGTTCCTCGCTGCATCTTCCTCCACATTGTCGCCATATCACTTTCTCCAAGATCCATCGCATTCCCTCGAGCTTTCCTATTCTCGCTGTACGGCTGCCTCTTCCGCTCCTCATACCTAACTTCAATAAAATCGATTCATAACATTTCGTTTTTCTTTACTTTAGTTTAGATTTCAATTCTATTTTTAGTAAGTTAGGATTTGTTGTAAATTTAATTAACCTTCATTTTGAAACACGAACATTTAAACTTTAACATTTTAATTTCATGAGATTTGAATTTGTGTATTAACTTTTCACTTTTTATTTCTTTTAAAGTTTTGTAAAGTTTGATTTTAAATTTTTTTTTTCTGTTTTAATATTTTAGTTTTGCATTTTGAGCTTTATTTCAAGTGTAAATAAAAACAAATTTCATTGACTTTTTTAATTTTGACATTTTAAATTTTTAAAAATTCAAAAAAAAAACTTTCACTTTTTTTTTTTTTTTTTTTTTTTTTTTTTTTTAAATTTAAAAAAAAAAATCAAAAAATTCAATAATGTTTTAACATTAGCGTTTTGGATCATTTCAAAGATGAAAATTTTAGGCTTGGTAAGAGATTTAATTGTGGAGAAATTTCTATAGTTGACATGATTTAAATTTTTTTTAAATATCCCAAGTTTGACTATAGGAGAAATACAAAATTTTATTGGATTCACATTTTTTGAATGTCGTTTAATCCATAAATTGCTTAACAAAGTGTTTATTTAACATTAAAATTTCATTGTATATCTTGATGAATAATTACTAAGATTTAAGTGCTAATTATTTTCACATGCTTCTGCTCAGTTTCATGATCATTGGCATCTGAATTTTCTAAATGTTTTTTATCAATTAAAATCACCTAATGTGTAATTAACACTTGTTTCATTTACTTGAATTTGGATATTTATTGAATATTAATGTTTGGGAAATTCTTCAAGTGTGATCGATATCTTATTTTGTGAGCTCTATTGTGGATCTGTGACAAATTGTATCTTTTAATTGAGTAATTTTTGGCATCTTCTTAATTGGCACTCTCGCTTAAGTACTTAGTAGTTAGATCAGATTATTCATAATCTAAGTGCTTTCAGCTTTCAACATCACCTTTCATCTTCGAAGCTTGCTTCATCTCACTCCTTGTTCAAATCGTTTTCCTTGCATTATGCATTCTAAGTTAGCATTGCATAGCAGCAATTTCTCATCAAGTACTTGGTTGTAATTTCCTTGGCAAGATAGTTGACTCCATAAGTCACTAGTATCAATCATTCAAATTTTAATCATTTAATCTTGCTAGATCTTTTACAAGTATTTGATCGTTTAATTGTGTCTCTTGAACTGGCTGGTTCCCAACTAGTTCTCCTTCATTCTATTTCCATAGGGTCTACACCCCTTAGTCTGCTATAAGGAGACAGCGTAAACAGTGAGATTGGGGATCAGGGTGACAGCGCCCGATCTGAGCCGTTGTCGCGGTGCCTAGACATTCTGTGTGACCACAGATCTCTTTCAAAGGGAAACGATAGTGAATACGACAGCTAAAATGCCAACAAAGGTCCAGGTTTCAGAGAAGGGCGAAACCGAGAGTGCAGATCCCCCCTCCTTGGCTAGCGTCATCGGGGCACCCCCTGCAAGCCATCGATCTTCTTCAACACACCACCATCGTTTGATACACATGGTAGAACCTAGAGTTGGATCCATGTCTGCAAACTCAGCCCCCTCCACTGACGTCATAGGAGTTGTTCCCCCACACTTAAATGTGGTCTTTGATTTCAGCCAAACAATCGCAGCCGTTGGTTTTGGCCAAGGGCTTGTGGCCAAGCTTTGGGCTGAATCCCTCTTCTCAACTACCTCCTCCTACTTGCAAGTCAAAAATTGTTACAAGGACCATAATTCAGGCCACATGCAAACCAATATCATTTTTATCAGATTAATAATAGGTCGCATGTATTACAAAAATCACCATCAATGCTGCAATTTTAGTCTTTCAGATGCATTAGTAAGAAACAGTTTCTACAATCTTAAGTTTATGCAATTCAATCTATGGTTTGGTTTCCCATCAGGCAGATCGGAGACCGGCAATTTTGGACTATGTAACCTTTAGCCAAGATTAATATTAAGTGTCTAACTTCAAAAAAAGACATAACCATTTATTGGTTTAGGATGTTTGAGAATGGTTCCAACTGCATCGGATTTAATATGGTGAAAGTAGAATTTTAGATCCCACTCATAATCCAGCAGACTTAACAGTTCTAGGGATTTCAGGATCTAGGGGATTGCAACATTTCCATTCAATTTTGTCATATATGAGGGTATGTAACTAGCATTTAATCAAGAGCACCAAGCCCTTTATATACCTTGACATTGGTGGCAGTGCTAGTTGAACTCCTTTATCATGACCCTAGTAAAAATGTACCAACACTCAAACAAAATCTCAATTTGACATGCTAAAGTTTTTCTATCTTATTTTAATGCTTAAAGGGTGATATTGATGATGAGGATGTCCCAATATAGGCAATGATTTTGATGATATTTAGTACTAGTTATTTGTTATAGCATGATTTTTCTCGGACTCCAGAGACCATTTGGCATTTAGAGCCCTCTTTGTTGATGTATTTTTGGTTTAGACATGGATTTCACTCTGTGCTATTTAGG
Organism: Pinus albicaulis; assembly: GCA_034641835.2. NCBI lineage: Eukaryota > Viridiplantae > Streptophyta > Pinopsida > Pinales > Pinaceae > Pinus > Pinus albicaulis. The sequence continues at coordinate 469,666,588 of CM076584.1, read as the reverse complement.
TTTTATGACCTAGTTATATGATTGAATTTGTATCTCCATCATGTAAAATTGTAAATATTTTAGTTTCTTAATTCTAAAGAGATTTGAATTTTTGTCTATATTTCATTTTTGTATGTGTAACAATTCACTAATTTGTTATATAACATGTTCTTTGTGTGTTGTTTCCGACGTCATCATGTCATGTGTTGAACACTCGTATTTCCCTATCCTTTGTATCTCGTGTCATCGTGTCCAATGACTTAGCTGGGAAGGAGATATTCGGATCCATTTGCAAGTCTGACCTAAGGTAGAGTGTGTTCCAAAATTAGTATAATTTCTCTCTCTAAAAATTGGTATATATGTCTAGCGTTGTTGAAATGAAGTTTTTGGGTCAACATGTCCTCATGTCAAAATTGATGAGACATTAATGGATCTTATCTATGTTCTAAAGGTATCATGACAGGGCCGACCTATATTTGGTATATATGTCTAGCGTTGTTAAAATGAAGTTTTTGGGCCGACCTGTCCTTATGTCAAAATTGATGAGACCTTAATGGATCTGATCTATGTTCTAAAGGGATCATGACAAGGCCGACCTATATTTTTATTGGAAGGTAAGGAGGGTTGACGTGTATATAAGATAAATCTATGCCTATGAGATATATAAGAGAAACAGAGGTGAGCCAACCTAAAACAAATGTAAGGCCAACCTGTGCGCAAGGTTGACCCATTTTCTAAGCTGAGTTTGTTTTATTTGATTCAAAGTAGTTATTGGCTAAGGTGCTTGCTTTGATGGGGCTACTATGCACACTTTGTAGGGGTTTGAGTAATCCTCGTTTGAAAAACTTTCCCCTTGAATGGAGACTACAACATCCTTTATAGCCACTTTGGATGAAGACTTGGGGTCATCTTCAACATTTGGAGAAAGAGTGTCCACTTAGAGGAAGACATGGAGGTTGAAGCATAAGCCCTCTTGCCCACGCTTGGGGTTTCACTTGCTAATTACATGGAAGAGGAGCGTTGAAGGAACTTTGGACGCTATACACTACACCAACACCGCCTTTTTCCCCTCATTTGTTGAAGATCGGTCACTTGTCTGGGATTATGACCCTATTTTTTGTACGTGGTATTATAATTCCATTCTTATAGTATTTAGATTAATTAATTGTTAGAGAGGACCTTTTCCCCTACATAGGCTAATATGGTGGATTTCCACTTAGAAATTATTACTTATTGTAAGAATGAGTTGTTCTCTTACATAAATAAAGAGAGCTCTCACCTCATTTCTCATGGAGTTTTGGGGGAGAAATCCCATTGCCAGTCAGAAATTGTCTGCAATTTTCATCTTGTAAATTTGTTATGGACGTCTCAAATTGAGTGAACTTCTTGGAGTAGAATTATGAAAGTGGAATGTTATCTTTTTGTGATGAATGGTGCTAGGGTTTTGATGCAATGTTGGCCAGTGAAGTAAGTTATCATACGTTTGTGTTTATTGTATAAATGATGAATGTTATCCTGGTTTTCATGGTCAAAATTTTGAATTCGTATGAGACCATGGTCTAGCTCTCTTGTTTTGTTCCCTATTCGAATACCTTGGGGAAGGAAGACCTTCATTTAGTTGTTTCTATTTTAATTTATCTCAAGAATTGAGTCTCCTAGGTTAACAAGGGTAGGAGACCTTGGTTTATCTCTCCTATTTTTGTTTTCCCTAGATTCATGGTTGATGAGATGAGAGACCTTGGTTTAGCTATCTCACCATTTTCTTGTGAATCTCATACACGATCTCTCGTGAAAACTTTGCTCCTTGACTGACTCCATATGCCCAGAGATCCATTGATGATCTAAGGCACCAATTCTTCATCCTCAATCACCTTATATCTTTGTAAATAATTCAAATCATTTTGTTAGGGTTCCACTCTCTTGGGAATCTTATGGTTGTGTGTATTTGGAGGCATTCCCTTTGAACTCAAATCCTGACTACCGTAAAGAAACCTAGCAATCTAATCTTCCATCTAAACCCTAATTGATAAGATCCTTTGATTGGTGGAGTGTGAAGTAGAAGCCTTGGAGAGCTCTTGACTTGGTTTGATAGGGTAACTAGATCTCTAAGATCTATAGGAAGAACCCTCCTTGACTCGAAGGAGAGCTAGCCAGAAGTGAGAAAGAGGGTTGGTGAAGTGATACTGGCCCCCGTTAAGGTGAAGTAGGTCTCACACTTGAGCATTTGGACATTATCTCGAGAAGTGCAACATATTGTTCTAACAAGGATCTTCAAGGGCTCTTACACAAGAGTCGAGTCTCACATTTTGCATGAAGAGATAAGGGGTGTTGAAGTTTTTCCACATACTAGAAATCTGAAGGTGAGAACTACATTCCAGAAAGAGCAAAAACATGCTCAAAAATTGAAAGATGCAGAATTGTATGGGTGGTGTTTCTCTGGATATTGATGGTGATGTAACCACAAGTGGAGCTACCTCTTCTTCCAATATGCGCTCTAATTATGTTGAATAAGCATCTTGTTTTGTTTTTGTTGATGAGAACCTAAGTCACCGGATACTCCTAAAATGCCATCGAATCCCCGAATCCCCATATCAGACACCTACCCGTACCGGATTCAGCCCCAATTCAAAGGATACAGCGTATCCGTACAGGGTACGGTTGGGATACGGCGTGTCCGAAAAGGAATACGCCGTATCCTGATCGTACCCCGTCGGATACACCGTATCCCGTACAGCCGGGTATGGCCGGGCCCGCGGCAAGCAAAATCGCGCTAATTTTTTTATTAAGTGTGGTTTTTCTTCTCTATTTTCTCATCCATTTCATTTGTGAAATGAGAAGGAGAGCTAGTGTGAGCAAGGAGAAAGGGAGTTCTTTCGAAGAGATTCGAGCATCCGGTAAGTGCATTGTCCCTCTATATTTTGCATTTAGTTTGTTGTTAGTGTTTGCATGTGCATATGTTTTATATATTTAGTTGTTTTTGTTTATTTTTTACAGTATTCATGGCTCAATCAAAGGCAACGAGACAGGGGCAAAGAAAGGGGAAGAATGTCTCCATTGGAGATGCCCCTCCTGTCCCTCTTTCATCAGGGTCTGCAAGTATTCCATCCATTGGAAGTGGGGCTGCAACAGTAGCTTCAAATGTGCAGGGAAAACAAATTGTTGACCCCAAATACCCATTGTGGAAATATGCGATAAGAGAGGAAGGGGCAGCAAAAAAGGGAGGAGGAAATTGTTCATGGAAATGCAATTTTTGCAATGGCCATTTCAATGGCACATATTTCTGTGTGAAAGCTCATTTGTTGGGTATTCCAGGTTGTGGCGTTAAATGTTGTACAGCAATTGAATCGCCAGATAGGAATAAAATGGAGAAAGAGCAGAGTATTGGTGAGGCAAATGTGGCAGCAAAATCAAAAAAATCCAAGACTGATGACCCCCTTCCATTCTTGAGGAAAAGCAGCAACAAGTTCCCTTTTGAGACTTCTAGCAGGGGAGAATTAGCAAAGAGAAAGGCAACTGCAGTTGGTCCAATGGACAAGATTTTCCAAAAAGAGAAAAGGGAAGAGCTTGACCTCACCATTGCATTTTTTTTCTATCAGAACTTCATATCTTTTAATGTTGCACGGTCACCTCTATTTATTGAGATGTGTCGAGCTCTTTGTCATGGGGCTCCATCGGGGTATGTGCCTCCTGGGTCAGAGAAGCTCAGAACCACATTGTTGACAAAGGCAAAGAAAGAGGTGGACAAAATGCTTGAGCCTATTAAATCAGCATGGCCAACATCTAGGGTTAGCATTGTTTCTGATGGATGGACAGATCCAGCACGCCACCCACTCATTAACTTCATGGTGTCATCCATGAATGGTGCAGTTTTCTTGAAAGCAGTGGATGCACTTGGAGAGTACAAGGATGCACAATATATGGGTGAGTTATTTCTCAAAGTTATTGAAAGTGTAGGTGTGGAATGTTGTGTGCAAATCATTACAGATAATGCACCTGTTTGCAAGGCTGCTGGCATGATTGTGGAAGCAAAATATCCACAAGTATTTTGGACACCCTGCATTGTCCATTCATTGAACTTGGCACTGAAATCTATTGCTTCTGATGTGCTTTGGATTGGAGCCACTATTGAGGATGCACGACATATCCGCAACTTTGTAACAAACCATACAAATGCCCTCACTATCTACAAGGAGTACAACAATCTATCATTGTTGAAGATTGCAAATACACGGTTTGCCTCTTCATTCATCATGTTGAAGAGGTTGAGGGAGGTCAAGACCGCTCTTGGGTCTATGGTTATTTCAGAGTTTTGGTCTTTTTGGAGAAAGACGGATCAAACAACCTCAAAGAAGGTGAAGGACATAGTGTTGGATGATATATGGTGGGAGAAGGTAGATCTAATTATTCAGATCATGGAGCCTATCATTTCCTTGCTTAGATTTGCAGATACAGACCAACCCATCCTAGGAGAGGTTTATGAGGGATGGGATTCCATGATTGAGTCTGTGAGGACCATTATTTTACAGAGTCAGTGCCCAGAGTATGAGACATCACCTGAGGCCTTCTTCACCGTCATATAGGATATTATTGTTAGCAGATGGGACAAGAATTGCACACCTTTACATTGTTTGGCTCACTCTTTGAACACAAAATACTACAGCCATGAGTGGCTGAATGGTGGACCTTCCCGCAGATTCCCTCCTCACATGGATGCTGAAATCTCACAGGGGAGGAAAGATGCATTGAGGAGGATTTTTCAGGATAGGGCATCCCTTGATGAGGTGGAGGATGCCTTCGCAGATTTTTCCACTGGCAGGGGGCGATTTGGAGGCTATGATTTGATTCGAGACAAGGGGGCTAAGAAGCCCCATTCTTCGTGGGCAACTCATGGGGCAGCAAGCCCTCCTCTACAGCAGTTAGCCATGAGGCTCCTCTCTCAGGTGACTTCATCCTCTTGTTGCGAGAGGAATTGGAGCACATATGGGAATTTGTATAGTGTGAAGAGGAGCAGACTTGAGCAGTCCAAGGCAGAGACAATGGTGTATGTGCACACCAACCTTCGTCTCATCTACAGGCAGAGGGAGGAGTGGTTGAAGGGAAAGACAAAGATGTGGGATGTCTTTCCTAATGATATGGGTCTAGATAGCAGTGTTGAGTTGGCATTGGCCAACTTGGATCTCAATGTGCCAGTGCTAGAGCCTGTCAGATTTGATGATGGATTAGAGGGGTCATCCTCCACACCAGCAGATGCAGAGATGATAGAGGAGGAGGATGCATCAGAGGCAGGGAGAGCAGTGGTGAGCATGATGATCAGGATTTGGACAGTGATGCTGATTATGAGGATTGATGACTCTGACTCATTGAGGCTTCAGGCTTGTAGTCTTGTAGACTGTAGTTGATTTTGTATTTTCTATTTCTATTTGCCATTGGCAATGTTCTTATGTAACACATTTTGATTCTGATGACTTAATGAAAAAACTACAGTATCTTACTATCTTCAATCTTGTCTTTATGAGTAAATTTGACGATTGTTATCATGTATGGTGTATCAATGTATCATTGTAATTTGTATTATAGTATCAATGATGATGTATGACTCATGAGTATCTAATATCTATGTTTGAATGAATGAATTTTGTATGAATTTGTGCAAAAAATATCTAATTTTTAATATATTAATATATATATATATATATATATTTTTAATAAAATAATATATAACATAACGTATCCCAGAAGTATCTTGTTCCGGGGTCACCGTACCCGTATCCGATCCTTCAAATCCCGGTATCCCGGTATCCCCGTATCCCCGTATCAGGTGACTTAGATGAGAACGAGGTTGAGTTATTAGGATATGTGATTGTACTTGTCTTTAGCTCATGTTTTATTTCATTTTCGGCACATATAGCCTCATGTATAAAGGTTGATCATGGATGTATATTACATAGCCTCAGGTATAAAGGCTAATTTTGGAATCTTGGATGTATGGCCTCATCTACAAAGGCTAATTTTGGATTTTGCATCATGTAATCATCTATGGGAGTTAATGTAGACATGATTTTCCCTCTAAAATGTCATTTATGTCTATCATTATTTTTTCTCTTGCAAGATAATATCTTTTATTAAATATGATATATAAGTCAAAGGAAAATAACTCGAGTCGAAGCTAGCGGGTTTAATTCCCCCTCCACCAGAGTTCTATTCTCCTGAGACATGTTAACCCCTGTGGAAAAAAAATTGTACAAGTTGAACAATCGTGAACAAGTTGAGCATTCGTGTTGAGAAAAAATCCTATAGGCCCAAAAGAGCAAGAATCTTTGAATATCTTGAAATTGAGGTAAATAGTGGCAACTAGTGTGATTTGATTCTGGCTCTTGCCCAAAATAGTCCTTCGAAGTTAACAATTCACTAGTTAAAACTTAATATTAAAAAAAATATATATATAGACACACACATGATGTATCCTTTTTGGCAAGTTCACATTTCCAGGTGTTTCCTTTTCAAAAGCTTCAACACATACCACGTCTTGTGCAACTTCATTCTATTCACATAGAAATGAAACTAATGTGCATTGAATTCAAAGGTAGAAGTCATTAAATATTTGCACATGATAAAATATACACTAAAAAATGAATTTGAAAAATTTCCATATGGCATCAACAAAATTTTGTATATGACAAATAACATTCAAAACAGGTGGAGTCGAACCACTAACTAGTCAAACCAGCTAGTTCATTAGCCTCAATGACCAAATCAGCCAATAAACTCGGTGCATGCCCTTGCATACCTGGATTGAGCATCAAATTGGTCATAAACCGGTCGGTTTATGACAGAACTTACTGGTTTGGCCATAAACCAGTTGGTTCTGTCATAAACTAGTCGGTTCATTACTAACGCGGTTTAGGGAGTCTGGGACCATCGATGGCAGTTTTCTAGGTGATTTTGGAGGAAACCCAAGGTGGCTTTCCTTCCAAAACAGCCTCCCTTGGCCATAAGACCAACCCTCCCCCTCCTAAACCCTAAACCTAAACAAAAAACCTAACTCAACCCTAGCAATGTTGGCAATCAATGGTAATGTTAAATTATTAAAGCAAAAGTAATGGTAATGTTAAATGGTGATCCTTTATCTTTCATTTTCATCCTTTTACTTAAATTTTTAACATTACGATAAAATGACTCAGGATGTTTCAAAGTGGTTTCGACCTCACTAGATTTCATATGGAGAAACTAGAATTTTAGATCTCACTCAAAATTTGGCGAACTTAATGGTTTTCAGGATTTGGGGAATTACAATGTTCCATTTGATTCTGTCATGTGTGAGGGTATGAGATTGGCATTTGATCAAGAGCATGAAGCCCTTTAAGTACCATGATGTTGGTGGTTCCATTGATTGTTGAACTTCATCGATGTTGGTGGTATTGATTGTTGAACTCCTCTACCATGGCCTTAATAAAAATGTACCCTTCAATCAAAGTAAAATAATTGGTTAGGCATGCTAAAATTTTTCTACTATATTATAAGGTTGAGGAGATGGACCCTTCACTCAAACCAAAATCATTGGTTAGGCATGTTAAACTTTTTCATTTCTACCATATTATAAGTTTGAGCAATCCAAGTCTAAAGACTTTGACTTGGATGATGTTTATGTAGCTCTTGTTGATGATCAGTGATTTGTTGTTTTGATGTTTAGCTTTGTTCCTACTACTACTACAATTAAAATTTGTTAACTAGGTCCAAACTCCACCATGGACAGCTCATATGATAGAGATGATATTTTTATTGGATTCCTCTTTCCAAGAGGTGCAAGGTTGATTTAAAGATAATCTTGTTTGGATGAGCAGAAGTGTGATTTTGAATTTATTTCTCACACATGTGGAAATTGTCAAGGTCAGCCAGAAGTCAAATGTAGGCTCATGAAGCCCCAATAGATGTGTCTCCACTCTCAACGAATTGTATAAATAAGAGAGACCTTTTCCTCATTTTGGACATCATCACACATCACATCTTTCCCTCTCCTCTCCTCATTGGTTCATACATCAAAGGAGCAGTGCTTCTCTACTTCGCACATGTGGCAGGAGGCTGAAGTTTTCTGGGTTGGAGTGCAGGACGAATTGCAGAAATATGGACAGTGTTGACCATGGGTCAACACCTCACCTTTAACTGCGGTTTTCAGGCAGTTCATCCGATTTCTTGAGGTCGCATTGTTTGGCATAGATCACAAGGAAATTGTAGCAGTTTGACTGAAGTTGACTTCAGCGTTGACTTCGATTTTAACCGCAAGAAATTGCAGCAGCGTTGACCAAGTTTGACTGAAGATTTCATGACTGTTTTTGGGTTGACTTTGACTGTCCTTGGAGTCCGAGTTGATTGTGTTTGACCAAGCTCCATTGGAGATGATTTATTGTTGGTTTGACCAGCACTGACTTTCTGGTTAGGGTATCCTATTGACTGTTGTTTGACTGGATTGTTTTGACAGTGTTTGGGCAAGTAAATATGTATGATGTACTCTCTCTCTCTCTGCTGAACTTTTGAAGAATAATAAGAAAAATTTATCATAGAGTTTTCCCCACATTGGGGTTTTTCCCTAACATCCGCCAAATATTGTGTCCTCTTGTCTTGGCTTGTCTTCTGCTTATTATTTATGTTCTATCTGCACTTACTATCAATGTGATGAAGTTAATGTGATTACTAATCTGGAAATTGATATTAGGCTAATAAGAAAAATTGAAGTAAATTGCTCTAAAGCATAGAACATACCATTGTTATCTAAAATTAACATGGTATCAAAGGCCAGGTGAAGACAAAGCCCAAGCAAGAGTGAGAAAAGAAATCACTGAGATTTGTTGGACAAGGACAAGGGTCAATGGCTTCCTCATCTTATTTCAAATCTGAGGACAAACTCAATGATAAATCTGATTATCATGCATGGAAGATGTCTCTAGACTTAACTTTGGAAGAAAATGAAGTCATGGATTATGTGCAAGGAAAGATTGTTGAGCCTCCTTCAAATGCACCAGTTGCCACTAAAACAAAGTACAAGAAAGGAGAGGTCAAAGCTAAGAAGATCATCAAGGATTCGATTAAAAGGCATTTGGTTGCTTACATTTTCGAGTTGGGCACATCTAAGGAGATGTATGACAAGTTGGTTAGCATGTTCAAGGCTAGCAACGCAAATCAAATCCTATTTCTCAAGAACAAGCTAAAGGACATCAAGATGGATAGAGGGGAATCCATCCAATCCTACTTCATGAGGATTACTGAAATCAAAAATGATCTTTTATCTATTGGAGAGGTTATTGCCAACCTAGAGCTCACTGTTATTGCCCTTGGAGGTCTTCCCCGAGCATGGGATGTATTCAATACCACTATCCTCAAAAATGATAGGATTCCATCTTTTGATGAATTGTTGATTATATGCACTCAAGAAGAGACAAGGATGATGGAGAGAGACATGCCTTCAAATAGGAATGATCCTACTGCATTCTCCGCTTATGCTAAAAGGAAGAACAATGTTGGTACAAGGAAGACCGGGATTCAAAGAAGGAAGAAAGGGTAGATGCTTCAATTGTAACAAGTTTGGTCACTATGCTAGAGAGTGTCCTAATGAAAGGGACACACCACGAGATGATGATCACAACCACAACAATTTCAAGGGAAATGGAAATCAAAGGAATAACAGGTTCAACAACAAAGGAAAGAGAAATGCTCTCGCTGCACAATATGGAAATGGTCAACCTTCTAAGAGATCCAGAAACTCTAGGTATGATGAATCTAATGTTGTAGATAACAAGCAAAAAGAATTTCATCTTATATTTGCCCTCTCTACTACCTCTCCATCGAACACCTTGGATAATTGGTTGATTGATAGTGGTGCCTCAAGGCACTTCACTAGGTACAAAGAGGCCCTCCCACATTTAATTGAAAAGGAAACCAATTTGGAGATCATACTTAGAGACAATGCCACCTATCCCGTGAAAGGTATAGGGATTGTTACTCTTCATTTAAATCAAGGTCAAATCCTTCATCTACAAGATGTATTATATGTACCTGACTTGAAGAAGAATTTGGCTAGCATCTATTTCGGCAATGGGAGACAAAGGATTCAAGGTGGCATTCATTGATGAAAAGGTACGTGTTTGGAAAAGTAACTTCAAAGAAGCATTTACTCTTGGATTCAGGGTTGATACCCTTTATCAGGCTGGAGGAAGTCCATTAGGAGCCATGTCATGCAACACTTCTCCTCAATTTGAATTATGGCACTGGAGGTTTGCTCACCTTCATTATAAATCTCTTCCCGATGCTAGGAAGATGGTCACAGTTATGCCCGATTTCAAAGTTGATCAAGAAGGTGTTTGTCAAGGTTGTGCCGAAGCGAAACATACAAGGAGACCATTCCCCTCAAGTGATAGCATGACTACCGACATTCTTCAATTGATCCATTCCGATTTTTATGGTATGTTGTCTGTAACATCTTTGGGAGGATATTTGACTATGTTATTTTTGTGGATGACTTCTCTCGTAAAACTTCGACCTATTTCTTGAAGAAGGACGAAGTGTTCAAGTGGTTATGCTCTTTCAAAGCCTTGGTTGAAAATCAAACAGGGAAGAAGATCAAAGTATTGAGGACCGATAATGGAGCTGAATATGAGTCAAATGAGTTTAATGACTATTGTAGGGAAGTTGGCATTAAGAGGGAGACCACTATTGCTTATACTCCTAAGCAAAATGGAGTTGCCGAAAGGAAGAATTGAACCATCATTGAAGCCACTCGTTCCATGCTTCATGACCCAGGCCTATCGAAATTCTTGTGGGGAGAAGCTTCCAACATCGCCGTGTACGTTCAAAATAGATGCCCACATCAAGCATTAGACTCCAATACTCTCGAAGAAGTTTTCACCGGTAAGAAACCTGATGTTTCTCACTTTATAATTTTTGGTAGTCTCGTGTATTTTCATGTGCCGAAAGAAAAGAGAAGCAAGTTGGATGCTTATGGGAAGAAGGGAACATTTGTGGGCTACAGTGAAACTTCAAAGGCATATAGAATCTATGTGCCTGGTCAATAGGAAAGTGGAGATAAGTCATGATGTCACCTTTGATGAAGATGCTACCCTTTGGAAGGTTAGAGATCTTCCTATTTCAAAGAAAGACAAAGATGAAGATGCAGGAAAGAAAGAAGAATCAAAGGATGAATCGATGCCTGATGTAGAAGGATTGATCGATCCCATTGATCCACCTCCTAATGATCCCTCTTCTTCAAAAAGAAGACCCTCATGGATCAGGGACACTCTCGAAGATGCCGAGAGACATTGCACCAAGAGGGACATTTCATGAAAGTAAGAAGTCGAACAAGTACCAAGGGTACTTAGTTGCCATGAGCACCATTGTTCAATCTGAGTCTAGAACATTTGAAGAAGTCGTGAAGCACCAAGTTTGGAAGGATGCAATGAACGAAGAGTATGAGTCGATCATGAAAAATGTTGTCTGGGATGTGGTCCCTAGACCAAAGGACAAGTCTACTGTCACCTCAAAATGGCTTTACAAAATCAAACATGGAGCTGATGGGAGTGTTGAAAAGTTCAAGGCCAAGTTCGTTGCCTAAGGCTTCTCGCAAAAGGAAGGCGTGGACTATGATGAGATATTTGCACCAGTTGCATGATATACCACCATTCGTTCGATTATTGCCCTTGTTGCCTCCCAGGGATGGAATCTACATCAAATGGATGTCAAAACTGCTTTCTTACATGGCTCGCTTAAGGAAGAAGTTTATGTAGAACAACCCGAAGGGTTTGAAGTTCTGGACCGAGAGTCACATGTATGCAGGTTGAAGAAAGCCTTCTATGGGTTGAAGCATGCCCCCAGGGCTTGGTATGAGAGGATCGACAGCTATCTTATGAAGCTGGGGTTTACAAGAAGTGAAGTTGATCTCAACCTTTACTTCAAGGTTGATAATGACAAGCCTATCATTTTGGTGCTCTATGTAGACGATCTCTTTCTGACAGGTGCGGACCCTCTCATTCATCAATGCAAGAGGGAGTTGGCATCTAAATTCGAGATGAAAGACCTAGGGTTGATGCACTACTTCCTATGCTTGGAGGTCTGGCAAAAGCCAGGTGAGGTTTTCCTTTCTCAAGGAAAATATATTGTGAAGTTGCTTGAAAGATTTGGGATGGTAAACTACAACTCTGTGACTACTCCAATGGAACTCAACTTTAAGAAGCTATGCGGAAGTGCTCCTGGGCCGGATTCGGGAAATCCTTCCGAGTATCACCAACTTGTGGGGGGCCTGATGTTCTTGGTGAACTCCTGTCCGAACATATGCTTCACAGTGAATACATTGAGTCAAATTATGGTTGAGCCTCATCACATACACTGGATTGTTGCCAAGAATCTTTTGAGATACCTTTAGGGCACAATCAACTACGGATTGAGATATACTGCCGGTAATTTAAGGATCCATGGATATACTGATGTTGACTGGGCTGGTAGTCTGATGGATCGTAAAAGAACATCTGGATGTTGCTTCTCACTAGGTTTTGCTTCGATATCCTGGATGAGCAGGAAGCAAAAATTGGTTGCTTTTGGCACCGCCAAGGCCGAATACATTGCAACTAGTATGGCATGTGGTGAAGTTGTGTGGTTGAGGAAGCTCTTTAGTGAGTTGTTTGAACATGTGTTGGATACCACTGTGATATTTTGCGACAACCAAAGTGGGATTCGCCTTTCAAAGAATCTTGTGTTCCACGACCGCACCAAGCATATTGATATCAGGTACCACTTTATCGGGGATATAGTACATCGGGGAGCAGTAAGGCTCCATCACATTGGGATTGATGAACAGGGCGCAAATATTCTCACAAAGCCCTTGGGGAAGGTCAAATCCTTAACCTTCCGTGAGACTTGGAGTCATGGATAGATCCTCCTATGAGGGTCCTGCGTGAATTGGACATTAAGCTCTGGGAGCTTCGGGGTGCTGGGGGTACTTCTTGGAGCTATGAGCGACCATAGGGTGAGTAGTTCACCTTCCCCTAGTGGTGCGTTGTGTACAGGGTAAGTGGTTCACCTTCCCTTGCGATACCCCCTTTGTTGGTTGATATATGAGCAGGATGAATAGTTCACCCTCTCCTGCTTGTTCCCCAGCATACATCCTACCCATGTAGTCCGAGACTCATGAGAAGTACCTCTCATCTGGCCAATGAGTTGGGAAATGAGGATAGAGACCATAGCTCTATCGATGGACGCATCGTGTACTGACGTACTCTCTATGCTAGGATGCATGGTGTTCAACAACTTAATTGGGGATCACGTCTGATTGACGTTTTACCTCTGGACTGACTTTGGGTCAGTGGAGAGTGGCAAGGTCTTGTGACTCATTCTCGATCAAATTCTTCTTCATTATTTCTTCATAGTTCAGCAAAGCAGTGCAGGGATGACAGAGATGGTACAAGTTGACAAATGGATTGGCAGGTGGTTTTCTCCCTAGTTGAGAGGGAGTGCTAAAATTGGCAACTAGGGCCAAACTCCACCTTCGACAGCTCATAGGATGGAGATGATATTTTTATTGGATTCCTCTTTCTGTGAGGTGCAAGATTGATATAAAGAGCATCTTGTTTGGATGAGCAGAAGTGTGATTTTGAATTTATTTCTCACACGTGGAAATTGTCAAGGCCGACCAAAAGTCAAATGTAGGCTCATGAAGCCCCAATAGATGTGTCTTCACTCTCAATGAATTGTATAAATAAGAGAGACTTTTTCCTCATTTTGGACATCATCACTCAACACATATTTCTCTCTCCTCTCCTCATTGGTTCATACATCAAAGGAGCAGCTCTTCTCTACTTTGCACGTGTGGAAGGAGGTCGAAGTTTTCTAGGTTGGAGTGCAGGACGAATTGCAGAAATATGGACAGCGTTGACCAAGGGTCAACACCTCACCTTTGACTGTGGATTCCAGGCAGTTTATTTGATTTCTTGAGGCCACATTGCTTGGCACAGATCACAAGGCAATTGGAGTAGTTTGACCGAAGTTGACTTCTATTTTGACCGCAGGAAATTGCACCAGCATTTGACTGAAGATTTCAGGACTGTTCTTGGGTTGACTTTGACAGTCCTTGGAGGTCAAGTTGACTATGTTTGACCAAGCTAAATTGGAGATGATTTATTGTTGGTTTAACCAGCATTGACTTTCTGGTTAGGGCATCCTATTGACTGTTGTTTGACTGGACTGTTTTGACAGTGTTTGGGCAAATAAATTTGTATGATGTACTCTCTCTCTCTGCTGAACTTTTGAAGAATAATATGAAGATTTGATCAAAGGGTTTTCCCCCCAATGGGGTTTTTCCCTGGCATCCGCCAAATATTGTGTCCTCTTGTCTTGGCTTGTCTTTTGTTTATTATTTATGTTCTATCTGCATTTACCATCAATGTGATGAAGTTAATGTGATTGCTAATATGGAAATTGATATTGGGCTAATAAGAAAAACTGAAGTAAATTGCTTTAAAGCATAGAACATACCATTGTTATCTAAAATTGACAATTATTGAGGTTGCAAAGGAATCTAAGGTATCCTCAGACTTTGAGCCAGATGGTGCTTATGTAACTCAAGTTGATGATTCCATGTCTAGTAGTGGTGATGAGTGATCATGTTGATCACTAATATGTAGACTTCTAGTAGGACGGTGGCCCCATAGTGTGTAGCATTATTTTTGTACTTAAGAAGTTATTTAGAGTCGCTTTGATTATGTATTTTGTTGCTAATATGTATTGCACTCGGTGTCATTTTGATATATTCACCTTTACATGGTATATACATTAGCAAATTTGCATATTTTGTCTCTATTGGGTTGGAATCATGGTTTTAAATCCTAAAAATATTTTTTTTCATAGAAAATTAATTATTTCATGTATTTTTTTAAAGATCAGTTAATTGAGATCTGACCAATCTGGTTTATCTGGCTCTGGTTCAAAAGCAGTTTGATAGGTGGACCAGTCCAGTCACCAGTTCAATCTTGACAATAGGATTATCATTTGTTTCGATGTCCCTCTGAAGATTATGACAGATAATGCCAAGGCATTTACTTCAGCAAAAGTATCATCTTTTTGTTTAGATTATGGCATTGTCTTGTCTCACTCTTCAAATTACTATCCATACAGAATGATCTTCCTAAGTCTAGCAACAAAAGCTTGATGAATATCATAAAGTAGACTATTAGCAAGAATAAGAGGAGGTGGTCAAATCAAATATGCTCTATTTCCCAATAGGATCACTAAGTAAGATTCAACTAGCAAGAGCCAATTTGAGTTAGTATATGGGATGGAGTAACCTTTCCTATTCATCTAAAATTGCTCGTATTTCGTATTTTACAACATTATTCCATTGATTTTGCTGCCACGCAGGAAATAATTTCACCGTTAATCAAGTAGGATGAGAATCGAAGAAAATCCTTTAACCACTTTGTCAAGAGCCAATAGATCAAAAAGAAAAAAATTGACAGAAAGCCTCACAAATGAATTCAACTTTCATTAAGAATAATGTACATATAAATACAACATTGAAATTGTTGGATTCAACTTCCAAAGTTTCTTGGACTTCTAATAATTGATTACCATAACCCTAACAGATTAGATGTCCAACATTTCCCCCCTTATTCCGAGGGGGTGTATATGAGTCCAAGAGGAGAGCTAAAGTGAAAAAATGCATGGCAGCCAACGGTTGAATGTGCTCTCTGAAATGGTGGTTTAAGGGAGACCACAAACCAAATAAGGTAGGAGAACTTGAGGTATCTACTAGTGGTGGTTTAAGGCTGAAGCCTGACCACCAACTCTAGAACTAAAGCTTGAAGTAGTTCCTGGAACAGTTTTGAATTTGGCTAGAAGCTAAAGTCTACTTCTAGTGGAAGTTTTCCCTAATAATAGTTTGAAGATGACCACAACTTATATCGGTTTAAAGATGACGGTGAATTGATGTAGCAGAAAACAAAGTCTTCTGCAAGTGGTGGTTTAAGGCATGCCACCAACCAAAAAACATATTCATATGTGTTGGTGGTTTAAGCCATGCCACCAACCAAAAAAAATGTTGATGGGGCATGACTCTGGCTACAACTCTAGAACTGGCTATGTCTGACTTTGGCTCTAGGCTCTAGCAGTTGGCTCTGGTTCAGGCTATGGCTCAGGTTCGCTTGATGAATCTTCGAAGCAAGTAACTGACCATCAATTTCCCCCATGTCAGATACAATGTGAGAAGATGAAGAAATTTTCACTGCAAGACAAGTTAATACTCGAAAAAAAATTGTGGTATGACTGATATATCTTCTTGGCTATTGAAGACCATTGCCAAGAAGCGATCCATCAAAGGTGAATCTTCATTCTTGCAGAACTCTTGTTTCTAAAGCATTTGTTTGATTAATGAGTGTGCATGCCACAATGCTCACAAGGGTGAAGATCAAAACATTGATATTTCATATGGATAACTCGATCACAATGTAGGCATCTAATAATCTTTTTCGGTTGTGGAACAGGAGCAAGTGACGATGGATCATCTTAAAGAAACCCAGCACTATGAAACTGGATGGGTTTGGAATAGTCAGGAATATGAAAGGACACATCCTTGTCATATCCAAGATCGTTTTTGTTCCTGTTGTTAACAACTTCACAAGGTCTTATGATGGGCTTAGAAATGGCAGGTTGAACCTCTGCATCTTTATGCAAATCTCCTCCTGAAATTGCCTCATTATTCTGAAAAATATCTGACTACTGATGGGAGTCAAACTTAAAATGAGAGTTGTTCTAAACAAGAACCAATTCAGAATCACGACTAATCTGTTGCAGTTCATTTCGCTAGAACTGAGATTCGAGTTGCAGAAACTCGATCTTGTCTTGTGCATTTTGTAAACAGGTTTGAATGTCAGAGAGAGTGACATTGCTTAATTTGATTGTAATTCAAGCCATTTTATAATAACTCAAGCTCAGAAAATTAAAGGCGACAGCTTCAACCCTCACTTACAACACACCTCATTGCATCATTTTAAATGAGGTACAACAAGTATGCAAAATGATTTTCTAATTCACAATGTGACCATTACTCAAGGATACTACTCAACAAAATTACAAAATCATTACATATGCTCATTTACATTTCATGACCAAACACACCTCACCTCTTTGCTTTAACTCTTCAGTATTCAAATAAATTCTTCCTTCAATTACATTTGAAGTGAATAATTTCATGATCATTCATGCCTCTTTGCTTTAACTCTTTAAAATAAGCCTTTGTTGAGGTGAATAATTTGAACTTTCATAAATTCTTAATTAATGCACATTAAATATGCAAAACCTTAAAATAATTGATGCAGGTCCACTAGCCTTGGAATTTTACCATCACATTTAGCTCCAGGCTTAAATATATTCACAATTAACCAATTTATTTTTCACTTTCACATTTTGTTTTTTCTTTAAGAAATCAGAAATATTTTCTTTACCAATATAGTTCTTTAAATACCATGTTCCACCATAATTTGATGCAACTGCTATTAACATGATGCATACCAACTTCTTGCAGGGCTCTTCGTTTCTCTTCCTCCTCTTCATGTTCACCTTTCTCTTTGTTTCTCGTTGTACTTATTTCCACACACAAAGTTGCTCAAAAGGCTCTATTCTCTTGACAGGGGGTTGCAATGCAATCACTTAAAAAAAATTCTCTAACTACTTTCCACGAGCAAATATTTTCCTATGCATATTCTTTTTCACTAACAAGCAAGGGAAAGCAAGTTATGGTTTGGTTAACGATCCCTCCCCTTGAGATCTAACCACCTGATGCCTTGGGCACTGCAGAGACTATGGCTCTGATGACTGCAAGGTCACCATGTTAACCACAAAGAGGATCTATCATTCACAAGCTACAAAAGAAAGATGGTCCTAATTTTCCAATAGCAACTCAATGAAGCAAACTTCAGATCTCTTAATAAAACAATGTTAACTATAACAATTTCTAAAGTCTTTAGTTATAGCGTTTATTAGAGCGTTCTTCACTTATGAGATACAGAGAATAGGAGCAAGTGAAATTTAACGATATCAACACAAATAACTAAAAGACAAAGAGATTGCTAACAATGATTTTCAAAATGATGAAATGCAACAAGAAGATTAAACTATGCAATGTAAATGAAGTTAGAATGCAAATGCAAGTTAGTGGGCAGAAATGAGTTAGTATGTTAGTTCTACTTTTGAAATATGGAGATGGAGGACGCCAAGGGATCTAAGTCCCAAGCTCCCCAAGAGAAAAATTTATCATTTATTATCAGAATTGCATGGGAAGGAAGCCCTTCAAGACAATAAGGAAGGACTTCTCAAAACTTAAAGAGAGATTATAAGGACTTGGAATTTCAGATTCAATTCTCTCCTCAAGCTTACAAAATTGATCCCTGTATAATTAGAATACTTCAAGGAACAATGGATCAGATCCACTTGCAAAATTTTATTAGAGAAATCCCCAAACCAATTTTAATCCTCCTCTTCAAATTTGCAAGAATTAAACAAACCACAAATGTTATATACAAAAAACAATGAAAAAAATAAATGTACAAGGGTTAGATAAAAATTACTTACAAAATTAATCTACAATATTAACAGTGGACTAGATCAAGAGGAACACGAGTCCAATTCCATTCCCTTGTCTAGTGATTAATAGCTCTAATAAGCAGATCTGTCAATTGGAGCACAAAGAAATTCAAATAGATAAGAGAAATAATATTTTTTTATGTTGAGTAATGGTCAAATCTCTACGAAACAAATCATTAAATAAGTCTTGAAGTTTAACACAATGGGCTCTTAAGATTTCTTGCATTGGGAGTTGGCTAGTCCAACCGAAGACTTCCCCTCACGCCCAAGATCTGAATACCCATAAAATTCTCTACACACTTAAGATCAAGTTATTAGATCACTAGAGACTAGATAACACAATAAATCTCAATATCTAGAAATACTTGCTAAATCAATTAACTTAAATGGCTTCTCTAAGCCCAATAACTAATGCAAGATACAAAGTGACGATTGCAGAGACTAGTAATAGTCAGATGCTGGGAAGCACAGTGCAAAGTTGGCAGCAGTGTAGATGGCAAAGTGCAGAGTCAGCAGCACCACAGATTCCTCGGTGACAGTGAAAATGCTAGTAGCAGTCAGGACTCAGGTTACAGATGCATCATACTGAACACGGTTCAGTTTTGGATGTCTTTAACTTGTAGATGTTGCAGTAGCAGCAGCAACAGAGTTGCAATGCAGCTGGAGTGTTGACAGCAATTCAGCAGGGTCAGCAACAGCACAAATGCAATGCATATCAAAGTTGCGCAGTGGTTGGTGGGCAACAACAGCTAGACATCAGAAGCATGACAAGAGATGGTGCAGAAACAAAGTGTTGCTACCAGGTGTGCAACAGTACTAGAACACACTCCTCGCTAAGAGGAAGTGTTTGTTTTTGTAGCATCGGATGTGTTCTAGCTATGAAACTTTGTGGAGAGGCTAGAATACATGACATTTCCAAAACCCAAAAATCGTTTCTAGAAATTCTGCCTAGAAATGACTTAATTAGATTATCAACCAATTTTTTAATGTTTCCTAAGTCTAAACTTAGGAAAACAGATTAATTAATCTGTATTAATTAAGTCAAGGCGAGAATAGTTTAGAAACTCACACGGATCAATCCAAAGATGATCCTAGCCATCGATTATGTTTTAATCTTGGTCGTTGGTGTTCCAATGGAGTATTATAAGAGGAGGTCGATGTGGTAATGGAGAAATAACTAGGAGAGTTCGATTTCATTGGCAGATTGATTTCTAGAGTAGCAGCAATCAGTTGTCGGAGGGAGAGTCAGAGAGATCGAAGCAGTGAGAGAGGGGCAGATATAGTGAGGCTGGAGGAGGCATTCCAGATCCAGCGAGTGCATTTGCATAGAGGCAGAAGAGCCACAGAGAGGTTGACGTTGTGGCAGTGCAGTAGTCTCTAGAGGCAAAATCGATTTGCTGAGAAGGAGAAACGTTTTCAGTTCTAGAGGTCGGGAAGGAGTCCCAGAGAGTCGAAGAAGCATCTTTCTAGCTAACAGAAGGAAGAACAACTTCATTAGAGATCAATCTGAGGCTAGACATCCAGCAAACTACACAGAGCAACGCATTGGCTGACGTAGAGGGTCATAGGGTTGTATTTCTGAAGGCTAGTCATGCCGGGAGATTGCCTGTGGAGTGAGGAAAATTCCTCACTAGATTTATGCCAATATTTTTCTCTATAGGATTTCCAATATTTCTGCATCCAGTTGTACTCATATTTTCTCGCTGCTGCATAATAATAAAACCCTCACTCGCTGCATTGGTTTTCCAGAGTTAGGTTTTTCCGGTGACTTTCGTCCAAAAATTACCGTGTTAATTTTATGTGTGTTCTAGCATTTCTTCCAACGTTTATCCTTCAGCAATTTTATTTGTGTAGAATGCAGTGTGATTTATTCAATATTTGTCATAGAAAACAACAAATAAAATGTTAAGTAAAATTAACAATTAGGAGAATATTTTCCAGTTGCTGCAATACTATTCCGGTTTGGAACTTTCATAGAAAGTGTTTGCAATGTTTGCAGCCATACCTCCAGGAGAGAGGTGGGGCGATATGGAGCTATAGTCCCAGAGAGTTGCAGACATGGGTAGGATCCATTCAGGAGTCCACCTCAAGGATCATTACCTTGCTACAAGGGCCCACAATATTCAGTAGCAGGATGGATCAGTATCAGTGATGTGGTTAGATTCCAGAGTGACAGTTGCAGACTAGTGGTAGTCAGGTGATGAGGAGCGCAGTGCAGTGTGAGCAGCAATGCAAAGTGGCATAGTGCAGAGTCAACAACAGTGCAGATTCTTTAGTGGACAGTGCAGTAGCTAGTAGCAGTCAAGATTCGACAAACTGATGCATCATACAGAACACAGTTTGTTCATTATTTTGGATGCTTCTCAGTTGCAGTAGTTATAGTTGCATCAGCAATAGATGAGAGTGAGCTGCAATGCAGATGCAGAGTTGGCAGCAGCACATTTGCAGCATCAGAGTTGCGCAGTGCTTGGTGGTCAATGGCGAGACATCAGCAGCGTAACAAAGGGGTGATATAGAGACATGGTCTTGTAGCAACAGTGGTGCAGCACTAGAACATCTTCCTTGCTAAGAGGGAGTGTTAATTTTTGTAACATCGAAGGTGTTCTAGTCTCGAAACTTTGTGGAGAGGCTAAAACATAGGAGATCTCCATAACCCATAAATCCTTTCTGGAAATTCCACCTAAAAGTGCCTCAATTAGATTATTAACCTATTTTTTAATATTTGTTAAGTCTAAACTTAAGAAATATGGTTAATTAATCATAATTAATTGAGATAAGGCGTGAATCATCTAGAAACTCACATGAATCATATCTGATATGATCTTGGCCCTTGATTATGTTTTAATCTTGGTCATTGGAAGTCCAAAGGATTATAAGAAGAATTCGATGGGTAGACGGAGAACACACTTGAGGAGTTTGATTTTCGAGAGAGCTAGTGGTTTCCAAAAGAGTTCGAGCTTCAGGAGGAAGCAAAGACAGAGAGGGGTAGGGGAAGTGAGGTCGGAGGAAGTTTTCTAGATCCGGTGAAGTGCATTCCAGAGAAAGGCCAAAATTTCTCCCGGAAGTTGCGCAGAGGCAACGCAAAAACTTCATTGGGCAATTTGATTTGCTGAGGAAGGAAGACGTTTTCAATTCCATAGGTCGAGAAGAGGTTCCAGAGTGCCGAAGAAGCGTTTTCCCAGTCAACAGTAGGCAGGATGGCTTTATTTGTAGTATATTCGGGCAACACGTGTGGCAGGCAGCTTCAAGTTGACACAGACCCAGTTGGACAGCTTGCTTTTCAGTGGCAGTCAAGTATCGAGATTGCTTGGAGTGAGGCTAATTTCCCTCTAGATATTTTTGCCAGTGTTTTCTCTGTAGGATTTCAAAATTTCGACATCCAAATTGTACTCAAAATTCCTCGTTGTTGCATAATAATAAAAACCCTCAGTTGTTGCACTGGTTTTCCCAAGTTGCATTTTTCTAGGGACATTTGTCCAAAGCTAACTGTGTTAATTTTTACGTGTGCTAGAATTTTCTCAGTTTCCAGCTTTATTATTTTCCGCAGTTGTATTTGTGAAGGTTGCAGTGTGATTTATTCAGTATTTTCCGTAGCAAATAAATTGTTAAATTAATTAACTATTAGAAGAATAATTTCCAGTTGTTGCAATAGGATTTCAAACTTGAATCACATTCAACAATGTCAACGCCAGTCAAAATTGCTCCACAACTTCAAATTTCGGCCCTTCCTCAGATTTTTGCCCTGTTGCTTCAGGACTACAGTTTCGGCTTCTACTGTAAAAACCCGAGGTCACACGTGTGAGATCAATATGGTGAATTTCTTCCTTTTTCTCCTTCACTTAGACAATAGCTTCTTCTCCAATGATCCAGCTAGCAAGATGATCCTTCTTTTATTTGATTTCGGCCTCTTGCAATATTTTGATCTATGCTGCAATGGTTGATGTCCTAACTCTTTCGCACGTGTGAGGAATAATGCCTAGAAACAATCTAAAATTTTGATATTTCTTCTTTTTAAGTTCTCTTTTTTCGTTGGCTAGAAGACTTCTTTTTCTCTTGATCGAACTTGTTTGTGAGCTTGATGAATGGTCATAAGTGAGGTCGAGTGCTTCTAATTTACAGTCTTCTCTTAGTGGCTGAATAACCCTATATTGAGGCCGACTTGTCCCTTCTTATAGGTCGACATCTCTTCCTAAAGGTTGACTTGTCTTGGAGGAATTCTTATGACACTTTGACTTTACAATACATTTCTTTGACTTGATACATGATGCCCAAGATGGTCTTCCATACATGACAATGACTCAATTGACTTGTTGACTCAATGATAAGGCATAGAAGCACTCAATGGGTGCTTGACCTATAAAATAAACTTGAGCATAAAACCCATGCATCAAGAATGACAATAATAAATTTATTTTTCTCTTCAATATCAAATACATAAAATCATGATTACATATGTCATTATGAAGATTGAACCTAGTTACATATTTCAACACTCCCCCTCAACTAGGGAGGTATTCATAATCCATGCAAAGTACTTAGACATTCTCATACTAAAGAATTATCATAAGAAGAGTCGGATTGGTAAGCCATCTCATAAGTTATTATTTCAGCTAATCTCATTGCATCTCATCATACCAACCAACATTGTCACATAGCAAGGCCTTGACTAACAGCTCTATCTCTCCACAAGATCAAAGCACAATGTTCGCGAAGCAATGACTGATAGATACCATCATCATTGTCTCTTAAGGCACATACCCCACCTGAGTGTTCACAAGGTATGTCGTATTAGGACAATTCTTGTCTTGGAATAACACATCCTCAACGAATTTCCTCTTCAACTACTCTTACCTATTGGATGCCATACCACATCCTCAAAGAGTATCGGAAAGCAGATGTTTAACCAATCCTCAATTCTTTCTTCATAACATGAACACAAGAATGGTGTGCCTCCCTCTCCCTCTTAACTAGGGAGCATTAACTCATTGCTATAAAAGGAAATATACCCAAGCTCCCTCTTAATAAGGGACATGACCAAGCTCCCTCTCTGCTCTTTGGTGGAGATCATGGTACTATCAGTTGCTTGTAGGGCTCCTCTTGTTGCATCGTGTCATGAACTTCATCTTCTTCATTATGGAGCCTTCTTCATCATTACTTCTTCATAGGGTATCAGCAATCTTCTACATCACTTTCTTTTCAACAAGACATATTGTTGAACCAATAGTCATGCCATCCTTCTCTTCATCAGAAAATGATCTTCTAGTCCACATCTAGCTATCCTTCCTACAGCTATCTCTTCCAAGTCATGTTTCTTTCAGGATTTTCAATCCAATCTTAGTTGTAGGTGACTTCTACAACCCTCTTTCGGTAGCCCTGTATTAACCCAACCAGATGTTTTCAAGAATCAAAATGAATATCAAATCAAAGTTACTTTTTTATGATGGTCTTTCGTCATTACATCAACTTCTTGCAACATCAACATCCTACACATGTATGAATCCAATTCCAAGACACATATTACAAAGGTTTTCCTTTTCCATCATACATATTCGGGTCTTCATACCTTCTTCTTCCATGGAGATGTCATAGCTAATTCTTCTGGTTAATGGGTGTTGATCACTTATCTTATCTTACGTGACTATAGTTGCATGTTTCACTAACTCTTCTTCCTTTATTCACATATTGCTTCCCTAGGAACTTCGATACATAATTCATTCATCATAAGAACCATAATTGTCAACCACCACATCTTCCATATGAGGTCATATTATGTTGATTTCATCTTATCAATATGTAGAAGAGTTCAAGGCACATTGTCTACATGCCTTCATGCATCATTCTAATGGAAAAGACCTTTCTTCTTCGATCATGCTCATGAGATAGAGGATCCAACCATGTTATCTGTAACTATATGATGACATGACTTTATCTATCAAAGATATACATACCTTTTCCTTCTTTTGGTCATCTAGACTTCCTTCTAGCAGCTTCCTTTCCTTCCTTGAAGACGAAAGTGCTTTAACCAACTCAACATGTTGCACATTTTTGTCATCATACCTTACTAGTGGATCCCACACAAGGTGGAATGTGGACTATCTACGAGGCACTTGTTTCTTCTTAGTAGATGTGAACCTTCTAATGAAGATTCCAATGGAGGATCTTGATGATCCTCATTCTGCAAATGCTCCTTCCTAAAGATGATGATGTATCATGATTTCTTTATCTTCCATCTTGCTAGATGACTTTCCTCCAACCATATACACTGCTACTTCGGTTGTCTTTATATGCTTCCAATCAAGATGCCATTTCTATCATGATGTTTGCTATAACCATGTAGACTTTCTACTACAGTTATCCTTCCCTGCTTTTATGATGATGTCATCTCTACCATGCTATAATGCATCCTATCATACTTGTGATGCTTTTTATCATATTCTATAACTAAAAAGAACTAAGTGAAGAAGGTTATTTCAGTCATAGTAGAGATCTTTCACTTCCTCCTCCTTTGATTTCTTCTTTTCTTATTCTTCCACTTCTTCAATAACATGGGCTTCATTTCTTTATTTTCTCTTCTTGTTGTCCTTCTTGACTTTAGGACTATTCCTTTTAAAGAGCCCATATTCATTACACTCGTAGCATTGTAACATTGATATATCGATCTTCTTCTTTTTTTGAGGATCAAACTTCCCAGAGTTTCCTTTTCTCCTGGCCTGGCAGCATATGCTTGAACTTGTTCATTCGATGCAACATCGCTTTTTGCGTTTAACCTAGTTTCTTCAATCTTACATAATGACCAAAGTTCACTGAATGGAGTGTCTTCCTTCTTTCCATAGATACTTGATACAAAGTTGCCCTATTCATCAAGTAGTGCCTTGAGCACAATAGTGGTCATTTCTTTATCAGACATTATTTCTCCTAATTCTTGAAGTCGATCTCTTATTTGTGACACCCTCATAAGGTATGAGGCTATCCCTTCTTTTTTTTAAACCTTCATTTTCTATAATTCAATTCTCAATGATATAAATTCTCCTGCAGTGCTTACAGAAAACAATTCTACCAACTTTTCATAGATATCCTTTGATTTCTCCAACTTTGCTACATAAGGGATGAGAAAATCCTTGATTGATTCTATGAGGATTCTTTGACCCCTTATTTCACCTTTCATATACTTCGATAATGCTTGAGCTTGCTCTTGAGATGGTTTGGAGATTGAGCCCTTAACATATTCTATAACTTCATTCTCTATAAGGATCAAATCAATCATCTTTTTCCATGCAAGGAAATTTGACGACCCAACCAGTTTGTTGCTCTCCTTGCGGAATGAAGTCATGTTGATAGTAGATTCAAACATATATATAAAGATACTTACTTGTCAAGTGAAGATGCTCCTATGATGATGATATCTTCAACTTGATGCTTTCTTGATTTTTGATGATGATTGAAGATGTTTTGCTTCCTTGAAGATGACAATACTTCTTCTTCTAGAGATGTCTTTCTTCAAATATGCTTGAGATGCGATCCTTTCTTCAAAGAGACGGAGATTGTAACGAACAAAAGTCGTATACGCAGCAGAAATCTTTAAAATACTTCAAAGACGTAAATGTCCATTGTAAGACATTTAACTTTATATTGATTATTGTATATTGAATTGATCTAAGATGATTACAAATGAGAAAAATAGCCCAAATCCATACATCAAAATTCATCCATCTCCAAAAATGTCCAACAAGGGAAAAAATGTGAAGTTCTCTATGATTGGAGAGATCCCAAGTCCCCGGCAACGGCACCAAAAATGTTACCACCCAAGCCAGCAGGGGACCTAAAGGGGTTCCTAATAGGGCAACTGCTAGACCAAGGCAATGGCAGAGGTTTAGCCCACTTTCACCACGGCTAAGACTCCCTGCTCTTTACAAACTTTCAACAATGGGAGGAGTCCCAATGTTGTTGGGAAGCCACTTATAAATGGTATGTCAATGAATAAGTATGAAGTGATCCTAGTAACCCTATCCCAAGGAGGAGGTGAAGAAATGGTGCTTTCTTACTCTTAAGCAAGGGACTTGACTTACAAGAGAGACGGGGTGAGGATAAAGGAGTGGGGTACGACTTGAAGGGGTACTTCCCGAACCCTACAATCCTATATGAACTTGGTTTCCCAAATATCCCTTGATTATTACTCTTTGATAGGAAATGAGACCACATGGGACCAATTGGACCCGGCCCAGGTTCGAGGATGGAATACAACAACCAATGATGTTCCTATCCTGGACAAGGTGAAGGGAGAAGAACAAACAAGAATATTTACTTCAAAAGGTTGAATTGATCCTATTGAGGTCTAGCCTTGGGGATGCCTAGGCAAAATTCGATCTTAGAGCTAGGGCTTGAGATTTCCAGAGATTCCACAGTTAGAACTGCCTCAAATTCGGAGGAGAGGGAGGGGACCCACCAGCACAATAACCTGTAGGAGATAAAAAAAAATCCTGGGTCAATTTCTGAGAAATTGATGCCTTAGGTGACCTTTGAGGGCTAGACCTAGGAAAAGTGGAAAAAGTTGAAAAAGGTGAAAAGGATGACCAACCATTTTAGCGATTAGTGCCTAATCCACTTGGGGATATGGAGTCAAGTATGATGATGAGTAAGAACTCGATTTCTTGATCAAGGAGCCCTAAAAAGTCAGCTTCATCCAATGTTGAGAGAAAGAAAATAAAAGTGACCTTCAAGCATTTATACTTCAAAGAAAATGATGTAAGCTTATCGAGATAAATAATCTCTTGGACATTTCATTCATATAACATTGGCCCATACATTAAATTAGCTAAAACATGTTTAATTCCACATTTCAATCATGCAGCAACAAGCCCTAATTTTAGCAGTATGCAGCAATAAGAATAACAACGTTAAAATTTACTTACAACGTTATAGAGTATATCCAACCAGCATTTCGTTTGCAAGACAAAGCTCCAAGACAAGAAAAATAGCCCAAATCCATAAATCAAAATTCATCCATCTCCAAAAATGTCCACCAAGGGAAAAAAAGCGAAGTTCTCTATGATTAGAGAGATCCCAAGTAAAGTGATGATACAAATGAATGTATCTAACATCAATATATACCCTCCTAAGGAGTTCAAATTACCCTATGGGCCTACATTAGCCCCTAATGACAAAATAATGTGCAAATAAAACCCCTATTGGTGACAAATCCACCAAACTAGCTCAAAATGGAAAAAATAAGCCTCACAAGGGGGCAAATAATAATATATACATGTCGTGGAGCACTCCAAAGGCCTAATAATGTCCTGAAGTGCCATAATGAGGAATAGATTCCTCACAACATGATGGACAAGGGGGTGGCCCCTTGTTCTCCAAGTAGTAGACATGTGGTGCTCTCAGTGGGTGTGGGGGCACACAAATGACCCCATGGGTCTCCATATCAATCGGAAATGCATGTAGATCCTCTGTAAGGGCTCGAGTGATGGAATGTACGCTGTCATGACATCGTACACGTCCTGGGACACCTGCTAAGATTGCGGGGCATGCTGGGCATAATGTACCAAGAACATCACCATCATCCCAAAAGTGGATCGCTAGTAGTCCCTAAACATCAATGAGGATTCGTGGAGTGTTATCTGTTGTTGTGGAGGCCCATGGCTCTCTATGCACACCCTATGTGTTCCAATGTAGCTCTTTGGGGGTTAGGATCACGTCTAGGGAGATCAAACCCAAATGGAAACCATCCGCAATCCTGTATAAAATCCAATGTGCCCCCTAGTCTTCCAGTGCAACTAGTCATTAGAATAATCGTGTAAAAGAGCTTACAAATCATGGATAACAAAATGGACACTTCACAATGGCATGCCCTTCCGTAGTGGGCTTTGGCAGGTGCTGGTGTCTCCATATTCCAAAGGGGTTTAGCCATGTACCTTATTAAATTGTTTCGGCCCTTAAAGGAGATAGTGTTGAAAAAATGTAACTAGGTTCGGTCTTCATGATGACTAGTCATTATGATTTTAAGTAAACAAAGAAGACGAAGAATAATAAATGTAATATGTTACTTGCTTCATGGGTTTCATGAGCAAGGAGTTTTATTATAGGTCAAAGACTTCTTCTTGATGTCTTTTAGGATTTGTCATCTAGCCATAAATATAATTAAGTCATATATATATATATATATGAAGTTGTGTTACGCTTGTAAAAGAGTCACTCCAAGATGCTTGCCACTATACCCTTAAGTCGGCTCAAAGTAAATGAAGGATTATCCCTTGAAGAAGTCGACCTACAGACACTTGATCAAGTCGGCCTAAAAGCAAAGAGACAGTTTATATATATAAGAGGGCTACAGCCTCATTGGAGATCAACCAATTCGGACATCTCTGAAATAACACACTGCGAATTTCAATGCAGATCTCAGTGTGGATTTCAGTACATAAGTTAAGGGTTATATAACAAGAAAGGAGGTCACAAATTTTGGATATATCACCTCTACATTTTCTGTGTAGACTGAAGTAAATTCCAGTATTACCACAGCTCAGTTATGGGTGCAATCAAGTGCAAATCAGTGTTGGAAGATAGTTGAGGTTAGGAGATAGTGGAAGACCGAAATAGAAAACTATAGAAGTGTGTCAAGAAGTGAAGGACTAAGAGACTGAGACTCTCTTAGAAACAGTGTTGGACAGTGCAAGAAAGAAGGACAACGCATGAAGGGATAGTGACAAGTATCTTGAGTAATTTTGTATTAAAATATTTTGTCAAGGGTCTTGGTATTCTCAATTGAAGCATCTATAAGGAGATTTGTGGGTTTTCCCCTCAAGAGGAGGTGTTTTGGCCCTGGCTTAGAGCCTACATATTGTGTCATTGTTCTTATTGTATTGGTAATTGTTTGATGTATTGCTTATTGTCACAATAATAATCAAAGAGGTAGAAGCTAAAGTATAACACAAGTAGTTATTTAGTTCGAGAACTGAATTAAACACTGCCCTACTAAATTCTCAACATAGAATCAAAGCTAAGGACATTCAAGTGCATCATTGCAAGCCATCTCAAGAAAGGTTTTAAGAAGATCTGGAATCTTTTATTCTCATCCAAGGAAGTGTCAGTCATAAAAGATGAAGGTCTTTTCTCAACCCTCTTCATTACATTTCAAGAAGAAGACGTTTGGTTAATTGACAGTGATGCTTTAAGACACATGACTGGCCATCCAAAAGAATTAAAGGCTCTAGCAAAAGGAAAATCCACATATTATGTTGAGCTTGGAGACAACAACAGTTATCTCGTAAAAGGTATTGGATCTACATCAACCAAGCTTGAAGACGGAAGCAATATCCACATCAACAATATTCTATTTGTTCCAGGTTTACATAAAAATTTGCTCTCAATTTCAAGCTTAGAAGACAAAGGAGATAGAGTAGCTTTCATTGATGGAAAGGTTGTTTGGAGAAAAGATTCAAATATAAATCAAGCCAAAGTTATTGGCATTTGAGAAGGAAGGCTCTACAGATTTATCTCCCCTTTAGCTCAAGCCCTACTTCACGTTGAAATCAGTCCTTGTGAACTATGGCATCGAAGGTTTGATCGTCTCCATTTCAAAATCCTTCCCTCTCTAAGCTCCACTGTAGATGGAATCCCAAATCTTAAAGAAGACCAAGAAGGAGCCTGCAAGGGATATGCATTAGGCAAGAATGTTAAAAGACCATTTGGCAGCAGTACTTCACGATCAAAAGATATTCTGAATCTCATCCACTCTGATGTATGTAGACCAATGACTCCAAAATCTCTTGGTGGTCATTTATACTATGTCATGTTTATAGATGATCATTCAAGGAAGACCTGGGTTTATCTGTTAAAAACCAAGGATGAAGTTTTCACAAAATTTCATGAATTCGAGGCTGAAGTTGAAAATCTTACAGAAAGAAAGATCAAAATTCTCAGATCTGATAATGGAGGAGAATATACATCCAAGGAGTCATAGCATTTTGTAAGGAGTCAAGGATAAAGAGCGAGCTAATAGTTCCATACTATCCCGAACAAAATGGTGTTGCAAAATGAAAGAATAGATCCATTGAAGAAAGTGTAAAAGCAATGATTCATGATCAAGATCTGCCAAGGTTTCTATGGGGAGAAGCAACTAAAACTACAATCTATATTCAAAATAGATGTCCTCACAGACCTCTAGACAATAAAACTCCAGAAGAAGTATTCACGGGAAAGAAGCCATCTGTAGATCATTTCCGAATCTTTGGGTCTCTTGTATATATCCACATACAAAAGGATTAAAGAAAGAAGATGAATCCTTCAGGGATGAAAGGAATATTTGTTGGATATAGCAACTCATCAAAAGCTTATAGAATATACATAAAGGATGGCCATCACATAGAAGTTAGTCGTGATGTCATATTTGATGAGAGCATAGCATTCAAGAAATCAAAATATATTTCCACAGACCCTGATGATGAAGATCTTCCAATATTTGAGGAAGAAGTGAACCAAGAAGCTAAGGAAACTCACCATGAAGAAGAAGGTCCCAGTAAACCCATTCAACCAGTGGTCATACTTGAAACAAGAAAAAGACCCAATTGGTTGAAGTCCACACTACTTGATGCAGAAGGTCATGGAGCAACGAAGGGGACATATAGAGAAAGTAAGAAACCCAAGAAATAATCTAGGTATGCTGCATACATGACAAAACTCATAGAAGCAGAACCATCCACATTTGAAGAAGCAGTACAGAATCCCGAATGGAAGAATACAAATCTATCATGAAGAATGGTGTATGGGAGATTGTACCTAGGCCTGAAGACAAAACTGTTGTTACCTCCAAATGAATATATAAGATCAAACATGTTATTGATGGAAGTATAGATAAGTATAAAGCAAGATTTGTGGCCAGAGGTTTCTCTCAACTTGAAGGCATCGATTATGAAGAGACATTTGCTCCTATCGCAAGATATACAACGATTCGATCACTAATTTCGCTAGCTGCATCAATGGGTTGGAACATCCATCAAAAGGATGTCAAGATTGCATTTCTGAATGGTACAATTGATGAAGAAGTCTACATAGAACAACCCTTGGGATTTGAAGTCAAGGATAGAAAGGCATATGTGTGCAGGTTGAAGAAAGCACTATATGGCCTCAAGCAGGCACCAAGGGTGTAGTATGCTAGGATGGCTGCATATCTTCAAAGACTAGGCTTCAATAGAAGTTTTGTTGACTCAAACTTATATATCAAAGTGGCAAACGGTGAACTGGTAATTATTCTTCTATATGTAGATGATCTTCTCCTGACAGGTATAGAAGGACGAATTAAAGAATGCAAGGAACACCTAGCAGCAGAATTTGATGTGAAGGATCTTGACTTGATGCATTACTATTTGGGACTAAAAGTTTGGCAAGAACCTAATGAAATCATTTTAGGTTAAGGAAAGTATGTGATAAAGATGGTGAAGAGGTTTGACATGATGGACTGCAAATCGATGACCCAAATTTACTGTACTTAGAATCTACTTAATAAAACAAACCCTTATATCTGCTGCACCGGTTTTCCCGCTTTGTGTTTTTCCGGGGACTTATGTCCAAAAATCCATGTGTCACTTTGTTGGATGAGCGTACTATTCAGTAAATGATCTGCATGTGTAGACTGTAGTTGTGTTTATTTCGGTATTTTCTGAATCTAATTTCTGGAAATAACTCGTAATATTTTAAATCAAGTAGGAGAAATAAACCATGATACTGCAGTATAATTTTCACATGGTATCATAGCGATAGCAGATCAAGTTGAATCTCCAGCAACTAGCTGAAGAGAATTTTGTCTACAGGGTGGCAACAGAAGCAGGAAATCCGGAAAGGGCAACTTGACAATAGAAGAACGCAGATCCAGAAAAGGACAGCGTTGTAGTTACAGAAGGCCATCAGGCTTATGCAGAGCCTTCCCAGGCCAACATAAGGACTGCGTCACCTAGTCTAGGGTTACGCAGTCCACTTCTGAGTAGCGTTGAGGCTATGCTAGGCCAGTTAGTGAGACACAGTCCAGTCATTTCTTCAACTACAGAAAAGTTTTTCCAAGATCCAGAAGCAGTGCTTCAGATATTCAGCAGTGCTGGTGTGGTGGAGAATTGTGCCTAGCTAAGTCAACAAAGGCGAGAGGAAGACAGTTGCTCAGCAAATCTGAGCCAAACAAATCTGAGATTCGATCAGGAGGATCGGAGAGTACTGTCTGATTGTGTTTGGGTGAAAGATTTCCAGGAGGGAAATCAGTCTTCAGGAGAAAAAATTACTAGAGGGTTTCTAATCACCAAGAAACCCAGATCCAAAGGGAGAAGAAATATTGTTTTTGTCAGATCTGAGCAAGATGGCACGATATGGACTGAGGGATCAAGATAGATTGGACGACATGTCCAACTATGTTATCTAGAAGGCCAGAATCCTGTCAGTTCTGGATGAGTATGGTCTCAAAGATCATGAAGAGAAGGTTCTTGTTGTACCAACAAATGCAGATCCTCTAAAGAAGTATGAAGAAAATCAAGCGCAGACTTAGTGTTTGATCATAGACGGAGTCAAGGACCACATTATACCTCATATTGCTGGAAAGACTACAACAAAAGACATGTGGGTAGCCTTGGACACGATGTACCAAGGAGGCTCTATCCAACGAAGAATTCTTTTGGAGAACAAGATGTGGTTGTTCCAAATGATGAAGGGTGAAGAGATAGATCCATCCCTCTTCAAGCTTCAAGCTATCCGAGATCAATTGATCGGCATAGGTGCTTCTCCGATGAGGGGCTCTTAGTGAGGACTTCCCTAAATGCAGTCTCCGAAGAATGGGAAACGTTTGTCCAGAGCATTCTGGGAACGACAGTATTACCATCATGGGCAAACATGTGGGCTATCCTCCGCCAAGAGGAGGATGATGCATCCTTTGCATCGAAGGAAAAGAAGCAGCAAGGGAAGAAGAAGAAGGACCTTTCCAAGGTTCGATGCTTTAACTGTCACGATCTTGGACACTTCGCCAGCACTTGTCCTAAGAATAAGGACAAAGGAGCTTCTGATTCCAAGGCAGCAGCAGCAAAGGACGATGGCTCTGATGTTGATGCAACCACGAGTGCTCATGTGCCTCGAGAGAAGAGGTGGGGTGACGTGGATCTGTAGGGCATCTACAGATAGAGTGGCGAGATCCTTGAGACATCCCTACTCTTGGATCACATACGAGCTACGTGAGCCTTAAGACGGTAGCGGGATGACTCGGGGGATGGTTGCAAAAGGCCACATTGAAGCGGAAGAGGGAGCTGAAGAGGGAGCAGCATAATGCATAGGCAGCAGCAACGTGGAAGCAGCAGCGCAGAGGGGTTGATGGGACTTCAGCAGTGTAGAGAGGTTGTGCTCACGCAATGCAGTGTTGCAGCATAACAATGCCTCCAGGAGGACAGCGTAAATCAGCATCCAGGGAGCTTCAGTGATGGAAGGAAACCTAACTTATCTGTCAAACAGTTGGGTAGAAGTCTTTCAGTTACTTACTTCTCGGCAACTGAGTTGCAGTGCAAAAATTAGTAGTGGCAGTGCTATGGGCAGCATGATGCAGCAAGTTGAGAGGGAGTTGTAGTACAGATGTGGCAGTGTCAATGGCAGTGGCATGGGCAGCAGTGCAGCGGCTGGAGGGTAGCAGGCCAAGCATCAGCAGCACAGAATCCAGCTTCAGAATCTTGTAGTGCATGGTGTGGATGCATTGCTAGAGCACACTCCATGCTAAGAGGGAGCGTTGAGATTTTGTATAGTTGGTGTAGCATCGGGTGTGCTCTAGCCCTGAAATTTTGTGGAGAGGCTAGGACACACTTGAACTCCAAAACCCAGAAAGTGTTTTGAGAAATTTCAGTTGGTGTTCAAGTTATTCAAATAATTAATTATTTTAATGGATTTCCTAAGTCTAAACTTAGGAAAAATAAATAATTAAAGTGAATTAATTAACACATGTGCTGAGATGTTCTAAAAGGCACGACTCAAGCAATCTTTTAATCTCAGTCGTTGATGAGTGTTTTAACCTCAGTTGTTGAAGGGTTCAACGAAAAATTATAAGAGAAAGGCTTGAGGGTCAGTTGGAGACACACACACAGTTGCAGAGATGAGAAATAGATCTAGACTTTTAGGGCAGGTTTGCTAAGAATTTCCGGAGGAATCTTCTGCAGCGAAGGGTAGTATTGGCTAAGGGGATGATATGATCCCGAATCCAAGAGTCAGTAAGAGGCAGAGGAGCAACAACAAGGACAACGCAGAGAAGCAGAGCAGCAACTACACAGGTGTTGCGCAGCCGCTACGAAGGACAGCGCAGAGG
Organism: Pinus albicaulis; assembly: GCA_034641835.2. Taxonomy (NCBI): domain Eukaryota; kingdom Viridiplantae; phylum Streptophyta; class Pinopsida; order Pinales; family Pinaceae; genus Pinus; species Pinus albicaulis. The sequence continues at coordinate 469,631,682 of CM076584.1, read as the reverse complement.
CTCTAGAGGGCTTCAGAAATTACACAGAGGGTCTCCAGGGCCAGCGTAAGGCCTGCATCACCCTCTTAGGGGTTACACAGTCCCTCTCTGGGCAACACAGTGGCATTCTGAGGCTAGCAGGGCTGACGCTGGGGCCTCAGGGGCAGTGCTAGGGGTTCTAGGGCCAGATCCGAGCTGGGTCTTGTAAATCCTGTTTGAGGGTGTGGATTAGTCAGATATTTGGTTCTAGATCTACAGGTTAGCTGCAGATTTGATTTCTTTTATTCTCTGTAAGGTTTTCCAGATCTGGAACCCAGATTTACTGTACTCAGAATATATTTAATAAAATAAACCCTCATATCTGCTGCACCGGTTTTCCCGCTTTGGGTTTTTCTGGGGACTTATGTCCAAAAATCCATGTGTCACTTTGTTGGATAAACATATTATTCAGTAAATGATCTGCATGTGTAGACTGTAGTTGTGTTTATTTCGGTATTTTCTGAATCTAATTTCTGGAAATAACTTGTAATATTTTAAATCAAGTAGGAGAAATAAACCATGACACTGCAATAGAATTTTCACATGAAGAAGTCGGCCTACATACACTTGATCACATCATCCTAAAAGAGACAATCTATATATATAATAGGACTGCGACCTCATTTGAGATCAACCAATTCGGACATCTCTGAAATAACACAGTGCATATTTCAGTGTGGATCTTGTTATTCATTAGTAATTTTTACTATCTTTAGATGACTATTGGATGGTTCTAGATTTCTAAAAACAAAATTCCTTGAATATTGTGAGTTTTAGAAATCTCACTGCCTTCATTATCCTTATAGAAAATTTTTCACTATTCTACTAGTTTGCCATTTCATGGTCACCCTGTTGCTCCTAAAAAAACCTTTATGGATTTGTACTTCTCATCTTCTTCCTGCTTCTTGCCTATAACCTCATTGCCCTTGTTTTTCCTTGTCAAATAGACCCCATCCTCCATCTAGGGTTTCCTAGTGTTGACTCATCCTCATACCTCTTTGAGCACAATAAGCCATGACAACACTCTGTTTTTACTTGAAGATCCCTAAGCCAAACATCAGTCAAAGATCAGGTCAAAGGACCCTCCCACTAGGTCATTAAGGTTTTCATGTCTAAGGCCATCCATGGATGTTTCAGGTACTGCTTTTTCTTTGCTAGAATATGGCTCAGGTGTAAAAGAAGGTCAGCACATGGTTATTCAAGAAAGACCTAAAGAGTTTCTAAAGAAGACTACCTTCAGTTCAAAGTCTGCACATAAGGAAAATGGACAAGCTTTGGCACTTCTACAGGAGTGTTGAAAAGTCCATCAGCAGAAAGTACTGATAAGGTAGATGGTCTACTCCTAAATAAAGACAACTTACAACAAGGGAGAGGAGGAAAACTTGGTCTTGAGGAGAACTGAGGTTTTGAACTTGATAGTCCAGTTGAGTGCCAAAACAGTGACCCCTTGCAGAAAATGACATGGAGGAAGCACTAAACCCTAATTTCCTCTTCCACTAGGCTAGGGTTTGCTATGGAAAAGAGGCATAGGAGCAGAAGATCCATATGATATGTCATATCAGCAAGTATGAAGCCATACCAACTCATAAACATCATGCCTCCATCATTTTCCAGGAATTCATTCCAAGAGCCAAGCCATTTGTCACTCATAGGGCCAGTTTTGCTTCAAACTGTGTTTCTGACCAAACATAGATGAATTTGACAAAAGTGAGAGAGAGTTTTTTGTCCATCATAGGTCCAAGAAGAAAAACCTCCTTCAGATTTTACACACGTGTCATGGTTTTAGAGCAATGTCAAAAATACAGGTGTCACGGGAGAATCGCTGCACTTCTGGAGTGACCTTGGGAAAATCAAGTTTTCTCATAGCTAGAGTGTCCAAATGAATTTCTTGATGAGTCAAATGACAACTAGACTGAAAGAGCTTTCCAATGAGCTATCATGAGCTCAATTTGGAGTTGAGGAAGGTCTCCAAAAGTTTCCTACACCAGCACTCCGCATTTCTGCACCATCATTCAGCACTTTTTGACCAGTCTTGGGAGAATCAATTTTTGACATGTCAAATCAACTCCAATTAGCAAACAAAAGGTAGATTTGGAAGGTAGACAGGATAAGCTTTCCAACGAGCTATCATGGGCCCAATTTGGACACCGGGAAGGCCTCCAAATGCCCTCTACAAAAAGGCGCTACGCGCCTGAGATTGAGCGTTGCGCCCTTGGCCAGGAGGGCTTTCTAAGCCATTTGACCACTCAAAACACCTCTGATCACCTTTAAACCTTTGCCAAAGGTCTTCTAAGCACATCAAGGGGTAAGTACATATTATACACTCATCTCCAAGCATTTTGATGATTTGTAATTAAAATAAGTTGAACCCTAAAAAGAAACCCTAGGCTTGAACTTAAAATCACTGTTTAAACTTTTCTTCATCTGCCTGCAAAGTGAATCAGTCATAAATAGAAGGATTACATTGTTGGAGGTTGTTCATTCACCTAAGTTGTCCCTACACCCATTCCATTCATTAAATCAGTCCCTCCACTTGGAAAGGCTAACATTCCATTGCCATCCTTCATCTCAATTTGACATCAACCCAAAAGTGTTTTAAAACAAAGTTTAAACATGTTAGCAGAGGGTTGCCATTGAGTTGTTTTGACCCCTCACTCATTCTCATACACCTATACCCTCACTCACTCATCTCATTCACTTGCAAAGCTCCCTTTTTCATCACCATCCACTCACATACCTTCACCTCATAATGATCCTCCTTCATCACCCTCTCACAATCCCTCACCATCATCTCATGGTACTAGTGCATCAAACAGTAAGGGAGATGGCAATGAGGAATCAAAAAATGAGGAAGAAAACAGTGAGGCAAATGTAAATGAGGCAGATGCCAATGAGGAAGAAAACAATGAGAAATCAATCAGTGAGGAAAGGAGCAGTGAGGCACATATCAGTGAAGCAGATGGCAATGAGGCACATATCAGTGAGGCAGAGAGTAGTAAGGATGATGACAGTGGGTCAAAGAGCAATGATGCAAGTGGCAGTGAAACAGATGACACTGAGATGGCTGACATTCAACCTTTTCCTTTGACCTACCAGAGGGGAAATAGGCATGTGTTTGCTGCCCTTAAGAGGCAAGGGGCCATGCCTTCTACATCAACCAAACAGCTTGACAAAGGTAAGGAAAAGGTCATTGATGAAGAAGAAGAAGACAAGCATGAAACTGGACAAGAGTTTCAGCTAGATGAGGTCTTGGGTGTTTTTTATGAGAGTGAAGATGAGGAAGGGCAGCTTTCTAGGAGAAGGCCAAGAACAATAGGGTTGAGGAAGGCCTTAGCCCGAGAGAGAGAGTAAGAGAGCCAATATACACCTAGAAGATCAACTAGAGAAAGCCAAAAGAAACATTGACCTTCAGAAGAAGATGGCAAGGCATTATGCCTTAAGGAACAAAATTGCAAGGGCCAAGCTCAAAAGAGCCCTTGCTAAAATTCAAGCTCTAAAAAAGGCTAAGGACAAAGAAAAACTTGACATCTTTGCTGATGCATCCTTACAGGCATCCCAAACATAATCAGCAAGACAAATCCAAATTTCGGCTCATTTTTGAAGATTTTGAGTTTTTGACTGTTTTGAAGGGCCAAGGGCGCAGGGCCACTGGCGCTGCGCCCTTTTTTGGGGCACCCAATGGAGGAATGGCTTACATTTTCATGTTTGTCATGCCAAGGAGATCACTCACACAAAATTTCAGCTCATTTGGAGCAAAATTGGTCCTCCAAAAGTGCCAAAAACACCCAAAAAATCACCTTTCTACCCTATTTTCAGAGCTGGCGCTGTACCCTGAGCAGTCTTGAGAGAATGAGTTTTTGAGCATGCAAATGGACACCAAATGGAAAACTAAAGGTAGATTTGGAAACTAAACAGGACAGGCTTTCCAATGAGCTATCATGGAGCTCATTTGGACACCGAGAAGGCCTCCAAATCTCAGCTGCAAAAAGACCAATTTTTCCAGATTTGGCGCTACGCCCTTGAACCTCAGTGCTGTGCCCTTGCCAAAAAGTCAACAAAACACACTTGGAGATGTTTTGAAAGTTATTGAGAAGCCTCAAAGTCAGTTTTTTGCCAAAATTAGTTGAGGAGTTATTGTTAGGGGTTATTTTTGCATTTATTGAGTTAGGATATCTGTTCCTTGGGCCTTGCATGGTCTCATAGGACAAAAATGGCATTTATGATGTAATTAATGACATTTGCAACCCTAGCTAGGGTTTTGACCTTCCTTTGCAAGTTAAATACTGCATGGAGGCCTCATTGTAGTTGGTTGATTATTGAGAAGAATATCATAGACTTGAAGTTGAGGAGAAATTGGCTTTGGATTTTGTGGATGTCTTGATTTGCATGACAATGGAGCAAGCACACTTGTAGGATTCATGAACATAGTTAATGGTGATGTCTCTCTTATTTAGTATTTGTCTTCTTATGTTTTACATATTGTCCATCTTTCTCATGCAATAGAACAGAAAGTTTAGGTTGAGAAATGTTGTTTAGAGGCACCTTAGCTCTGTCTGCTTCTTATTGCTTGTATGTTTTCCTCTGCTAGGTCAGATTAGAGAATTCTTAAATGCTCTCTAGTTCCACTTAGCTTGTTTATCTTAAGAATGATTTAATGGAGTCAATGTCAAAGTAGTTTATGGTTAGCCCTGCCCTTTGATGTAACTTAAACATTGTTTTTGAGGTCTTTTCTTTGAAGTATTGCTAATTAGGGCTGGCTGAAGAGGTTTATGATTTGCCCAGCCCTTTTGTTCATCTTAATGGTTGCTTTGAAGGTCTTTGTAGTTTGATTAAGGAAATTAGGAGTTCCCCACTCTTTGATCTTTACTATATGTCATCTTAAATGTTTTCTTTGCATGAAGGTGAAATCACTAGAGGACTTACAATTTTCTTGCTCTCTATGGTTCACTGGATTGTTGTCTTAATGTTTACTTGCTAGGGTTTAGTCAAAAAAGTTATTGGTATGCCATGTCTTTGGCTACTTCTTTATGCATAGTGTTCTTAAAGACTTCTCTTGTTATAGTACATGTTAAAGGATTCTTAACTACCCTTTAAACCGACTAATCTCACAATTTAATGTTCACTTCACTCACATAAGCTTTTAGAGCCATTTGGCTTTGTTAGACTTGCCCTGTGATATACCCTTGACCTATTGTTGTACTTTTCAAGACCTTTTGCAGACTCCATAGCCCAATGGTTTAAACCTCTCTCACTCTATCTATTCTGCTTGACAACCCACCCAACCAAACAAACAAACAAACAAACCCTATCCTTATAACTAGCCTAAAATCAAAACCCTAAAATTATACAAGTTACATCTTTCACACAAATATAGAGAGAGCCCTCCCTGAGTCCAGGAAGACTAGGTCCTAGGGCTCCAAAGATTGGTTTGATGTTACCCTTGTTCAATTTGGTCTTGCCAATCTGACAAATTACAGGGACCTAACAGATCTCAGTGCGGATTTCAATACATAAGTTAAGGGTTATATAACAAGAAAGGAGGTCACAGTTTTCGGATATATCACCTCTACATTTTCTATGTAGACCGAAGTAAACTTCCGTATTACCACAGCTCAGTTAAGGGTGCAATCAAGTGCAAATCAGTGCTGGAAGATAGTCGAGGTTAGGAAATAGTTGAAGACCGAAAGAGAAGCCTATAGGAGTGTGTCAAAAAGTGAAGGACTAAGAGACCAAGACTCTCTTAGTGACGATGTTGGACAGTGCAAGAAAGAAGGACAACGCATGAAGGGATAGTGACAAGTATCTTGAGTAATTTTGTATTAAAGTCTTTTGTCAAGGGTCTTGGTATTCTCAATTAAAACATCTATAAGAAGAGATATGTGGGTTTTCCCCTCAAGAGGAGGGGTTTTGGCCCTGGCTTATAGCCTACATGTTGTGCCATTGTTCTTATTGTATTGGTAACTGTTTATGTATTGCTTATCGTCACAACAATAATCAAAGAGATAGAAGCTACAGTATAATACAAGCAGTTATCTAGTTGGAGAATTGAATTAAACACTGCACTATTGAATTCTCAACAGATAGTAGGTCCAAGGTACATCCTTTGAATGGGGGTGGCAAGTGACAAATAAGTGAAACAAAGCAAGGAAAGAGAGGGGCAATCCTGGGCCACATATCAGGGCATAGGGGCAGCCAGATAAGGGGAAGCCCTCACTAGGGTATATAATGTGTAGGAGGGAGGAATCATGGTACATGAGGTGTCTCGGCCTTGATTTTTCCACCCTTCTTTATATGCCTTTCGCCTCTGATGAATTTTCTTTAATTAACTGCTCAAGGCTCAAGGATGAAAGGATGATGTGTCAGATATCGCAGTGATTACCCCCTTTAAGGTAGGGCGATTCATTGCCCTCCAGGGGGTGGGACAATCATGGGTTCCTGTATGACAAAGGAGGCTCATCTAGGGTCTATGGAACCAGGGTGATGTCCATGGGTAAGGGGCAAAGCTCATGCATTGGCTTTTACCCACGTGCTAAATACTTTTGTCCCGACCATCTTTTGCATTTTGTGGTACAATTTCTTGTTAAATGTGGCCAATTATGCTTTTTCTTTTTCTTTTAGTTTCTTCAACCTCATGGTCAAAAACTTGGGTACCCCGCGTAGAGATGCAAGGACCCCTCTGAAAGGTGCAAAGGAAGCTCCCACTGTCGGTGGTGGTGGTGGTCCCCTCTCCGTGTGTACTGCGTTGTCATCTCCACCCACCTCTAAATACGCATCATCCTCTATGTCACTGTCAGAAAAGACCTCAATGTAGTGGGCCTTGCCTAGTGCCCATGCTTCCTGACAGGTAGAGCACAACTTCCTCCTTGGGAGGTCTCTCTGGGTCTCCTCATCCATCTGTCCATGCCCCTGATTGGCTCTCGGTGATGGAGCCCTGGTATCTCTTCCCCTCTGCTGGAAATCCTGTCTAGTTGGTAGTGGTGCTCTAGCTCTAGGTAGGGCATCGTGTAGATTTGGGCTCTCCCTACCGCATCCTGCAAAGTAGTGGGCCTGTTGGACCTCACCAATCCCTGCAATGGCTCTGCCAGCCCCTCTACAAACATGTAGATCCTCCTAGCCTCCGATAAATCTGGCACCATCACTGACAACCTCGGAAACTCTGAAATATATGCCTCAGCACTCCCAGTCTGCTTGAGCCTTCTCAGCTCCCCAAAGTACTCCTCAGGATCTTTCCTCTCAAAAATCTCCAACACCATCCTGGTGAAATCCTCATAAGAGGTCACTCCTGCATGTCCCATCGTGATTAGCCCATGGAACCACCAGTCATGAGCTTCCCCCTCCAGATGTAGCATGGCAATTTTGATTGCCTCTCCCTCTGTCATCTAATTTAGCAGGAAGTAAACATCCAGTTTCTCTACCCACACTTTGGTTGAGCTCTTAGAAAAGCCATCAAAAGTTGGGAGAAACAGCCTCCCCACAGTACACTGCAAATTTGTCCCCTTCGTGTAGCCTCCGCTACTCTATCCCTTGGGCCTATTATTGCCAGTCAGCTGGAAAAAGTCCCTGAAAGTGATTGCTTTCCCAAAATCAGGTCCATAGGACTGATACTCCAAGAAATAGTCGCCATAAGGCATCTTCTCCTTCAATGGTTTCCCACTAGCTCCAGAGGTCAAGAATGTGGGAATGGTGGATCTAGGGGGTGTATTGGGAATAAGGGGCATGTTGTGGTTAAGAAATGCATGATGCTATGAAGTGTTGGAGCCTTCACCCAATTGGAAGTCCCCTTGAACTCATTTATGTGAAAGTTTCAAAACAGAAACCCTACTGCAGTGTCTAGATCTACTTCGCCTACTTGTTTAATTAACTTAACAAGTTATTTATCTGAAGTATTCAAAAAAACATTAAAGCAAACACAAACTGCAGCCTACACTGCAAACTCGCTTTGAATTCCTCAGCAAACCTCACCCCAGAAATTCGACTTAGCTTCAGTGCTCTGCCTATGTCTTTGTCCTCCAACTGACCCCAAGCCCTTCTCTTATACTTTTTCTCGTTGGGAAACCAACAACCGTGATCTAATCTCTAATTGACGGCTCAGATTAAAAAATTGCTTAATCCACGTCACTTAGAACATTTCATCACATGTGTTGAATTAATTCACTTTAATTTTTCTAATTCCCTAAGTTAGACTTAGGGTTCTCATTAAAAAATAATAATTATTTGAATATCTCATACACTAGATGAAATTTCTCAAAATGCTTTCTGGGCTTTGGAGATCTCGTGTGTCTTAGCCCCTCCACAAAATTTCGGAGTTAGAGCACACCCGATGCTACCCAAAATCTCAACACTCCCTCTTAGCGAGGAGTGTGCTCTAGAATACACCCACACTGAAGTATTGCCTGGTCTCGGCATCAGTCTCTACGCTGATGATGCTTGGCCTGCTGCCCTCCATCCACTGCGTTGCTGCCCATGTCACTACCATTGACACTGTTGCATCTGTACTGCAGCTCCCTCTCAAATTGTTGCATCGTGCTGCTAACTACTGCACTGCAACTCAGTTTCTGAGAAGTAAGCAACTGAAGGACCCCTGCCCAATCACTGAAAAACAAGTCAGTCGGGCTGCATCTCATCACTAAAGCTCCCTCGGCTGTCGCGCTTCACTGTCTCTCTGAAGCCAGTTCGCTTCTGCTACTCTGCAGTACGTAAGCATTGCCCCTCTGCGTTGTTGCTTCCACGTTGTTGTTGCCTTTGCACTGTGTTGCTCTCATCTACAGCGTCCCAGCACTACCCTCTGCTTCATTGTCATCCTCTGCACCCACTGCTCCAGTCATCCCCGCTATTGTCTTAAGGCTCCCATAGCATGTATATGATCCAAGAGTCTGGGCACCTCAAGGATCCTTCCTCTCCGTCTGTAGCTACTCTACAGATCAATGTCGCCCCACCTCTTCTCTCGAGGCACATGAGCGCTCATAGCCACATCATCCCCACTACCACTGTCCCCTCTAGTTGTTGCTACCTTGGAATCAAAAGATCCCTTGTCCTTCTTCTTAGGACAAGTGTTGGCGAAGTGTCCAAGTTCGCCACAATTAAAGCACCGGACCTTTGATCGGTCCCTCTTCTCGTGTGTCTTAGCCCCTCCACAAAATTTCAGAGTTAGAGCACACCCGATGCTACCCAAAATCTCAACACTCCCTCTTAGCGAGGAGTGTGCTCTAGAATACACCCACACTGAAGTATTGCCTGGTCTCGGCATCAGTCTCTACGCTGATGATGCTTGGCCTGCTGCCCTCCATCCATTGCGTTGCTGCCCATGTCACTACCATTGACACTGTTGCATCTGTACTGCAGCTCCCTCTCAAATTATTGCATCGTGCTGCTAACTACTGCACTGCAACTCAGTTTCTGAGAAGTAAGCAACTGAAGGACCCTTGCCCAATCACTGAAAAACAAGTCAATCGGGCTGCATCTCATCACTGAAGCTCCCTCGGCTGTCGCGCTTCACTGTCTCTCTGAAGCCAGTTCGCTTCTGCTACTCTGCAGTACATAAGCATTGCCCCTCTGCGTTGTTGCTTCCACGTTGTTGTTGCCTTTGCACTGTGTTGCTCTCATCTACAGCGTCCCAGCACTACCCTCTGCTTCATTGTCATCCTCTGCACCCACTGCTCCAGTCATCCCCGCTATTGTCTTAAGGCTCCCATAGCATGTATATGATCCAAGAGTCTGGGCACCTCAAGGATCCTTCCTCTCCATCTGTAGCTACTCTACAGATCAATGTCACCCCACCTCTTCTCTCAAGGCGCATGAGCGCTCATAGCCACATCATCCCCACTACCACTGTCCCCTCTAGCTGTTGCTACCTTGGAATCAAAAGATCCCTTGTCCTTCTTCTTAGGACAAGTGTTGGCGAAGTGTCCAAGTTCGCCACAATTAAAGCACCGGACCTTTGATGGGTCCCTCTTCTTCTTCCCTTGTTGTCGTCGTTCCTTTGATGCAAGAGTTGCATCCACTCCCTCCTCCTTCTTCACTTTGCTACTTCGGGTGTTGAATTCCTTCTTGGTCATCTATCGGATCTCCTCCTGTCTAAAGATGGCCCACATGTCACCCCAATTGGGAGGTTGTGCTCTACCCAAAATGCTTTGGACAAAGGTATCCCACTCGTCAGTGACAGCATTCAGGGTTGTCCTTACTAAGATTCCCTCATCCAGAGTTGACCCCATGGCAATTAGTTGATCTCGGATAGTCTACAGTTTGGAAAGGAATGGATCGATCTCTTCCCCTTTGTGCATTTGGAACATCCTCCTCTGGTTCTCCAGAAGCATCTTACGTTGGACGGAGCTCCTTTGATACAGCATGGTCAGAGATGTCCATACCTCATTTGTCGTCTTCTTTTTGGCAATGTGTGGGACCACGTGATCCTTCACCCCATCCATGATCAAGTGCTTTGTCCGCACCTGATTCTCGTTAAACTTCTTCAGAGCGTCTGCATCGGTTGGCACAGCTAAGACATTTTCCGCGTGGTCTCTGATGCAGTACTCCTCCAGGACTGACAGGATTCTAGCTTTCCAGATCGCGAAGTTAGACACACCATCCAACCTATCATGATCACGCAGTCCGTACAGGGCCATCTAGCTCAAATCTATCGAAACAAGTACTCCTCTCCCTCTTCCTGCTGCAACACTCAACAGAAAACTGGATCTGGGTTTCTTAGCGATAGAAACCCTCTATAGTAGTTGCTCCCTCTAACAACTAATTTCCCTCCTGGAAATCCTCCGCCAAAACAATTGAATCAGTCCTCTACGACCACCCTCCTGATCGAATCTCAAATCTGTTGAACGACTGTTCCCCTCCCGCTATTGTCACCTTTGCTAGGCACTGTTCTGCACTGACATAACCTGTGCCACACCAGCAACTTCTGAAGATCTAAAGCTCTGCTTCCAGACTTTGGCAAACTGCACAACAATCTCCATGCGGACTACGTCCCTCTGGCTGGCCTCTGCGTGAGCAGACTGGCTCCGAGCCTCTATGCAGCACAAGCTGCTCCTGCGTCACTCTGGAAGGCTTTGCGCTGCCTTTGCATCACTCAGATGGCTCTGAGTCAGCCTGGCTGGCCTGCGTCCCTCCTGGTGCTGCGCTGCCCTCTTCTGGATCTCTGCTGCTTTAGCTGCCCTCTCTGCAATAATTTTCTTCAGTCGCTCTGCTGGTGGATCAGCCTGATCTGCAATACTCTTATACCATGTGAAAGTTTCAAAACAGAAACCCTACTGCAATGTCTAGATCTACTTTGCCTACTTGTTTAATTAACTTAACAAGTTATTTATTTGAAGTATTCAGAAAAACATTAAAGCAGACACAAATTGTAGCGTACACATCTACAGATCATTTACTGAACAATACGCACATGTAACAAGATTACACAGATTTTTCAGACAAATGTCCCCGGAAAAACCCAATGCGGAAAAGTCGATGCAACAGCTCTAGAGGGTTTTATTATTATGCATAATCTAAATACAACAATCTGGGCACCAGAAATGGTTGGCCCTACATAGAAATTACACGGCAGAAGTACCTTTAACTCGGGAATAGAAAATATGGCTGAATCACACCCTCAATCAAGATTTACAGATAACGAGCCCTTTATGTCCCAGTGGAACCCTCAGCGTTGCCTCTGCAACCTCTGCATTAACCCTCACTGGCTAGCGTCCCCACTGCGTCACCTTCACTAGTATTGCGCTGCCCTGGTTGGGCTTGCGTCACCCTAGTTAGGGCTGCGTTGCCCCTGCGTTGCGCTGGCTGGGTCTGCATCACCCTGGTTGGGCTTATGGAACCTCTACGCAGTCCTCTGTGTGGTGTTGGTTGAACTGCGTCCTCCTGGTTGGCTCTGCGCTGTCTGGTACTAGCTACCTCTCTGCTGTTGTATTTTCCACCTTGGATCAGATCATCCCTTGACGATCTTTGCCCCTCACTGCACTACAAACTCGCTTCGAATTCCTCAACAAACCCCGCCCCAGAAATTCAACTTAGCTTCAGTGCTCTGCCTATGTGCTTGTCCTCCAATTCACCCCAAGCCCTTCTCTTATATTTTTTCTCGTTGGGAAACCAACGGCCATGATCTAATCTCTAATCGACGGCTCAGATTAAAATATTGCTTGATCCACGTCACTGAGAACATTTCATCACATGTGTTTAATTAATTCACTTTAATTTTTCTAATTCCCTAAGTTAGACTCAGGGTCCTCATTAAAAAAAATTAATTATTTGAATATCTCATACACTAGATGAAATTTCTCCAAACACTTTCTAGGTTTTGGAGAGCTCGTGTGTCTTAGCTCCTCCACAAAATTTCAGAGCTAGAGCACACCCGATGCTACCCAAAATCTCAACACTTTACCATTGTTGTCGCTGCCATTCTATTAACTCAATTCATCAATGCTCTTGGACAGGTCTTGTACTGCCTTCAACAAGTGATGAGCAAACTCCTCATCCTTACTCCTTTTGTCTCCCTCATTGTCCCACATGTTTGTTTCCACAACCTCCGATTCAGTTATCACAGGATCTGGGGTAATCTGCAACTGCCTTTCTCTGCTACTATATCTCTATCTCTGGTAAGTCACGTTTTGCCTATCCTTTAGTGTCATAGACCGTGTTGCTCCCACAAGCTGAGCCAAGTCTATGAGCTCTGATACCACTGTAATATTCCTAGGGAATTTTTACAGTCAATAACAAAGCATGCATAGACATAAAAACCACAAAAAGCAAAACACATAAATCAATCCATGTAATTGCACCAAACACTGCATTGTTGAGCCATTTTATTAATAAATATGAGGGTACACTGTGGTGTTGGAAAGAATGCACCTGGGCTTGCACAAGGCAAGCTAGCAAAGCCCAAGTGAAAGTTATGAAGTCCCCCTCTGATCTGTTGTTTCTCTCTCCTGGATCTGTGCTGAATTGCCTAGAAAATACGTTGTTGGCTGCAAAGAACTGTTGTTAGGCCCTCCTTGGATGCTCAAAAAATTCCAGGAAATTAATCCGGGCCTCTCCACCAAATACCCAGAATAACCCCCAAAGGAATTGGCCAATGCTTGACCTTGGAATTTCGGCCCTATTTTCCCTCTATGTGGCTCTCTTACTGGGTAATTCGACCCACCAAACAATCCTGCTGCAAAAATCCCCAAAAATGGTTGCAATCTCCCTCAAAGCACTTCCTCGAACTCCAGAAGTTTCAGACCCAAACTCCCTTCTCTCCTCAACACCCAAATGTGGCTCATCCAAGGACTGCACTGCTATTGCTGGAAACTTCCCCAAACTCGCAATCTCTACTCCTAGGTCGAAATGGAATAGGTGAGACTCCGTCCTTGGGCTAGCATTCGAAGTCCACCGAAGCAAGGGTTGAGATTTCCGCTAAGAAACATTCGTGTGTTGAACAGCACTTGTAAACTTGGCTTCAACTCAAGTGTGCTTGTCTAAGACAATTTCTGAAATGATCATGAATGACAAAATGAGTTCCTTTCCTTCCTTTTTGTCAAAGTGCCTCCAAAATTCCCATGTGGGTCCAGCTCGATCTCTCCCCTCCAATCTCGCAGCAATGAGTGTATATTCCTCGTGTGGGTCGTATTTCTCTATGGGTGGCCCCTACGCTCCACTAGAGCCACAATATTTCCCCTCCAACTCTAATGTTTGGGCTGGCTTTGATCAAAAATACATGTGGGGCCTCTAAACCCACATTTCCTAAGTGCAAACATGAATTAAAATAAAATGGCCAAAATTGATATCTCACTTACTAATAATGCTAAGTGGGAATATTGTTGAGAAATCTAGAGGTAGCTAGATTAAGTGATTTCTCTTCCTTTGATAATTGCTTGTGATATCTTTTTACTTTTACTTAATTAACTTCTTTTTCAACTTGATTTTATTGTGTTTATATCATCAAACAACTACCAAACAATAAAGAACAATGAGACAAGAGGACACAAGATATAGGCGATCAACCAGGGCCAAAACCTCTCCACTTGAGAGGAAAACCCGCAAGAATTCTTCTTTTCTTATAGAATCTTCAATTGACGAATTCCAAGACCTATGACCCTTAACCAGGACTCCTCCAAGACCAAGTCAACCTTCCTTGATTTCCACAACTTTCAGCAACCAACTTTGACCTTCCTGCAACTTCAACCCCCAACAACAATTTTTGCAACTTTGACCTAGTTGATTCACAACTTCGACCTTGATGCAGCTTCACAATTTCAACCTTTCAGTTTCACAACTTCGACCTAGAAGCAGCTTCACAACTTTGACCTTGTAGCTTCACAGTTTTGACCTAAAAGCAGCTTCACAGCTTCGATGCAGCTTCACAACTTTGATGCAGCTTCAGAATTTCATCTTGCCCAGTAACTGTAGAAACCCTAACAAAAAGAGAGAGAGATAGACCGAAAACTTCGATCTTTTCTTCTTCTTCTTCGTCCTTTTCCAGCTTCTATCTTGAGGAGATCGAACTTGCTTGTGTGTGTCGACAAATGAGGTCGAGTTCCTTCTTATATATAGGCTTTTGAGAAGTACAAATTGCTTTCTTTGGGCCGACTTGTTCCTTCATGTAGGCCGACTTGTCCCTTCATGTAGGCCAACTTGATCTTTGTGCCATGGCAAGGTCTTGGAGGTCTTGACTCTTTTGACTCTTTTTTGACTCAAAAAAAATTTCCTTAACAATATGTAGCATGCCCAAATGGGTCTTTAATACATGACAATGACTCAATTAACTTTATGACAGACCTAGAAGCACTCAATGGGTGCTTGACCTAAAAAAAAAATTCCCTTGAGCATGAAACCCATGCCTGAAGAATAGCAATAATAAATGTATTTTTCTCTTTTCATTATATACATAAAATCATATGAAGACCGAACCTGGTTACATATTTCAACAAATATCACACCAAACAAGGATCAAAGCGTTAGAGAACTCGCTGCTCAAACAAAGATTGTCATCGCAGAACTTTGTTTCCCAAACAGAGATTGATAATTAGAGCTTTCCTGTGCCAAAACAAAAGAAGTGAAATAGAAAATGTGTCAACTACGGTGGAATCTTTCACCACCGAAATTGACAAGGAGAAATGGGTCTTAAACCCTCAAAGCTAATGCTTATTAGTTTCTGTAGCATCGGATGTGTTCTAGCCACGAAATTTGGTGGAGAGGCTAGAATACATGAGATCTCCAAACCCCAGAAATTGTTTCTGGAAATTCCACCTAGAAATGACTTTATTAGATTATTAGTCGATTTTTAAATACTTCCTAAGTCTAAACTTAGGGAATATGGCTAATTAATCAAAATTAATTAAGTCAAGGTGTAAATCATCTAGAAACTCACACAAATCGACTCCAAGATGATCTTAGCCATTGATTAAGTTTTAATCTTAGTCGTTGGTGCTCCAAGAGTGGATTATAAGAGGAAGTCGATGGACACTTGGAGAAGATACACTAGAACACCAGAAATTCAATTTCCTTGACAAATCGATTTCTAGAGTAGCAACAGTCAGTTGTTGGAGAGCCAGAGATTGAGGTCGTGAGTGAGGGGCAGGGAGAGTGATCCAGAGGAAGTTTTCCAAATTCGGAGAGGCAGCAGCAAGGGGCCAAGTTAATTCCAATGAGGCAGCACAGAAGACTGCACAGTTGCTTCAGAGAAGCAATTTGATTTAGCTGGAGAGAAATTCATTTTCAGTTCCAAAGGTCTGGCAGAGGGTCCGAAGCGTCGAAGAAGTTATTTTCTCCACAGAGATAGGTAAAACAACTTCATCAGAGGCAGTTCAGAGGCTAAACGTTATAGGGTCTGCGCAGAGATAGCGCAGAGGCTAACGCAAAGGCACCGAGAGGACGAGTTTCTGAAGAGAAGTTGTGTCGGGTTTGCTTGTGGAAGAAGGGTAATTCTCTTAAATAATTTTGCCAGATTTTCTTCTTGTTTGGATTGCCAGTTGGGCATCCATAGATTGTACTCAGAATTCACTGCTGCATAATAATAAAAAGCCTCATTGTTGCACCAGTTTTCCCACATTGGGTTTTTTCGGGACATTTGTCCAAAAATAATGGTGTCAATTTTGTGTGTGTGTGTGTGCTATAGTATTTTCTCAGTTTCCAGCACTATTATTTTTTCGAAGTTTTATTTGTGAAGGTTGAAGTGTGTTTATTTCGATGTTGTCGTAGCAATAAACTGAATAATTAATTTATCAGTTAGAAGAAATAATACCAGTTGTTGCAATAGGATTTTAGTTTTATGAAATTTTCACATGGTATCCAAGCGTAAGTGATCAGCCGGGAAGCTCAAAAGTGGAGGGAAGAATTTCACTGCTCAAAGGGAGCAGCGGGCCGAAACACTTGAGACAGTGCAGTTCCTTGACAAGCAGGCCGAGTTGCTAGGGAAGCAGTTCAATTTTCAGTTGCAAGGTAGCAGAAAAGTCGAGTTGCACAGGTTGGTGATTCCAACAGTCAGAGGGAGCAACTGAAGCTCAGATTTTCACTGAGTAGATTCCATGGTTGGACGCAGAGGGTTTTGCAGCAGCAAAACTAACGTCGGGTGGAAGAGAAAGGCACACAGAGCAAAGGGAAATTTTCTCTCAGGGAACTTCGAGTCTCAGAGTTCAATTTTTCCTTGTATATTTGCAGTAGTTGTGAGCAGATCTTCACATTCCAAAAGGGAGTGAGAGTAGCAAAGCAGCAGTCGAGCAGAAGGAAAGAAAGGGCTTCCGACAATCTTTGAGATGGCCACTGCAGGGCTTAGAGATCAAGATAGGTTGGATGGATCATCCAACTATGTCATCCGAAAGACCAGGATATCCTTCCTTCTAGATGAATATGGCCTGAAAGCCTACATAGACAATGTGGTGGCAGTTCCCCAAGATGCAAATCAGCTCAAGGAATACAGGAAGGAGATGATGAAGGCAAAGCGGTTGATCCTGGATGGAGTATGGGACCATATAGTCTCACATATAGCGGCCAAGGGAACGGCCAAAGAGATGTGAGGTGCTCTCTCCACGCTATACCAGGGTACCTTACAGCAGCGAAAGATGATCCTAGAAGAAAAGTTGAGATGCATCAGGATGCAGAAAGGGGAAGGCATAGACCCTTTCCTCACTAGGATTCAGGAGGTCCGAGACCATCTTGCAGCTATTGGGGCAGCGCCTCAACTATTAGAGCTAGTACGGTTGGCACTAAACAGTGTCTTGGAGGATTGGCAGGTCTTTGTCCAAAACATATTGGGCAGAGGGACAGAATGTGTGCTGACCTACAGTAGGAGGAGTTGAAGCGAGATCTGTTAAAGAGCTCCATCAATGGCAACAGTAGCAGCGGATCGAAGGTAGTGAAGGAGGAGTAGAATGTGGCCCTAGCATCCAAGGGTTCCAATCAGGGACAGGGGGAACAGAGAAAGAAGAAGAAAGACCTGTCAAAGGTCAAGTGCTTCAAGTGTGATGAGCTCGGTCACTACAGCACGCAATGTCCTCTCAAGAAGAAGGGCAAGTCGGAGAAGCAAGACCAGCAGGAAGCTTCAGCAGAGATCGACAGGTTGACCTCCAAGTTGGAGGAAGAGTTCGTGATGATGGCAACCATACCTCCAGGAGTGAGGTGGGGTGATTTGGAGTTGTAGCCCTAGAGAGCTACAGATTTGGGTAGGGTCCACTGAGGAGTACACCTCATGGATCATTCCCTTGCTAAAGAGATTGTAAATTTCTGAACATGTTCTATGCCATTTCTGATTAGGGCACAAAACACTGAAGCAGATAGAACAAATAAATCGATCGATGGAAGACAAGCCAACAATAGAAAAAGAAGAAGAATGATGGCGTTACAGCGATCAGCAAGATGCTTCAACCAACAAAGTCTCCAATAGGTCATTCAGCCAAGCGTGTCACACAGCCCTAAAACGCTACATCAGGAAGCCCTAATTCAGCTCCATGAGAAAGCCCTAACACAGATGCACCAAGAAGGGAGAAGATAATTTCCTCCACACAATGTGTGTGAAATGATCTCCAAAACTCTCCTATTTATAATCATCTATGGGGGTGTGTGACACATCCTTTAAGACATTTAAGTCTATATTATATTCCAGACCAACGTAGCACATAAGTGGAATAAATTCAAAATACATGTTCTGCTCATCCGATCGAGATGATCTTTAGATCAATCTTACACCTCTCTGAAAGAGGAATCCAATAAAAATATTGGGATCATCATCTAAGCAGTACAACCCAGAGTTTGGACTTGGTTGCCCAAAATTTACACTCCCTCTCAACTAGGGAGAACTCTGTCCACTTGTGTAATCCAAACATCGTGCGTCATCCCGCCGTAACGTGGTTTACTGGCATCTTTATTTCAAACGGTGAGTCACAAAGACATCACATTCGGCTGACCCAAAGTCAGCTCAGAGGTTAAAACCCCTCCAGAACTCAAAAGAGTCTCATACTAACCCGAAGTTAGTTTAACTGACCCGAAGTCAGTTCGAGGTCCCAGACCCCACTTCACTTGATCCCCGATCAAGTCATTGGACACATGTCATCCTATCATAGAGAGTACAGCAATCCCCGATGCATCCATCGGTCTTGCTATGGTCTCTAACTTTTCCACCTCATTGGCCAAGATGAGGGGTACTTCCCATGAGTCCCGGATTCCATGGATAGGATGCATGCAGGGCACAGACCAAAGAGAGGCGAACCAACTCAATGTCATCACGGTGGGGTCGGAAGCACACCAACAAGGTTTGGCAAGCCTAGCCCTGTGGTTGCTTATAGCTTCAAGAAGCTATTCCCACGCCCCCTGGAACTCTCGGAGCTCATCGTCCAACAGGACCTGGAGCTTTCACAGCTCATTGTCCTAGAGCTCTCACAGCTCATCGTCCTGGAGCTCCCGGAGCTCATCGTCCAACCGGACCCGGAGCTTTCACAGCTCATCGTTCAACAAGACCGTTTCACGACTCCAAGATTCTCACAGAAGGTTAGGAACTTGACCTTCCCCAAGGGCTTAGTGAGAATATCCGCGACCTACTCAGTTCCTATATGAGCCTTACGGCGCCATGTACCATGTCACGGACAAAGTGGTACCTGCCTGGATCGATCGTGAAACATGGGATTCTCGGACAACTGAATCCCACTCTGGTTATCACAAAAGATAACTGTGGTATCTAGCACATGGCCAAACAACTCACTGAAGAGCTTTTGTAACCAAATCGCTTCACAACAGGCCATGCTCGTAGCAATGTATGCGGCCTCAGCAGTGCTCAAAGCTACCGACTACTGCTTCCTGCTCATCAAAGCAGAACCAAGTGTAAAGCAGCGTCCACATGTGCTCTTGCGATCCACCACACTGCCAGCCCAATCGGCATCGGAATATCCATGGAGTGTCTTGTTCCCGACAGTGTATCTCAACCCATGGTTTATCGTGCCTCGGAGATATCTTAAGAGATTCTCAGCACCAACCCAGTGAAAAACGTTCACTGCAAATCATACGTCCGAACGAGAGTTCACTAAGAACACCAACGCACCTACAAGTTGGCGATACTCGGTAGGATTTCCCAATGTTGGCCCAGCAGCATTTCCACACAACTTTTTGATGTTGAGCTCCATCGGTGTCGACGCGGACTTATAGTCCACCATACCAAATCTCTCCAACAGCTTCCTAATATATTTTCCTTGAGATAGGAAAATCTTGCCAGGTCTCTGCCAGACCTCCAAGCTTAGGAAGTAATGCATCAGTCCTAGGTCTTCAATCTCGAACTCGGAAGCTAGCTCCCTCTTACACCAATGAATGAGAGGGTCAACACCTGTTAGGAAGAGATCGTCCACATAGAGAACCAGTATGAGAGGTTTCTCACGATCGACCTTGAAGTAAAGGTTCAGATCAGCATTACTTCGAGAGAAGCCCAGCTTCATCAAGTAGCTATCAATCCTCTCATACCAAGCCCTGGGTGCTTGCTACAACCCATAGAGAGCTTTCTTCAACTTGCATACATGAGAGTCTCTATCCTGGACTTTGAACCCCAGAGGTTGGCTCCACATACACTTCTTCCTTTATCGACCCATACAGAAAAGCGGTCTTCACATCCATCTGATGGAGACTCCATCCTTGAAAGCGGCAAGGGCAATAATAGATCGGATGGTCGTATAGCGAGCCACATGTGCAAATATATCATCATAGTTAATGATTTATGTTTGAGAGAAGCCCTGGGCGACAAATCTTGCCTATTATTTTTCAGCACTTCCATCATATATATGCTTGATCTTGTAGAGTTATTTCGAGGTGACAACAACTTTGTCCTGCTGTCTTGGAACAACATTCCAGACATCGTTCTTCATAATAGACTCATATTCTTCGTGCATCGCATCCTTCCAAACTTGATGCTTTACGGCTTCTTCAAACGTTCCAGGCTCAGATTGTACAATAGTACTCATGGCTTCTAGATACCCTTGGTATCGATTCAACTTCTTGCTTTCACGAAATGTCCCCCTTGGGGCCATATGTCTCTCGGCATCCTCGAGAGTATCCCTGAGCCATGAGGGTCTCTTCCTACTAGAAGTAGGAGGATCAATAGGGTCCATTGGACCTTCAACATTGGGCAACGATTCATCCTTCGGCACTTCCTGCTTCTCTATGCCTACATCATTGTCTTCCTTGGAGCTAGGAAGTTTCATCACTTTCCAGAGGGTAGCCTTTTCATCGAAGGTGACATCGTGGCTTATCTCCACTTCTCTTTGACCAGACACATAGATCCTATATGCCTTCGAAGTTTCACTGTAGCCCACAAACATTCCTTTCTTCCTAGAAGCATCCAACTTGCTTCTCTTTTCTTTCGGCACATGAAAGAAAACAGGACAACCAAAAACTCTAAAATGAGAAACATCAGGTTTCTTACCTGAGAAGACTTCTTCGGGAGTTTTGGAGTCCAATGCGGAATGCGGGCATTTATTTTGAATGTACACAGCAGTGTTCGTAGCTTCTCCCCATAGAAACTTTGGCAAACCTGGGTCACATAGCATGGCACGGGAAGCCTCCACAGTGGCTTGATCCATCTTTTCAGCAACATCATTTGCTCAGGAGTTTAGATGATGGAGGTCTCCCTCTTAGTCCCAACATCTCTGCAACGGCTCCCTTGAGTTTTCCTACAACCCAGACATAAACATCACAGATACTAATGCCCAATATATACATCATATCACTGTCAAGGTGATTTTGATAAGGCTGCCATCATGACACTGTAGGTATCTTTATATTTCTATCATATGTGCCACTGTAAGACACAAGTATCACTGACACAAGCACAGGTATTAATACCATATATCTCTGTCATGCCATACATCATCTATTTATATCTTACTGTTATCATACTTACCGTTGTCATGGTGCTGAAGATATCAAAACAGTGAGGCCATATATACTCTGCCATATGACACACCTACTTCCA
This sequence comes from Pinus albicaulis, assembly GCA_034641835.2. NCBI lineage: Eukaryota > Viridiplantae > Streptophyta > Pinopsida > Pinales > Pinaceae > Pinus > Pinus albicaulis. The sequence continues at coordinate 469,610,240 of CM076584.1, read as the reverse complement.
TGTAGATATACTGCTATCACTGTTCTATGACAGTCAAGGTTATACATATGTATAAAATTGTCATGTACCAGAAACACTCAAGGAGATATTGTCATACGTAGCAGCACATAAATGTCATTGTTATGCAAAGGCTCACATCATACTGTACAGTAAGATGTTGATCCAACTGATTAAAAAAAAACACTCTTATAGCAGAAAGTGATAAAGAGACTTTTGTAGAGTTTATGAAAAATCCCTACTTGTTGAATAATATCCAGGGGATGATATAGTGACTGCCACAACTCTTATTACTTGTTTTGGAAGCCTTTATTGCAAGCAATTGATAAGATGTTCTCGCTACAAACTGTTGCTAACAGACTCCACACTAGTAACATAATGATGAGTGTTCAGGAGTACCATCAATACAAACAATGATGACTTTGTCTACAAAATTCAGCCTTCAGCCTGTAGGTGTCCTTTTGATATGTAGATATCTTGTAGTGCCATATAATGTTGTCTATACTAAGAATGAAAACTATCATTCAAACAATGTCAAATGTTACCTATGCAAGATGCATACCACAATACTGTCACAAATCACTGCAAATTCAAGCTTCTGATAATATGTTCATTAGTCATTAATATTTCATGAATTTGATTGCTACAGTGATCATAAGCCTTGTTCCTTCAGTCCTTTTTTAGAATTACAAAGTCTTTGCATCACAAGGCTAATAGCCTCTATATCATAAAGATATTTCATCACCGAAACAGAGATCAGATATTTTATACTTTGTATCAATAGAGACTAATCCGTCCAATGCTACAGGCATGCATCCAATCCTTGTCAACCATTTGCTTCTTTTCAAGGCGAAATTCCAGAATTAAGTCACAAAAGAATTTCGATTTTCAACATAGCAGACTTCATTAAATAGGGTACCCAAATCTGCTCAGATATAATCCACAAACAGATCCATAAATTAGGATCTAACATCTACACATGTATCAAAAAAACATACCTCAAGCTTACTGTTTAGGTCTCCTTGACTGCTACAAATCAGGGTCGGGTTAGGGCACAAAACGTTGTCCCTAACAGCCCTTTATTTTTGGCCCAGAATAGCTCCTTAGCGCTGTGGATTGCCCTAGGAGAGGTCCCCTCCTTCTCTGCTGCAATTCGGGGCATGGATACCCCTACGCTACCCCTCAAATTAATTTGTAGGGCTGCATCCTACTCAAAACAACTCCTAGAGGCTACAAATGCCTCTCCCGAGATTCTTTCACTCATAAACAACCCTTGACCAGTCCTGAAATGAACCTTCTTGGTTTCAGCCCTCAGGTCACTGATTAGGGCTTCTTGACAGCCTGTTATAACACTTTTATTTTCACTTCTAGACCTCCAAATAGTGTGGCCTTCACCCAAACTTGTATCTTCTCCTGCACAGTGGTTTGGACCACCTTTTAAGCCTCCAAACGCTACCTAACAGCCACTTGATCTTGCATAAACTGCCTGAAGCTTTACACTATAACTCGGCCTCCAGGACAGTGTTATTTAGGCCAGCGTATGGGTTGAAACAACTCCTCCTAGCTGCGGCTCACTTGAGGGAGGAATATGCCACAAGGGTTAGGCTTCTACGCCACCAAAACAAGCCCTCAAGTAATGCGGCCTTCCAGAAATTAATGCGGACTTGTGGTGATGCCCAAAACAGCGTTCAAAAAACTCCTAAAAAGGTTCCACGCAACCTCTTCTTCTCCCATGCTGCAGTAGCCTCTCTTTTCTCTCACAAGTTGGGCACTGTCTTCTCCTAAGCTCTGATACCATGTAAATTTTTGAACATGTTCTATGCCATTTCTGATTAGGGCACAAAATACTGAAGCAGATAGAACAAATAAATCGATCGATGGAAGACAAGCCAACAATAGAAAAAGAAGAAGAATGATGGCGTTACGGCGATCAACAGGATGCTTCAACCAACAAAGTCTCCAATAGGTCATTCATCCAAGCGTGTCACACAGCCCTAAAACGCTACATCAGGAAGCCCTAATTCAGCTCCATGAGAAAGCCCTAACACAGATGCACCAAGAAGAGAGAAGATAATTTCCTCCACACAATGTGTATGAAATGATCTCCAAAACTCTCCTATTTATAATCATCTGTGGGGGTGTGTGACACGTCCTTTAAGACATTTAAGTCTATATTATATTCCAGGCCAACCTAGCACATAAGTGGAATAAATTCAAAATACATGTTATGCTCATCCGATCGAGATGATCTTTAAATCAATCTTACACCTCTCCGAAAGAGGAATCCAATAAAAATATCAAGATCATCATCTGAGCAGTACAACCCAGATTTTGGACCTAGTTGCCCAAAATTAATAGAGGCCCATAATATTCAGTAGCAGAATGGATCAGTGTCGGGAGATACAGTCAGATGCCAGAGTGACAGTTGCAGACTAGTAGGAGTCAGGTGTTGGGGAGCGCAGTGCAAAGTTGGCAACAGTGCAGAAAGGAATAGTGCAGAGTCAGCAGCAACGCAGATTATTCAGTGACAGTGCAGAGGCTAATAGCAGTCAAAGACTCGGGTGACAGATGCATCATAGTGGACACAGTTGATTCAGTATTTTGGATGTTTCTTAGTTGCAGTGGTTGCAGTTGCAGCAGCAACAAATGAGAGGGAGTTGCAGTGCAGATGCAGTGTTGGCAGTAGTACCGCAACTCAGTAGCAGCACAGATGCAACATCAGAGTTGCGCAGTAGTTGTTAGGCAGCTGCAGCAAGACATCAGCAGCGTGACAGGAGATGATACGGAAAGAGTGTTGTAATAGAATGTTAGTTTTTGTAGCATCAGATGTGTTCTAGCCACGAAATTTGGTGGAGAGGCTAGAATACATGAGATCTCCAAAACCTAGAAAATGTTTCTAGAAATTCCACCTAGAACTGACTTAATTAGATTATTAGCCAATTTTTAAATATTTCCTAAGTCTAAACTTAGGGAATATGACTAATTAATCACAATTAAGTAAGTCAAGGTGCGAATCATCTAGAAACTCACACGAATCGACTCCAAGATGATTCTAGCCATTGATTAAGTTTTAATCTTGGACCTTGGTTATTGGTGCTCCAACAGTGGATTATAAGAGGAAATCGATGGGCACTTGGAGAAGATACACCAGAACACCAGAAATTTGATTTCCTTGGCAGATCGATTTCCAGAGTAGCAATAGCCAATTTTCGGAGAGCCAGAGATCGAAGTAGTGAGTGAGGGCGGGGACAGTGATGTGGAGGAAGTTTTCGAGATCTAGAGAGGCAACAGCAAAGGGCCGAGTTATTCAAAGTGAGGCAGTGTAGAAGACTACGCAGTTGCTTAAGAGAAGCAATTTGATTCAGCTAGAGAGATATTTGTTCTCAGTTCCAGAGGTCCGGCGGACGGTAAAGAGTGTCGGCGAAGCAATTTCCTCTGCAGAGACAGGCAAAACGACTTCATCAGAGGCAATTTAGAGGCTAGACGTCATAGGGTCTACGCAGAGATAGCACAGAAGGTCCAAAAGGACGAGTTTCTGAAGAGAAGTTGTGTCGAGGTTGCTTGTGGAAGAAGGATTCCCTTAGATAATTTTGCCAAGATTTTCTTGTCGTTTGGATTGTCAGTTGGGCATCCATAGATTGTGCTCATAATTCACTGATGTATAATAATAAAAACCCTCACCATTGCATCGGTTTTCCCACATTGGGTTTTTCCGGGTGTCAATTTTATGTGTGTGTGTTTTCTCAGTTTCCAGCACTATTATTTTTCCGCAGTTTTATATGTGAAGGTTGCAGTGTGTTTATTTCGATGTTGCCGTAGCAATAAACTGAATATTAATTTATCAGTAAGAAGAAATAATACCAGTTGCTGCAATAGGATTTCAGTTTTATGAAATTTTCACAATGCTCAAGAAACAAATGAAATCATTCACACTTGATGCCCAAAATGAATTCATCCCTCTCATATTAATAGATTTCCTAGAGGGGTCTCTTCTTTCAAAATGATTGAGTAAACTTTACTCCAAGCCCCAGGGTTTCTTCGCCCAGCTGCCCACAAAACTTACCCAACAGTAGGGATTTTTGGGGTTTTTCCTTTTTATGGAGGACTATAGCCTACGGGGATTGATAGGCTACTTCGTCCTATTCATCCTCAATTCGTAGAGGACATTACAACTTGTTGTGATATGTCCCTAAACTTCATCTTATATATATATATATACATATATATATATATGTGAAGTTTCCAGCTGTCCAAACTTGGGTTCTTCCATATTTGACTTTTATCTTGTGTTGTCTTCATGATTTAATAGATTTTAACCCTGGTTATTCAGGCTCATTTGGTATAACATAGAGCTGAATTGGTTAAGTGATTAAATATACATCTAGAAGATAAAAGGGCAGATTTAGTGACGCTATAATTTTCTGTTATAAGACATTTCAGATCCGTTATGTGCTTGGAAAAGTGTGTGCTAAGGGCTGTAACTTTTTAGCATTGAAGTACATTGGTTTGCTATTTATTTTCATGGGCTACCTAATGAATTGAGCTGGACAGAAGTGTAATATTAGCTGTTGCACAGTAATATTTTAGATTCAGCCCTAAGGCTGAATGTTCACAAAAAACAGATCCGCAAAACAGCTGAGATTTTGGAATTTGTAATAAATGCCCAATTCTTAAAATTTCTACATTATAGTCCCACCAATGTACTATAACATTTAAACTAAAAGTAAATCAAATTATACAAGTCACAACCCTATTACATTCTTATGCTGCTTATAATTAACCAGATATCTATTATATGACGGCTTGTTGGGAAATTTCTATAGCACATCTATGTTGTATTCTTTGCAAGTCGGGATAAATGGTCTGACAATGGACTTAGATAGAATGATGGATAGACGGATGCTGGGCAGATAGATGGATGCAGCAGTATTTTGACACAACATTAACTGTTTTTCAAATGAAATCAATTTTTACCACATGAACACAAATTTCTGCCCCGCAAACTTTCCTATTCAAAGGCCCGTTTTCATTATCAACTCAGAATTCTCCTATATGTAAATAATCATTTTCAATGTTACAAGAAAGCAACTATTTCCATATGTTTACAATGTTCCTCAATGCCTTCAATTGCATGTTTACTTTCCTGATGCAAGATTCAGATGACACAGACTAAGCCTTACAAAAAAAAAATTAAATTTATCCTCAAGCTCAATGTTCTCACCTTTACAGCACTCAGCATTGTTTTGTCATCAACTGGTCTCAGGTTTTGCCTGGAGGTTCCCTTGCAGAATTTTGTCAATGTTGCATTTGCACCCGTGTCAAGATAAGATGACTCAATTAGTCCCAATACAGTTGAAGAAATTTGATGCCAACATAAAGACATAATGGATGGATAATTGTGTATTGCTGCTCTAAGGGCCTGTATGATTTTATCATATAAAATAGTTAGTACCATTCTGCAAAACAACTGCTCAACAGAAAAGCAGACAAAAAGACATAATGCGAAACCATAAGACATTCCTAAAATTTAGAAAGTTCAGAGTTGCTACTTGGAAAAAAAGAAATATATACAAAATTCAGCTGCAAACTTTCACCACAATACCCTTTTTATTGTTTTATGATTATAATTATTTGAAATTTCAATCAGAAGATGCATCAAGCATTCCCTCAGAGTTGCACATTACATGCTTATTTATCTTGAGTGACAATTGACATAATATTGTCACTTGCTATTAATGAACGTACAATTTCAGTTTCCAATAGTAATGCTCACTAAACATGAAATAGATATTACTGGATAGAAAGAAAAGAAAAGCCATGGCCTCTCGGTAACTTTAAGTTTAGTAAACATGGTAGGGAAAAGCAATCTCTTCATATGCATTCCCGATGTTGTCAAAGAATAAAAGCTGTTACCTTATTTTTCTATTTTGACAATATGAATTCTCTCTTGACAAGGCAACTCATCTATACAGCTTACCTGCAAAGCTTCAAAACGAATGACTGGATGTGCCACTGGCTCCGTAAATGAAAACAACATAGAAAGTAGTGCTTGATTGTCATCTGTCCCTACACAGCCTTAAACATCCTAATATTAACATAGTAAACAAAAACTAAGCATTCACCTAACAAACAAGCAATAAATTCCCATAGAAACTTTGATACTAAGAAAATTTTGTACATGTATAGGAGTCCACATACAAGAACCTTAGGATCACCATAACCAAAATGGACATATGATAAACTTATGAATAGAACAATGCCTAAGAAAAGTGAGTTGGTATACGAAAATGTCCAAACACTATATCTTCAATCAAACAGAACCCAATACAACTGGCCCTCTAAAGCAGATACATTCATCAAAACAACAGTCAATATTTTTGACACTGACCTACAAACTACAAATCAATATCATATTTAGATTATAGAAACAAACCTGATGATAACTCTGCTGCAAGCATCGCTGCCACTTGTGGAGACGGTAGAGTTGTGTTCAACGTTGCTCCCAGGCAGCTAACTGAAGCAGCCTGAAAACAAAGTAAATGACACTGTCTAAAGGTAGTACTTATTTTCACAAATAAACCAAAGGCAAGAGAAGTTAACCAACCACTAAGTTGCTCTGGTCCAGTAAAGATGTAAAGAGTTCCTTTGCTTTCTTTCCTACTGAAGATATAACATTAGGAAGAAGTTCCCGAGGAAGCCGATTGAACCTGTTTTAATAAGGTAAAACTTAGTGAGGCAAAAGAAAATGAAAATGGAAACAAAATATTAATATCCACGAATAATCATAGCTGGTTAATGTGACTGTAAAGTTAATACACGTAATACAGAAGATAAGGCAGTGTGATGAACAATCTCACTAGAAGGTATGAAAAAAAGTAATTTAATATTAGATTATGCACCAATTCGAAGAAAACGCATATGCCATTACTTCAAATAATTTGTCGATTTTAATCAAATGCTAACTTTTCCAGATTCCTACAGAAAAGAAAAAAAACTCTTATGTTAGCTTTTAACCAAGAAAAAAAAATATATAGAGTGCCCATACGGAGCAGCAGATATCAAAAGTGAAAGAGCCTTAAAAATGGTCATCAGCAGCCCACTATGAGATTCGTTGAGAACCAAGTGCAGAAGACCTGTATAAAAACAAATCGCTCAGTGAGAAAATCCATATATACTGACCATATCTTTTAACATTACATTATATGATTTCAAAATACCAAGCTACATCATCCAGAAGTAAATGAGAAAATGTATCCCATACCCCTGGACTAACATGTTGTCAAGACTCAATAAATAGGAACTAGAACATGAAGTTCCTGAAGATACCTGCATGAAGCTGCATCAGTATTTGACCCAGTGAGCTAGAAAGTGTAGTAAATGACCCTGATTTTGCAGATTCTTTATATTCTGCTACTTGAAGGAAAACAGAAGAAGGACCTTCCAACATTGTAGCTAGAGTTGCAGCAGCAGCTATCCGTGTCTTGAGTAGATTTGATAGAAAAACCAATGAATTAGTTAGACCCTATATATACAGGTATTAGACAAGCACATGTCTCTTCCTAGATCCTACAGTCCAGTAAACTGCTCTGAATGCAGAATCTCTCTATTTCCAACCTTAAATATAACCAGAAATAGTATAAGGTAATAGTTGAGATCAATTCCTGTGAGAGTACCTTCAGTATAGGGTCAAACAGCAAACAGGTCATCAATGTTGCTTGATAATGCCTGTATCCTACACTGTTAGTCAATTAAGACACAGCATAGTAATTTTTTTAAGGAAAAGAAAAAACTTTGGATTCATCAATGCCAGACTATTAATGTAGATAACTGGAGCTTACCGAGGTTGCAACACATCATGAGTGGGCAAAAGCATAGTCCACTGAGCATGCAGAGATTTAGGATCAGCTCGACAAAGAGCCTTGCCACTTAAGAAAGTTGTGTCAGTAAAACCAATGTGTGAAATTCAAACCAATACAAAAGTGTGCTTATACCACTAAAAGTGGACTATTTTATGTTTCAGAATTGAAGTCACGTTATAATTAATAGATCAATCACTTCCAGATAATTGTACAGGTGTCACAGTAGAATGAACACGTCTAGATTGAGCAAGGATATAGAAAATATTCACACAAAAACTAATCATGAAACAAAGCTTTAACACATGTTCGGATCCCTCAGCATATGGTCCAAAAAACATGAAAAGTTTTAAACTTTTACTCAATATCCTCATATTTTGTATATCCTTTACTGTCTGTCATTTGGAGATTAGCGTGAAAACGCCTTACTCACTCCCCTTAGGACGCTGTACATGATGTATTTGAAATTTTAAAAGTTCCATTGACCAAAATTGGTCAGCTGAAACCAATATTATTTCTTTCTTTCATTCTGATAGACATAAAAGCAAATTGATATCTTAAACATGGCTTCATGGTAAAGATGAGCTCAACAAATTTGTGGAACATCTAAATGGCCAGTCAGAGCATATTCAATTTACCATGGAATTAGACAAAAACAACTCTATTCCAAGTTCTTGCCTCCAGAACTCCCACAAGCTAGGGATTATCAATAACCTTGCCACACATGCCTTGAGAATCTCAGATGAAGAGCACTTATATCAGGAGAAGCAGCAATTGATCGAGCTCTTCAAGAGTAGGGGGTAGAAAGAGTGGCACATCAATAAAATATTCCAGAAGCCCAGGAAAGCATCTAGAGCTTGTGAGGTAGGTAATAAGACTGAAATAGAGCATAAATTAATGCTCCATTATGTCCAAGCTACATTGGAGAAGATGGCTACAATCTTAGGAAGAAAGCAAATTCAAATGATTTTTCAACCTCCTAACACTATCTGGAGTCTCCTTGAATTGATTAAAGACCCCGTGGACCCACAAGTGCAAAAAAAGGTCTATCACATCCCTTGTTTGTGCAGCTTTACCGATATTGAGCAAACAAGGAGGTAAACTTAAGTCATACTTAGCGAACATAAATCTGCTATTATTAATGATCGCATTAGGTCCTCAACCTTAGCAGAACATTCCAAGAAAAAATTGCATCATATTTCTATCAAGGACATGAAGGTTTTGGCTACACTCACTAGAGTAAGTTGCTTCTCAAAAAGGTATGTCAAGGAGACTATGCAAATTGTGAAGGTTTACAACTGTCTCAACAAGGATGATGACCTTAAGCTTAGTAGGACATGCCTCTCCATTCTTCAAAACCATTCAAATGGTCCCTCGAGGTAAGTTTTCATTTTGTTCCCTTTGGGATTTTTGGTTTGGCTCTTTGGCTTGTGGGCCTTTTAATATTTTTTGTCCACTTATTTTGTAGCTCAGATCATCTTTTTATTTTTAGTTTTTGAAACCTTCTCTTACTTTTGATTATTCTTGTGTGTTTTCTTTAAACTTTTAAGGTTTTTCTTTGGGTTATACTGGGTTGTGTTTTTAGTGAGTGTATTTCTAATTAGTTTTTTGTATATTTTCTTTTGTGTAGCTTGGGCCTTTTTTTACATATTTTTATTCTTAGATCTTTTTATTGGTTAATTTTCATATGCTTCCTTTTTAGTTTGACTTCTTGTATTAGTTTAGGCCTTTTTAGTAATTTCTAATTTAGGTTTATTTTGCTTATGTTTTTTAGTGTGCTTTTCTATTCAATTTTATTTGATTGTCTTTTATTCTCATTTTATTGTTGCATTCATTTGTTGTCCTAGCCAACCCCTCTATTCTTACCTTTCAATTATTTTTCAATTTTTAGTCTTATTCGTATTAATTAATGATGGGTAGCTTACATTTCACAACATCTAACTCGTTTTTCAAGCTTTCTTGAAATTTCTCTCTCTTATTATTGTCCTCATGATGGATTGCATATCACAGATCTGAAACATCATCATTTTCTCTAATGCAACGAATCCTGAAACTATCAATAACAAACATAAACATATCACAAGGATGCTGAAAAGAATCTGCAGAGCGAAGAAAGTAGTAACAAGGGGGTGTTGAAAAGTGTAACTAGGTTCAGTCTTCATAATGACATGTAATTATGATTTTATGTAATGAAGAGACAAAGATAATAAAATGTATTTATTGTAATGCTTGCATCATGGGTTTCATGAGCAAGAGATTTTATTATAGGTCAAAGATTGCTTCTTGATGTCTTTAGGATTTTGTCATCTTGTCATAAAGATAATTAGAGTCATGTAAATGAAGTCATGTTACACTTGTGAAGGGACACATTGTTGATGTAAAAGATATACTCCAAGACCTTGTCACCAAGCCCCATGAAGTCGGCTCAAAGTATGGTAGAAATACTCCTTGATGAAGTCGGCCTACATGCTAGAAGACAGTCACTATATAAAGAGAGATGCGGCCTCATTGTAAAGCAAGCAATTTGGACAAGGTCTGCAACAGAAGTGCGAGATAAGGTCTGCATTGGTGCGAAGATAGGAAGCTGATCTGAGAAGGAGAGAGGGGTATGCTTAACTCTGTTTTGGGTCTATCCTACCTCACATATTTCAGGTAGGCCGAGGGCTAGCACAGCGAAGGACAAGTCTGCAATAAGTGTGAAGTTTGGGTCAGCTACTGATGCGAGAAAAGAAGGCTAAACAGTGAAGAAAGAAGGCTACAAAAGGTGTGAAGGAGAAGGTACATCTGCAAGGATACAATGTCACCACAGTTCGGTCTTGGGTCTGCACTATACCTCACATATCTCAGATAGGCCGAGGGTTACAAGGGTCAGCAAGAAGGTCGAAAGGGAGACTATAGGCAGCCGAGGAAGATACTAAAGGAAGCCGAGAGGAAGCACACAGTTTGGGGCTGTTAGATTAGGGACAGAGCTTCCCTAATAGAAGTGCAGTGCAGTGCAGAAAAGGAGGATCAACTTAAGGAGCCGAGAAGAGCAGTAAGGGACAGTGACAAGGGTCTTGGAGGAATACCAGTGTCAAGGGTCTTTGTCATGGTCTTGATACTCGTCAATTGAAGGTCTATAAGAAGAATTTTAATCGGGTTTTACTCTCAAAGAGTGAGAGGTTTTGGCCCTGGCTCGCAAGCCTATATTTTGTGTCTCTTGTGCATTTGATAATTGACTTGATGACAAACATAATAATCCAACGAAGACAAGATCTAGAGAAAGAAGCATAAAGTAAATCACAAGTAATTATCAAAAAGAGAAATTGCAATAAAAGCCTTAATTTTTCAACATGGACTCAGAGCTAAGGTGCTAAAAACAAGAAAGGGCAGTTTAGCAAGAAGACACAAAAGGATCAGCTTTCGAGAAGACAATCAAAGATCAGTTTTCCAAGAAGGCATCAAAGCATAGTGAAGGATCTACATTGAAGAATCAAACCCTAGATCTAAGAAGGAAGATCTTCATTCAAGAAGTAGTTGTTGATTTTTGGGTAGCATTGGATGTGATCTAGCTCCGAAATTTTGTGGAGGGGCTAGAACACATGAGATCTCCAAGACCTAGAAATCCTTTGGAAAAATTCCGCCTAGAATGCATTTTATTCAAATAATTAATTATTTTTAATGGAAAGTGAATTAATGTAAATGTGGGTGAGAAGCTTCTAAGTGACGAGGATCAACTATGTTTTAATCTTAGCCATTGATTAAAGATTTGATCAAAGTCGTTGATCTCTCAATAGGTGTAATATCCCAAATTGGGAACAAACAGTAATACAAAGCAAACAAAGACTAAATCTACAACAAACAGAAAAATACATCAAAACACCATGAATAGAGCCAAAACTGCTGAGCCTTTTTATTAATATTTCTGAATGGGAAAGGTACAAATGGTGCTTAGGAAGATGGCACCTTGGCCTGCACAAGGCAAGCTGAAATACTCCTCAATCCCTACGTAGAAACTCTGGTTGTTGGATGCTCTGCGTGGCTCCTCCTCTACGCTGCCAAGTCTGGAAAATGCTGCTGCTGGTTGGAAATGGACTGCGTATTGGAGTTGTTCTACTGCACAGAATATTTCGGGATTTGGACACCAGACTCTCCCCAACAAACCCAGAAAAACCCGCAAAGGGTTTTTCGAAATGTTGACCCCGGAAAATCACCCTCTTGTGCTGGGTACGCAATTATGTTGGGTACACTGGGCTCTGAACTGATCTACTGAAAATAGCTGCTAGAAACTGCGCAAAAACTCTACTATGGAAGGGTTGATCCCCTCACAAAACTCTTAGCTGGAATCTCTTGGTATTTCTCCCTCTCCGGAGCTGCTCCACTGCTGGACTGCATATTTCTTTGGCTGACTGTGGTGCTCTAGAAGGGACTACATATTTCTGGACTAAACCTATGTGACTCTCCTCCAAAACTGAACTGAACTCCTCTCCTGAGCAGGCACTTGAAGTCCCCCGAGGATGAAGTTGAGATTTCTGCTTGGAAATCTCTGTGCTAAATAGCACTTGCAGACTCGGCTAAACAGCTCAAGCGTACTTCTGGTTTACTAGACAAAAAGTTAGTTGATGACTAAATGAATGAGGAATGAGCATCTCTCATCCTCTTTTACCTAGCTAAGCCCCCAACGTTCCCTTGGGCCCCACTAGACTGCGTTGCCTCCTCTGCCAGCCAACCACTACGCAGTTGTTGTCCCCACGCTGCCTCTGCGCTGCCTACGCTGTTGCCTCTCCTGCACTGCCACTAGGCTCATGTCTACTGCGTATAGCTGGCCCCAGGGGCCCCACTCCAGCTCTATTGCTTGCCTTAGTGACTTTAGGAAAGTGATTTAATCTCTGATTTATTTGTGGGTCACCTTTACCCACTTTATTTTCCTGCTAACTTTAGAAAAAGGAAAAATTGTCAAAAATTAATATTCCAATTAGCTGACTGCTAATTTGGAATATTATAGTCCTCCCCACCAAAACGTTGTTTGTCCTCAAGCAACTGCAAAGATGGATGCTGCAAGATTTTCTCCCCCTCCCAAGTGGCATCCTCATCTGGAAGGTTTCTCCATCTAATCAGATATTCCTTCACGGTCCTGCTTGGAGTGTAAAAACTCTAGTAAACTTGAATAAGTATATATTATTATTGATAAAATATGAGATATGAGATATGATTACAATGGGGAATCACCGAGGCTTTAAATATAGCCTCATGGTGTCCCTTGGTGAAGAGGCATGATCTTTGATCATGCCCTTTCACTTAATAAAACCTAATATAACTATATCTAACTAACAATTAATAAAATATACATAACATTGCTCCTCTCTTAAGATGCTTTGTCCTCAAAGCATACGTAATGATGGGTGTTGCTGGCGAAACGCTTAAGACTCCCAAGATGCTTCTTCAATGGGCAAGTCCTTCCACTTGATTAAATATTCTGTAATAACACGAGAGCGCAGCTTCTTATCACGGGTAGATAGGATACCTTCGGGCTCTAGAACGAGCTTGCCTTCATCATCCAAAATGGGAAGTGTTGTTTGGGGCAACTGATGGTTACCCAGTGCCTTTTTTAAGCAGGACACATGGAAAACATTGTGAACACGATTGGTATCGGGAAGGCTCAACCCATAAGCGACTTGACTGATCTTTTTAATAATTTGATACGGACCATAAAACTTTGGAGCTAATTTATTTTTTCCTTTTTGTTTAAGGGACAACTGCTTGTATGGTTGAAGCTTGACAAACACCCAGTCTCCAACTTCAAATGATCTCTCAGTGCGATTGCGGTCAGCCTGTTGCTTCATACGATTCTGTGCAATACTCAAATTTTCTTTTAGAATTTGGACGACCTTTTGGTGTTCTTCTAGTTGATTTTTTACTGCTGGCAAATTTGTTTGAACTGAAGCAAAATCTTTCCACTTCGGAGGCTCATATCCATATAGAGCTTGGAACGGAGTCATTTTTGTCGATGTATGGTAAGTAGAATTATACCACCATTCGGCAAGATGCAACCATTGGACCCACTTATTTTGTTTCTCCGTAGCATAACACCGTAGGTAAGCTTCCAAACATTTATTAACAACCTCTGTTTGTCCATCTGTTTGAGGGTGATAAGCCGAGCTCATGTTGAGGTAGGTTCCAACATGGTTGAACAATTCCTTCCAAAAGTTTCCTTTAAATTTGGCATCCCTGTCACTGACAATAACTTTCGGAAAGTCGTGTAGTTTATAAATATGTTTACAGAATATCTCTGCAATTTGCTTTGCAGAGTCTGTTTTTTTAATAGCGATAAAGTGAGCATACTTAGTGAGTCTATCTACTACAACGAAGATCTTATCCTTTCCCTCCGATACAGGTAATCCTTCAATAAAATCCATCGATATTTCTTCCCATTTCTGAGCCGGAATATTTAAAGGATGAAGTAAGCCAGGTGTCATAATGTTTTCAGTTTTATGGTGATGTGGGTAGCGATAAGGCTTGATGTTAACAGGGTCTGATCCTGCCTTGACTTCTATTGTATGTTTGATTGCCCTATGAGGAGGCATTTTCATTGGTAGGTCTTGAAATACCTTTTCATGTTTCTAAACTAGTGCTTGTACCTCCTGTGATTCTTCGTGGTTGACTTTTGTAGATAACATTTCTAAATGATGACATTCTACTATATAGGTTGGCGCTCCCTTTCGGATCATCTTCATCATCTGGGATGATGATACGATTTGATTTTCTGGGGCTTGGAATCCATATAACTTTTGTTTCCGCCCTTCCCACTTAAAGCTTATAAACTGCTTCTGATGGTTGGCCGAATAAGTACCCAAGGTTTGTAACCACTGAATTCCTAAGACCACATCTACTCCTCCGAGTGGTACGACATAGAATGGAGATTCTAAACTAAAGTCTTTAATTTGCAATTTGACTTTATGGCATTTTCCTACCTGTTCAATCTTCTTACCATCGGCCACCATTACCTTCATATTAGGCATGGGAAAAGTAAAGAGGTTGAGTCTTTTGGCCATGGTTGAATCTAGAAAATTGTGCGTGCTGCCCGTGTCTATGAGAACCATTACGTTGTTTTTCTTAATGTGTCCCCTTAATTTTAGTGTTTGAGGTTGTGATATGCCTGTCATGGCTGATAATGACACTTGCGGAGTGCTGTCATCATCTACTTCTGGGGAGAATTCTAGGGTATCTTCTATCCCTTCTATGTCTGAATCATCATTGTTAGAATCATTAGTTGCTTCACAATTATACAGATTTTTTTCTTTTCCATTTGCACATCTGTGCTTAGGGTCCCATTTTTCGCCACAACGTTTGCATTTGCCTTCCCTCATTCTTTGTATTTCCAAGTTAGATTTGTCTACTTCGCGAAGGCGTGGTGGAACATATTTCATGTTATCTTCTTTTGTAGATTGAGGAAACCGTCGTCTCGAATATACTTTTTCTGGTTTTGATAATCTTTCAAATTTCTTTTCAGCAGCTTTTGCTTTTTGCCTTGCTACTTCTACGGACGTAATTTCATGTAGTTCGAGCTCTTCTCGTATATGGATTTTAAGTCCTGATATGTAAGACTGGATTAGACGAGATTCCGACAATCCTGGTACTCGTGTTGCCAAGGTCTCCCATTCTCGAGTGTACTCATCCACATCTCCTTTTTGGCGTAATTTGATAAACGTTGCAAAAAACTTTTCTTCTTTTATGCCTTGAAACCTTTTGAAGAATGCATCCTTAAATTTCCTCCAACTGATAGCGAGCGTCGTCTTTTTCCACCACATATACCAATTATATGCTTCTCCTTCCATTTTCATGGAAGCATGTTTAAATTTTTCGTCATCACTAGTAATGTCATAAATCTCAAAATATTCTTCCGCTTTATTAAGCCATGCAACGCTATTTTTTTCATTACCATCAAATTTGGGTAGCTCGATTTTGGCTTTTCGCTGATATGCTAATGGTGGAACAAGAAGGGGATATTGATTAGCAAATGCATTCCAGAGCTACTTATTTTGAAAATCTGCATTACTATCTTCTTGATGATGTGGGGAATCGGTCTTTTCTTGATGCTCTTCTGAGTTTCCTGAATCTGCGGAATTGTTTTGTTGATTTTGTTCCATGTTAGGAAATATTGGGGATTGTGTCTGACTTAACTTGTCTATCTTATCATTTAGCTTATTGAAGAGTTATGTCATATTGTTCATTGCTTCACTATGCTCTGTCATCTTGTTCATTGCTTCGCTATGCTTTTCTGTGGCCTCGTGATGATTTAGCCACATTTGTCTTTCTATTCGATTTGTCGTATCATGAATCTTTTTGATGTCGTTGGAGTGCCCTGCAACTATACCTTCAAGATCGACTAATCTTTTTCCGAATTCTTCGGAATTATTATTGATTTGTTTCTCAAGATCTCCCAATTTCTTCTGGAATTCAGCCATCGACATCGATGAAGACATTGAACGTGTATGAGGTGGGGAATATCTTTCTGCCAGTTTTCCCTCCTTTTTTTTTTAAAATAATAATAATTATTATTTATTTATATAAATAATAATAATAATAATCTTATTTGTTTAAATTTTATATATAAAATATATATATATATATATATAATTATTAATTATTAATTATAATTATATAGTATATATATTATAGTTATAAAAAAAAAGTTCAACGTTTTTTTTTTTTTTTAAACGTCAGAATGTTTCTTTTAAACAAATCGTTCACTTATTCAAACACGCTTCCACCTTCAGGGCTACAAACCGAGTTCTTTTTTAATCTGGTCAAAAATTGAATTGTTCTTAAAAAAAATACTTGGCCGTTTAGAGTTCCCTTGTTTCTTTTTATTTTTTAAATAAAACTCGTTCAATATTTTAAACGTTCTACTATTCTCCGTAAGGTCGCACCTCTCGAGTCACCGATCTGATTTGAAGTTCTGATTCAGATATGCGGCTATTATATCGATTTTAATATCTGAAACCTGTTACCTTGGTTAACGCGTCACTGTTTGACCGGCTCCTTACGTAAGAATGAACAATCGCTGCCTGCGGTGGTCGTAAATCGACTGTGGAGAACTGCGGAGGAGGTGGGACGAGTTGTCGGGCCCAAGAGTAAGCGGAGAAGTTGGCGGGAGAAGGGGACCGCGAGGGTGAGGGCGGCGGCGTGAGCGAGGGGGGAGGTAAGTGTCGGCCGGGGTAGCAGGGACACCGCGAGAAGAAGGGTGGACGGTCTGCAGAGCATGGTAATTGGTAACGGGAATACCAATGGGCAACCGCAGAGAGGGGAAGAGGTGGCAGCGGGAAGCAGACAGAGGGGCAGCGGGGTTAAGGAGTGACGGTGGAAACGGAAGGTGGGTTTAAGAGCAGAGCGGGTGCGTGTAGTGATAAGTGGAATGGGGTTGTAAAAAAAAAATTATGTATTTTTTTTTTTTTTTGACGTGAGGGAGTTGGGCATCGGGGTTGGTGAGCGTAGGGGGAATTAATTCTTCAGCAATTCTGCACTTAGTAAAAAAAAAAAAAAATTCTGAAATTTCCTTCGAAATTCTTTAATCTGATGATCACACAGATCCAGAAGAGCGATAGCTCTGATACCAATGGAGTGTAAAAACTCTGGTAAACTTGAATAAGTATATATTATTATTGATAAAATATGAGATATGAGATATGATTACAATGGGGAATCACCGAGGCTTTAAATATAGCCTCATGGTGTCCCTTGGTGAAGAGGCATGATCTTTGATCATGCCCTTTCACTTAATAAAACCTAATATAACTATATCTAACTAACAATTAATAAAATATACATAACACTGCTCCTCAACTATCTCTCCCGAGTGTCCAAGATGGCCTCCGGCTGTAGCACCAAATGCCCGTCATCATCAGTGGACGGAAGCTCCATAGTGGATGTCACCTACTGTCCCAAAGCCTTTTTCAGGCATGAGACGTGAAAAATATTGTGGATCTTGCTCCCAGCTGGCAACTCCAACTCATATGCTACCTCCCCAACACATCTGATCACCTTGCATGGTCCGTAGAAGCGAGGCTTGAGCTTCTCAGCTCCCTTTTGCTTTAGCGCAGACTGCTTGTATAGCTAAAGAAGGAGGTAAACCAGATCATCTACCTCAAACTGCCTCTCCACACAGCCTCTGTCTGCGTAAATTTTCTGTTGGTTTTGTGTTGTAGTTATGTTATCCTTGAGAGCCCGGAGTATGTCTTGGCTCTCTTGGATCTAGTATTTGGCCCTAGAGGCCTTGCTAGCTCCAAACATCACATCAACAAAAGTTAGAGCATTATAACCATACAAAGCGTAAAATGGAGACATACCAATCGACATGTGGAATGTCGTGTTGTAGCAATATTCCCCAAGTGAAGCCAACGCAGCCAAGCCTTATGCTGCCCCGTGACATAGTTTCTCAAGTAGCCCTCCAGCCACTTGTTCACTATCTTAGTCTGTTCGTTCGTCTGTGGGTGATAACTGGTGCTAGGTGTCAACTTTGTACCCACTAAACGGAATAATTCTTGCCAAAAGTTGCCCATGGACCGGTTGTCTCTGTCATTGACTATGGTCTTTGGGAGACCATGGAGTCTGAAAACATCCCGAAAAAATAACTCAGCCACCTGTGAAGCAGTGTATCGGGCTGAGATGATGAAGAAATGAGCATACTTCGCCATTCTATCAACAACTACAAAGATGCAATCCTTGCCCTGCACCGTGGGCAATCCCGTGATGAAATCCATGGAGATGCTTTCCCATTTTCCCTCCGAAATGGGAAGCGGTTGTAGAAAACCTGCAAGATGGTTCTGTTATCCCTTGTTCCTCTGACAAACCACGTACTCCCTGACATGCCAAAGTACGTCCTACTTGAGGCCCTTCAATGAGAACCTCTCCCTGATGGCCTGAAAGTGGTGAATCATGGGCTGCGTGCAAAATCTTCTCCCTGAGTTGGGAGTTGCCTGTCAAGAAGATCCTATCTCGATAATAGATGACCTCATCCATCACCCGGTACCGGTCATCTGTCACTTGCCCATATAATACCTCACATGCAAAATGGTCCTTGGAGTACTCTACCAAACGCTGAGCCCTCCAACCTGCGTCAAGACTCATCAAGGACAGCGTTGTCGGTCTCTGTGATAAAGCATTGGTCACCACATTGTTCTTCCCCTTGACATACTCGATGTCAAAATCATAGGCTTGGATCTTGCTGACCCATTTTTGTTGTCTCTCCTACAACTACTTCTGCTCAAGGAAGAATCAGAGACTGTTGTGGTCAGTCCTCACCCAAAACTTGTTACCCACCAGGTATTGTCGAAACTTGGCCAACACATGCATGATGGCCAGCATCTACTTGTCATATATGGGGTACAATCTCTCATGCGGCAGCAGCTTCCGACTCTCGAAAGTATAGAATGACCCCCCTTCATCAATACTGCGCCCACCCCTTCTCCTGAAGCATCACACTCCAGCACAAAGGGCTACGTGAAGTCAGGAAATGCCAACACCGGGCAACTTCTCATCAAATCTGTGAGCATGTCAAAGGCTCTCTGTGCAGCATCTGTCCAGCTGAAAGCCCCCTTCTTGGTGAGATCTGTGAGCGGTTCTGCAAGTTGTGAAAATCCTTTGACGAACTTCCTGTAGTAGGTGTGTTAAAATTGGACAACTAGGTCCAAACTCCATGTTGTGATGCTCAGATGAAGATACCAATATTTTTATTGGGTTCCTCTTTCGGAGAGGTGTAAGATCGATCTAAAATTGATCTTAATCCAATGAGTGGCACATTTATTTTGAATTTATTTTTAATAATTTCAAATATGTGCAAGTCGGCCTTAAGGTTTTACACCCCCAACAAATGTGTCACACACCTCAGTGATTGATATAAATAGAGTCAACGTTGGAGGACATTTCACTCATCTCATCCTCACACATCATTTCTCCTCTTCTGATTGGTTCGAGCTCCTTGGAGGCAGTTTCAATTCACAGTGCACACGTGGGAAATAAGGACGAAGAGGAAGTTGCTGCAGCTAGGGTTTCCACGCAAGTTTGACCAGCGTTGACTTTGGTCAACGCATGGTCCAAAGGAGCTAATTTTTGGTGGAGAATTCGATTTTGGAAGCCCGTACATTTTGGCACAAGAAACGAGGTCAAAGGTTGACCGGATGCGTTGACTTTTACTTGGTGTTGCTGTCGTTGTTGCTGCCATTGTTGCCGTTGTTACTGCCGTTGTTGTCGTTGCTGCTGTTATTGTTGTCGTTGTTGTTGCCATTGCTGTCGTTGCTGCCATTGTTGCTGGTGTTGCTGCTGTTGGGGCAGCGTTGACTTTTATGGGGTTGACTTTGAGTTGACCGTGTCGCTGTTTTGAGGGCTGTTGTGACACTGCTGGGTTGGCTAACCAAGGAGACTTTGTTGGTTGAAGCATCCTGTTGACCACCGTAACGCACCACCACATTTTTATGTTTCTAGTTTGTCTTCTATAGATCCAATGGTATGTTCTATCATCATTTTACTTGATTGTTTATGTGATAGCTGTGGTGAAAAGTAAAGTTGCATCAAGCATAGAACATCTACATAAATTTACATGGTATCGGAGCTGAGATGAAGACAAGCCCTAATATATAGCAATCACCGAAGAAGAAAATGGGTTCCACAAACTATGGCTTCAAGGAGGATGACAAGTTGACTGGGAAGGATGACTTCCATGCTTGGAAGATGATATCGGATCTTAAATTGGAAGACCAACATGTCATGGAATATATGCAGGGTAAAATCCAAGAACCTCCATCCACTGCTACTACTGCTGCCAAAACAAAGTACAAGGGAGAGATCAAAGCAAAGCTGATGATCAGGGAATCCATTCATAAAAGTCTGGTGGCCTACATCTCTGAGTTGGGCACATCCAAAGAGATGTATGATACGCTGATCCAAATGTTCAAGGCCAACAATGCAAATCAAGTGCTATTCTTCAAGAATCAATTGAAGAATCTGAAGAAAGACAGGGATGAGTCTGTCCAATCATACTTTCTGAAGCTGACCGAGATCAGGAACAATCTGCTGGCTATTGGGGAGACAATAGCTGATCGAGAAATGGTACTCACCGCACTTGGAGGGCTCCCATCCGAATGGCATGTGTACAACACTACCATTCTCAATAATAATGTGATACCTGACTTTGACGAGGTACTGTCGAGATGCGTTCAAGAAGAGACAAGAATGAAGGAGTATGAAAATGAAGGGAATGTTGCCTACACTGCTCATTCTAGAAAGAAGAACCTTGGTGGTCCTAAGAACAAAGGAGAGCAGGGGCACAAGGAAAAAAGGGCAAGTGTTACACTTGTCATAGGCCAGGTCACTATGCTAGAGAATGCCCTTTCAAGAAGGATTCTCCTGACGATGACAACAACAACAACAACTGGAGGGAAGGAAATCAAAGGAACAATAGGTTCCAGGGAAAGAGGAAGGCTCCCTCCAGCGGAAATGATCAACCTTGCAAAAGGTCAAGAAATTCCAGGTATAAAGAATCAAATGTTGTTGATAAAAGAAATGAATTCATTCTTGTATTTGCCCTCTCTGCTGCATCTCCACTCGACACTATGGATGTCTGGTTGATAGATAGTGGTGCCTCAAGGCACATCATTGGCTTCAAGGAAGCACTCTCTGATATGGTTGAGAAGGATACCAATCTAGAAATTATCCTTGGAGATAATGCCACATATCCCATGAAAGGGACAGGGACTGTGACCCTCCACTTGTCTCAAGGTCAAGTCCTCCGCCCTCAGGATGTACCCTATGTACCTAATTTGAAGAAGAACCTTGTGTCTATATCGGCCATGGAAGACAAACGTTTCAATGTGGCATTCACTGATGGAAAGGTGCACATGTGGAAGAAGAGCTTCAAGGAAGCTATAGCATTTGGGTCTAGAATTGATACACTCTACCAAGTTGGAGGAAGTCCACTGGGAGCGATGACATGAGATGCTATCAGACAGATCGATAACGGCACTGAATATGAGACGAACAAGTTCAAGAACTTTTGCAGAGGAACCAGCATCAAGAGGGACACCACAATGTTTGTGGGCTACAACGAAACTTCGAAGGCCTATAGATTATATGTGCCTGGTCAAAGGGAAGTGGAGATATGCCACGAGGTCACCTTTGACGAAGATACTTCCCGGAGGAAAGTAGTCAATCTTCCGAGATCTGAAGAAGATCATGAAGCAAGGCCTGGAAATCAAGAAGAACCGAAGGATGAAACAATGCCTGATGTTGAAGGACCGATGGACCCGATTGATCCACCTCTTTCACTGGGAAAGAGACCATCATGGCTCAGGGACACTCTCGAGGATGCTGAGGGACATGCAGCCCAAAAGGGGGGCATTCCGTGAAAGCAAGAAGCTGAGTAGATACCAAGGGTATCTAGCAGCCATGAGTACTATTGTACAGTCCGAGCCTGGATCCTTTGAAGAAGTCGTAAAGCATCAAGTCTGGAAGGATGCTATGCACGAAGAGTATGAATCCATTATGAAGAATGATGTCTAGGATGTGGTTCCAAGACCGAAGGACAAAGCAGTTGTCACCTTGAAATGGCTCTACAAGATCAAGCATGGATCTGATGGAAGTGCTGGAAAATTCAAGGCAAGACTCGTTGCCTATGGCTTCTCTCAAAAGGAAGGCATATATTATGATGACATATTTGCACCTGTGGCTCGATACACCACCATTCGATCTATTATAGCCCTTATTGCTACGCAAGGATGGAGTCTTCATCAGATGGATGTGAAGACTGCATGTCTGCATGGTGCGATAAAGGAAGAGGTATATGTGGAGCAACCTTTGGGGTTCGAAGTCCAGGATCAGGACACCCATGTCTGCAGGTTGAAGAAAGCCCTCTATGGGCTAAAGCAAGCACCCAGAGCTTGGTATGAGAGGATAGATAACTACTTGATGAAGCTGGGCTTCACTCGAAGTAATGCTGATCCAAACCTTTACTTCTAGGTTGTCAAAGGGAAGCCTCTCATTCTGGTGTTGTATGTGGATGACCTCTCCCTGACAGGTGTTGGCCCTCTCATTCATCAGTGCAAGAGGGAGCTCGCTGCTGAGTTCGAGATGAAGGACCAAGGACTGATGCACTATTTCCTAGGCCTGGAGGTCTGGCAGAGACCTGGCAAGATTTTCCTTTCTCAAGGAAAATACATTGTGAAGCTTCTAGAAAGATTTAGTATGGTGGACTGTAAGTCCGGGTCGACACCAATGGAGCTCAACTTTAAGAAGTTGAGTGGCAACGCTGTTGGGCCCGTGCTAGCAAATCCTACTGAGTATCTTCAACTCGTAGGGGCCCTGATGTTCTTAGTGAACACCCGTCCGAACGTATGTTGTGCAATGAACACTTTGAGTCAACACATGGTTGATCATAACATTCACTGGGTTGGTGCCAAGAAACTCTTGAGATATCTCTGGGGCACGATAGACCATGGGCTGAGATACACTGCCGGGAGCATGACACTCCTTGGATATACTAATGCCGATTGGGTTGGCAGTGTGGTGGATCGCAAGAGCACATTTGGATGCTGCTTCACACGTAGATCTGCTTCGGGCAGGAAACGAAAGTCGGTAGCCTTGAGCACCACTGAGGCTGAATACATTGCAGCATGTATGGCCTGTTGTGAAGTCACTTGGTTGTGAAAGCTCTTCAGTAAGCTGTTCAAGCATGTGCTAGATGTCACCGTTATCCTTTGTGATAACCTGAGGGGGATTCGTTTGTCATAGAATCCCGTGTTCCACGAACGATCTAAGCATGTTGATGGCTGGTACCACTTTATCCGGGATATGGTACAACAAAGCACCATAAGGCTCGATCATAGCAATTGATGAGCACGTTGCGGATATTCTCACTATGCCCTTGGGGAAGGTCATGTTCCTAACCTTCCGTGAGAATCTTGGAATTGTGGAACAACCCTATTCTGAGGGTCCTGTTGGACGATGAGCTCTGGGAGCTCTGGGGGGGCCTTGGGGATAGTTCCTCGGAGCTATAAACACACACGGGGCTAGGCTTACAGAACCTTGTGGTGCTTCTGCCCCACCTTTATGATATTTGAGTAGGTTCACCTCTCATGATCTGTGCCCCGTATGCATCCTACCCACTGAGTTCTGGACTCATGGGAAGTACCTCTCATTTGGCCAATGAGGTGGGAAAAGCTAAAGACTAGTAGCAAATACTGATGGACGCATCAGAGATTGTCGTACTCTCTGTCTAGGATGGCACGTGTCCAACCACTTGATCTGGGATCAAGTCTAGTGAGGTTTCGAACCTCCTACTGACTTCGGGTCAGATGAACCAACTTCAGGTTGGTATGTGACTCTTTGAGTCCATGTGAAGTTTCAGACCTCCAACTAACTTCGGGTCAGTGAGACTAACTTCGGGTTAGTATATATGACTCTCTTGAGTCCAAGTGAGGTTTCGGAACTCCTACTGACTTCGGGTCAGATAAACCATCTTCGGGTTGGTATGAGACTCTTTGTGAGTCCTATAGAGGTTTCGGACCTCTGGGCTGAATCTGCCAGCCGGGAATGATGTCTTTGTCACTGACCCATTACTGTTATGAAATAAAGAGGCCAGCAAAGCATGTTACGGTGGGATGACGCACGATGTTTGATTGCATAGGTGGATGGAGTTCTCCCTAGTTGAGAGGGAGTGTTAAAATTGGACAACTAGGTCCAAACTCCATGTTGTGATGCTCAGATGAAGATACCAATATTTTTATTGGGTTCCTCTTTCGAAGAGGTGTAAGATCGATCTAAAATTGATCTTAATCCGATGAGCAGAACATTTATTTTGAATTTATTTTTAATAATTTCAAATATGTGCAGGTCGGCCTTAAGGTTTTACACCCCCAGCAAATGTGTCACACACCTCAGTGATTGATATAAATAGAGTCAACGTTGGAGAACATTTCACTCATTTCATCCTCACACATCGTCTCTCCTCTTCTGATTGGTTCGAGCTCCTTGGAGGCAGTTTCAGTTCACACGTGGGAAATAAGGACGAAGAGGAAGTTGTTGCAGCTAGGGTTTCCACGCAAGTTTGACCAGCATTGACTTTGGTCAACACATGGTCCAAAGGAGCTGATTTTTGGTGGAGACTTCGATTTTGGAAGGCCGTACATTTTGGCACAAGAACCGAGGTCAAAGGTTGACCGGCTGCGTTGACTTTTAGTTGGTGTTGTTGTCATTGTTGTTGTCGTTGTTGTCGTTGTTGTTGCCATTGCTGCCATTGTTGCTACCGTTGTTGTTGCCGTTGCTACCGTTGTTGCTGCCGTTGTTGCAGTTGCTGTCGTTGTTGCTGGTGTTGCTGCTGTTGCTGCCGTTGGGGCAGCGTTGACTTTTCTGGGGTTGACTTTGAGTTGACCGTGTGGCTGTTTTGAGGGCTGTTGTGACACATGCTAGGTTGGCTGACCAGGGAGACTTTGCTGGTTGAAGCATCCTGTTGACCGCCGTAACGCACCACCACATTTTTATGTTTCTAGTTTGTCTTCTATAGATCCACTGGTATGTTCTATCAGCATTTTACTTGATTGCTTATGTGATTGTTGTGGTGAAAAGTAAATTTGCATCAAGCATATGACATCTACATAAATTTACAAGGTGCAAATGCCTACAAACCCCTGAAGTTCATCACGTTCTTCGGCTCCGGCCAATCCCGGATGGCCCGGATCTTCTCCTCATGGACTCTCACTTCGATAATATGCCCCAAATAGAGCATCTTTGTAAGCCCAAACTCGCACTTGGACAGCTTGGCATAGAAATGTTGCTCCTCCAAGATACACAATACAGCCTCGATGTGCGGCAAATGTTCTTCCCACGTGTGGCTATAGATGAGAATGTCATCGAAAAATACCAGCACAAAATTTCTCAACTGACCACGGAAGATGTGGTTCATACAAGATTGAAAAGTGGCCGAAGCGTTGGTCAACCCAAAGGGCATCACCAAAAACTCGAAATGGTCGTAATGGTAGCAAACGCAGTCTTGGGGACATCCTAGTCCCTCACCTTGATCTAATGGTACCCCGATCTCAGATCGATCTTGGAGAAGAACTTAGCTCCCCTCAACTCATCCATCAGCTCATCAATCATGGGGATGGGGTAGTTGTTCTTCATGGTCTTCTTGTTCAGCGCCCTGTAATCTATGCACATCCGCAGTGTGTCATCCTCCTTCTTCACCAGAACCACTGAAGAAGCAAAGGGGCTAGTGTTGGACCTGATGTGTCCCAATGCCAAGAGCCTAATGTATGGCTCTCTCAATCTCATCCCTATAGGCTTTGGGGTACATGTAGGGAGTGGTAATCACTGCCTGAATGCCCTGCTCTAGCTCAATGGTGTGCTCAAACCCTCGGTCCGATGGTTGTCCCTGTGGTATGTCCCCAAAAGCCGTGGAGTAACGGTCTAGGATAGTATGCACATCTGGGTGCACCAGCTGACCTGAGACACCTGCCTCTAAAATCTGTTGCCCCTCCTGCTGCTGGGGGAGGTGGTAGTGGATGATCCCCTCCTAGTGCACCGGTGCTGGCATCTCCCTCCAACTCCTCATATGCCTCTTCTTCTCCCTCACTGTCGGAGAAGACCTCAATGTAATTTGCCTTCCCTCCGACACAACGATGACCTGGTGCCCGTGGCTCCTGGCAAGTGAAGCAAAGCTTCCTTCGTCTCAAGTCTCTCTAGTTGTCATCATCCAAAAGCCCTCGGCCCTCGTTCCCTCACGAGGGTGGAGCTCTCACGTCCTTCCCCCTCTGCTAGAATGTCGGTCTGTGGGGTAAAGGAGCCCTCGTCCTTGGCATGGCATCCTGCAAGTCCCTAGTCCTCCCTACTGCATATTGCGGCGTAGTAGGCCAAGTGGATCTGACTAGCCCACGCAAAGGTTCAGCTAGTCCGTTAATAAACATGTGCACTCTCCTGGGCACGGACAAGTCTGGAACCATCACTGAGAGCTTCAAGAACTTAGAAATGTAAGTTTATGAGTTCCCCATTTGTTTGAGCTTGGTCAGCTCAACAAAGTGTTCTTTCGGGTCATTCCAATCAAATCTCTCAATCAACCTTCGAGTGAACTCAGCATACGTTATCACTCCTGTGTGACCCAGCGTAGACATCCCATGGAACCACCAATAATGAGCTTCTCCCTCAAGGTGCAGTGCAGCTTGATGGCCTCCACCTTCGCCATTTGGTTCCGCTGAAAGTAAATGTCCAGCGTCTCCACCCAAGCCTTTGTCAAACACTTCAATGACCCATCGAAGGTAGGCAAGAAAACTCTGCCCATGGTACGTTGCAAGTCTTACCCTGCGTGTACCCTCCTCTATTCTGGCTGCATGGTCTACTATTGTTCTTCAGCTGGCGGAATTCATTGAAAGTGAGGGCATCTCTGAACTCTGGCCCATAAGACTGATATTCTGCGAAGTACTCTCCGTAGTGAGCCACCTCCGGCTCCTGTGGTCCTCTCGTTCCTGGCCCTGAAGTCAGAAATGTGGGCATGGTAGAGCGTGGTGGGGTGCGTGCCACTAGTTGCACAATGTTATGCTCAAGTAAATGGTGAGAGGTATCGGATCCTTCTCCATTATGAAATTTCCCTCTGTTTGTTCTCTCCGGCAATCTTCTGTCCCATCTCCTTTATCTTCTTGGAGAGCCCCTACACTAATTTTAGGAGGAGGTTACCAAACTCCTTCTCCTCATCACGTTCTTCTGCCATTGGAGCCTTCCCAACAAACCCAGAAAAACCCGCGAAGGGTTTTTTGAAATGATGACCCCGAAAAATCACCCTCTTGAGTTGGGTACGCAATTATGTTGGGTACATTGGGCTCTGAACTAATCTGCTAGAAATAGCTGCTAGAAACAAACGGAAGCATGAACCAGTACTAGCGCCACTGATGTATTTCATGTGCCAGGATTGGGTATGACCCTGATTTCAGTGTCCCAGTTGTAGGACAAAGGGTATGATGTATACTTTATGAAGAACAAGGTATATGTCAAACATCCTAGCTGGAAGAGGGTGAGACAGAGTGGATTTAGAAGCAACAGGTTATATAGGTTGTAGATCGATTCTCCAATGGCACTATTAGGCAGTAATAGTAAAAGTGGGAAGGAGTTGAATGAACTTTGGCATAGGAGGATCGAACACTTACACCATGGAGCACTTAAGATGCTCAGAGAGACTATGACAGGAGTTCCAATCCTCAATACCGAACATGAGGACATATGCAGAGGATGCGTACTAGGAAGTATGCAAAGGTAGCTTTTCAATGTTCATAAATGTGATAATAGAGCAAATGGCGTGTTGGGGTTGATACATTCAGAAATTTGTGGTCCAATGTCCACCAGAGCTCTCAGCGATGGCGAGTATTTCGTCACCTTTATTGATGACCACTCCAGGGAAACCTGGATCTATTTCCTAAAGACCAAGCACAAGGTCTTTAATCGGTTCAAAGAGTTGAAATCTCTCGTAGAGAACATGACAGGCAAAAGGATCAAGGTATTGTGTTCAGATAATGGTGGAGAGTATACAGATAAAGAATTCACAGACTTCTGCGCAAGGGAGGGCATCAAGAGAGAGTGGACAGCTCCATATAATCCACAGAAAAATGGAGTAATGGAGCAAAAGAACAGAACAATACTCGGGGTAGCTAAGGCTATGTTGTATGACCAGGACTTGCCTAGATTTTTATGGGCAGAGGCATGCAACACAGCGGTGTACATCCAGAACCGAACTCCTCACAGAGCATTGGGGAAGAAAGCACCAGAAGGAATATTCACAGGGAAGAAGCTAGAGGTAAGTCATCTAAGTATTTTCGGGAGTGTGGTGTATTGCCACATTCCAGAAGAGAAGGACAGTAAGTTGGATCATACTGCAAATAAGGGGTACCTCGTTGGATATAGCGAGACCTCAAAGGCATACAAGATCTACATTTCTAGCAGCAGGAAAAATGTAGTAAGTCAAGATGCAAAGTTTATGGAAAATAGGGCTTTCAGAAGATCTCGAGAGATGCTTGCAAGTGATCAATCAATAGACGTTCCATTAGTCCAACAGCAGCAGGGAGGACAAGCAGGAGGACAGACACCAGGATCGAGTATAGTGACAAGCACCAGTATTTCCTCAGGAGTAGGAGATGCAGGTAGTTCCCAGCAAATGGAACAGCAGGAATAGCAAGATTTGATTGAACCTCCCACCATCGGTGGTAGAACCAGTAGGGAAGTATGCCAGACATTGAGGGACGCAGAGGAGTTTGTCGGAGCTCCTAGAACCAACAGGAGGCAGCGTGGACAGCCTGACAGATACCAAGCCTTGGTAGCACAGGTTGAAGAACGCTCCAGTTTTCAAGAAGCCATAAAGCACCAAGTGTGGGTGGATGCCATGGTAGAAGAATACAATTTTATCATGACTAATGATGTCTAGGAAGTGGTACCTAGACCAGAGGATAGATCAGTTGTAGGATCAAGATGGATCTACAAGATCAAGTACGCTGCAAATGGCAGTATAGAGAAGTATAAGGCTAGGTTTGTGGCGAAGGGGTACGCACAAAAGGAAGGGATAGACTATGAGGAGACCTTCGCCCCAGTTGCTGGATATACCTCTATCAGATCTATTATATCCCTTGTAGCTCAAATGGGATGGGAGATTCACCAGATGGATGTCAAGACATGATTCTTGAACGGGGTGATAGAAGAAGAGGTGTACATAGAACAACCTGAAGGCTTCTAGACTTATGAGAAGAAAACTCATGTATGCAGGTTAAAGAAAGCCTGGTGTCGACTCAAGCAGGCACCCAGAGCGTGGTATGGTCGGATTGATAGTTACTTGCAGCAGTTGGGATTCATCAAGAGTGATGTTGATCACAATCTCTACTATCTAATGGTGGAGAATGAGCCGCTTATTCTGGTATTATATGTAGATGACTTGTTTTTAACAAGGTCATCAGGGCTCATAAAGGACTACACGAAGAACCTTGAAGAAGAATTCGACATGAATGATATGGGGTTGATGCATTATTTTCTAGGGTTGGAATTTTGGCAGAAGAATGGGAAGATATTCCTTGGGCAAGAAAGATATGCTACAGAGATTCTAAAGAGATTCAAAATGTAGGATTGTCGACGCATGGCAACGCCTATGATCGCCAACTGGAAGAAAATAGATGCATCAGGAGACAAAGAAGTGGACCCCACCTTGTACAGACAACTCATTCTGTCGCTCCTGTATCTAGTCAACACCAGGCTAGACAATTGTTTCGCTGTCAACACCCTTAGTCAGTTCATGCTGGAACAAAAAAGGGTACATTGGGAAGCAGCAAGACACATTCTCATATATGTGCGTGGAACAGTCGGATATGGGTTGAAATACACCCGAGGAGATGACATCAGATTAAGCGGATTCACAGATGCAGATTGGGCAGGTAGTTCAGTAGACCGAAAAATTACCTCTGGGTACTGCTTCAGAGTTGGATCAGGGATGATCTCTTGGTGCAACAGGAAGCAGAAGTCGGTAGCTCTGAGCTCAGAAGCAGAATATATGGCAGCCAGCACAGCAACGTGCGAGGCTATATGGCTTAGAAAGTTGCTTGTGAGATTGTTCAAAAAGAGGATGGAAGCAACCAATGTATACTGCGATAATCAAAGTTGTATCAAACTCTCTAAGAATCTAGTATTTCATGATAGGTCGAAACACATTGTATCATATGTCACTTTATCAGAGACTGTGTTAACCATGCAGCAGTACAGTTGTAGTATGTCCCCAGAGGATATCAGGTAGCAAACGTACTCACGAAGGCTCTAGGTAGAGCTAAGTTCATCTAGTCCAGGGAAGAGATGGGTATGGTAGAGAACCTGTTTCAGTAGCAGATGGATTCTCAGTTGCAGCAGCAACAGATGAGAGGGAGTTGTGTTGAGATTTTGCATAGTTGGTGTAGCATCGGGTGTCCTCTAGCCCTAAAATTTTGTGGAGGGGCTAGGACACAATTGATCGCCAAAACCCAAAAAGGGATTTGAGAAATTTCAGTTGGTGTTCAAGTTATTCAAATAATTAATTATTTTAATGGATTCCTAAGTCTAAACTTAGGAAAGTTAAATAATTAAAGTGAATTAATTAACACATGTGCTAAAATTGTCTTAAGTCACATGGATCAAGCATTCTTTTAATCTCAGTCGTTGATTAATGATTTACTCTCAGTCATTGAAGGGTTCAACGAAAAGTATAGAGAAAGGCTTGAGGGTCAGTTGGTAGAGACACACAGTTGCAGAATTGAGGAATAGATCTGAAATTCTATGGCAGCTTTGCTAAGAATTTCCGGAGGAATTTCCTGCAGTGAGGGGTAGTATTGGCCAAGGGAATGATTTGATTCCGGGGCCAAGAGTCAGTAAGAGGTAGAGGAGCACCAACAGGACAGTGCAGAGAAGCAGAGCAGCAGCTACACAGGTGCTACGCAGGACAGCACAGAAGCATTGGCAGGCTTCAGAAATCACACAGAGGGTCTTTTAGGGCCAACGTTAGGCTGTGAGACCCTTCCACGGGTGACACGGTTCCGGAAAAGGGCATCTTGATAGCAGGGGAAAGCAAATCCAGGAGACAACGCTGAAGCTGCAGAAAGCCTTTAGGCTTACGCAGACCCTTCCCAGGGCAGCGTAAGGACTGCGTCACCCAGTCTGGGGTTACGGAGTCCACTTCTGAGCAGCGCTAGGACTGCGCTGGGCCAACCAGGAAGGCGCAGTCCAGTCACTTCTCCTGTTGCAGAAGAATTTTGCCAAGATCCAGAAGCAGTGCTTCAGATCTTCAGTAGTGCTGGTGGGGTAGAGATTCTCCAGGTGCAGAATTGTGCCTAGCTAAGGCAACAAAGGCAAGAGGAAGACAATTACTCAGCAGATCTGAGATTCGATCCGGAGGATCGGAGAGTACTGTCCGTTTGAATTTTGGTGGAAGATTTCCACGAGGGAAGTCAGTTTTCAGCAGAAACAGCTACTGGAGGGTTTCTAGTCACCAGGAAACCCAGATCCAGAGGGAGAAGTATTGTTTCTTTCAAATCTAAGCAAAGATGACTCGATATGGACTGAGGGATCAAGATAGATTGGATGGCATGTCCAACTATGTTATCTGGAAGGCCAGAATCCTCTCAATTCTGGATGAGTATGGTCTCAAAGATCATGTAGAGAAAACTCTTGTTGTGCCAACCGATGTTGATCCACTCAAGAAGTATGAAGAAAATCAAGCGCGAAGAAGCGTTTGATCATAGACAGAGTCAAGGACCACGTGATTCCTCATATTGCTGGTAAGAATACAGCAAATGACATGTGGACAGCCCTGGAGACGATGTACCAAGGAGGCTCTGTGCAAAGAAGAATGCTTCTTGAGAATCAGATGCAGATGTTCCAAATGATGAAGGGTGAAGAGATAGATCCTTTCCTCTTCAAACTCCAAGCTATTTGAGACCAGCTGATTGGCATGGGTGCTAATCCAAATGAAGGGCTCCTAGTGAGGACGGCCCTGAATGTTGTCTCTGAAGAATGGGAAATGTTTGTCCAGAGCATTCTGGGAAGGGCAGCATTACCATCATGGGCAAATATGTGGGCTATTCTCCACCAAGAGGAGATCAGGAGGATCACCAAGAAGCAGTCTATCACTGGAGGAAGCGGATCAACCAGAATGAAGAAAGAAGAGGAGGAGGATGCAACCCTTGCATCAAGGGGAAAGAAGCAAGGAAAGAAGAAGAAGGACCTCTCTAAGGTCCGATGCTTTAACTGTGGTGATCTTGGTCATTTCGCCAGCAGTTGTCCTAAGAAGAAGGACAAAGGAGCTTCTGATTCCAAGGCTGCAGTAGCAAATGATGATGCAACCATGAGTGCTCATGCACCTCGAGAGAAGAGGTGGGGTGACATGGATATATAGAGTATCCATAGACAGATTGGCGGGATCCTTGAGTCATCCCTACTCTTGGATCACATACGAGCTACGAGAGCCTTAAGACGGTAGCAGGATGAGTCGGGAGATGGTTGCAGATGACCACATTGAAGAGGAAGAGGGAGCTGAAGAGCTAAAGGGTGAGCAGCGTGATGCAGAGGCAGCTGCAGCGTGGAGGCAGGAGCGCAGAGAGACTGATGGGAATTCAGCAGCGTAGAGAAGCTATGCTCACGCAGTGCAGAGTTGCAGCATGACAGTGTCTCCAAGAGGACAGCGTAAATCAACATCCAGGGAGTTTCAGTGGTGGAAGGAAACTTGCCTTATCTGTCAAACAGTTGGGCAGAGTCTTTCAGTTGCTTACTTCTCGGCAACTGAGTTATAGTGCAGTAGTTAGCAGTGGCAGTGCTATGGGCAGGATGATGCAGCAATTTGAGAGGGAGCTGCAGTACAGATGTCGCAGTGTCAGTGGCAGTAGCATGGCCAGCAATACAGAGAGCAGCAGTGCAGTGGATGGAGGGCAGCAGGCCAAGCATCAGCAGCACAAAATCCACCTTCAAGATCTTGTAGTGCATGGTGTGGATGCATTGATAGAGTACACCTTCCTAGAGCACACTCCGTGCTAAGAGGGAGTGTTGAGATTTTGTATAGTTGGTGTAGCATCGAGTGTGCTCTAGCCTTGAAATTTTGTGGAGGGGCTAGGACACACTTGATCTCCAAAACCCAGAAAGGGATTTGAGAAATTTCAGTTGGTGTTCAAGTTATTCAAATAATTAATTATTTTAATGGATTTCCGAAGTCTAAACTTAGGAAAATTAAATAATTAAAGTGAATTAATTAACACATGTGATGAAATTGTCTTAAGTCACATGGATCAAGAAGTCTTTTAATCTTAGTCGTTGATGAATGATTTAATCTCGGTCGTTGAAGGATTCAACGAAAATTATAAGAGAAAGGCATGAGGGTCAGTTGGTAGAGACACGCAGTTGCAGAACTGAGGAATAGATCTGGAATTCTAGGGTGGGTTTGCTAAGAATTTCCGGAGGAATTTCCTGCAGTGAGGGGTACTATTGGCCAAGGGAATGATCTGATTCTGGGGCCAAGAGTCAGTAAGAGGCAGAGGAGCAACAGCAAGGACAACGTAGGGAAGCAGAGCAGCAGCTATGCAGGTGTTGCGCAGTCGCTACGCAGGACAGCGCAGAGGCTCCAGAGGGTTTCAGATTTACGCATGAGAGCTTCCAGGCTAGCGTAAGGCCTATGTCACCCTTCCAGGGGTTACGCAGTCCCTCTCTGGGCCGCGTAGTGGCATTCTGAGGCTAGCAGGGCTGACGCTGGGGCTTCAAGGGCAGCGTTGAGGGTTTCTAGGGCCAAATCTGGGTTGAGTTTTGTAAATCCCGTTTGAGGGTGTGGATCAGTGAAATATTTGGCATTAGAACTTTAGGTTAGCTACAAATTTGATTTATTTTATTCGATGTCAGGTTTTCCAAATCTGGAACCCATATTTACTGTACTCAAAACTACTTAATAATAAACCCTCATATCTACTGCACCTGTTTTCCCGCTTTGGGTTTTTCTGGGGACTTATGTCCAAAAATCCATGTGTCACTTTGTTGCATGAGTGTATTATTCAGTAAATGATTTGTATGTGTAGGTTGTAGTTGTGTTTATTTCGATATTTTATGAATCTAATTTCTGAAAGTAACTTGTATTAATTAAATCAAGTAGGAGAAATAAACCAATACACTGCAGTAGAATTTTCACAAGTTGCAGTGCAGATGCAGTAGTTGCCAGCAGCATGCAAGGTCATCAACAGCACAGATGCAGTGTAGAGAGAGCGACACAGTAGTTGGTGGACAACAGCAGCCAGACATCAGCAGCGCAGCTGGGATTGTGCAGAAATCAAAATGATGCTTTAGGAGGTTGCAGCACTTGAGCACATTCCTCGCTAAGAGGAAGTGTTGATTTTTGTAGCATCAGATGTGCTCTACCCTCAAGATTTTGCAGGGAGGCTAAGACACATGCATTCTCCAAGACCCATAAATCGTTTGGGAAAATTCCACCCGGAGATGATTTAATTAAAATAATTAATCATTTTTAATGTATTCCTAAGTCCAAACTTAGGAAATGTGATTAATTAAATTGTATTACCTGGTGAGAATCTTCTAGATGAAGATGAAGATCAAATCCAAGTTAATCTTAGCCATCGATTATGTTTTAATCTTGGACATTGATATCTCAACGAGAGATCATAAGAAGGAACTCGATGGGCACTTGGAGAACACACTAGTGCAGGTACTTAGTTGCCCAAGCAGATTGATTTTCTCAGTGGTTGAGGTTCGCCAAGAGAAAATCGAAACAGAGGGAGAGTTGCAGGGGGGAAAGAGAGAGAGGGATCAGCAATAATCCAAGAGTACAGGGAAATTCTAGAAGGAGCAGGGCAGAGGAGGGACGCAGATCACCAGCGCAGAGGCAGTGACAGAGTGAGGCCAGCGTAAGGACAAGAGGTCCTCTTCGGGGTCAAAAAAACGTTGTGAAAAGGGAGAATTTATTCAGTAAAATTCGCTCAGTGTCTCTTCTTCTATTTCTCTATCTTGAATCTTTGTACATGAATTATTGTTGAAGAATAATAAAGAAACCCTCATCTGCTGCACTAGTTTTCCCACATTGGGTTTTTCCGGGGACGATTGTCCAAAAATAACTATCATTGTGGTTATACTTGTGCTAGTAATTTTCCTTGCATTTACTTTCTGCAATATTTTAATTGTGAAGGTTGCAGTAAAATTTATTTTGATATTTACTGTGTAACACCGTAAATAACTTGATTTAGAATTAATAAGTAGAAGAAATAATAACAGTTGTTGCAGTAGGGATTTTGATATAGGAATTTTCACGGAGGGCTCACCAGGACGTGGATCAATGGGATCCATCGGGCATCGGTTCATTCGTCAGAGGTTCATCCTGTTTTCCTACATCTTCATCATTGTCCTTCCTTGGAATAAGAAGATCTCTAACCTTCCCAAGGGCAGCATCTTCATCGAAGGTGACATCATGACTTATTTCCACTTCCCTTTGACCAAGCACATAGATTCTATATGTCTTTGAAGTTTCACGGTAGCCCACAAATGTTCGTTTCTTCCCAGATGCATCTAGCTTGCTTCACTTCTCTTTCGGCACATGAAAATATACAAGACAACCAAAAATTCAAAAATGAGAAACATCAGGTTTCTTACCGGTGAAAACTTCTTCACGAGTTTTGAAGTCCAATGCTTGATGTCGGCATCTTTTTTGAATGTATACAACAGTGTGGCAGCGTCTCCCCATAAGAACTTCAGTAGGCCTTGGTCATGAAGCATGGCACGAGTAGCTTCCATGATGGCTTGATTCTTCCTTTCGGCAACTACATTTTGCTCAGGAGTATATGCAGTAGTGGTCTCCCTCTTAATGCCAACTCCTCTACAATAGTCACTGAATTCATTTGACTCATATTCGATTCCATTATCGGTCCTCAATATTTTGATCTTCTTCCCTATTTGATTCTCGACCAAGGCTTTGAAAGAGTGGAACCATTTGAACACTTCGTCCTTCTTCTTCAAGAAATAGATCCATGTTTTGTGAGAGAAGTCATCCACAAAAATAGCATACTACAAATATCCTCCCAACGATGTTACGGGCATAGTTTTAAAAATCAGTCGGACCGGCTTGGAATCGACCGAATCAACCGAGCCAGGCCCCCGGTCAGACCGACTCAGTAGAAAAACTGGTCCAGAGGCCGGTTTGTGACCGAACCAACTGCGACCCGTACACCAACTCGGCCGATTCAGTCACAAACCAGCCATCTCGGCCGAGCCCAAGCTAAACCGGCCGAGCCAGTCCAAGCCGGCCGCGGGCCCCTCTTTAGCTCCAAATCGAACTTCAAATTAACTTTTAATTTGCTATTAGGATTTTATGCAAGCTTCTAACCCCTCCCCATCCTATTAAAGCTACCCAACCCCTCTCATTTCCTCACATCTATCTCATTGCATTTGAGTGAGCATTTGTGAGGAATTTGTGAAGAGTTGTGGAGTTGGTTTTGGAGCAGCTTTGAGGAGTCTTTTGGGCAAGCTTTGGAGCAGCATTGGGGAGTTGGTTTGTTGGAGCTGCATTAAGGAGGCTAGAGCGTAGAGGTATTTTTTTCCCTTCTAAAATCAGCCTTTGCTTGTTTTATTTTTTTTGCAAATCTGAAAATGGTAAACATAGTTTTTTCTGAAAGAAATGAACATAGAATGAATAGTTTTTTTGTTTTCATTTTTAGATTTAAACATTTCCTTTCCAAGTCAAAAACTCAGTCCAAAATGGCCCCTAGAATGAAAGACGCTGCTTGAGCATATGCTGAAATGGTTGATGATCAAATGTATTGCCAATTTTGTAAGAAGAAAATTAAGGGGGGTGGAGGGGGCATTCATAGACTGAAACTACATTTGGCTGGTCTTAGAGGCCAAATTACTCCATGTGAAGCACCAATAGAAGAAATTGGGGAAATTAGGAAGGAGTTGAGAGATCAATTTCAAAATTTTGCGGAAGACAAAGCTAGGCAAAAAGAAATAGAGGTTGAAATTGGGAGGAAGAGAAATATACAACACATGATGGCTACCAACCCAACTTTTAATTCTGAGGGTTCTTCATCTATCCCTTGCATTGATGCATCAAACCCCTTTCGCTATGTTCCTCCCTCTAAGGGTGCAATGAGAAATGGGGGTACTATCAAAAAAAAATTTACACCCTCTTCTCCCTCTGATAGTGCACATGGTCCTAGTCCCACAAGTAGAGGTCAAGTGCAGCCCACTTTAGATCAGC
The DNA here is from genome assembly GCA_034641835.2 of Pinus albicaulis. Lineage (NCBI taxonomy): Eukaryota > Viridiplantae > Streptophyta > Pinopsida > Pinales > Pinaceae > Pinus > Pinus albicaulis. Next base: position 469,572,641 of record CM076584.1, on the reverse strand, counting down.
ATTGGAAAAAAGAATTGAGAGAAACTGCTTGTGATTACATTGCTAGATGGTGGTATGATGTTGATATTCCCTTCAATGCTACTCGTTCACCATACTATGAACCTATCTCTGATGCCATATATGTTGTTGGAAAGGGCTTCAAAGGCCCTACTATGAATGAGTTAAGAGGATCTCTTTTGTAAAAAGAGATTGTGTTCATTGATGATTATTTGAAAGAATTCAAAAACTCATGGGCACATACAGGATGTACCATCATGTCAGATGGATGGACTGATCAAAGGAACCGTACCATCATAAAATTTATTGTCTTTTGCCCACGGGGAACCATGTTTCTAAGATCAGTTGATGCATCTGATAGGGTGAAAGATGGACACTTGTTGTTTCAACTTTTGGATGAGGTCGTTGAAGAGGTGGGGGTGGCAAATGTTGTTCAAATCATCACAGATAATGCCTCTAACTATGTTCTTGTTGGTAAATTGTTAGAGGAAAAACACCCAACCATCTTTTGGACCCCATGTGCTGCACATTGCATAGACCTCATGCTTGAGAATATTGGTAAAATAGATTCGACCAAAAGCATCACAAAATATATTTACAATCACTCATGGATTCTGAATCTTATGAGGAAACACACAGGGGACAAGGAAATTATTAGGTCTGCCATCACTAGATTTGCAACGCATTTTTTGACATTGCAATCTATGCTTGACCAACATAGAAACTTGCAAAAGTTGTTTTCTAGTGATGAATGGAATGAATGTCAGTGGACTCGCAAACAGGATAGCAAAGTTGTGAAAAATAAAGTTAATGAAGAAATATTTTGGAAAAAGGCAGCAGAGATTGTGAAACTTGCTGAGCCACTGGTTAAGGTGTTGCGGTTGGTGGATGGGGAAAGATTGGCTATGGGCTTCATTTATGAGGCTATGGATCAAGCAAAGGAGCAAAAAAGGGCAGCATACAAGGACAGAGTGGGTAAGTATGGGCCCATTTGGGCAATCATTGATCAAAGATGGAACAATCAACTCCATCGCCCTATACATGTAGTTGGGTATATTCTGAACCCAAGGTATCATTATAAAGCTCAAGAAGCAAGAGCTTTGACTGGGGAGGTTAGAGATGGATTGATCGACTGCATTGATCGCATGATCCCCACAGAGAGTAGTCAGTTGCTGATACACAATCAGATCATTGTGTTCAGCCAAGCCACAGGTACCTTTAGCAAGAACCTTGCAAGGATTTCAAGGGAATCAAATTAGCCAGGTAAACAAAGAATTTCAATTTTCAAATTCATATTTTATTATTTTGTATAATTGTTTCTAATTTCAAAGCATAGTATTAAAAACCGGCCGGCTTGAACAGGAAACCGGTCAAACCGGTCGGTTCATTAGCTAACCGGGTCAAACCGATAGAAAAACAGGGTTCAACCCTCCTCTTCGCCAAAAAAACCGGTCCAACCGGTGCTAACCGACCAGTTTAGGATGGAACTGACAAGTTTATGGTCAAACCGGCCGTTTCCATCCTAAACCGGCTGATTCATTGCCAGGCCAACTATGGACCCCACATAATGCAATTTTTTGAGTTTTTGAGCTTTTTTGAGGGAAATATAGGGTTGTTTTCCTCCAAAAATATCCCCTCTAAGAAAAGCATGTCTACCCTCTCATGTTCCTGATACATCCTGTTGGCAATTAATGGTAATGTTAAATTCTTAAAGTAAAAAGTGACATTTCCTTTATTTTTCCTTTTCATCCTTTTACTTAAATTTTTAACATTACCATGAAATGACTCTGGATGTTTAAGAGTGGTTTCGACCTCATTGGATTTCATATGGAGAAACTAGAATTTTAGATTTCACTCAAAATTCAGCAGACTTAATGGTTTTCAAGGTTTCATGGTTTGGGGGTTTGCAATGTTTCTATTTGTTTCTATCATGTGTAAGGGTATGAGATTGGCATTTGATCAAGAGCATGAAGTCATTTAAGAACCTTGATGTTGGTGGCATTGATTATTGAACTTTGTTGATGTTGGTGGTATTGATTGTTGAACTCCCCTACCGTGGCCTTCACAAGAATGTACCCTTCACTCAATGGAAAACAACTGGTTAGGCATGCTAATCTTTTTCTACCACATTTTAAGGTTGAGGAGATGAACCCTTCACTCAAACCAAAATCACTGGTTAGGCATGTTAAACTTTTTCAATTTCTATCACGTTATAAGGTTGAGCAATCCAAGTCTGAAGACTTTGAGCTAGATGATGTTTATGTATCTCTTGTTGATGATCCCATTTGTAGTATCGATGAATCAATGATGAGTTTCATGAGAGACCATGTTGCTCAGTGATTTGTAGTTTTGATGTCTATTTTCGCTACTACTACTACTACTACTAAAGTTGTAGAGGAATTTTAGGAGTCCTCAAACTCTGAGCCATATTATTTATGTAGCTCATGTTGATGATCCCTTGTCTAGTAGTGGTGATGATTTTGATCATGATGAGAAGTGATCATGTTATTGATCACTAATATGTTGTCTTGTATTAGGCCAATGGCCTCATAGCTTGTAGCATTGTTTTTGGAATTTATGGGCCATTTGGAGCCTCATTGCTTATGTATTTTTCGATGATATATATTGCACTCGGTGCCATTTTGATATATTCACCTTTGCATGGTTTATAAATGAGCAAACTTTGCATATTTTGTCTCTATTGGCTTGGAATCATGGTTGCAAATCTTAAAAATAGTTTTTTTATTAAAAATTAATTATTTGATGTATTTTTTTAAAAACCGGTTTGTTTAGACCTGACCAGTACCGGTTAGACCGGTTCCGGTCCGGTTACCGGTTCATTAGGTCCATTGGTCCAGTCACCAATTTCGGTTTTAATATTATGTTTCAAAGTTGGATATAATTTGTTGAGCTAAATGAAACTCATTTTTTGCAGCACAATGGTGGGAGGCATTTGGTAGCCATTGTCCTGAATTGCAGAGGTTTGCAATCCGCATTTTGAGTCAAACTTGCAGTGCTTCTGGGTGTGAGCGCAATTGGTCTGTCTTTGAGAGGATTCACACAAAGAAGAGAAACCGTTTGGAGCAAAAACGGTTAAATGATCTAGTGTATGTCCAGTACAACCTCTGACTAAGACGCAACCAATTGTTGAACAAAAGACCTGATTCAGATCCCATTGTGTTGGAGGATATTTATCCAACATCAAATTGGGCAGTGGAGTCTTGTCCACCAAAGTTTGACTCTGATGAGGATATTGGTGTGGGGATGGACTTCGATACACAGGTAGAGCCTCTGCTCAATACATATCCACTAGTAGTAGGCCTAGTCCCAACTCCAAGTCCTCCAGTTGCAGCCGCGGGCACTTCCTCTAGTCGGCCACGACGGAGGCGCATAACCCGTCTATCTCAAGCTCAACGTGCTACAATTCTAGTTGAGGATGTTGATTCAGAGAGGGAGGAGCAAGCGGTTTCCCCCTCTGGTTCAGAGTTTGAGGCAAAGGATATTGGCTTGTTAGATGTCTAGCAGTAGTGACTATTCATGTTTTGTTGTAGAGGCCATTTAGAGCCTCCTTGGTTATGTTTTTTGTTTTGATCTCTATATCATCATCATGTATTGGACAGTGCATTGGGTGCAATTTTGATATAATGGATATATTCATAAGCTTACTTTGATCATATGTTGCCTTTTGTCTATATTGTAATGCTTTGTGTTTGGAAACATGAACGAAAATTTTTAAAATTATGTTTTTTATAAAAAAAATTAATATTTAATGTATTTTTTAAAAAGACAGAGTCATTGAAACCGAACCGGCCGAGTCGATACTGAGTCGAAGTCGGAGTCGGAGCCTACCCTCGGCCGTTTCAGAACTTGAGTCTGAGTTTTAAAACACTAGTTACGAGCAACATACCAGATAAATCAGAATGGATCAATTGAAGAATGTCGGTAGTTTTACTTTCACTTGAGGGGAATGGTCGAATAGTCCCCTTGTATGTTTCCCAGTTGCACAAACCTGACAAACACCTTCATGATCTACTTTGAATTCAGGGATACCTGTGACCATCTTCCTTGCATCAAGTAGGGCTTTATAATGAAGGTGAGCAAACCTTTGGTGCCATAATCAATCAACAATGCTTGATTACCAATTGATGCAAGGTGATTTACTATTTTTGGAAAGTCATACTTGAGACTTTCTATTTTTAGACTTTCTATATTTAGAAATTTTATTTTAAACTTTCCATTTTTAGAAATTCTATTTTTTAGACTTTCTATTTTTAGAAATCCATCCCTGAGTTGCCAATTTTCAACAATTGCTCCAAGAATTTGCGCTCACAACAGGGCTGTAGACGAATGCGTAATGCTCCACAGATTTTTGACAAATGGCGCTTTGCCATTTAAAAAGGAGTAGCCATGATTTTGAAGCAGAGCCTAGAATGATAGCATATGACTAAAGCTTTTAGAAATACCTGTACAAATATTTTAATCCTCAACGAATCCCATCAATAACCCCATACAAGAGTGAAACCCTGAATTATCAAATGTCAAGATGCTACTCCATAGGCCAAGATGTTAGGACAAGAAGAACTTGGAGCCTTTCTTAACCACTGTTCCACGGAGCAGAGAATAACAAAGCCTTAAGACTAATTCAAGCCTCTCGTTGCTGCTCCACGGGAGTGAGAGAATAATTTCTTAAATTACTCAGAAGATCTGTGTTAGATTCATATGTATGAGTTGAGCCGAGACATTGTGCAAGAGTCAAATTTCAAAGCCAATCTTGAACAGGGGATCGAACTTCTTGCAAACATCAAATTAGATCCCAACAAATCCCATCCCAAGAATCAAAGCATACACCGAAAGAGACACAACCAAGCCAAACTTTGAACTCTCAAAAGAATTTCAAGAACTCCACTATACCGCAGATGTATCCCAAGATTCACCCCTGAAATCATACATTTGAAAGAGAAGTGAATGCCTTTATATAGATTGGAGAGCTATCCGACATGAGGGAATTTGGAGGGAACGTAATTCAAATTAAAATTTGAATTTTGGCTTGATCCCTTATTTAACTTTGGCCGGCTTGGAGTAAGCCCTTTTCTATTCTTTTTTTGAAACCCACCTAAAATATCTAATTTAATTCTCTAAAGAAAGATCCTTTTGGCTTCATGATTTTGTCATTTAATAAGCACCTGCCACATCATCATATTTTGGGAACCTTGACCAATAAATAAGTTTTGACTTTGAGAACCTTGACCAACAAATGAGTTTTGACTTTGGGAACCTTGACCAAAAAATGGGTGCACCATCTTTGACTAAGCATATCTCTCAAACCGTGAGGGCCCACGAAGTGCTCCACATATCAACATAATCAACATGACGAGAAGGATCTAATGACAATGGTCCTGAGCCCAAGATCCCTAATCTTCATCCCCAAATGCTTCAACAAGTGCAGGGCTTCTGGGGTTTTCCAAGGGCTTTGACCAATGGAGCTTCCAATTGATGACGAATATTAAGAGTGTTCAATCAATGACGTTGGCATCAATGATAACACCATTCAACAGTACGTCTCTATTGCAACAAAACAATAGCACAAATTCACGATGGACCAAAAAAGCATTCCATTCATAATGTTTATTGAATAATGCACAACTGTTCGAAACCTTTTCAAGGATAATTTTTATCATCTCTGCTGCCTTGTGGAGGTTAGGACCATTTTTTACAAATGCCCATATATTTTACAGTGTTATTTTTTCTATAATTATTAATAAATTTCCTCGAAGTCCAAGTGTCTGGCATAAATTGAGGTACAAAATCTCCAAATTACCCTCTCCACATTTTAAGTTTCATATCATTTAGATATTGACATTTGGCTGCCATCATTAACATCAGTAAAATTTCAAGATATGAATGAATATCCTACCTGTATGCACAAAATGGCAGCTGTTCTGGCCTTGGAACTTTTGAAGCGGTCTCCATCCCTTAAAGAGCCATCAGTATCACTAAGGTCAGAATCTGAGGAAAAACCCCAAGTTCCAGAAACCTCAGGCTGCACAGACCCATTGATCTGTCCATTTGTTGCTGTTTGGTGTGCTGCTGACTTAGTCCTATTGCGCAAATGAGGTGGACGGTAACGACCAGAATCATTCTTTCTTGAAGTTACCACTTCTCTAACAGTAATCAAATCTGATTTATGATCACAACTGCCTCTAACTAGATTGCAAACAGGAAATATACATGAACTGCGAAGCAATCCATAAGTAAAAAACATCCCCAATGCTGCCACAAAACCTGGCACCTGTAACATAAAATAAGCTTTAACATTTAAGAATACATCCAAAATCAGAAACAAAATGACACCAGAGAAAACTGACTATCAGATCGATCTAATCTGGATGCAGCGAAGACTATTGTCGCTGGAACACTGTGAATAGTCTTACATGCTCTGCAACAGGGCATTTTGAGTCTGACAACACCAACTGCAGACAACGAAGAACAGCAGCATAGTACCTGCGAACCCATGTAAGCAGTCTTCAGAATATCTCTACTCTTGGTCAAATAAATCTCCCCTGAACTCCTCAAAAATAACAATCATATGTAAGTTTACCTGGACATAACATTGTCTTCTTCCAGGTGGCATTTTGATGCCAGGAAATCCATCACTTTCCTCAGAGCCTAAGTCAAATTAATATATTAGTTCTTGAGGCAATTATACATGCAAGGTAATGTTTGACAGTGTGTCACAACTATCCTTACCTCAATTGTTGATTTCCATGTTTCTCTTGACACTACAGACCCAGCCCGAGCAAAAAGGTTGCCTATGGCAACAAAAACCAATGTCTGGAGCTCAATTTCATTTTCCACATTCTGACTCCTAAAATAGTTTTTTGCAGGATGCACTTTTTTAATGTGTTCACATGAAGTGGATGACACTTCAAGATTCCGGCATGATAGTAGACATAGAAGAAAATCCAAAGTAAATGTAACCTCTGAAGGAGACATATTCCCTCCATTTTCATGTATAACATGCCTGTCAAAATAAGTGATCATTAGACTACAAGTCGAGTACATGAAAAACTATAAAGTAGTTAAACATAAAATAAGTTGTGTGTCATTTATAAGACAAGGTAAATCCAACAACAAAACAAAATTAAGACACAAAAAAAATATTGCAAAGAAGATCTCACGTAAGGACTTGCAATGCCTCCACTGCCATTTTATTTCTGCTACCATTACTCATAGCATCTTTCAGAACGATTGAATTACTCCAAGCTGCTTCATGACAAGATTCTATAATCCTTCGAAGAAAGCTGATCATCGTAACAAGAGATGATGATTTCAACTCGAGCTGTGAACGGCAACTCAATTCAAGGATCTACAGAAAACAAGGGCAACAGTTAGTATATTTTGTTTCTTAATTAGGCTAGGAATTGAAAAACTGTCTTGCTTGAAATTGTCAGCATCTGAAAAGGAGGCTTCATAGCAATAAAACTATTGAAAGGGGTAGTTCTGCCAACATCTTTGGTTCTGTCAGAAATATCCAAGATTATTTACAACAAGAAGTTCAGGAAACATTTCAACCCCTAATCATTCATATATGCAAACTAGGTTTGCCATGTTCCTGTTTGTGTTAGGGTATAATATAAAAATATAGAATATATTGAGTGGATTATACATAAGTCACTTAGTGTGTTAGTGACAGGGAAGCAGAGCAGAGAGAGGTAAAGAGCCTATAGGACCAGACCTAAAATGATTCAAGGAAATGCTGCCCAAGAGCTGTGATGTCCTGTCATGGGAAGAGTGTAATATCCCTTAAGGTAAAATTGCACTTAGGGTTTTGAAAGAGCACATGACAAGTTTTGTAATCTACAATATACTTTCAATTTTTGAAACCAGAGACAATATTGAAATGCAATAAGATGGTGTAGCCATGTATCCAACAGTTCATTCACATAAAACCAACTCAGCAATACATAAGGAGTTTAGATCCACAGTCCTCCCAATTTCACACTACAGTCCAGACTTCAAATAGAGAACAATGGCTTATCACAAACCCTACTGTCCTAGTATCCTTAATCTGACCTTGCACCCAGCTTCAGTATTTTCTGCCTCCTGCTGTCTTTTGATGCCACAGACTCGCAAAGCGATGATCTGATGCCCAGATCAAGCCTCAGTCTCAATGTCAAGACCATCAGATTCCTGGTTGCCTCAGGAAACCCCCTAGCAGTGTCCTTCCATACTCAGATTACACTTTGCTGTTTATCCAGAGAAGCCCCTGTAGGCCTCGCTGCCCAGATCAGACTTCCAAAGGGGTTGTGCTGCTACAATCGACCCTCCAACATGATCTGCCACTTCAATTGGCTACTCAGCAAAGGGGCCCGCAATCCCAGATTTCCCTAGGAAGGGTTATGATGCACAATTGATCCTTCAACAAGGATCCGCTTGCTCAAATTAATCCACAAACAGGGTCCGCTGCCACTATAGGGCTTTATTCAAGCCTTCCGTTGTCACATATGTATAAACAAACCTCAGGCCGAACTTCATTTGAAGATGGGCTGCTGCCTAATAACTGGCCTCAGGGCTACTTCGCCGCCCCAAAGATTTTCCATTTAGACCAATCTGCTGCCACAGAGGGACTGTTAAGGCAGACGGCATGCATCAGTTATGGTTTCAGGGCTGTCCAGAACCTAGCTGCCATTGTAATTGCCATAACAGGTTTACGCTGCCACAGAAAGGGCTGCCCGCTGACCAGATATGACCTTCGTTGACCTGGAATTGTCTTGGACAGACCTCATGTCACAGAATTGCTCCTGAGTTGCTCAGACCAATCAATCCACAGAAGTTCTCCCTTAATTGCCAAAAACAAATGAAAGATGCCTCCCGAAATTATGCCAAACAGAGTAGAGAGAAGGGATTGGCTAGGGTGAAATCTTTCACCACCGAAACCAATTAGAAAGAAAGGGGTCTTAAAACGCTCCAAGAGCCTCAGCTCACAAATCAGAAATATCAACAATCCATGATGAGCAAAATGATTCTCCTCTCTCTTATTTATAGATTCTCTTGGGGTCTCTTCTCCTATTTTTAATTTGAGGGGTTAACAAGTTTCCCTCCATTTTGCCCCAAACTTGGCTTTTTCACAAGTTTTCCTCCAATTACCCCAGTTTACCCAATGTTACCCCAAATAACATTGAATTATGGGTTTCCCCCTTTATAAATGACTACAGCCTGCGGGGTTGGATAGGCTACTTTGTCCTTCCTTGGGAAATTTAATTAGAAGAGGACATTACAGTCCCCCCTTCCCAAATTGATTGCCCTCAAGAAATTGCAAATTCGGGTGCTGCCAAATTTGTTCTCCTTCCCATGTCATATTCTTTATACAGCCATACTGGTGGATAATGCTCAATATATTGAGATATTGTTTTTTGTACTAATGGATACGCTTGACTTGCACATCAAACATTGCATAAATGCTAACCTTTAAGCCACTTATTCCTTCTATATACGGAGCTAAACTACTCTTGTCCATTTGATGAATCTTTCTCCATTCATTTTGTAGTTTTGGATTGTCTGCATGGTCACGTAAGCCACATAAAAGGTCCAAACCTTTAATCCATGCCTCTATACCAAACCACTTTGTGATAACATCCCGTAAACAAGAATTACCAACTGCCAGCCATCGTCGCTGACTAACACCATTTGTTTTAGATTGAAACTTGTCTGGCCAAAAGTCATAGGAGTTTGTGAAAACTTTTGTCTGGAGTATTTCTAAGTGGACTTAGGTCTTCTTTCCGCAATCCTCAGTCTAACAAGCATAGGGCAGGTATTTTTAGGTTTTTTAACTTTCATTACATGAAGCACATATGACCCATTATCTTGAGATGTTTGAGATGCCAAGCTATTGGATTTAAGCAAGCTAGAACTCCGACAACCTTCATCCTGACAGAGCACCTCCTTTGAACCATTTATCTTCGAATCCATATCACTATTAGTCTGTTTCTTTCCTTTTGCAGAAGTAAAGAGGTCCCTCTCGCCAGATTCACTGCCCATCTCTTCGTGCCTAGGAATTCTTGCACAGGCAGTTGTGGTATAAGTTTCCGAATCCAGTCCCAGAATGCTCCCTCTGTCTGTTGTTGTATCAGCTGCAATGTTTACTGTGCAGCTGCAAACTATAGCAGATATAATATTTTCTTGAATATTGTATCTGAAGAACTTTCATTCTGAGCTGGTGCCTTCAGATCCCAGATAATGTGCATAATTCATATCAACAGAATTGCCAAGTTCTCTATAGCCATGTTCTGAATCAGACTCAAACTGTTCTTTATTTATTTTATTTTCTGTGGCTTGACTATTATACTCATCAAAGTGCATCAGAATTCCAGCAGATCTCTTTTCTATGCTTCCCATACCCACAACACTATTCATACCACTTAGGCCCATGTTTGCAACACCTCCTTGAGGACCACCACTGACAGGCATACCAACACCACTCATACTGTTCACACCACTTATGTTCCCTACCCCCATTGATGCAAAAGAATCCATGCCTCCCGGAAGCATCATCTTCCTCTGCAATTGCTATTGCTGGTGCTGTACATTCAGTAAGGGTTGTGAACTCAAAGGCTGTTGAGAGGAGGGATATGCTGGCAAATTCAATTGTTGCTGCACATTCAACTGTGGTTGTTGATTAGCTGTTGTTGGGAATTAATTTGCCATGACTAATTACTTAGTTGTTGGTTGACATAGAGGCTCTGTCCAGGTACACCACCCATACCAGATGTTACAATTTTTGGAGGACCCATCCCTGTACCCGCAGCTCTTTGTAAGGAACTCATATTGCCTCTAACTTGAGCTTGCCCCAGCATTGACAAATCCATTGAGTTATGAGTTTGATTACCCACAAATATTCCTTGCATATTTTCAAATGGATTTATTATGGAAGGATTTCCGATTGGACCTGGATGTCCTCTACCTTGAACCATGCGTGTTTTAGCTGTCAATGCTGCTACTGCTTGTGGAATCATGGTCCCAGATCAATTTGCTATAGGGTCTGCCAATCCGGCTTCAACAGATATGTCAAATTTGGCCCAGTAATATTGCATGAACTCAGTTTTAACAATTTGCAAACTCGCCCCCTAATAACTGCAATAATTTTGGCCCTTGTGAGTTAGGGTTTTTGGCCAGCAAATATGATAGGTTCTGTCCAATTAAATCCACGAATTTAGCTTTCACCACTCCGGAAATTTTGGCTCCAGCAAAGATTAATTTGGTCAGTGCAAGAACAACAAATTCGTCTTTAGCAAATGGGTAGTCATTGCTTCGAGAAAACCCTCAGATTTGGCCCACACGAACTGTAGGATTCAGCTTCAATAATTTCAATAATTTACTGCCCCGTCTTCTCTATTAAATCGGCACAGTCATCTCCATAAATTCAGCCTGGAAAACTCTGATAATTTAAGCAACTCGGCCTCAATAATTGAAGAACTCAACCTCTACAACTAGATGATTTCGACCTCAACTGAAATTAATCTTGGCCCCTGCACAATACATTGAAAAACTTTGTCCTCCTAAATTAATTTTCTTGGCCACGAGATTGCCTGCAAATAATAATTGGCTAGAGTGTTTCTTTCAACACTGAAACCAAGATCTTCAGCTAGGGTGTGTCTTTCAACACCGAAACTGGAAAATATTAGGGTTTCCCCTTTTCTCAGCAGTTCCTAGAGCTCCTTGTCAATTTCTTCTCATGTCCTCCTTCAATCTCCTTCTCCTTTTTAATAATAATTTCCTCCTTTGAAAACCACGGGTAAATTAGTTTCCCAAAAGTGACTTTTTCCCTCTATTATTTAAATGTTACTTATCTTATTATGGTGACCCCTTCATTTTTCCTATCAGTAGCCCATGGGATCTACATAGGCTATGACTCAACCTCCTTTTGCTTCTAAGGGTCAGAAAGGGACATTACCCAAACCAACCCCAAAAGATAGCTAACTCAATGATAAAACATAAAAATAACCCTCATTTAACCCACAAGTGTGAGCTAAAATCCCTCTAAGGGTGACATCATCTGCCAAAAGATGCGTTTATCATAAAGAGGAGCCATGGATAACTCAAAGGGGATGCATCTCATATCAAGAGTCACATCTCTTCATCAAGTGGTGTCCAATCATCAAGCAAGGCCCATCACACAAAACATCATCCAAGCCTCATGAGGGAGGGTGGGGGTGTCATGGAGGTAGGGCATGATGCCATGATACAAAACAGTGCATCATCCCCTTCTAGAGGGGTCACATATCATCATCATCAAATGTCCTAAAAAATAGGGCAAATTTCATCAAGTGGGTGCAATGCCATCTTGGGGGCATCTTGTCCAGTGTTGCAGGAAACGTCCCCCCCCCCAAGGATCCAAACCAGGAATTGCGTCCCGGACGGGTCCGTGGGGGATCCACCGTCGGATCCGCGGATCGGGTCAGCGAAGACGGTTCCTCGAAATTCGGAACCGTACTGGCCCGATCCACCGTTCCAAATTTCCGAACCGCAAATCCGATGACGGATCCTCCGTGGATCGGGTCAGCGAAGACGGTTCCTGGAAATTTGGAACCGTACTGGCCCGATCCGCCGTTCCAAATTTCTGAACCGCAGATCCGTTGACGAATCTTCGGCGGATCCTTCGCGGATCGGGAACGGATCTGAAGGAAGATAGGCGGTTCCATAGGGTTCCACAAAGTTCTAGATATTTTTTTTTTTTAATTTGACTTAGTTGAGTTGGGGCTTCTCGGACACTTGCAATGTGCCCCCGTGATGCTCCTTAGATGCTTCCTAGATGCTCCCTCATGGTAATGTTAAATTCTTGAAGTAAAAGTAACATTCTCCTTTATTTTTCATTTTCATCATTTTACTTAAATTTTTAACATTACCATGAAATGACTCAGGATGTTTGAGAGTGGTTCCAGCCAGATCGGACTTCATATGGAGAAAATAGAATTTCATATCCTATTCAAAATTCAGCAAACTTAACAGTTTTCAGGAATTCAGGATCAATGGTATTGTGGCATTTCATTATATATTGTATCATGTATGAAGGTATGTGATTAGCATTTATTCAATAGCACCAAGCCCTATATGTACCCTAGTGTCGGTGGTGTTAATTGTTGAACTCCTTTGTCATGTCGTTGGCAGAAAATTACATTTCAATCAAGTCAAAATCATCAACCAAGCATGTTAAGTTCTTTCTACCATATTTTAAGGCTTGCATTAGGAAGTTTGATCAAAATTGGGCAATTTTGACTAATGTCCCTAGATAATCGAGGTAGAGGCAAATGCTAGACAAGAGGAGAAGAATCTAGATTCGAGATGGTTGATGCATCTAAATGGTTGATGCTCGAATAATTAATCATTAATGTACAATGGATGTCATATTTATCTTGATTTATGTACAAATATGCATGCTTCCATATCTTCTACAATTAATTTGGTATTTTGGATGTTTTTTTAATATAAATGCAAAAAAATAAAGATAATATATATATAGTAGACGCTTCCGAGACGCTTAGCTTCCTAGATTTTTTGGAAATGATGCTTCTGCGCCCCCGCTTCGTGCAACATTGATCTTGTCAGCTCTAGGGTACATCGGCTCTCTAAGCAATGCCTTGGCTCTGGAGGACAGATTTCAAGGTCCTGGAGGGAGAGAAGAGTGTCATCAACTATGTTGAAGGCATTCCAAGTTCAACGCCCCTAAATAAGTGATCAACATCCTAGGTCAAAGTGCCCAGTGGCATCACCAAGTGGGGTTGGATGTCCTCTCTGAAATGTTGGAGAAGCATCATACAATCCCTCAAGGGATGGCAACTATACTTCGGAGCAAGGATCTAACACATACCCACATAATCAACTGAGATCAACATCAGATGTGCATAAACCATAAAAGTATTAGAGTGGACCATATTTAATGAAAAAGGCAACAAAGTACTTCACACAAGCATCATATTCAAAGGCAACAAAGTACTTCAACCTTGCTTAGGTATGGGAGGGTCATCACAAGGCCCTATTAAGTGCTTCCAACCCTAAGAGGAGGAACAATTCTTAGGTCAACATAAATCAGTAGGTGCAAATGATCAATGACATGGTATGGGGTTTACTTCATGGAGGATGACACAGTTTTGTAAAGGTTATGAAATTCCAACATCCTTGAGCATTATGATGTGAAGAGTGAGCGATCATGGGGCCTAAGTTACCCTTTTCCTCAACCTATTTATACCACCCCTCTTGTGTGCCCTTTTCTAAATCGATTTTATTCATCTTGCATAGCTTGGGTTACAAGCTTTCATTTATGCATCATTGACCCCTTAAACATGAAGCGGTTTATCGGTCGTTAGATGTACGTGCTCGAGAGAAGCTTCCAACAAGGGGAGGCTTTGGGATGATTGCATCTAGGAAGAGGCTCGAGAGGAGTCTAAGGCCAGCAAGAAAGGAGATGAAGAGGAGAACCTAGCCCTGGTCAGTGAAGCCAAGAACAGCAAAGAGAAGGGTTTCAAGGGTAACAGTGAGGGATCACAACCGTGAAAGAAGAAAGACATAAGCAAGCTCAAGTGTTTCATTTGCTACAAGAATGGGCACCATGCATCACAGTTTCTAAAGAAGAAGGGAAAGGGAAAATCACACGAAACAACAGCATCAACAAAGGTACAATTTTATGAGTTTGAAGCACAGTTGATGAAGGGCTTCTCATTAGTCTCTTGTCTATCTACAAACACCATCACCATAAGTGCTTGGTACTTGGACAGTGGTGCATCACGCCATATGACAAAAGCACGAGAGTTATGTAGTAGTCCAACAAAGAAACACTCGAGGATTCATGTGGAGGTTGGTGATGATACCAACTATGCAGTAAAAGGGGAGGGAACCATTAAGTTCTAGCTCAAGTCAGGGGAAATGTTGGAGGCCAAGAACATGTTGTGTGTACCAAGGATAAAGACAAACTTGCTCTCAGTATCAATTATGGAGGACAATGGATATCTAGTCATGCTTAGGAATAGGTAGGTGCTCACTCATCCAGAGGATTCTAGCCCAGACATAAGGTTAGAGAGGGGAACTTATACAGTTGTAGGGAAAACCTATTTAGGATTTTATACATGAAATTGACAACCAGTGTGAGTTGAGGCATAGGAATATGGGACACTTGCACTACAATGCATTGCCAATCCTAAGGGAGATTGTCACTGGTCTCCCACATTTCAGTATTGGGCAGTAGGGCATGTGCATAGAGTGTGCACTTGGCAAGAATGCCAAGGCTACTTTTACAACCAACGATAGCAAGTCCAAGGGGATCATGAATCTCATTTATTCAGATGAGTGTGGACCGATGTCAATGGCATCAATGCAGGGAGCACCATACTATGTCACTTTCATTGATGACTATTCCGAGAAAACTCGAATATTCTTCATGAAGACCAAGGATGAAGTCTTCAGTCGGTTTGGGGATTTCAAGACCCAGATGGATTACCAGACAAAGAGGAGGATCAAGGTCATGAGGTCAGATATGTTAGTTTTGTAGCTTGGACAGGTGCTCTAGTCTTAAATGGTGTCTATGAGGCTAGGAACAGAAGTGGATTAATTATCTCCAATACCCATAAAAAGTTTCTAAGTGAAAATATCTTAATTAGATTTAATTAACCAATTTTAATTATTTTCCAAAATATAACTTAGGGAAATGGGTTAATTAGTTGGGATTAATTTACACAAATCGATTTTGCTATAGAGACTTCTAGAAAAGTGATTCTAAGAAGTCAAGATGATCTTAGCCATTGATTGGAGTTAGATCATGGTTGTCGATTCGTCAATGAGAGATTATAAGAGGATATCAATGGGGCCTTTGGAGATCATTCGAACAATTCATGAGAACAAATTTGCAATGATAGCAAGGGCACAGTGATAGCGTGGGAGACACCAGTTGCACAGTTTCAATCAGAGAAATTGAGGAGAGATTCGTCGAAGAAATTCTTAACAGTGATTCCAGTTTTCCTAGAGCTAGGAAAAAGTTGAATTATTCCACAAGAGGAACGTCGAGTTAGACAATGCGAGTAGCCAGTTTATCTAGAGCGAGTTGTTGGAGACTCGTTTTTGTTGCCAATTGTCGGAACGATATTCTAGAGGTAGTGCAAGTGGGTTGGTCGAGTTGCTGGAGGCAATATTACTCACGAGATTGATTTCTAGGAGGCAGTGCGAGTTTTTGGAAAGGCCAATTTGAATTTCCAGTTTGCCAATGTGAGTTGTTGGAGGAAGTGTGAATTGCCTAAGAGAGGTCGAGTTGATTGTAGAGGGAGATTCTTGATTTCCCAGTTCAATTTGGTCAACGGTGAAGATCAAATAAAATGTCGAAGCTTTGCCAGTAAAAGGCAAGAAGCTTATGTAATTCTCAATTTGCTGAAAAAAATAAAACCCTCATCCACAAAATTGGTTTTCCCCACACTAGGTTTTTCCAGGGACTAATTTGTCCAAAAATATCGGTGTCCAATTTTTATGTGTACATTATTTTCTTAGTTCCTGTGATTAATTTTTGGTGAAATTGCAGTTGTGTTTTTATTCAATATTTGTCGTAAGTTGATTTATAGAAGACAAATAATCTTTAAAGATAGATGAATAATAACCAATAACTGCAATAGAATTTCACATGGTACCAGAGTAACTTATTGAAGTGCAAAAGCGGCTCAGCGCAGGGCACAAGAAGAGAAATTGAGGGTTTATAAAACCCAGTTCAATTTATTTGGGGTTTGGTTCTTTTTCCGAGGGTTTTTAGAAATAGCTTTAGCTGGATTGAGAGATCATGACAGATTGGATGGAGCTTCTAACTTTGGTGTCTGGAAAGCTAAAATTTCATTGTCGTTGGAAGAATGTGGTCTCAAGGAATATGCGATCAGTGTTATAGTTGTGCCAACAGATGCAACAAAACTTCTAGCATACAAGAAAGAAGATGCCAAGGTGAGGAGAATAATCCTAAATGGGGTCAAGGATCATATTGTTCCACATATCCCAGATCTAGATACAACGAAGAAGATGTGGGATGCCATTCTCAAGTTGTTCCAGGAAGCTACTAATAAGAGGAAGTTGATTCTCAAAGAGAAGCTAAAAAATACCCGAATGAATAAAGGCGAAAATGTTGTTAGTTACCTCACCGAAGTTCGACTTGTCAAGGACAAGTTAGCAGTTCTCGAACATCAATTAATTGATGACACTCTCGTGAGAACGGCCTTGAATGGGTTCTCAAAGCAATGGGATGTATTCGTTCAGGTGATCAATGGACGAGATACCCTACCAAGCTAGAATCATTTGTGGAGCGATTTCACTGAAGAGGAGCTTAGGATGAGTCTTGTTAGTGGCAGCAGCAGTAAAACCCAAAAACGTGAGGATGTCGAGAATGTAGCCCTAGCAGGAAAGGCAAAAGCCAAGAAGGGCTCTAGCAAAGGATCTAACTCCAAGGGAGAGAAGAAGAAAAGGACTTGAGTAAAATCCAGTGTTTTGGATGCAGTTAGCAAGTACATTTTGTCAGTCAACGTCTAAATAGAAAGAAGCGTGATAAGAAGAAGAAGCAACAAACAACAGCTTTAGCAGATATTGATGAGCTATCTTCGAGACTTAAGGATGAGTTCGCTCTCATAGCTTGCTTATCTAGATCTACTTCCACAGGGGTCTGGTATTGACAGTGGGGCATCATATAACCTGACAGGGGTTAGAGAATACTTCTCCAATTACCAGGAAGAGGAGATGGGCTTCCAGATTCACATAGGAAATAAGTCCAAGTGCACTCTAGTTGGGATGGGTACAGTTACATTTCAGAGGAAGTAAGGCAAGATTACTTGTGTTACAAATATGTTGCATGTGCTAGGTTTAGGAATGAACCTGATGTTATTTTTCCACAAAATTCTGCAACTTCTTAGATGAATAATTTGAAACTAACTTGCTTTTACCAAGACAGAATTTCTTAACACTCATAAGTAGTTGAATTAGAACATAGAGATAAAAACACAATCACAAATTTACACACTTGATTTCTCGGGAAACCCAACTGGGAAATCGCTCTACTTTGTTGTAGTATTTTATTGATAGACTTTGAGCAATAGAATCTCTTACAAGGCAAACTATCACCCTGAGAACACTCTTTTCCTCACGTTGTACTAATTGGACTCACCCTGCAAACACACTGACCCCTGCTCCTACTTTCTTACGCTTAAACAGGCCTTGTTTCCTTGCGCATAGGCTTCCTATTTCCTAGCGCAGAGGACTCCCTATTCTTTAGGGTTCAACTCCTATTTCCTAGCACAAAATTGCCCAATTTCTTAGCGCAATTCTGCCACAAGAAAGTATCTCTTCAATGTTGTGTATTGGCTCCTCCAAGATACCCTCTCACAACAAAGATCTCTCCCACACAAATTGGTGCATACAATAATGATAAACTTTGTACCTTTTGTCCTTCCTTTATAGTTTTTGTCCACGCTATAATAAGCAAGTTACAAATTTGGAAGTTGAGTTGTGACTGACTAGTTAACTAAGTCAAACTGGTTCTCTTCTCTAATCAACACTTGGAATTATAACTCATCCTCCTTCAATCAAAGACTAAAGTTCCCAACTCGTCCTTTTCTAAATTCAAACTGCCATCTTACTTGTAGTTAGTTGAAGAAGAATCCACATGACTGATCCTCCAACACTACGCATGAACTCGTGAACTTTATCCCACAAATTGGAAGATAATCTCACCATCTCCATGAACCTGCTCCATGGTAAAGGAAAGACAACTTGTGGTCTTTTTGGCTAAGGCACGACCAGAGAAGACCTTCACCCGCTACCATTTTCAAAACTCCCTCTTAGCGAGAAAGGGATTTTGTACAACTCCCAACTTGTCTCTGAAATAGACAAAATTGCTTCTTGTCAATGCCTTAGTCAAGATATCTGATGTATGCTCCTTTGTTGGAATGTACGATAACTTCACTATCCCTTTCTGCACACAATCTCTGAGATGATGATACCTAATCTCAATATGCTTGGAGAGATCATGAAACACTGGATTCTCAAAGAGCTTAATGCAACTCTAATTATCACAATGTATCATAGTAGGCTCCATACGCTATCTGAAACGTCCCACAAGCAACTTCCTCAACCAAATAGCCTCACACGCTGCCAAACTAGCAACCATGTACTCTGCCTCTACTGAACTGAGTGCAATTGACCTCTGTTTCCTGCTAAACCAGGAAACAGTTGTTGACCCAATGTTAAAGGCACAACCTGAAGTACTCTTTTATTAATTTGGCAGCTCAAGGACAAATTCCCTCCAATGGACAATCTTCCTCATCTAGAGAAGCCTCAAATTGCCCTTGGAAGAATTTAATTTGGTTGAGGAAAGAATAAATTTTAAAGAGAAAACCCACAATGGCACAAAAATCAAGGTCGACCTAAAGGGCTAATTAGCCCTCCTCCAATGCTTATAAATACAAGTCAAGGCACCTCATTTAGAGACATCACATCAAGCATCTTTCTCTTCTCTCATTGGTTCGATACATCTGAAATATTGCAAGTCTTCATCAACACGTGCGAAGAAGAAAGAGGACAAATTGCAAGAGGCCACAATCTGTCTTTGACCAGCACTTTTACCAGCGTTGATTTTTTGTGTTTGGGCCTTTTTTAACTTGGTTTGACTTGACCTTTTGGGACTATTTTGGAGGCCGAATTTCTAGATATTTGACTGTGGTTGACTTCAGATCTGCAACTAGGGTTTCAGCAAGCTTTGACTCTGACTTTGACCGAATTCGAAGGAGAATTTTGGGACTATTTTGACTAATCTTTGACTAGCGTGGAAGGCCACATTCTTTGATTGTTGACCAAGCTCCTTTGAAGGATTGTTAACCATTAATCGTTGACTATTTGTTGTTGCTACTGTTGTTGTTGACTTTGACTAGAGTCGACTTTGACCAGATTTGACTATTGCCTCATCTCTTGGATCTCAGTTGGTTGTTCTGTTGGATAAGTCAATACTTTGATTTTGACTCTTGTTGATGAAATTGGAACATTGTACTCTCTCTACTAAACATTTTATGATAATCTAATAAGAAGAAGAATTTGAAAGGGCTTTCCCCCTTGTGGGGCTTTTCCCTGGCCTTTGACCAAATCCTTGTGTCTCTTACTGCTCTTGATTGTCTCTTATTGTTCATTGCATTTACTATTCTATCTACAATTTCTATTGATCATTGGAAGATTAAATTGTTTTGGAAAGCTTGCTAATTGAAGATAAGAATTGGGCTAAAGTAATTGTTACAGTATAGAACAGTGGAAACTTAACATGCTTGAGCCCATAAAGAGCTCTCTTCAGCCCCGCACACATGCATGTCCTTGCTGAACTACTCAAACCCCTCTAGTTGCTCCATATAGATCTCCTCCGTAACGAATAAAGTTCGTATACTCAACAAACTACTTCAGAAAATCTGAAATATATAAATATCCATGATAGGACAGTAATATATTACATAAGAATATATGAATACAAGTGAGATGATGATTTGGTTACAACTGACAGTCCTGTATATATAGCTAGGCAAGTACCCTTTCACGAACGGTCATGTCCATAAAGACATGCTTGTTTACTACTAATTATTAGTTAATTAATCATTAATCATTATTATTGTCATTTGCATTATTTGTATTATTTTTATATATATTTAATTCATAACATTGCCCTCCTCTTCAAAAATCTTTGTCCTCAAAGCTTATTGCTGACAAGACGTGTCATTTGTTTCTTTGTCTTGTAGACTATTTGCATCTTCGGTACTCTTGGAGTTGTCATCTTCGTTGATACAAGATGATAAGATCCTTGTAGTGATAAATAAAATTGTCAAACTAAGAAGGGATCTGACCATCCTAAATTAATCTTCGGTGGAATCTTTTGATTATTGGAAATTTGTAATGAATTGTTATCACCGGACTTAATTGTGCAAATTCAGTATTCTTCAGAGCATAAGTTTGTAGTTTATGTTTTGAATGATACAGATACATCGATTAATTGAGTTGTTTGCTCTTGTGATTCGGATGTCGATAAGGAATTATTTGGGCTTGAATTTCCCTTATCAAGTGTGTGGCAATTTTCTGATTTACTTCGGGTATTGAGGTTGTTCAGTTGGTTACATAATCTTCACTTGGAATTTACATCGACTCATTGCAACATCTGAGTGTGTTTTTTCTTCAACTGACTTGTCTTCTTCTTGAGTTGAGATATTGACTAGATTGGTGTTCATTCCTTTTTCTTCAACCTGGACTGTTATATCTGAAGATTTTGATGCTTCTTTTGCGATAAGTTCTTCAAATTTGTTCTTTAATGATTTCTTATCATTTTTAAGTTTCTTAATTTGAGAGAGTATACTTTGATTATGATTTCTCAGAAGCAAGAGTTCTTTAGTTTTTTATTCATCATCCTTATTCTCAGTTTTTTGATGTTCAAGTTTGTCATTTTTAAAACCTTTGATTTGTTTTATTAACCTTTGATTAAGGGATTTTAAGCGCAAATTTTCTTCTTCCATTTTTCGATAAATTCTCGTTGAATTTCTTCTCGAAACATTCTTTTTCTTCTACTTTTTTCTTTTCATCTTTGGTCTTTTTCACCATTTCCAGTAGTTTTTTACTATGGTCCTTTAGACGCAAAAGTTCTCCGTTATTTTAAAATTGATACTTCGTAACACTGATCTTCGAGATCTTTATATTTCTTGTCTAATGCCTCATTTTTTTCGCTGAAGTTCTATAAGCTTTTCTTTTAATTTTTTAATTTGTGTATGTGGATTACCTTGATATTCTTCCAAGCTAAACAATTTCCTACATGTTGGACAAAATATTGTGCGATTTTTAAAAATCATGGAATACCCATATTCTATCCGACAAAACGGACATATGGTCCAAAACGTAGAATTATGTATGGAATCCATAGTTTCTTCGTTCATTTTTTAATTAGAATCCATTTTGCTTTTTTAATAATTTTACGTCAACAATACTGGGATATAAACGATACACGACTTTTTATTATTATTTTTGTTACAACTTTACTTGGGCACTTTTTTTTACCTTAAATTTTTCTTCATATGTATATATTAATTCACTTAACCTTTCCACCTTGATTTTTTTAAAACAATATATATACATCTTTTAACAACAATACCTTTTTTTTTTGTTTTCTTAATCGAACTTTAATATCACCTTTATAACCACCTTCATTTCTTTTTATTTATATATTTATTTTATAATTTCATAAGTAAGCTTGACGCCTTTTCCACCAATCTTAAAAGTGCCTTAATAATTAGAACTCTAAATGCTTTTAATACGCCAAGAAATTGAATACTTACCTTTCACTTTTATTTATTTATTATATCTTTTCAATAAAAATTCTCTTAACTAACGTCAGATTATTTTTTTCCTCGCTTATATAACTTCAAAGTAAAGATTGGTACTTATATTTTTTTCCCACCTAATTATAATACAAACGAATTGTTTCATGTGTGGTCACAGCGTTTGGATAAGCGTGTCTTGAGAAATGATCTTAGCGGCAGTGATAAATATTGTGATTATTCTTTTAGGACAAAAATATTATGTGGCTACCGGGTCTAGTCATTACAATGATTGAACGGTCATAAAAACAGCGAGATGTAGGGAGGCATATATACAGGCAGCTCGAGGGAATGTGGCATAAGTTCAAGCAGTGTAAGTCGATGGTGGTTGAAAATGATGGCAGCAAGATAATCTGAGCAACAGACGTTGTTGCAGTGGAGGTGGTAGTATAGAGGACGATTGTGAGGAGAATGCAGCGACAGTGGGCACGGAGGCAGCGATGACCGGATTGCGAGTGGCAAGAGTTGTGCAACCCAAGACCAATAGCTGTGTCTTGGCAACAGAGACGGCAACTGGCGGCGTCGTGGTGGATATCTCGGCAGTTACAGACGATGGAAGGGGCAATTTAAATTTAATTTATTTATATTTTTTTATATAACTTTTTTAATATAATTTTTTTCTACTTTCCTTTTTTTAAAATATTTTTTTCATATATATATAATATATATAGATAGATATATAATAACTCTTTTTTTTAATTTTGATATTTTTTAATTTTCTCCTAATATATATTGATTTTTTTTAAGGTTTTTTTTAATTCTTTTTTATAATTTTTTAAACTTTTTTTATTTCTTTTTTTTAATAAGTTCTTTTTCCCTAATTTTTTTTTAATATGTATATATAAATAACATTTTTTTTAAATGAGCACTGGATGCTTTTTTTTATTCTTTTCTTCTTTTTTAAATTAGCAACTGATTTTTTTTAATTATATGGCCAAAGCCCTGACAATGAAATTTGCAAAATGGAGAAGCTCCAAACTTTCTGTAGCGAAACACTTCAATTGTGATGGCAACAAGGTTGACGGAGAATTGATGGCAAAAGGCCGAATCAAACTAGCTTTGTGCAGTGGTTGAGCAACTAGAAGATCGAAGAACTCTGATACCAATGTAACAAACAAAGTTCATATACTCAGCAAACTACTTCAGAAGATCTAAAATATATAAATATCCACGATAGGACAGTAATATATTATATAAAGAATATTTGAATACAAGTGAGATGATGATTTGATTACAATTGAGGGTCTCGTATATATATCTAAGTAGAAACCCTTTCCCGAACGGTCATGTCCATAGAGACATGCCTCTTTACTACTAATTATTAGTTAATTAATCATTGATCATTATTATTGTTATTTACATTATTTGTATTATTTTTATATATACTTTATTCATAACATACCAATGTAACCAACAAAACTCGTATACTCACCAAACTACTTCAGGGGATTTGAAATATATATATAGGACAGTAATATATTACATAAGAATATTTGAATACAAGTGAGATGATTATTTGACTACAACTGAGGGTACCGTATATATATAGCTAGGTAAGTACCCTTTCACGAACAGTCATGTCCATAGAGACATTTCTCTTTACTACTAACTATTAGTTAATTAAGCATTAATCATTATTATTGTTATATATATATATATATATATATATATATATCCTCTTCAACCACTTTGTTGAGGAATGTTGTCTTCACGTCCATCTAGTGGATCTTCCACTCCATGTGCTACAAGTGCCAGAATCTTTTTGATGGATGAATATCGTGCTACTGGGGCAAACGTCTCATCATAGTCTATGCCCTCAACCTATGAGAATCCCTTAGCCACAAACCTGGCCTTGTACTTCTCCACACTCCCATCTGCTCCATGTTTCACCTTGTACACCTAGCAAGAGCCTACTACTAATTTGCCCTCTAGTCGTGGCACAATCTCCCAAACATCATTCTTCATGAGG
This sequence comes from Pinus albicaulis, assembly GCA_034641835.2. Taxonomy (NCBI): domain Eukaryota; kingdom Viridiplantae; phylum Streptophyta; class Pinopsida; order Pinales; family Pinaceae; genus Pinus; species Pinus albicaulis. The sequence continues at coordinate 469,548,278 of CM076584.1, read as the reverse complement.
GAGGAATATTCCTCCACCATTGCATCCTGTCAAACCTGCTAAGTGGTTTCCTCCTCATAACAAGAAGGCTTGTGTCCAACAACTCTATCATCAGTGCCATATATCTAGTGTACCTCTATGGCTGCTTGCTCTACCTGGACATAGAGCTAGGAGCTTCAACATACTCCTGGGCCTTCTAAATCAACCTGTCGGCCCACTTGGCTCTCTTCCTCCCTGTGCTAGGAGTCTCTAACTGAGTAGTTGCCTGCTCTCGTCCCAGTCTCTCCTCCTCATCATCCTGATGTGCATCCTGTTGTGCTGCCCTCTTGCCACCTAGCCGACATTCAAACAGTGATCCTGGTTGAGGCTCCTCCTTGGGAGCAAGTAGCTCCTCCTCAGATACTCCAACCTACTCTCACTCTAAGGACTCCCTCAGAGCTCTATCCCCCTCACACCTCACATCCCGCCTGATAACTGTCTTCTTGAGTGATGGAATATACACCCTGTACGCCTGAGATGTCTCACTGTAACCCACAAAAATCCTCTTCACTGTGTGGGCTCTAGCTTCTTCCTGCGATCTTTGGACACATGGCGGTAAACTTTTGTGCCAAAGACACGGAAGTATGAAACATCAAGCTTTTTTCTTGAGAAAGCCTCCATTGGTGTAACTCGTCCAAGCACCCTGTGGACTCATGTTCTACAAAAATACTGCAATGTTGCATGCTTCTGCCCACAAGAACATAGGCATTCTGTGATCATGAAACAAAGCCTTGGTCGCTCCAACTATGCTACGGTTCTTTCTCTCATCCACCCTGTTGTCGCACATACTGTCTAGGCACTGCGACAACGGCTCAGATCGAGGGTTGTCACCTTGATCCCCAATCTCTCTATTTAAGATGTCTCCCTGTAGACTAAGGGGGGTATGTTGTAGCTCCTAGAGACAGCCTTGAGTTGTATAGAGACCAATGCCTAGGACATCTTAACTGCAAGGAGCATATGACTCAACTAATTGGAGTTGACCAGGTTAGGCTCTCATGCTATAATCACTTGGATGAATGGTTTTAATAAGGGTGGAACCAAGACCCCAAAGTTAAACACAACAATTACGAAAACTGCAGAAACTGAGTATAAACCAGTGTTACACGGGGACTCGCCCCCCCACCTAGGGGTCTAGAATCCTCGCCCCCTCGCGCTCCAGGGTCTTGGGGACTTCTAGGGGACGTTTCCCGACACCCCCAAAAATCAGAAAATTAAGGGGGATGTCAAAGGGGACGTTTCCTCAGATTGAGGGGTCGAGGGAGCGTGAGGGGACGGGAGGGAGCGTGACGGAGCGTGAAGGGAGAGTGAGGGGACGAAAGGGAGCGTGAAGGAGCGTGAAGGGACGGGAGGGGGTGTGTGGGGCCCACAATTTTAAAAAAAAAATGAAAAAAATATATTTTAATAATCGATTGTTTAATTTTCATTGTATCATTGTATCATCCGCACTTAGCACTTGCCGCCCAACCCTTAGCACTTGCCGCAGCCGCCGGAAGAAGCCCGCAACTTGCTGCCCGCAGTCGGAAGAAGTCATGTTTTATGTTTTATGTTTTACTGTTGCAAACATAACTTTAAACTTATTTGCTTTTTAAGTTTTAATATTTATGTTTCAGACTTGAGTTGTAAACTTCAGTTTAAAGTTTATTTTGAATCTTGATATAATATCATATATGTCATGACTCATATGATATCTTAAACTTTCTTTTCTTTGTACATTGTTAGTAGTTACATTAATGATTATACAGTTACAAAGTTACATATGAATCTATGATGTATGTTTTAACTTTTAACTTTTAAATTTGTTTCAGTAAGATGATCCATCATTCATCGATTTATAATTTTTAAATTTTATCATTTATGATTGATCTTTCATGATGTAAGTGTATGATGACTGTATATACAATCCTTGCAAAAATGAAAAATACAATTGCATTATAAATATTTATTATTAAATTTTCAATGATATATCATATATAATATTATAATATTATATATATTTTTATATTTTATAATTTTTATGACCCCGACATCCCCCCACGTTTCCTGAAAATTGGTAGAGAGCTTTTGCATAGGCCGCTCCCACGCTCCCTCGCTCCCACCTCCAAGGGACTTGGTGGAACATTGGTATAAACTTCAATATGTAAATGCATCCGACAGCTTTAAGACAGAATGTTGTAGAGGGGGCCGACTTCTAAAATGACACACAGATATCAATTAATATGTGGGCGATGATTGTGGCAGAAGATGTAGTAGGATATTAACCAAAACCAGGCTTATTCAAAGACAAAAATCCATATATACTGGGCCTATGCAAAGATAAGAATCCATATATGTGGACAATTTCAAAGACGAGGATCCATTGTAGTTAATATCAGAGGAACAGTGGAAGAGATGAAAAATGAAACAAAATATCATGCCTGAGCTATATTTAAAGCGTTATAGATGAGTAAACATGATTATCTGTAATGATAAATTCACATCTAAACATGGGAGCACTCGCATTCCAGAGCACAGATATAAGAAATGTAGAGATATGCGAAATGAACATTTGTATTAAAAACATAGAGAAGAGCTACGAACTGTGAATCACCCAGATCATAATCCCCAATTCCAACAAAGCTTCTTATTACTGAGTCCCTACGGGATCTTCAACATCAATTATCAAAATTCAGACAACATACATACAAAATGCTTGAACTAGTGAGTCCTTTGGAAAATCTGGAACCCTGTAGATGTCTTTGCTTTCTGCTTTTATAACATTTTCATGGGCCATACGCGGAAAGATATTTTGGGAAAATATCTTTTCCGCGTGTCTGTATGCAGTTTCAAGTCTTAATCAAAAAATCAAAATTGATGATGGGGTAGAACGCTTCCCATCATCTTACAAATCAGGTTTATAGCCATTTCTAATGAAAATACCACAACTATCTAACTGAAAGTAAAAATTGCAAGAGTGAAATATGAATTTCACTCGAATATTGAAAGTAAAAAATAAAACCAGAGGCCACGTGGGCCCAATCATGAGTTAACAATTTTGGTGGTGGGACAGAGTCGAGGCTATAGCTGGAGAAGGCAGTATTGTGGCTACAGAAGAACTAGCTTTCTCACTGGCGGACGGAGTGGATAGAGAAGCAGATGCGATGGCTAATGAACTTGCATGATTGTTGCACCTCTGCCAAGTGTCGACTGCAAGATCAGGTATCGTAGTGAAAACGTCGACCCGAATATGCACTTCTGTCAGTTCGGCATAACTCGCCTGAGTGGGCAACCGTTGTTTCACTTGATGAAGGAGAGAGAATTCTTTACCGAGTGCTGCAATTATGGTTTCGGCCTTAAGCCGAGCGGTCTTCTCAGATGGTATATCAGTCTGATTCATCACTTCTGTCAGCAGGCACTCGTATATTGATAACGGTTGAAGAACAGCATTTGTAGGCTCCCAGTATCTTCAACCTGCTTCTTGTGTCGAAGCAGTGTCTCATTTTTCCCCTATCGCAGATGAATCGGTCTCCATCTGTGAAAGCAAAGGCCAGGTATCAAGATTAGCTCTCCACTCGATGAAGGGTCTAGTTTCGTGAGCATAAGTAGTTGATTTAATCTTCTTCCTTTTATTTGAGATGATGCCTTTCGGATCATAGGGCCAAGCTTTCCCTTGCCTTAAATCCATACCCTTGAGCAGGTTTTCCACTATGGGGAGGGCATGTCTTGAGTTAACAATGAAGGGGCCAATGGTTGTAGGAAGTTTAAAAATGAACCCCTTTTTCGCAGGGAGGAAGTGGAGTTGGTCAGCCTTCAAGGTCTGTTGGAGTTACTCCAAGGCGTAAATCAGCGTGGTGGGAAAAACTGGCAATCTGTAAGGGGAAACTTCTGCACTGTAAACCCTAATCTCAGTGTAGTCATCAAATAGGTACCAATGTCCTGTGCTTTCTTCCTCACTGTACAGTAGCCATCTCCTCTGTTCAGGAAAAATCCTGGGCGGAGGGTTGTCATGAATAATTGTATAGGCTATTGTCATGAATTCATTCAAGAAATTTGAATAACCCACCCCATTAGCCAACTGATGCACTGCGGGGTTCCAGTCAAAGACGGTTTTAGGTTGAGAATTTATCCTAGAAAACTTTTCCAGACCCAAACCCTCGAACTTATCGGCCTGCTGGAAAAGGAAGAGGTAGAACACCATGGAACAGAAACGGAAATGGCCAGTGGCCAGGAGGTCTAGAAACTGGTTTTGCATGACGGAGGCCAAGAAACCAGGGATATCCAAAACAACCCCTGATTGTGACATTAACCATAAAAGGGCTACACATTCCTTCGTGACTCGCTCCGTTCCTTCTATACCTAGCAACCCAGCAATGAGAGCAAGTGTTGGCTGAAGGTCTTCCTTAAATGTATTCAGAGGGACCGAGTCTGAAGACTGGAAAGATGTAAGGTGAGAGTCGGAAATAGAAGCGATGAAATCGCTCTGCTGCCTCCAGGGTAGCTTAGAAAACTGACGGGATAAAGACATTTCAGTGAAGCTAATATAGTTAGAACTGGGAGGATAACAGAGAGCTTTCCTGATGATCTCGAGAGATATACTAAATATCTTGTTCCCTTGAGTCGATAGGAACATGTCTCGGCGCTCATCATACACTTCCCTGAGCCAGCATATCAATTCCACAACTGGTGATACGAGCAGAGTAATTTGGTGGTATAACCCCGACAAAACAACTCTGAACCTATCCCTGTTTTCTATATGCTTCCTAAATAGGTTAGGTTTGACGCTACTGATAAAGAAAGGGTATTGTGGGTCTCGAATGTGGACTTGCAAGTCTGTGAATGGCTTAGGTCCAGGAGCGGCCCTAGATTCGCAAACCTGAGGGGTTTCGAGTTCAGACTTCTTAACCTTGACTTTACCCATGACCATTATGAAAATGAAAAGCGGAAAGAAACCAGATAGTGAAAAAGGGATGGAATACCTGCGCAGTAAGGAAAATGCTCGAGGAAAACGACGCAGGGAAGTTAAAAGCGACTTGGTAGACCTAGTACTGGGCGCTCGCGGTTTAGCTATACAGTATCCCGTAAAAGAAAGTATTTTACCACAGTGAATCACAGAGCAGGGTTATACAGCTTCAAATTGCCCGGAAAACGAGACTAGGACGACACTTGTAGGGTTGACGTCAGAAGGACACCGACACTGAGACGCGTGGCATCTGGTTATTCGCTATCAGAGTTCGGTTAGGTGTATACCACGCGTCGGGTTAAATGCCGGTACTGGTCGTGTATCGGGTGTCCTAGGACTTACCTTACCGTTGTATTCATAGCGCCAGGTGTCCTTCGTGGTCGGGCCCACTAGAAAGTCCGGCGGGGTTTTGGAGCAGCTCTAAGCCCGCAGCCATTACCCCACGGAGTATCTGTCTCGGATCCCACTGTATGCCACGTCACCACCATTCCCGGGGGTGAGCTTCCGCCTTCCCCCTGCCATTCTTGATCCCCCCGGAAACCCTTCACGCGCCTTTCTTTTTTTACTGTTCAGAGTATGGGCAAGTCCCGCCCTGTCCAACTATCTTGCGCCTTTATTCCCCTTTGTTTTATGTAAAGTCTATCACAAGGCAATAATATATATTATGCCATGTCCCCTTTTTCATATGAATTATCATTCACATGAACCCATTCACTCTTTTAAGTATTTCTCCTTTTATGCTTTGGGTGATCCCCCTTTTATAAGCATTCTTAGGGCGGTGGTGAATGATATAACAACATTGGCTCCATTTGGGGACGACACGTTCGTCCTTGAACGTGTCGAGAACTCCGCAGACCATCTGTTAACCTTCATCTTGCGAACCATGTCTCCCTGATGCCTTCTCTTCTTCCTTCATGACGACTCAAAACAGCAAACATCATAATAAAAGCAACTAAATAATGTACAATATCATACAGCAGACCTTTCGGCCTGAACCAATACTGGAAAAAGGGTTTTAAGAATTGCCCATTCACAAGGGCATCAAGCAGATCACCCTGCAAATTTTCCAGCCTGAAGGTGTTGTTTCCTCCTTCTTCAACGATTTTGAAAGGTCCGAACCATAGGGGATCGAATTTTCCGTGCTTTCCTTTTTCAGCCCTTCTTATATCCCATCTTAGCACCAAATCTCTGACCTGCATCTCTTTACCCTTAGCATGTTGATCGAATAGGTCCTTCATTTTCTCTTGGTACTCAGTCAATCTCTAATTTACTTGACTTCGAGTCTCCTCCATCTCTACTAATTGATTCATCCTTCTGGTGAGATCGTTTGGTTCCTCTTGACAATCCTGCATGAACCTAGCCACAGGTAAGGCCAATTGTATTGAGAAAACTGCTACTCTTCCATAGACCAATTCATATGGGGATTTGCCTGTTGACCTCTTACTAGTGATTCTATTTTCCCATAATGCGAACTTAAGCTGGGAATCCCAATTCTTCTGATTTTCATTAATGGCCTTTTTCAGTGCTCTCACCAAGGTTTTGTTTGAAGATTTTGCCAATCCATTCCCCTATGGGTAATATGCAGTAGAGTGCCCTAACACAGTGTTATACTGTTGGTAGAAATTGATAAATTTGACGGACTTAAAAGCCTGAGCATTGTCTGTGACAACCTTAGCAGGGCAGCCAAACCTTGAGATAATGTTATCTTCCAGAAACTTGATTACCACTGTGTCTGTAGCATTCCTTGTTGGCACTGCCTCTACCCATTTAGTGAAGTAATCAGTGGCTGTTAATATCCACTTATGTTGCCCACTTGAGGTAGGGTGAATTTCGTCGATGAAATCAATTCCCCACTGCTGGAAAGGTTCTTCTATGTGCACTGGGATCATGGGCAGAGGTGCGAACTTCTGCCTTTCAACGAACTTCTGACATTTTTCACAGGTTCTTACCCGAGCATAAACGTCTCCGAAGAGTTTGGGCCAGAAAAAGCCGGCTTTCAAAATCTTATGTGCAGTGGCCCTCCAACTGTAGTGACCACCATAGCTGCCCTCGTTGAATTCTGCCATCACTTCTTCCACTTCATTTTCCGTGAGACATAGAAGTAGTATGCCCGATGGGTCCCTCCAGTATAAACAGCCGTTTGCTCCAATGAACTTCTGAGACTTCAGCCTCAGCGTTCTATACTTTGTCTTGTCACAGCTTGGAGGACATCTAAGAGTCAAGAGGTACTCTACAATTTCTTTGTACCATGGACTGAGAAGGTACTTCATATGGGTCTTTTGTGTAGCAGTTTCTATCCCACACTGCTCATCTGCTCTCCCAGACTCTTCATTTGCCACCATAGATAAATTTATCCCCAAAGCATGACAGTTTGATTCAAAAAGGATCTTAGCTAATCCCTGTCCCTTTATTAGCTTAGTGGGGTGTATCTCCAACTCATACTCCTGTATCTTGGCGATCCATTTGCCTCTCTTCCCTTCGCTATCTCCCAGAATCAAGATGTCTTTTACAGCCGTTGTGGGTACAAATGCAGTTATGGCCGACTACAAGACATACATCCGAAAAGCCTTGAGGGATTGGACCAAGGCATAAGCCTGTTTCTCCGGGATGTTATATTTTAGCTCAGCATCGCGGAGCACTTGGCTGAAGAAGGCGATAGGTTGCTCATACCCCTCCTCGTTCTTCTGCAATAATACTGCTGCGACAGTGTGGGGAGATGCAAATGAAAATATCATGAAGGGTTTCACATAATCCGGTCCGGCCAACACTGGGGCTTCTGCGAAAGCATTTTTAATCCTATTAAAAGCTTCCCGTGACTCAGGAGTCCATTTTACTTCATTATCCTTCTTCAGCATCTCAGTTATGTACCGGACTATCTCTGCATAGTTCAGTATGAATCTTCTCAGGAAGTTGATACGTCCAAGAAAAACTTGGACCTCTTTCTTGTTTCTGGGCAAAGATATACCATTTATGACTTTTACTCTCTTCGGGTCAATTTTTACCCCTGCCTTTGTCACAATATGCCCCAATAGTTTACCCTCTTTTAAAGCAAACAGAGATTTTTGAGGGTTTAAAGACAATCCATACCTTCGGCACTTGTCAAAGGTTCTGCGCAGGTACTCAATATGTTCAGCATCATCCTTTGAGAAGACTGTGATGTCGTCCCGATAGACCACCACGAATTTGTCTTGTTCCCCCACAAAAGCAATATCCATGGCCCTTTGAAATGTAGCCCCTGCATTGATCAGTCCAAACGGAATTCGAGCATACATAAACGTTTCCCAGGGAGTAGTGAATGCAGTTTTCTTTTGGTCCTCTGGAAGCACTGCTACTTGATTGTATCCAGAAAAGCCATCCATCATAGACATTCATGAAGATCCTACCACCTTCTGCAATATATGGTCCAAATTAGGCAGCGGATAGTTATCTTTCAGAGATGCTCTGTTCAAGTTCCGAAAGTCAACACACAATCTTATTTCTCCGCTTTTCTTTCGGACTAGGACCAGGTTGGCCACCCATTCAAAATATGTTAATGGCACAATAATCTTAGCCTTCAGCAGTTTTTTAATTTCCTTTTCAATGGAAGGAAGGAGTAAAGGATTAATCTGCCTTAATTTCTGTTTGTGGGGCTTAGCATCTCCTTTTAATGGAATCTTGTGCTGGATAATGCTAATATCAAAGGTCTTCAAATCTTGATAGGACCAGGCAAAGACGTCTTTATATGTCTGAAATAGCTCCCAATATTGCTCTTTGTATTCATCGAGTACCTTACTAGACAATTTCACGATCTTGGGATCAGCCTCTATACCGAGGTTCAGGTCATCTACCTGATTTTCTTCAACCACCTTACTTGGCCAGATCGGGACATCATTCTTATCAAATAGTCTCTCCAGGGGGACCAGTCCTCTGGGTATTACATTCCCTTTGAGCTGCAGCACCTTGTGCCCAACCATGGTATCTTGCCATTTATTCTGAGGAAGGTCCTCAGTCTCTTCATCACCAGCATCTATGTCCATATTAGAGAATTCCCCAACAATCTCCATGAATCTCTTGACTTGCTCTTCATCTTCAAACACCTGCCAATGTTTGACATTGTCAGGGATGGAAGGACGGTAGCGAACTTCTATTTCATACCTCGGGAGGGGGTTCTGAGGTGGCCGAAAAGTACTTGCAGCTACTGCAAGAGAATCTGCCATTCTGTTTTGGTCTCTTAGCATGAATTGGATATTGAAAGCTAAGAATAAATTCTCTACCAAGTCCCATACCTCATTTCTGTAAGCCCTCAGCCGTCGGTGCTTAGCTTGACACTGATTTCTCACTTGTCTCACCACTAGTTCTGAATCTCCCAAAACCTTCAAGCTCTAAATATTCATATTCTTTGTTGTTTGTAGACCCAGAAGCAATGCTTCATATTCAGCCACATTGTTCGTGGCTTCATACTCAAATTTGAAAGATAATGGGACCAGTTGCCCAGTAGGGGAGATAAAGAGAACCCCAGCTCCATTCCTTTCCTTTGAGTTGGCTCCATCAAAGTGCAAGGTCCAAATCCCACCTTCTTCATTACTTGAACACTGCTCAGTTTTTATTTGACAAAAAGATGGCTCCTGCAGATAATCTTGGTCTTCCTCAAGCATTAGACAAGAAAACTCACCCTCTTTGTTGTACACCGGTGAATTCACTGAATTATCAGCTTTAGTGACCATCTTTACAAACCTTGTTTCCCGGTATAATCTTCTTTCTTGACCTCCAAGCACAGGGATGGTCGCGTAGGTTAGGTCCAGCGTTATAGATCCTCCAATTTTTGTACCCCGTGATCTTGATAACAACATCCCAAACCGGGCTGGGATGTCAGCCACTACTATGTCCATTACCACACTCTTTGCTGGGATTTGGGCTAGATTTACCACCAAATCCTTGATCATCCCCAAACACTTGACTCTTTTAGAATCGAAGGAGTAGAGATCTTTATATGGGCGGGTGATTTGCAACCCCAATTGTTCCATCACTGACAGGGGCAGGAGGTTATGAGACGCTCCAGAATCCAGCATACAGTTATGCAATAACAGGTTATGAATTACTAAGGAGACATAGAAAGGGGGAGTTGAAGAATCTAGTTCCTCGACATGGGGACCAAACACAACCATGGGCCTTTCTTCTTGGAGGTTCAAACTGTCTGGGATAGGAGCAGCTCCTTAAGGAAGCATGAATGATGACACTTGAGACTAATAGGCTGGTTGCTTTAATAGTTTAGTCAAAGGGACGGGAATTTTCGCTTTTTCTAGCTCTTTCTGAACGCTAAACACAAGAGGAGGCTTCTCTACGAGACTTTCTTTTGGCTCTTTACTGTTGGCTGGAGGTTTTTCTTCCTTTGGGATGGGTTTAACATTTGCATTTGGATTAGAGACCAGCTTAGAAGAGGAAGGAATGGAGTCATTAGAATGTAAAGGTTCAGTTATAGGTCTCTTACCTTTATCTTCAATTTTCTGAGCGACAGTCTCCTTCTGAGACAGTTCTTCTTCTTGTTCTTGTGTGCGCGTCCTCTTCCTAGAGGATCTGGGATCATATTTTCTGTTGAACTATGTCTGCATGAAGTCCACAAATTGTTTACAGTAGTCATCGATCTCTGGATCTTCAGCAGCGCTTGTTTTTTCTTCTTCTTCCTGCAAGGAAAGCTGCACTCCTTCTATGTGGTCTTGCTACTCCTTACGATCTCTTTGCAATATTTGCAATGGAGGCTTTCTATATTGGGGATTATAACCCCTGTTTGGAGCAGCTTGAGGTGGCCTGGAGGATGAGTTCTTTGTCTCGAGCTCAAGCTTCACCAGCTTGCTCGAAAGGTTCTTAATCATTTTGCTCATCTCCTCTATTTTGTAATCTACTACCTCTCTATCTTGACCAGATGTAGATGCTTCTTCTTTCCCTCTCCGTCTAGCATCATGGTCTGACCTCCCTTTTGATTTACCCGTAGAAGCAAAGTTAGCTTCCACTTCCAATGCATCGGTCTGGGCTTCATCCAGAGTAGCAAACTTTCTTTCTCTTAAAGAGAATCCAAATTCTGACTCAAAGGCTGCTACAAACACCACTTTAGCAGCGGTCTGGTGAGGCTTCATTTCGGCTGGGAGACTGGTATATAACTTATTAAACCTCTTGATGAACTCGGATACATCTTCATTATGCCTCTTTCTAAGTGCATTAAATTCTGTAAGACAGTATCCGTGGTCTTTCTTCTCTCCCCACTTCTTGATGAAGGCATTTTCCATCTCCTCCCAGTTAGTAATGGAGCAGTCCCCCAAGGTCTTGAACCATTTTCTGGCCTCTCCATCTAGAGACTGGACAAACAATCTCAACACCACATCCAGATGTTCAACATTGAAATTTTTTGCGAAGGCGCAGAAAACTTCCAGGTGTTTATGAGCTTCAATATCATTTTCTCCATTGAAACGACGTAGGATCTTTAAGTAATCCTGAGGCATATTGTTCAGGATCTGGGGCAATGCCAAGGGGGCATATTTGTTCAATAGGAAGCCAGGAACAGCCATCGGAGGTTGTGGTGGTGGCGGGAGAGTCTGATGTGTAAGAGGAGGTGGTGGAAGAGAAGCATGTTTGACAATGGGGATATATTGAACGGAGGCTTGAGGGGCTGATTGAACTGCTGGAATATGAGTAGCGGAAACCTCTGTGACTTCTTTAACTTCTTCGGCTTCGGGCGTGGGATGCAAAAAGAAGCTTGTAGTGTCTACAGACTCAGCTTCATCTTTTACTTCAATATTTTCCAGGAAGGGGTTAGTTGAAGTATAGTCAAGGGTTCTTGCAGTAGAATCAGGACCTTGATCTTGAGCTAATTGAGAGGAGGATGGAGAGTCTTCCAGGGAGAATCTGGGAATATCTGTATAAGTTGATTGTCTTTCTCTACAACCTCTCTTGTGCAAAATCTTTTCTGGATCAAACACCGAAGGTGTTCTTAACTGGGATGTATCTGACCTCAGGTGTGGCTTTGGGGAAGCCAGGACTGCAAATAGATTTATCTTTTGAATGACAGTGGAGTCGCCAAGGTGAGGGATCTACAACTCCCAACCCTTCTTGCTCACCTCTTTTGAAGGGTGGATGAATATTTGTCGAGGCCCAGGGATTTAGTTCTTTAAATTCTTTCCCCGGCAACGGCGCCAGAAAGATGTTGTAGCTCCTAGAGACAGCCTTGAGTTGTATAGAGACCAGTGCCTAGGGCATCTTAACTGCAAGGAGCATATGACTCAGCTAACTGGAGTTGACCAGGTTAGGCTCTCATGCTATAATCACTTGGATGAATGGTTTTAATAAGGGTGAAACCAAGACCCCAAAGTTAAACACAACAATTACAAAAACTGCAGAAATTGAGTATAAACTTCAATATGTAAATGCATCTGACAGCTTTAACGCAGAATGCTGTAGAGGGGGCCGACTTCTAAAATGACACACAGATATCAATTAATATGTGGGCGATGACTGTGGCAGAAGATGTAGTAGGATATTAACCATAACCGGGCTTATTCAAAGACAAAAATCCATATATACTGGGCCTATGCAAAGATAAGAATCCATATATGTGGACAATTTCAAAGACAAGGATCCATTGTAGTTAATATCAGAGGAACGCTGGAAGAGATGAAAAATGAAACAAAATATCCTGCCTGAGCTATATTTAAAGCGCTATAGATGAGTAAACATGAGTATCTGTAATGATAAATTCACATCTAAACATGGGAGCACTCGCATTCCAGAGCACAGATATAAGAAATGTAGAGATATGCGAAATGAACATTTGTATTAAAAACATAGAGAAGAGCTACAAACTGTGAATCACCCAGATCAGAATCCCCAATTCCAACAAAGCTTCTTATTACTGAGTCCCTACGGGACCTTCAACATCAATTATCAAAATTCAGACAACATACATACAGAATACTTGAAATAGTGAGTCCTTTGGAAAATCTGGAACCCTATAGATGTCTTTGCTTTCTGCTTTTATAACATTTTCATGGGCCATACGCAGAAAGATATTTTGGGAAAATATCTTTTCCGCGTGCCTGTATGCAGTTTCAAGTCTTAATCAAAAAATCAAAATTGATGATGGGGTAGAACGCTTCCCATCATCTTACAAATCGGGCTTATAGCCATTTCTAATGAAAATACCAAAACTGTCTAACTGAAAGTAAAAATTGCAAGAGTGAAATATGAATTTCACTCGAATATTGAAAGTAAAAAATAAAACCAGAGGCCACGTGGGCCCAATCATGAGTTAACAATTTTGGTGGTGGGACGGAGTCGACGCTGTAGCTGGAGAAGGCAGTACTGTGGCTACAGAAGAACTAGCTTTCTTACTGGCAGACGGAGTGGATAGAGAAGCAGATGCGGTGGCTGATGAACTTGCATGATTGTTGCACCTCTGCCAATTGTCAGCTGCAAGATCAGGTATCGTAGTGAAAGCATCGACCCGAATATGCACTTTTGTCAATTCGGCATAACTCGCCTGAATGGGCAACCGTTGTTTCACTTGATGAAGGAGAGAGAATTCTTTACCGAATGCTACAATTATGGTTTCGGCCTTAAGCCGAGCGATCTTCTCAGATGGTATATCAGTCTGATTCATCACTTCTGTTAGCAGGCACTCGTATATTGATAACGGTTGAAGAACAACATTTGTATTCATAGCGCCAGGTGTCCTTCGTGGTCGGGCCCACTAGAAAGTCCGGCGGGGTTTTGGAGCAACTCTAAGCCCGCGGCCATTACCCCATGCAGTATCTGTCTCGGGTCCCACTGTATGCCACGTCACCACCATTCCGGGGGTGAGCTTCTGGCTTCCCCCTGTCATTCTTGATCCCCCCGGAAACCCTTCACGCGCCTTTCTTTTTTGACTATTCGGAGTATGGGCAGGTCCCGCCCTGTCCAACTGTCTTGCGCCTTTATTCCCCTTTGTTTTATGTAAAGTCTACCGCAAGGCAATAATATATATTATGCCCTGTCCCCTTTTTCATATGAATTATCATTCACATGAACCCATTCACTCTTTTAAGTATTTCTCCTTTTATGCTTTGGGTGATCCCCCTTTTATAAGCATTCTTAGGGCGGTGGTGAATGATATAACAACAGACCCTATGGAAATAGAATGAAAGAGAACTAGTTGGAAACCAACCAGTTCGAGAGACACAGTCAAACGACCAAGTACTTGTTTAAGATTTAACAAGATTTAACATATTCGATTAAATTAAGAGTTTGAGACCAGTGCCTTATGGAGTCAATTATCCCGTTATGAAATTAGGATCAAGTAGTTGATAGATCACTGTTGCTAGAATGGACAACTATCCTGCTATGAATGCAAATCCAACCTTAAAAATTCAAACGCACGAGGTGAACGAGATGAAGTAAAGTACTTAAGACACAATTATCTATGAGATGATTACCACAATATTTCAATTGCTCAAATAAATGTTCACTTCACCAAACTGAAAGATAAGCTTTTAAACAATGTATTCGAAGTATAACTTCCAATCAATCGTAAGCTTATTATTCTAGTGCAATTATAGCTCAAAGAGAACAAAATATCTTCAGAACTTTTTCAACTTCACTTTCAGGAAAACGCATTAGACACATAACATTTACTGGAAAAAATTTCAATGTTTATCATGCAATGTTAAGTCAAACAAATTTAAACCATGGCTATAGCGAATTAATCGACAGAGTATCTCAATAGAAATTAAGCCCGAAATATTTCAAAACCCCATGCGCAAGTTAAGCATTTAAAACCATGAAAGACGATACTATAGAAGAGCAAGGAATTAAAATGTTTAGAATTTCCAAATTCAAATTATTTTCTAAATTTATCCAGTACTGAAAGATTTTTTTTTTTAAATCTATAGTCAAACCTTAGAGATGTAAAAAAATTTAATTTTTTGCTTGACCAAGAAAAAAATTTATTTAACGCTTGAGACACTAAACAAAATGAGTCATCCACAAATTTGAAAAAAAAAATTCATAAAAGCTAAAAAAAATAATTTTTTCCTTTAAAAAAAAAATTATTTTAAATTTATTTTTACCCTATGAAAACAAAGTTTAAAAAAATCTCAAAAAATTTTAAGACTTTTTTTTTTATTTATTTTAAAATTTTATAAAACCTAAAAAGTAAGAAATAAAAATTTCAAACTTTATATAAGTTAATAAAAGAAAATGAAATGTAAATGTTATTAAAATTCTAAACTAAACTAACCTAAATTTAAAAAAAAAAAAAAAAATGAAACGTGACTTTGTATTGTGTGTAGGTGAAAGGCAGAGCGGGAGCAATGGAGGCGACGGAGGCAGCGTGGAGAATGCAATGGAGAGAGGCTGCGGGAGATGAAGAACGAGGGGCAGCCGGCAAGTGATGAGCAACAAATGAGGGAGAGGATGTCGCAGGGGCAAGGAGCGGAAAGAGTTGCGTGAAGGGAGATGGAGAAGCCACGGGATGAGAACAACGGCAGAGATGGCAACGGTGTGAGGGAATGGGTTGTAGACAGGAGAAATGGCAGCGCGAAAAGGAAGGAGGGCAATCGAGCAGGTGTTGAGGGATGAGGGAAGTCGAGCAAGCAACGTGAGGGCAAATGGAATGGAGCACACGCAGGCAGGCCGCAAATTGAAACATGCAGAAAGGAAGGGGCACTGCAGGACGGAGGTGCAGATGGGAAGCAAGGCAACGTGAGGGAACTGAAGGCAGCGTGGGGTGAAATCACCAGAAAAAAAAGTTGGTTTTGCGGGCAGCGTATTGGCAGCGATGAATAGCTACAGAAATAGCAGCGAAGAAGAGGGATGGGTCAGCGAAGGAATGAGGACGCAGAAGGATATGGCAGCAACTAAGGGATCAGCAACGAAATTTTGCAGGCACACTGCACAAAACCAAATTTCAGATTTTTCCTTTTACCCAGCAGAATCAGAGATCATTTTAAATTTTTATTAAAAATGAATGCACCTGCAATTATATAAACCTTGAGGCACAATGTTGCCCAGATCTACAACCAAATTCGATCCTGAGACCAAATCTTACCCTCCAGGGCCTAAATCTGGCTCAGATCTTAAAAAAAAATCTCCAGAGCTCTCCCAATATAACCTGCACAAAACTATAAACAAATAACCCAGAAACCTAGCACATGTACAAAAAAATAAAAACCCTAAACCCTGGTGAGAAAAAATAGACAATACTTACAAATCTACAAAATTATTCTACAAATCCATTAGATCAATGCCCTCTTGGCCAGATTTAACCATTTTTGCACAATTTAAAAAAAAGAAATTAAGAGAGAGGCACAAGCCCTAGAAAAACCCTGCAAACAATAGAATTTAAGATAAGCCCGAGGAATTAGATCCAGAGGGCTCTTCAGATCTTATTTCCTTGGGAGTCAGATGGTCCAGTCGAGGACTTCCCCAAATGCCCAATTCTAAATCCGAAAGATTTCTGCACACTTAAAGTTAAACTATCAAATCAATAGAGAAATATGATAAAAAATTAAAATTTTCAAGAGTCAGAGATACATGCTAACTCAATCGAATTAATATTCTTACCCTAAAATCCAGTAATCTAAGCAAAATACTTGTGCAATAGATTACTCTACAAGAGCCATTAATCAACAATTCATTGAAATAATCACCGACAGAATATAAAGAACAAGTTTACCATAAAATGTTTAAGAGGAACACGACCATCACATAAAACCCCAAAGACTTCATTTGTATTATTCCAGAAAGTATTACCTGAGAGCTTCAAGAGAAAGTACACAATCAAGAGATCAGATGAAAAATCAGACTGACACTGACCTCTAATTTATAAGTAAAATCTCCAACGGGTAGTTCACTTGATTCCCATCAAAGTAATCTCGACCGTTGAAAAGGATTTGGTTATCTTTTAATCTCGTCCGTCGAAATTATTATTTTTTGAGGAATTTCAAATTTTTCCATTAATTCATTTTTAATTAATTCAAAATAATCTCGATCGTCGAAAAATATTTGATTATCTTTTAATCTCGTTCGTCGAAATTATTATTTTTTGAGGAATTTCAAATTTTTCCATTAATTCATTTTTAATTAACTCAAAAATAATATTTTTGAATTAACCTCAAAAATTTGACTTTGACTTAACTACTAAGGCCCAAGGGTCCAAAATTTCACTAGTTTCAATCACACTTCTTCACCCCTGTGAGCATCACCCGATGCAATGAGTGCTAAGTGAACTATTCAAAAATCATGTGAAATTAGTCAGTTATGACTACCTCTCATGGAAATAGTCATAGATGAATGACTTACTTAACACAGTTGAATCCCAACAATGATATCTAATATAATGCACTGCGGAAACCCCTCATACTTAAAATACAAAGAGTAAAGGGAGTTCTACTTGAATGGTTCATGAGGCACAATACTTGCTAAGGTTTTGCAAATGGGGTAGCAAGCTAAGTGGGCTTGATTGTGGGGAAAACTCCACAATTAAGCGCGCTTGAGCCAAAGGAGTTCTGGGATGGGTGACCTCCCGAGAAGTCCAGGTTACCGGGTGCAAGCCCCGAAAGTGATGATTGACGTTATGTGATTCATTTCACTAATTTCAATCACACTTCTTCACCCCTATGAGCATCACCCGTGCAATGAGTGCTAAGTGAACTATTCAAAAATCATGAGAAATTACTCAGTTACGACTACCCCTCATGGAAATGGTCATATATGAATGACTTACTTAACGCAATTGAATCCCAAAAATGATATCTAATATAATGCACTGCGGAAACCCCTCATACTTATATTACAAAGAGTAAAGGGAGCTCTACTTGAATGGTTCATGAGGCACAATACTTGCTAAGGTTTTGCAAATGGGGTAGCAAGCTAAGTGGGCTTGATTGTGGGGAAAACTCCACAGTTAAGCGCGCTTGAGCCAGAGGAGTTCTAGGATGGGTGACCTCCCAGGAAGTCCTGGTTACCGGGTGCAAGCCCTGGAAGTGATGATTGACGCTATGTGATTCATTTCACTAGTTTCAATCACACTTCTTCACCCCTGTGAGCATCACCCGATGCAATGAGTGCTAAGTGAACTATTCAAAAATCATGAGAAATTAGTCAATTACGACTGCCTCTCATGGCAATGGTCATAGATGAATGACTTACTTAACGCAGTTGAATCCCAAAAATGATATCTAATATAATGCACTGCAAAAATCCCTCATACTTAAAAGGTCCAAAATTTCTCAACATTTTCAATATTCCCTTGGCCTGGGATCTTTAAAATTTTATTTTTTAGGGACCCACGAATTTTGCCTTTGAATAATTTAATTTGACCTAGGACATAAAATTAATTAAATTTCTGGCTTAGGATTTTTAATTTAATTTGGCCAAAAAATTTAATTAATTGACTTATGAGGGGGTTAATTACTTTTCAACCCTCTTTACATAAGATTAATACATTAAACCATGAGGGGAACACCCGTTCACAACAAACCCTCAATAAGCTACCCAATTCCGTGACTCAAAATATGATCTAGTAGACCTAACAATCTGTAATAAAATGATCTAGCTAATTAGCTAAGATCATTCCCAGATTACTTAGTATCTTGATGACAAAATCCACCCTAGCTTTGGGGTGAGGTTGGAGAGGAAAACTCTGTGATCATTTGTGTCGAGAAACACAAATGAATCAGTGAGACGAAAAACCTCCTAGGATAGAAATCGTCACCAAAATACTAGGCTTACCTAGGTTGTTACATACATGATGGTCTTACTAAGATCATTTACATTATAAACATGCCGAATGGGTTTACATCATTTATAAAACAGTCGACTGATGATGAAATCTGAATGGCATGAACACCTCGAAAATGATAAATCCCATTTGCAAAAATGGGGGTGTACTGCTATGGGGTCGTTGACACAGAGTGGTCAACATACCCCATTCTATTGAGGATTATGGGGTGTTGTCAGCTCTCTCCTAATCCCCTCCTTGGCAAACAAATCCTTGAGGCATTGGAGATGTATTCTCCGCCATTGTCACTCTTCACTGCTTTGATCTTCTTCCAGGTTTGGTTTCCTACCAAGGCCTTAAACTTCATGAAATTGGTTAAGACCTCATCCTCCATAAAAAATATCCAAGTTTTCCAAGAATAATCATCAACTAAAGTAACATAATACTTGTGTCTCATAAGTGATGGAGAAGAGAGGGGCCCGCATACATCCGAATGCACCAGCTCAAAAATCCCTTTGGCTCTGATGTCTTGGCGATGGAAAGATGACTCGACATACTTGCCAAGCATGCACCCCTTGCACACTCCATCCTTGTCAAGACTGTATTGTGGTAGCCTTGTGGCTATCTATTGTAGGATCTTCAGCACCTCATGATGCAAGCGTCCCATGCGCTTATGCCAAAGTTCTCCTATATCTCTGCTCTGCCCACCCGCTGCCTTGCTGTTGAAGGTTGCACATGTCTCAACTTGCATCCTGTAGATGTTCTTCATCCTCGCACCTATTTGCTTCACTGATCCAGAAGCTAGATGCTTGAGGTAACCCTTACCTCTGTTGAAGATGACATCATAAACCTTGTCTTCTAGGGTTGCTACCGAAACAAGGTTCTTCTTCATGCCTGGAACATAGAGGACATCTCTGACATGGAGAAAGCTCCCAGACTCCCTGTCAAAGCTAACAGTACCGACTCCCCTAGTCGCGCACTTATCATTATCTCCTACCTCAATATGAACCTACATGTCCTTCTCATCTAGCTGGCTGAAATACTCCCTGTTCTCGGTCATATGGAAGGATGTTATGAAATCAATATACCATGTGTTGCTCCCTATTGAGCTTGCCATGCAAGCTATCAATGAGAAGTCTTTCTTGAACTAAGAAGCAAAACCATCTACCTCAGCTGACGCAGCCACACGATCCTTACTAGACCCCTTCTTCCTGTTATGACACTTAGTAGCATAGTGTCTGAACTCGTGGCAATGGAAGCACTTGATCTTACATAGATCCTTCTTCTTTTCACCCTTCTGATTGATATCGGCCTTGCCTTTGCCCTTCTTGCCCTTGGATTTATTGTCTTTGCTTGTCAGGGAAAATTTCTCCTTGTCCTCTGTCTTCACTGATCTACCATCTCTCACCCCCCTCTGGATTTCTTCTTGAACGCAGTCACTTCAAAACCTTTCCCAAATAGGAAATTTTTTCCTACCATTCACTGCATCGAGAAAGCCATACCAAGACTTATGGAGTCCCAGAAGCACAAGACTCACAAGGTATTTTTCTGCTATTGTCTTGCCCACCCCACCTAGCTCATCCTGAACTTGAGTGAACTTTGAAAGATCGAGAAAGCTCTAGTGACTCACACAGATTGAGTCTAAGATGATCTTAGTCGTTGATGGGGATCTAATCATGGTCGTTAAAGCTCCAGCAAGAGATTATAAGAGCAGTTCGATGGGGATGGAGATAGACACATCGAGCAAGAGGGAGAGCGAGTTCCTTAGGCAGATCGAGTTATCCAATGCAGTGATTCAACAAGGAAGTGAGCTCGAGCCAAAGCAACAATGATTAAGGGAGCAGCAGGAGGATTCCATAGCATTCCAGTGAGTTTCCAGTGCAGGAAAGGGAGGCCGCATTATTTCTTAGTGAGGTCGCACAGATGCAACGCAAAAGCATCAGACGCAGTTCAATTTAGCTAGAGAGGAGATCAATTCAGGTGCTAAAGGCCGAGAAAATTTCCAAGATGCCAAGTGAGTCACTTCCACAAGCAGAGTTAAGCAGAACAACATATTCTGAGCAATTCCACAAGCAGTGTGAATAGAGCCTACGCAAGCATTACACAAAGGCTGACGTGGGGGAATTTCAAGTAGCCCAGTTGGGCCAGATTCTGGAGTAGTATCAATTGTGAAATGAGACAATTTGTCTCACAAATATTTGGGCCAGATTGTTTCTAGAGGATAAATATTTCTCAAATTTGTTGTTGCATAATAATAAAATAAACCATCATTTGCTGTACAAGTTTTCCGTTTGGGGTTTTTGTTGAGAAATCAATGCATGTAGATATTAGGGTTTGATCCCTCTTTTCTTGAGAATTACTTGTGATATGTGTTGGTTTCTTTTACGTCTTTATTATGTTATCTTTCATCAAGCAATTGCCAAATCAAAAATGCATGAAGATCACAAAAACAAAAGACACAAGATGTAGGCACTCATCCAAGGAAAACCCCTCTTCAAGGGGAAAACCCTATCAACTCTTCTTTAATAATAGAATCAAGTCAAAGTGAGACAATCCACTTCTTAAAATATGCTCCAATCTGGAATTTCGACCCCCTGCAACTCAGAATTTCGGACCCGCAGTTACTGCAGAAATTTCAGCCCCTGCAACTTGCCCAAAAACTCTAGAAAAAACTCGCACGTGTGAGAGAGAAATGCCCAAAAACTTCAATTTTGAATTTCCTTTGATTTGTACTTCCTTCTCCTTGACTTCGTACTCTTTTTCTTCTCTTTTTACTGTAGATCTAACTTTTTGATGATGGGATGCCAAATAGGTTGAGCTCTTCTATTTATACTACTCCAACAGGGTTGAATAGGCCTAATCTGGACCAACTTCATCAAGGTAGGGCCGACTTGGTGAGGAGGTGACAAATGACTGTTTTGACTCAAAAATATTCTTTACATGATACAAAAGCCCAAGAATGGTCTAATAAATATGACAATGACTCTTATGACTCAAGAGAAACCCTAGAAGCCTACAATGGAGACTTTGATCTAATAAATAAATAAATAATTAACATAAAATTCATGCTTAATAATAATTTTTATTTGTCTTCTTTTTCAATTTTACAATGAATACATAATGACAAAGTACAATAGCAATTATGAAGACCGAGCATAGTTACATTTTCTACAGTTTTTTCCGAGGACTATTGTCCAAAAATATTGGTGTCATTTTTATTATGTGTGTGAATCTATTTTCTCAATTCCATCATTTATTTACTTTCTGCATAATTTATTTGTAAAGAATTGCAGTGTTATTTATTCGATATTATTCAGAAAATTAATAAACAGATAACCAGTTAGAAGAGTAAATTCCAACTACTGTGATTTAAGGATATTTCACATGGTATCAGAGCATTGAAGATCTTATCAGAAGCTCGAAAGCGAGAAGGAGAAATTGTGCAAGCTCAGAGGGAGCTTTGAGCACAAATTTCTCAGATCTGCACAGGCCACCAGGAAGTGTGAATTGCAGAGGCAGAGTGTTTGATTTCCATATCCGGGTTAGAGGAAAATTCGATCAAACCTCAAAAGCAAACTTTGCACGCAGTGGATTTGTTGGATAGAGGGTTCCGGTGAGCAAATCAATGTTGGGTGGAATAGAAAAGCACACTAAAGAGGAATGTCCAGAATTTCTTAGACGGTTTCCAGATCCAGTTTCTAGGAGGAGATCTGAGATTTCCAATTGCAATAGCTCGTAGAAGTTTTTCCAATCAGCCAGTGTGAGCTTCAAGAGTAGTAGATCATGTGTCAAATTTCAAAGAAGGACTTTCGAAAGGGTGAGTGAGTTGCCAAGTGGAGGTAGCAGTTAGTGTGAGAACCGGAGAAGGATATCCGGAGGCAAGCAGTAGCAGATATGCGCATTCCCAAGGAGTGTGAGTAGCAGAGAGGCCAAGCAGGGAAGAGAAGGTGATTTCCAATTTTCAGTCTCCAGCTATTTGAGTTTTCGTAGAGATGGCCACAACAGGTCTCAGAGATTAGGATAGACTTGACGAAGCCTCAAACTTTGGTGTCTGAAATGTTAGGATGCAATTCCTTTTGGATGAGCATGGCCTAAAAGAGTTCGTGACAGTAGTTGTAGCTTTATCAGTAGACCCTATCCACCATCACAAGTACAAGAAAGATATGGTCAAAGCAAGGAGGATGGTCTTGGATGGAGTTCGAGATCATATCGTTCCACATATTGCAGAGAAGGCAACAACAAAGGACATGTGGGAAGTTGTTGTAAAGTTATAACAGGATCCATCTGAGAATCAGAAGATGATTCTAAAGGAGAAACTGAGGACCAAGAAGATGCAGAAGGGCGGAGTGACTCTCTACCTCACCAAAATTCAAAATGTTTGAGAAGAGCTAGCAGTTGTAGCAGAGAAACCAGAGGGTAGTGAACTAGTGTGAACTGCTCTAAATGGGTTTACCAGAGATTGGGCTATGTTTGTCCAGGGAATTATTGGACGAGACAAAATGCCTGATTGGGAACGTCTTTGGAGTGACTTCACACAAGAGGAGCTTAGGCTCAATCTTGTCCAAGGCACTACTAGTAGCAGTAGCAAAGCGCTGAAGGTTGAGAAAGAGGAGAATTTAGCTCATGCCAATAAGGGAAAGGCAAAGGTCCCAGCCAGGATAGAGCTCAAAAGGAGGCGAAAAGAAGAAGAAGGATCTATCGAAGATCAAATGCTTTAGGGGTAGTGAGTTTCATCACTACATCACCCAATATCGCAAGAAAAAGGACAAGAAGGGGGAGCAGTAGACCGCAACTTCAGCAGACACAAAGGAGTTGACTTCTAGGTTGAAAGAGTTTGCATTAGTAGCGACTATACTTCCAAAAGGACAAGGTGCATAGTACTTAAGAGTTGCAGGATTGGGCAAGGTCTAGGGAGCAATGCATCAGACAAGTGTTTCCTCTTGGATCATTACCTTGACTACGAGGGCCCACAGTATCCAGTAGCAGAGAGATCGATATGTCAGCAAGCGCAATCAAATCTTGAGACAGTGCAGAGACTAGTTGCAGTCAACTACTAGAGGGGCGCAAAGATAGATGAGCACAGACAGTTACTCAGCAGACAATGCAGAGACTAGTTGTAGTCAGAGACTCAAGAGACAAGTGCAGAATCCAGTTGCAGGGACAGTAGATCAGTTTTCAATTGCAACAGCAGCAGCATGAGATCAGATACAACGCAGGTAGTGTTGGCAACAGTGCACGGTGGCATAGTGCAATGTGAACAGCAGCGCAGATGCAGGACAGTTCATCTATGTTGATTTTTTAGTAGCTTGGGAGGTAATCCAAGCCCTAGGGTTGAGGGTTTGGAGGGTGGAGCACCACAAGAGTCACTTGTGGGCTTGGAACCCAAGATTGGGGTTTTGCACCCATCGATGTTTGGGCCAAAACCATGGAGAATTTTGGACATATGATGGATGGAGATGATAAAGGGCATTGACGAGAATCCAACACAACAGAAATCGTCGAATTCTGAGTTGTCTATGATGAGATATGAATTTTTGAAGATAATGGTGGGATTTTGGACAGTCGAGTCATGTAGGCTTGAGGTAAACTTGTCCAAAAGACATGTCTCTTCAACAAATTCGTGGAGCCCTTATTTTGGTATAAATATAAGGTGTGTGACAATCATTTTCAATCATCCCAAGTGCATTCAAATATAGAAATACACTTATCTGTGGCAACGAAGTACAGGAGAAGAGAACAAGTTGATTTGAGGAGTGTTTAAGGGTTATTAGTCTCTCATTACAGGTCTGAGTCTGTAGCAGAGAAGGCCGCATGAGGAGGTGAGTTTTTTAGGGTTGTTTGTGTGTGGTTAAGGTGGTATTTTCCACTTTTCTTAGGCCGCATTCTTGTGCAGCTTAAACAGACGTGTCCGAGATCATTTGAGGTTGTTTGGGAGGGTTGTAAGGCCTGTAGCTTGTGCCCAAAACAGAGCAGGTCTGTACGAGACATTTGGAGAGGGATAATAGGTTGTGACAAAGGCTGAGATGGCAACATACAAGAACAGGAGCTAAAGGAAAGGAAGTTGCAGGTTTTTAGGTGACTGTTGGAGTGGTTAAGGGTTGTAACCTAAGTCACCTGACACAGGGAATCAGGATTCGATGGACACACGGATTCAAGAATCGGATTCGAGACACGGTGACCCCCGGAACAGGACACGTCCGGATACGTTATATATTATTTTATTAAAAAAAAAAATATATATATATATATATATATATATTAAAAATTAGATATTTTTTACACAAATTCATTGATTCAAACATAGATTTAAGATCTTAGATACTCATACATGATACATTGATAGTAGATACGTCATACAATTGTCAATCATACATATTACAATTTACAAATTTACTCAGAAAGACAAGATAGTAAGATATTGTAGTTTTCTCATTAAGTCATCAAAATCAAAAAGTGTTACATAAGTACACTGCCAATGGCAAATAGAAATAGAAAATACAAAACAACTACAGTCTACCAGTCTACAAGACTACAAGCCTGAAGCCTCAATGAGTCAGAGTCATCAATCCTCATCATCATAATCAGCATCATTGTCCTCATCCTGATCATCATGCTCACCACTGCTCTTCTCTGCTGCATGGTCCTCCTCTGTCATCTCTGCATCTACTGGTGTGGAGGATGACGCCTCTACTGTATCGGCATCATCAAATGTGACAGGCTCTAGCACTAGCACATTGAGATCCAAGTTGGCCAATGCCAACTCAACATTGTTGTCCAGACCCATATCATCAGGAAAGACATCCCACATCTTTGTCTTTCCCTTCAACCAATCCTCCCTCTGCCTGTAGATGAGATGAAGGTTGGTGTGCACATACACCATTGTCTCTGCCCTGGACTACTCAAGCCTGCTCTTCTTCACACTATACAAATTCCCATATGTGCTCCAATTCCTCTCGCAACGAGAGGATGAAGTCACCTGAGAGAGGAGCCTCATGGCTAACTATTGTAAAGGAGGGCTTGTTGCCCCATGAGTTGCCCACCAAGAATAGGGCTTCCTAGCCCCCCTGTCTCGAATCACATCATAGCCTGCAAATCACCCAGTGCCAGTTGAAAACTCTGCAAAGGCATCCTCCACCTCATCAAGGGATGCCCTCTCCTGAAAAATCCTCTTGAATGCATCTTTCCTCCCTTGTGAGATTTCACCATCCATGTGAGGAGGGAATCTGCGGGAAGGTCCACCATTCAACCACTCATGGCTATAGTATTTTGGGTTCAAGGAATGAGCCAAAAAATGTAAAGGTGTGCAATTCTTGTCCTATCTGCTGACAAGAATATCCTGTATGCTGGTGAAGAAGGCCTCTGGTGATGTCTCATACTCTGGGCACTGACTCTGTAAAACAATGGTCCTCACAGACTCAATCATGGAATCCCATCCCTCATAAACCTCTCCTAGGATGGGTTGGTCTGTATCTGCAAATCGAAGCAAGGAAATGATAGGCTCCATTATTTGAATAACTAGATCTACCTTCTCCCACCAGATATCATCCAACACTATATCCTTCACTTTCTTTGAGGCTGCTTGATCCGTCTTTCTCCAAAAAGACCAAAACTCTGAAATAACCATGGCCCCAAGAGCGGTCTTGACCTCCCTCAACCTCTTCGACATGATGAATGAAGAGGCAAACCGTGTATCCGCAATCTTCAACAATGATATATTGGTGTACTCCTTATAGATAGTGAGGGCATTTTTATGGTTTTGTACAAAGTTGCAGATATGTCGTGCATCCTCAATAATGGCTCCAATCCAAAGCACATCAGAGGCAATAGATTTTAGTGCCAAGTTCAATGAATGGACAATGCAAGGTGTCCAAAATATTTGTGGATATTTTGCTTCCACAATCATGCCAACAGCCTTGCAAACAAGTGCATTATCTGTAATGATTTGCACACAAGAATCGACACCTACATCTTCAATAATTTTAATAAATAACTCACCCATATATTGTGCATCCTTGTACTGTCCAAGTGCAGCCACCGATTTCAAGAAAACTGGACCATTCAAGGATGACACCATGAAGTTGATGAGTGGGTGGCATGCTGGATCTGTCCAGCCATCAAAAACAATGCTAACCCCAGATGTTGACCATGCTGATTTAATAGGCTCAAGCATTTTGTCCGCCTCTTTCTTTGCCTTTGTCAACAATGTGGTTATGAGCTTCTCTGACCCAGGAGGCACATACCCTGATGGAGCCCCATGACTAAGAGCTTGACACATCTCAATAAATAGAGGTGACCGTGCAACATTAAAGGATATGAAGTTCTGATAGAAAAAAAATGCAATGGTGAGATCAAGCTCTTCCCTCTTCTCTTTTTGAAAAATCTTGTCCATTGGACCAACTGCAGTTGTCTTTCTCTTTGTTGATTGTCCCCTACTAAAACTCTCAAAAGGGAACTTGTTGGTGCTTTTCCTTAAGAATGGAAGGGGGTCATCATTCTTGTTTTGTTTGATTTTGATGCCACAGTTGCTGCACCAACAAATTGCTCTTTCTCCAATTCCTTCCTCTATGGTGATTCAACTGTTATACAAGCTGCAATGCCACAACCTAGAAAAGCCAACAAATGAGCTTTCACACAGAAATATGTGCTAGTGAAATGGGAGTTGCAAAAATTGCATTTCCATGAACAATTGCCTCCTCCCTTTGCCTTGTTGCCCGGCCCTGTCTCTCTTGTCACATATTTCCACAATGGGCATTTGGGGTCATGAGTTTGTTTTCCCTGCACATTTGAAGCTGTTGTTGCAGTCCCACTTCCAATAGATGGAATACTTGCAGACCCTGATGAAATAGGGACAGGAGGGGCATCTCCAATAGGGACATTCTTCCCCTTTCTTTGCCCCTGTCTTGTTGCCCTTGATTGAGCCATGAATACTATAAAAAATAAACAAAAATGACCAAATATATAAAACATATGCACATGCAAAAGCTAACAACAAACTAAATGCAAAAACATAGAGGGACAGTGCACTTACCGGATGCTCGAATCTCTTTGAAAGAACTCCCTTTCTCCTTGCTAACCCTTGCTCCTTGCTCACTTCACAAACAAATAACTATGAGAAATAATGGTCGAAATCCGACTTTTATAACTCAAACCTCGCACTTTTTCATTGGTCGAATCCGGCTGTATGGGATTTGATTGTGTCCGTACAGGACACGATAGGGATTCGATGTGTCCTGTACGGACACGATCGAATCCTTTGAAATGGATACGAATCCATATGTATCGTATCCGATACGACGGATTCGAGACTCGTGGGCCCCACCCAACGAATCCGGTTTCTTAGGTTGTAACATATACTGTGGGTGCCCTAACCAATTATGAGCTACAACAGTGACACATCAGCCCAAGTTATGTATAGGTGTATTTGAGTTGTTTGGATGCTATGTGGATGGTCCATGTGTGGAAAGAAGTTGGAGCAACCTGTGGGAACCATTTGGAGGGCTTAACTTGGTGGTTAGAAGCCTCTCCTAGGAGCAGATCTTGCAGTGGAGTATTGGGCATCATTGGACTGGTGGAGGGCAACGTGTTGATAACCCAAAGTAGTCCTTGACAATCAATCATAACAAGAGCTTGGCAGCTGAAGGTTGGGTGAAGTTGTTGAGCCTATGTGTAGCTCTTTGATGGACGAAAGAAGCTACTAGAAGGCAGATTGGTGCTCAGGTGTTGGCCAGCCTAGAAGAGCAAATTGGATCAACCCATGTTCAAGGTAGCAGAAGTGACTTGCAGCACTGATAGGTGGCAGCCCTCCTGAAGACTCTGTGTTGTCTCTTGATGAACTAAGGAGCAGCTAGAGAGCAGAATGGGAGCAAAGGACCGGCAAGACGAGATGTGACATAGAGACTGTGTTGATTTTTGTAGCATCAGAAAGTGCTCTAAGTCTCAAATTTGGTGTAGAGGCTTAGACACTAGTATTCCAAAGAACCAAGAAAGAGTTTGTGGAAATTCCACTTGGATTTTGTTTTATTTGAAAATATAATTATTTTAATGGGAACCCTAAGTCTAAACTTAGGGAAATTAAATAATTAAAGGGTATTAAA
Source organism: Pinus albicaulis (assembly GCA_034641835.2). Classification (NCBI taxonomy): domain Eukaryota; kingdom Viridiplantae; phylum Streptophyta; class Pinopsida; order Pinales; family Pinaceae; genus Pinus; species Pinus albicaulis. The sequence continues at coordinate 469,519,507 of CM076584.1, read as the reverse complement.
TAAAAAAGAGTGTGAATCTTCTAGAGGACATGGATCAAGTCATGTTATAATCTTAGTCGTTGATTAGACATCTAATCTGGGTCGTTGATATGTCAAGGAGAAGACTATAAAGGAAGGCCTGAGGGTCATTTGGAAAATAGACCGAGACACTGAATTGATCTAAGATTGAAATTTATGGGGCAGGTTTGCTAAGAAATTCGAGCTAGAGATGTGAGCAGTGAGGGGCAGAGATAACATCCAAAGAGGAAGATATTTTCTCAGTGGTGGAGCATCAGCAAGAGAGAGGCAGAAGAGATCTAACCAAAGCCAGTGCTGAAGGAAGAGGGTTGACGCAATGACTGCGTAGGCTCATGCAGAAGCAGCACAGAGGCAGAGGAAGGGTTCTCGTAATTTTGTTGGTGGATCAATTTCGAAGGCCGGGATCCGGAAAGTGGCACCGAGAGGCTGTTCCTCAGGGACCACAGAGGCAAAACGACTTGGTTGAGGGCCAACGCTAAGCTTGGAAGGGGGTGATGCAGTGGCTGGAAGTTCCAGCACTAGATCTACGCAAAGCTTCTCCGAGGCAGTGTTTTCTTCATCCGGATAAGCCGGAAATTTAGTGATTGAGTGAGGTAAATCCTCACAAATTCTCCTGCCGATATTTCTCTCTGTAACTGAATCACCCTAGGGGTATTCAGAGATGTATTCAGACATTGCTACTGCATAATAATAAAACCCTCATCTGCTACACCGATTTTTCCGCATTGGGTTTTTCCAGGGACTTAGTCCAAAATAAAGGTGTCATATGTGTGAATGATTTCCTTGTTCAGTTTCCTTGTTTTAGAATCATAATTATTGTAGTGTAGGTTGCTTCAGTGATTGCTTCAGTATTTCATTAATGTATTCAGAAATAATTGTGTAAAGTAAATTACATAATAGATGAAGTAATTCGGCTGGCTGCAGTAGGATTCCTTAGATTGATTGAGATCTATGAATTTTCACAGACTACAGTGAGATTTTCATTTTATCTTGCATCCCTTGTTTGGGAGCCCTAGATTGTTGTATTATTCAATTGGTTTAATATAACGAAGATTGGGTTGTTGTACATATTTGTACAATATTATGTAAAAAGTTGTTTATACTTGTGCATGTGTGATTTACTGCTTTATACTGTTTCATTGTGCAAAGTAGCTTTGTTGAGATTCTTGGTTTGGTAGCGTCAGAGATTCTAAAGATTCTATCCTAGACCCAAGATTGTGGAAATTCAACATGGTGTCAGAGTGTGTCTGAGTTACTTTGGAAGACAGTGAATCATCAGAGTGAATAGCAAAGTACAGCTTAAGAGGGAGTTGGTCACATTGTAGGTGAAGGGCTCACTACAATGTCGAAGTTGTAGGCTAGTCTCCAATATGAGGGCAGGTTGGAGGGGTTGTCCAACTATTGTCCATGGAAGGAAAAGATCAAGTTGGTCTTGTAGGTCAACAGGATTTGGGAGTTCGTCGAGAAAGACATCAAGAATCCAACTGACCCAAAGGAGTTGAAAGTGTACGAGGATTTGAATACGGTGGCGAGATTGATCATCCTTGATGGTGTGAAGGATCCCCTAATACCTCATTTGTCTAGGAAGAACACTTCACATGAGATGTGGATGCTTCTTAAGAATAGGTTCCGGAATAAGAACGAGAACCGGGTACTGGTATTGGAGGATAAGTTGAAGTCCACCAAGATGTTGCAGGGTGAAGGAGTGACTTCGTATCTAACAAGATTGTCTCGGGTCAAAGATGAGCTTGCTCAGTGTTGTTGTCGGTGTGACTATTTCAGAGAATGATATGGTGAGGATAGCCTTGAAAGGGTTTACTCCAGAATGGAAGCCCTTCATCAAAGGGATCATTGTCAGGTACAATTTTCCAGACTATAATAGGATGTGGGACGACTTCATTCAGGAAGAGTTGCGAGATGAGGAACTTCATCCAACGAAGAGGGCAGATGAGGACATGGCACTTGCGGCACAAATGAAGAGTAAGCAGTCAATACCATAGAGCTATTCAACCACAGTTCCAGTAATACAATCCAAGTCCAACAAATTTTATCCCATAAACAGACATTTCCTACTTAACCTATAAGTCAAGCTAATGCTTCCCTCGATTTGGTAAATGACCCGACCTTGAATGCTTTCAAATTCCCTCTGACTGATTCTAGATGCCCCTCTAAACTCTGTTTCGAGAGCATGACTTTCTCTTAAGGCTTCGGGTCTGCTAGAGAGGAATTAATCCTCTACGAGAGTTCAGAAACCCTTTCATATCTACCACAGAGTTTGGTATGGTCTCAATATGGCCGTGGATCTCAAAGACCCCTCCTACACTTATCTCAAAATGAATTGAAAGTTTCAAGGAGACTTGGGTCTATCAAAGAAGAAATAGACCTCCAATTGGTCTCGAAAACCCTTTGCATATATCTCCAAAACTCTAAATGGCCTCTTGGGTCTGTTACAACTGTAATTGGCCTTCCGAATAGCCACAAAACGCACCAGAAAATGATCAAAAGGTCACGTCTAACCTCATAATTATATCGACCTGCCTCAGGAAATACGTTATATATTTGCCTCAGGAAACGCATGGACTCAACCCCAGGGCTTCGTTCTGTTCTAGGAATTGTGTCTCTCTTATGCCTCAAAACATCTTTGCATGCTTCAGTCTCAGATAGTCATGCTCTTCCTTTAGGAGATTCATTCATGTTTGCTTCAGACAGACATGCAAATATTCAAGAATTAAGTTGAATTGCCTCAGAATCCCCACAAAGTCTCTGTTGCTTCTTCATATAGTTAAATCCCTGTTGCCAAAACAAAACAAAAGTGGCTAGGTAGGGTGGGTTCACCTTCACCGAAACTAGTCCAATGAGAAATGGGGTCTTAAAACCCTCAGGGTCTCAAGCTCAAAGAAAATAAAGACAGATAATCCAATCCAATGATGTCTCAAATGAATCTAACCCTCTTGTAATTATAGATTTCCTTGAGGTGATTTTTCTCCTTAATTAATTGAGTGGGGGGTTCACAACAAACCCCAACTTTGGGTTTTTTGCCTCAGCTGCCCCAAAACTTGTCCTCCGCTACCCAAATATTGAGTATTTTGGGGTTTTCCCCTTTATCAAGGACTATAGCCTATGGGGATTGATAGGCTACTTCGTCCCTTGGGCCAATTAATCCCTTGGGGACAACAATGAAACACCATATCTTAAGAGATTTGCCATTAGAATCTTAAATCAAAATTGCAATGCCTCAGGTTGCGTAACTGGGGCATGTTTGAAAAAATTCAAAATGCATTCCAAAAGGCACAATCGTTTGAAACAAAAGTGCTTAAGTTACCTTGTTTTTGTCCATTACAATTTTTGAGTTCGCAACAGGCAAATACTTGGTAAGACACTGAGAAACGCGAGACTTAGCTCAGCTTGTCTCATTTGAATTTGAAGGATTAAAGTTTAAATCACATATGTATAATGATGATGACAAGTTTGGATCCTTCAGCTATTGCCCTAAACATGGCGAGCACGAAGCTAGAAGTAGATCAGGATGCTACATCGACTTGGCTTCAATCAGAGGAGGTTCCTCTTTTTAGCCCCCAGAAATTGGAGAACCTTGAGGGTCAAGCAGCCAAACCTACTTCTTAGTTGTTTTACCATTTAGTATCAAACTTCAATGTTTACTATCTAGTTAACTTTTAAAGCTTCCAATTCTAGGTTTGGAGTCTGGACTCATGTTCTGGGTGAGATACCTATCCATCTGTGAAATTTTGGACATCTATTGTTACTGTGCATTGTATGGACATGGCTTTATTGAATACCAATGAAAAAATGGTTTTTTAATTCAAAATATGTATATTTTTTACCTATTTTTTCCCGATCCAATTCAAACCCTTTGCACTTTTGCATCACCAATTTTTTTGTCTATTCCAAGTCTGGTGACTTTGATAGTGAGTCTTAGTTTTCAGCTATTGCAACGTAATTTCTTCTTTCAGTGAACAGAAGAGAGACGTGACTGAGTGCTTAAGAATTTGTATTTGTTGTCGTAATTTTCAGAGTAATGTATTGGTAGCATTCCTTCATACACTGCCTTGATAGGTTAACCAATGTACAGTTTAGGATTTTGATTTAGGAGCACAGGTATGCTTACAATGTTTTGAAATCTTAACATACCTTAGTATTGTTTCCTTCTGTTATCATATCTAAAAATTAACAGAAGTTAAAAAATAAAACATTGTGTGCGATATGTGCGTGAATTCATTCTGCAATCCAAAACGAAATATTCACAAATGTGATAATCACTAAGGATCAAATGAATTTTCCCCACTAAATATATGCTAACCACTCTCACCAGGTGACAAATGCAACCAAGAACATTGCTCCATTCACCGTCTTCAGAATGCACGCCCTCTCTGGAAGTCAAATCTACCAACAGCATTATGTCTCCAGCCACCTGCCAATAGAATTTTCCAAAAAGACAGTGAATGAGAGAACGGCCTTTGGGCACTCAAAGAATCTCATTCTATTTCAGCTTTTTATTTCAAGTTCGTGTACAGTGAACAAAATGATTCTACATTCCGGTCTGGCCATTCAATATGCAGTAAGTGTTAATCAATATAATACATAACTATTTAATAAAGATAAAACCTGAATGTGCATAAAACTCTGGTTGCACTAAACCAGATGCCTATGATCAGATTGTCCAGTAAGAGGAAGTGAAAAATCAGAACAAACATGCCATACTTTAGCTTTTCATTTTGCCGCAGCAGGCAAAGCTGGAAGAATCCAAGAACGTGGCTTTACAAACTCCAGCTAACGCAGACTGGATAGTCGACCGGGGTGTTGGTTCATGCTAAGGTTGACAGGGTATTGAGCAGTTCACCAGAGTTCGATTGCCAGTTTGATCTTCCCCACCAGTAGGGCATAAGCGTCAAAAGGGACGAGGCTGTGGTCAAGTCCTAGTCAGTTCTGGAGAATAGATACCCTTCCAACGTGACACCTAAGTGGAAGGAAGTCCACTCTTCATGTTTCTTGAATCGCTTTTAAACAATAAGTAAACAGACGTCGGAAAAACATTTTTCCATGGGTGAAATGGTGATTGGGTCACTATTGCCATCAAGAATCTGACTTGAACAAACAAAATTGGCCCCAAATCTACAGATGGATGTACCCTAAACACTTGTGTCCATCATCACAGAAGCTCTCTTTACCTGATTTTCGTGTGGATTCAAGATAAAGAATATTTGCTGGATGGGAGAATGCACGTGTGACATGATAAGCAGTGCTATAAAAGCTCAAGCACAGCGCTATTTTTTAAGCTTTGAATCTCAAAATTTACCCTCCCAATTCGTACTTGTCAGTTTAAATGGAAGATACACAATGTATATACTTTCCAGCATCGTATCTTGCAAATTTGAATACAAATTTCCTTTGGTCCTTATCCCATCAGCTTTCAGGCCACCATTGGATAATTAAAGAATAAATTTTTATAAAAAAAGGCATGAAATGAGTTATCAAACCTCCTGAGACGACAAGTCTGGTGCTGCAGAGACGAGCATCTTGGATTGAGACAGAAGATGTTGAAGAGCAACCAGTAGCGAAGGAGGCGACGAAATGAGTGCTGGGTCCTTGAAATTAAGGAATGCCGCCCGCCATGATTTTCCTCTGGGAGTCGCCATTGCTGATCCCGAATTCCTGCTAGTCGATGCCGAAATTTGAAACCCAAAGGCCTAGATATGTGTACTAAGGTCCTTCGAATCTGCAGATAAGTTGCACCAGTGAGGGTTGCAGGTCAGCATGGTTTTAATGGCAGTTCGAATAAATATTGTTACTGAGGAAGCGTGGAGACTGATTATTGTGATCGGTAGAGGTTTTAGGCATCCGTGTGTATTTTTACGATTTGCCGGCGCAGGAAGTAATCGTTTCCAATTTACTCGTGCGAATAATGCGACAGCAGTCTTCCCACTGAGCCTGGTATCCTTCGGAACAACCTCGCCTACCAGCCTGGGCCCTAGCTTATAGACATTAATTTGTTCGGAAATTGATTTTTATCGGTATTATTGAACCCGGGAACTATACAATAGTTCATTTTTTAATTTGAGATTGAATTTTATTGCTGAATGGGAAACAATGAATCATGAGGTGCATTTTAGAACCAATATTAGAAAGAGTAAGGGGCATTAGGTGGGAATTTTTAATTGATTTCACACGAACATTTATTCTTGGTTATTTTTGAAATCTTGATTTAGTATTTACTAATTAAGTAATAATATAGGTTTTTCTTAAGGGGTTAGTGACTCTAAGAATACACTTAGAGCATTTTATTGATGGTAATTCTCTTAAAAACTCCATTTTAAGTGTATTTTTAATTGAATTTGAATTGAATTAAGTTTCATTATTTGTGTGGAATTTTGCCACATTTTCTAAGCTAACAATTATTTGATTTATCAATGTGCAAATTAAGCTATTAAAGAATAGGAGGGGGAGTTATTAATTAACTCCACTTTATGTAATCATATGATATCATAATGTTAAATTGTGTGAAGTGTATCATGCTTTAATGACACAGAGAAAGATCACTAACGAAGTATGACACATGGTTACCGCAAATTTATCTCATTTACATTAAATCTCCATGATGATGGTGGGAAATGACATAAGCCGAGGTACTAGAACAAACCGCAAGGGAATCATTGGGCAATTTTGTTGAAAATGACACCAAAAAATATTCCAATTTAATTTCCCCTTGAATTAAATTAGAAGAAAATTGTAATTATGCATCTCATGATAGCTTGTACGAGTTAACTAAGTTAGTTTGACTTAAGTGGTTCAGTTAATTCGAGTTGAGGGTCTAACTTGAGTCATGTAGAGTGGCTCCTACTTTTTAGTAGCCCTAGTCGAGTTTATTTTAGTTGTAATTAATTAATTCAATTAATCTGAGTTAAAGTTAGTTTAACTAGTTCCAATTGTTGGAAGAACTAATGGGAGTTCAAGTAGTGGGGCGTGTACTTCATGATCAACCAATTAACTGATAAATCAATCATGAATAACTCATGCATGTGTGATTTGAGAGTTACTCAATTGAGATTGGAGTTCAAGGGCAGTGTACTATCAGTTGTATAATCGTCCAAATAGTACAGGTAGTGCATGCAATCAGAGAAAGGCCTATGATGTATTGCACAATTCCAATTGAGGATTTCCCTAATTAATAGAGGCTAATTCCCAAGGAAACAACACAAGGAAGTAGGGACTTGGGCAAGCAGAAAATTGGTTAAGTATTGGCCAAGGCTTGTCTGGAAGTTGTGAGACAGATAGAGATAGTGCAGAGGTTGCTCGGGCATGAGAAAAACATTGTAATCTTCTCATATTTTTCTAACTAATGAAATATATAGATAGCGGGGTTTTTAGCTATGGCTTTCCCCATAAAATCGTTGTGTAATGTGTTAATAGAATTATTTCTCTTGTATGCTTCATGATTTCGCGATCATTTAAATTGTTTATGTTAATGAGTAGAGTAGATTCAAGTCTATTGTTTTAGTAAAATACAATTATCAGTTTGAATCTACAAAGAATTTATACATGGTATCAGAGCTGAAATCACTAAGAAGAGAAGAATATGAAGTTGTCTTTGCAGGAGGAATGAGTTTTGCAAATCTATTCTTCAAAGCTAACAGTAGGATCATGGTGGCGTTCTATGGTCTGAGGCTCGAGTATGCCTTGAGGGTAGCTCGAATTACATTGCTTGGAAGGACCATATGGAAGCAACCGTGGAAGATAATGGGTTGAAGGAATACATTGATAGCAATGTTCTGAAACTAACATTTGCAGATGCACAGGCTCTAGCATAATGGAAGAAGAATATAGCCAAGGCAAGAAGGATCTTACTGGAAGGAATTCGAGATCATATTGTCTCGGACCTCCATGGGAAGGAGACTCCATATGCAATGTGGAAGGCCTTGACAAACTTGTTTCAGAACGACAGCGATCACATGAAGCTGGCACTAAAGGACAAGCTTTGGAAAATCAAGATGGAAAAGGGCAACAAAATACCACAGTACTTGAGCAAGTTCACCCAATGTCAGGATGAGCTTGGGAGTGTTGGTGTTACAGTTGTTAAAGATGATCTGGCTAGCCTAACACTTCTAGGCCTTCCCGAGAACTAGCATAGCTACTAGGATTACGTAAATGGGAGGGAGAAGCTACCAGAGTGGGAGTGTTTCTGGTCCAACTTGGTGCAAGGAGAGATTAGGCGGAACACCAGAGATGGATCATCATCCAAGCATGATGATGAGGAGAAATGTGCCTTGGATGGAAAGGCAAAGAAAGGGAAAGGGAAGAAATCCCAATCAAAAGGATATTTTGGTCAGGTAGGAAAGAATATGGATTTGTCGAAGATTAAATGTTTTCATTGTCATGAGTTGGAACACTATGCCATGAAGTTTCCGCACAAGAAGGTCGACAAGAAGCCCTCAGGAAGAGTGACAGGTGAAGCTCTTGCTTCACAATTCAAGTTGGATTTTACCCTCATTGCATGCATGGTTACATCGGTGATGGGTATTTTGTGGTATCTGGATATTGGAGCCTCATTCCATATGACCAGCAACAAATAATTCTTCAACAACTTTAAGGAGAAGGACCTCCAGATGCACATCGAGATGGGAGATGATGGAAGGTATAGCACGATCGACATCGGTACTGTTACTTTTCAGAGGTAGTTTGGTTCTCCTCTCACATTGAAAGATGTCATGTATGTTACGAGTCTGAATAAGAATTTAGTTTCAGTTGCTATGTTGGAAGATTGTGGCTACAATGTGATATTTACGAAAAGGAAGTCTTTCCTTCGTCACATAGCCACGGGACAAGTGAATTAGATCTGGGTTCGAGTGAAGAACCTCTACAAATTGGATGTAGAATATTATGTTGCTTTGAGCACGAAAGTAGAGAAGGTGCAGAGCCGATACATCAGTGAATTATGGCATAAGCGAATTGGCCATTTGCACCATGGAGCTTTGCAAATCATGCAACAGATTTATACACGACTTCCCAAGGGTGCACTAGAGCAGTGTGATACATGAAAAGGGTGTACATTGGGGAAGTACACCAAAGCCACATTTCATGATAAGGACAGTTGAGCGCAAGTGATCCTTGAAAGAATTCATTCAAATGTGTGTGGATCGTTCTCAACAGCCTCCGTGGTCAAGCACAGGTATTATGTGGTATTTGTAGATGATTTCTCACGTAAGTGTTGGATATTATTCATTGAGAAGAAAGACTAGACGTTCTCAAAATTTTGTGAATTTAAATCACTTGTTAAGAAAGACACAGACATGAAAGTGAAGCCTCTTATGAGTGATAATGGTGGAGAATATGTGTCGAATGATTGCAAGAACTTTGTGCATTAAAAGGCATTCGACGAGAATTAATAGCACCCCATAACCCACAACATAATGGGGTCGCAAATGTTGAGATTCAACAAGAAGATTCAGCACCCACGCCTAGTGCATTAAGCATCAGGTTGCATTTAGCACCTTGTTGCATTAAGCACCCAAACTAGGGTGGGGCCCACAATGCTATTTTTGGGTGCATGTCTATTTTTATTATCCCTTAATTAGATGGAAATTAAACTGTAATCTATTCTCAATGTGGACTTGAATGAGTTAACTGAAAGTGGAAAATTCAGTTAGCTAGTGGATTTCAAGTTAGAGGTTGGTTGGTGGGACATGCAGAGTAATTCTAGTTGTAACAAAGTTCGAAGTGCAGTGGTGCATTAGTTAATGCAAGTTGTAAATGTTTTAACTCGGCTAAGTGAGTTAAACTTAGTTGTGCTAATTGTAACTGAAGATACAAGTAGTGAGAGATCAAGTGAATTAAATATTAATTAATTCACATGGAGTGATCTCACATGCAACTGAGGATTTACTATTATTAGTTGCATGCATGTCAGATCCAGTGGAGACCCAGTTGAGTTATAGGTGAAAGGGAAGTTGACTATCAGTTGTGACATTATTGGCTTGCACACATGCATCCAACCACCCATTGGAGTGTCCATGATACTTGCGCAGTCAAGGCAGACATTAATTCCTATCTTTTAGGGATCTTGACCATCAGGGATTGTGCAAGCAAGGCAAGTTGTTAGGAGGCTGGAAATTGACTAAGTATTGGTCAGTTTTCTGTGAGGACAGTGTGAGACAAATAGTTGAATGTTTGAGGCTCTTGTAAGAAGAGAAAGACATTGTATTTGTTTCATGATCCATGCTTAATATACAATAGAAGAGAGTGGGGTTTTTAGCTGTAAGCTTTCCCCGGGAAATATCTGTGTTGTGTGTGATTTGATTCTTCTTCATGTTCATGTGATTAGCAATTGTGTTTTTAATTTCGCAAAATATTTGTACAAGTGATTCAGTATTTAACTCTAGTACATTGTTAGATCGAGTGAATCTAAGATATACATGCTTGTTGTATAATTTCTACATGGTATCAGAGCACATGAAATTGCAGAAGTGAAGCAGGAGTTGAGTTTGTGACTGGATAGAATTCGAATTTGCATAAAGACTTTCTTGGTGCTACAGCTGATTCAAAATCGAAATGGCTTTCAATGGCTCGATGTTAGAGTATGCACTCGAGGGCAGCTCGAACTACATTTCTTGGAAGGACGGTATGGAGGCAGTACTCGAAGACAATAGGTTGAAGGAATTCATTGAAAAAGATGTTCCTAAGCCCGATGTTGCAGATGTTGCAAATCTCGATGCATAGAAAAATAAAGTGGCAAAGGCGAGGAGGATCCTGTTGGAGTGAGTATGAGACCAAATTGTCTCAAGCCTCCATGGGAAAGCCACACCATATGCAATGTGGAAGGCTTTTACGGATCTATTCCAAAGCAGCATCGACCATAGGAAATTGGTGCTCAAAGATAAATTTAAGAAGATCAAGATGGAAAAGGGCGACACCATTCCAAAATATCTCACGAAGTTTGTCCAGTGTTGGGATGAACTGGGGAGTGTGGTAATAATAGTCACTGATGATGATTTGGTGAGCTTGGCTCTCCTAGGACGTCCTAAGAGTTGGCAGTTATGAAGACTCTGTCAATGGAAGGGAAAAATTGCCAGATTGGGAACGACTGTGGTCAGATTTGGCGCAAGAGGAGTTCAAACGGAACACCAGAGATGGCTCTTCATCTAAGCATGATGATGAAGAGGATTGTGATTTGACTTCTAAGGCGAAGAAGGGGAAGGGGAAGAAATTCCATTCTAACTCTGAGTCCAAAGGCAAGAAGCAGGACATGTCCAAGGTGAAGTGTTTTCACTGTCACGAACATGGGCATTTTGCTACTAACTGTCCACAAAAGAAGAAGGACGTTGGATCTACAGCTGGTGAGGTCCTTTCCTCGCAATTTGAGCTTGAATTATCATTGATCGCATGCATGGTGTCAAGTGCATTGGGATCTGTGTGGTATTTGGATAGTGGTGCTTCCTTTCACATGACAGAAGATAAGGAACTTTTTAGTGACTTGGAGGAGAAAGATCTCCAGATGCATATTGAAATGGGCGATGACGGACGGTACAGTGCTACCGAGATTGGTACAATTACCTTTCAGAGGGAGTCAGTAAACCATTTCAATTAAAAGATGTAATGCATGTACCAGGTCTGAAGAAAAAATTGTTCTCAGTCGCAATGTTGGAGGACAGAGGCTATGATGTTGTTTTTAGTGATGGAAAAGCTTTCCTGCGACATAAAAAAACGAGTCAAGCCAAGAGGATAGGGATTCGAGTTAATAATTTCTACAAGCTAGAGGTAGATGGTTGTGCTGCCATGATGGGCAAGGCGGAAAAAGTGGTGAGCCGGGATGAGGGTGAATTATGGCACAGGCGATTGGGCCATCTTCATCATGGAGCCTTGAAATTCATGTAGAAAATTTCTATTGGACTTCCAATGGGAACACTTTCTCAGTTAGATCAGTACAAGGGTTGCACCATGGGGAAGTATGTAAATTCCATCTTTCATGAGAAGGAGAATTGAGCTTCGGGGATCCTTCAGAGAGTTCACACAGACGTGTGTGGACCATTCTCGGTTGCTTCAACAACAAAACATAAGTACTATGTAATATTTGTTGATGAATTTTCTCGTAAATGTTGGATCTTCTTCATGCAGAAGAAAGATCAAACATTCTCTAAGTTCTGTGAGTTTAAGGCATTGGTGGAGAAAGAGTCGGGGAAGCAAGTGAAGGCTCTTAGGAGTGATAATGGTGGAGAATACATCTCTAACGAATTCAAGAACTTATGCAGAAAAGGAGGAATTCGAAGAGAACTCATAGCGCCTCATAACCCACAGCAAAATGGGGTCACGGAGAGGAAGAACATAACGATCGTGGGTCCAACATGATCGACGTTGCATGATCAGGGCCTACCAATGCATTTGTGGGTGGAAGCATGCAACACTACGGTTTATGTGCAAAACCGTTGTCCTCATAGAGTACTTGGCATGAGTACACCTAAAAAGGCTTTCACTGGTAAGAAACCTGATGTTTCACACTTTAAGATTTTTGGCTCATCTATTTATGTGCATATGACCAAGGACGCCAGGAAGAAGCTGGAACCAACAGCTGAGGTTGGGATTTTTGTGGGGTACAGAGAAAGACCCCATAATTATCGTGTGTATTTTCCAAACAACAGAATTACTGTTGTGCGACGAGATATAAAATTTGATGAGGGGAAAGCCATGTGGTTGTCCCTTGAGAGGGCGTTGGACTTGCATGCAGAGGAGGAACTGTTGGTTCCCAAGGATGAGTCTCAAGATGTGGATCAGCCACATGAGGAGGTTCATGGAGTGGAGGAAATCACTCATGCATAGCCATCCATTAGAAATGGCAGAAGGCACACCACAGAAGCTAATAGGATGAGACTTGATGTTGCACATAATGTAGGAGCACCTACTTCACAACACAGACAAAGACAGTCTCCTAACTGATTTACTGGATACATGGCTCTTATGAGAAAATGTATTGTGATTGAACCATCTTCCTTTCAGGAAGCGATGCAGCAGCCTACTTGGGTTGATGCAATGGTGGAGGAGTATGACTCCATTGTCAAAAACAGTGCATGGGAAATTGTCCCAAGACCGGTCGAAAAATCAGTGGTAGGTTCGAGATGGATCTACAAGGTAAAACAAGCTGCTGATGGGAGTGTGGAGAAATACAAGGCCAGATTTGTGGCCTGGGGTTTCTCACAGATAGAGGGGATAGATTATGATGACACCTTTGCACTTGTCGCAAGGTACTCTTCCATAAGATCCATCCTTGCACTCTTAGTGCAGATGGGTTGACACATTCATTGGATGGATGTGAAAACTATGTTTCTCAATGGGATCATTGAGGAAGAGGTTTACACAGAGAAGCCTGAAGGTTTTGAGATATTCAACAGTGATTCTCATATGTGCCGACTCAAAAGAGCATTGTATGGGCTAAAACAAGTACCCCATGCTTGGTACACTGGGATAAACAATTATTTCACCAGGCTGGGCTTCACCAAAAGTGAAGCAAATGCAAACATGTATCAGATTGTGGTTGAGGGTAAGCTATTGATCATTGTTCTTTATGTTGATGATTTAATTTTGACTAGTGATGAGTAGTCGATACACTCATGCAAGGAGGATCTTGCAAGGGAGTTCAAAATGAAGGACATGGGACTCCTTCATTATTTCCTTGGATTGGAAATATGGCAGGGAGATGGTGAAATTTTTGTGTCTCAAGGCAAGTATGCAAAGGAGATACTGGGTAAGTTTAACATGGAGAGATGCAAACCCATGGATACTCCTCTTCCAGGAAATGGGAGGAAAGAGGATGCTACTTCTGGAGAGGTAGTGGATGCTACTGTCTATCAAGACTTAGTGGGTTCGCTAATGTATCTGGTGAACACGAGACCGGACATTTTCTACACAGTTAACCAGTTGAGTTAAGCTATGGTTAAGCCTACCAAGCTCTTTTGGAAGGCAAGGAAGCATGTCCTGAGATACCTGAGGGGCACATTAGAGTATGGTCTATGGTACAGACAGACAGATGGAGTGAAGTTGCATGGCTTCACAGATGCAGATTGGGTTGGCAGTCCATCGGATAGAAAGAGCACATCAGGGGGGATCTTTAGCATTGGGTTGATAGCAGTTTCCTGGTACAGCAGGAAGCAACAATCCGTGGCACTCAGTTAAGCGGAAGCGGAATTCATGGCAACAAGTCAAGCTGCATGTGAGGCTATCTGGATGAGAAAGATCTTGGTTGGTTTGTTTGGTTCTCAGATGGATCTTACAGTGATTCATTGTGATAATCAGAGTTGCATTAAACTCTCAATTAATCATCTGTTTCATGATAGGTCCAAGCATATAGATATTCGGTACTATCATCTCAGAGATTGTGTGCAGAGAAGGATCATGTTGCTTCAATACATTCCCACAGAAGATCAGGATGCAGATATTATGACGAAGGTGTTCACCATGAGAAAATTCGAATACCATAAAGACAAGATCGGGGTGAAGGATAATCCCTTTCTTGTTGAGAGGGAGTGTTGAGATTCAACACCCATCCCTAGTGCATTAAGCACCCAAACTAGGGTGGGGCCCACAGTGTTATTTTTTGGTGCATGTCTATTTTTATTATCCCTTAATCTTGATGGACATTAAATTGTAACATATTCTCAATGGGGACTTGAATGAGTTAACTAAAAGTGGAAAATTCAGTTAGCTAGTGGATTTCGAGTTAGAGGTTGGTTGGTTGGACATGTAGAGCAATTATAGTTGTAACAAAGTTCGAAGTGTAGTGGTGCATTAGTTAATGCAAGTTGTAAATAGTTTAACTCAGTTAAGTGAGTTAAACTCAGTTGTGCTAATTGTAACTGAAGATACAAGTAGTGAGAGATCAAGTGAATTAAATATTAATTAATTCACATGGAGTGATCTCACATGCAACTGAGGATTTACTATTATTAGTTGCATGCATGTCAGATCCAGTGGAGACCCAGTTGAGTTATAGGTGAAAGGGAAGTTGACTATCAATTGTGACATTATTGGCTTGCACACATGCACCCAACCACCCATTGGAGTGCCCATGATACTTACGCAGTCAAGGCAGGAAATAATTCCTATCTTTTTTATCCGGATTTATGCAAGAACGCAACAGAATACACATATAACCATAAATACAAAGATGCAGCGGAAATAACACTTCATTTCATTAATATCAAAGAACTGAAATTTTCTTACAGACATAATGGAAATAAAATAGATAGGGCGCTGGTAGCTTATCTCTGAGAAGAGATGTGGTGGCTACAAACCTCTGAATTGTGTTACAATGAGGCTCGAGGGCCTATTTATTATTTGGAAACAATGGAAAACCCTAAACATCCAAAACCTTAACCCTAGGAGATGAAGCGCCAAAACTATGGGCCCCGTTTAGGTAAATTGTTGTTTCAACTTCCTAGGGACGTAACTTTAGCATACGATCTCTATTTGACGTGCACCATACCTCGTTAGAAAGATCTATCCGAGGACTACAACTTTTGATCTAACCAACATCGGTCCATGTACCCATTTTTCTCTCGGTTTTCCCAAAAAATGTTGTTTAGGGCCTCAAAATGACTCTGAAAGTTCAGGACCCGAAAGACTGCTAAAAATAGTAAGTTGTGCTGAAACTGAAAAGCTAAAAGAGACAATAGTGGGGCCCCAATTGGAATAAGCGGGTGGCCACCAATATCCACCTAGATCATTCCTCCCCCCTTAGGAAGCAATGGTCCCCATTGCATTTAGTTCCTCCATGAGATGAGGAAACTTCTGCTGAACTTGGTTCCTAGTGAACCATTTTCCTTGGTGTAGGAGCTGCCCAGCTTTGACAACCTGATATAGTTGGATCTTATGTTGGCGAGTGTTCTTGATTTGCATGTCCATGATACAATATGTGGTGGATTTTTCCATTCAGTCTGGGTTTAACTCTGTTGGTGTGAGTTGTTTTGCAATGTCAGAGGTGTCCAATAGAGGTGGGAAGTAGGGACGAAGGCGGTCCACATTGAATACTGGGTGCAGACCAAGGAATTGTGGAATACTAAGCTCGGAGGCATTGTTCCCTACAGCCTTGGTGATGGTGTACAACCCATATCAGTGTGGGCAAATCTTTTGATGGGGTCCAGTGAGGCGCTCCTTCTGCAAATGTAGCCACACTTTGTCGCCCACCTGGAAGTTGTGCAGCACCCAATGTTGATCATGTCATTGCTTTTACTTAGCATTGGCTCTATCTAATATGTCATGAATCGGTTGGCGAATGTGTTGAATGCACTCGATGAAGCTGTTCACTTTGTCAGCTTCAGACTGGACATGATCTGAATCGGCCTTAGTAGCTGCAAATGGCATGGCTATGTCAATGGGAAATAGTGGCTGGAATCCCAAGCCGACCTGAAAGGGTTTGTGGCCGGTTGAGATGTGGAGAGCCTAGTTATGACTGTGTTGTACATAGGGGAGGCTCTCATCCCATGTGCGTGGATTCTTTGAATTTTACATGCGTAGAATGTGTACAATCATATTGTTGACGACCTCTGTCTGGCCATGAGTTTGGGGATGGAAAGTTGTGGACTTGGTGAGCTTGGTGTCCAGCATTGACCAGAGGCTGTACCAAAATGTGCTGAGGAACCTGCTGTCACTATCTTATATGATAGACTGTGGGATCCCAAAGTGCACCCACACTTGTTCAAAGAAGAGTTTAGCAGTGGCTTCTGCTATGATATTCTTCTTGTAGGCTGCCATAATGGCCATATTCGAGAATCTATTGACGACCATGAAAACACAGTCGTTTCCATGCTTAGTAGAAGGAAGGCCCGACATGCAATCCATGAAGATGGATTCCCAAGGTTGATTAGGGGTAGGTAGCAGAGTATAGAGACCTTGCTTCTTGATGGTCAGTTAAGCAATGGCGTAAGTAGTGTAGGATCTATTGTACTTCCCGACATCTTGAAGGTTCGACGAATAGAAATACTTATACAGTATTGCCACTGTTTTCTCGACCCTGAAATGCCCAACGACTCGATTGTAGTGTGCTTCCCATATCATCTTGGCACGCTCGCTTGAAGGAACGCAAAGGTGTCCCAGGTGACATACTAGTGCATCTTGGAGGTGAAAATTTGGAACTTGCGTACCCCCAAGAGTGCCTTGTATGTGTGGCCGAATTATGGATCGCTCTTGTAAAGAAGCGACCAATTAGAAGTCTCGTGCCTACGAGAGTTAGAACGGTGGTTAGCGCCACGATAGGTGGTCGGCTGAGGTAGTCTGCAACATTATTGGTGTTGCCCTTCTTGTACTTGATGTTTAAATGAAACTGTTGCAGATATGTGGACCAATTTTGATGGCAATTGTTCTACAACTTCCCTTGTGTCTGTATGAAATGCAGGGGTCGATGGTCTGTGTGGATGATTGTTTCCCTCCCCAAAATGTAATGCTTCCATTGTCGACAAGCCTGCACAATGGAATGCATTTCTTTGTCACAAGTGTCAGACGATGTCACATTCCCCCCGTTAATCCGAAGGGGTATGTGTGAGTCCAAGAAGAGAGTTGCAATACAAATTTGCAAAATATGCATGGCAGTACTTAGGCTGAATCAACTCTCTGAAATTTTGGCATAAAGAGGTGGTTTAAGGATGACCACCAACGTTGGAACGCAACACTTATTGTAGTTCCCGAAACTCTTCCAAAACTGGCAAGAAGCTAAGGGCTTCTGCTAGAGGAAGTGTCCCTCATATTTGAAGAGGGAGACATTCAACCTAAAAGAAGGGAAGTCTACAACCTGTGATGGTTTAAGGATGACCACCAACATTGGAATATTTGATGAAATTCCTGGAACTCAACCAAAACTGGCAAGAAGATGAAGTCTTCTACTAGAGGAAGTGTTCTGAAAGAGGAAGAATATCAACCTCACATAGATGGTTTAAGGTTGTCCATCAACCAAAGGCATGCTCATGGGCATCTGTGCCTCTGGCTACAACTCTGAATCTGGAACGACAGGTTGTGGCTCAAGCTCTCTTGAACTGTTGTGTCTCTGGCTACAACTCTGAATCTGGAATGACGAATTGTGGCTCAGGCTCACTTGAATTACTGTGTCGAAGCTTGTAGATGACCACAATTTCCCCCCCTGTCAGGTACAAGGTGAGATGATGGCAAAAAATAAACTGCAATTTTGTTCAATATCCAAGAACAAGTTCTGACATGCGACTTAAACATCTTCTCGGCTATCGATGCCCATTGCCAAGAAGCGATCCATCCAAGATGAATCTTTGTTCTTACAGGAGGCTTGTTTCTGAAGCATCTGTGTGAAGAATGGGTGTGCCGACCATAGTGATTGCATGGGTGAAGATCAAAATAGTGATATTTCATATGGCCAACTCAATCACAGTGTTGAAATTTTACAATATGCTGTTGTTGTTGTGGAAGTGGAGCAGGATTTGGAACAGCTGCAAGTGAACTGTCATAAAGAAATCCGACACTCTGAAATTTGATAGGCATGGAGTAGTCCAAAATATGAAAGGACACATCCTTGTCATATCCAAGACCAGTTTTGTGCTTGTTATGGACAAACTGTTCCCAAGGTTTGATGATGGGCTTGGGAAGTGCAGACTGAGCTGTTGCATCTGCATGTAAATCTGCTCTTGTACAAGGAACAAAATGTGAATCGACTGCAACTTTATATTTTTGCTTCTGATGAGAGTCCTTCTCAATTTTTCTGAACAGAAACAAGTTCAGAATGATGGCTCTTTTGCTGAAGTTTGTCTTGCTAAAGCTGAGACTCCAACTGCAAAAACTCAATCTTGTCTTGTGCATCTTGCAAGCAAGTTTGAATATTAAAAGAGCGCTCTTGCTTATTTTTACCATATCATGGACACTGGAATGAATGAGGTTATTCAACAACTCTAATGCATCATTGATTTTAGCCATTTTTCTCAACAACTCAGCCTCAAAGGGGTGTCGGCTTCAACTGATAATGCACCCATTTACAATGTTATTCAACTTACTTTCAAAAAATACAAATGACTTCAAAGACCCTTTTTTTTTTGAACTTCCAATTATGGAATTCCCAAAGAACAAACTCTGCTACTCAAATTATGTAGGACCTCAAGGTATAGACTTGGTTGTCTGACCAACAAGCAACAATGACTCACATCATAGAAGTATTCAACAATTTCTCAACAACTCAAAGTTACACTTCAAACACTGACTGCAACTATGAATTAAGAAGCAATGCAATGTCACTGCAACTGCAACTATGAATTAAGAAGCAATGCAATGTCACTGCAAATATTTTGTAAATGTGCAGCAAAATCCTCTGTGCAATAACCCTTTAAGGCAGATGATTTCTCTCTTCTTCAAAGAACTCACAATAAAGACGAAGGAAAATTCCAAAAAATCTTTGTGGCAAAACTATAAGTGAATTTATGATGCCACTGCTGTTTTGAAAATAATGACCAATTTTCAACATTTGCCTTCACATTGTCAATCTTTTTCAGATAGTCACCCTTCTATACATGCCACAAATCTTGGTCACGTTTTTATAATAGAGAAACATACAACACAAAGTTCACTTTCCACTATGTAGACAATCCATCTATCCATTTACTCATATACCATCTCCTCTCTCTCCTCTTCTTCTGCTGTTTTTTTTTTTTGGAAAAAAAAGAAAAAAAAATGGGGAAAAAAATCAGAGGTGTTATCTGAGGGAGGGTTTATTTGGGGAGGTATTTACTAGGGGAGGGAACTACTGGGGAAGGTAATTTAAAAAAATAAAATAATAAATAAATAAATGAATATATATATATATATATATATATATATATATATATATATATATATATATATATATATATATATATATATATATATATATATATATATATATATATATATATATATATATATATATATAAAATAAAATAAAATAAAATAAAAATAAAATAAAAATAAATAAAAAATAAAAAATAAAAAAAATGAAAGGCTGAAATTAAAAAACAGGGAACGCACTTGCCAGAATTGAGAATCTAAATTATAAGATTCTTATTCATTCATTTATTTTCTAAGGGGGGGGGGGGGGGGGGGGAGACTGTGTAAAAAATAAAATAAAATAGAGGGCGTGAAGGCCGTGAGAGGCGCTGTGTGGAAGCCAAGGAAGGGGTGCAGGGCGGGTTGGAGGGGAGAGAGGGGTGGGATGAGGGTCGAGTGAGCGAGAGAGTGTTGGGTGGGGAGTGAGCAGGGCGTATTGGAGTGGGAGGTCTGCGAGGTGTGAGGTGTGAGGGCCGTGAGTAATGCGGGTGGTGAGGGTGAGGGGAGTGCAGGCCGTGAGGGGGAGGTGAGCATTGTGTGAGGGCCGAGGGCCGAGAGCCGACGCTACTCAGAAATTTTTAAATTTTTATTTATATTTTATTTATTTATTTATTTTATGAGATCGAGAGGGTGAGGGCCGAGGGCAATTGCACAGTGATGTGCAGAAACAATAGAATTTGCAGAAGTTTGCAGAATTCACATTAACAGAAATTTGCAGCAGAATTTTCAGTACAAACTCCTCTTTTTTTTTCCCCAGAGACCCACTTTGAATAGTAGCAGACAATATTTTTCCAGTAGCTCTCCAACTCAATCCTTTCCAAGATTCAGAGATTGCACAGTGCATAAATAAAAGTAGGCAAAAAGTGCAGAAAAATTGCGGAATTTGTAGTAAAAAACTCAGAATTTTTTCCAGAATTGCGAAAATGGCAAGAGCAGTAAAACAAAATGCCAACAGCAGTAAAAACTGAATGCGGCAAGGAGCAGTGAGAAAACCTGTAGACTTCTGAATGAACCCAACATAATAATTTATGAATGCTGCAAAAGATTTTTGAATGTTGCAGAAAATTTCTAAATGCTGCAAAAATGACCATAATTTTTGCAGATTTACATAGGCGACAAAAACAAATGGCTCACACAATGTTGAGCTGGTTATGAATGTATCAGCTCTGATACCATGTTAAACAAACACATGGTGTATGAAGAAACTAAACACACACACATAGAAAGATAAGCATGAGATACTCATATTATTCACCATAGATGTACATTTATAATAAAATGGTGTGACTCTTGGATTCATCTTCCAAGGTCACTTGGAATCATTTGTGACTCTTCATCTTCCACACCTACCCATAGAGGATTAGGTGTTCAATAGTCACACTGTGATATGCCACTGGATGCCCCTATTGAGTAAGAACTACACCAATAGCATAGTCAGAGGCATCTGTCTCGATTTCAAATGGTTGTTGCAAGTCTGGTAATGTGAGCACTGAGGCAGAACAGAGGTGATGTTTCAATTCTACAAATACCTTCTTTTCAGATTTCGACCAAAAGAATTTTTCTTTCGCTCCTCCCTTGGTGACTTGACTCAAGGGCCAAGTGATATGAGAGAATCTCGACACGAACCTGCGATAGAAATTAGCAAGACCCAAAAAGTTGCGAAGCTCTATTAGAGTGGTTGGGGCTAGCCAATCCCAAATGACTTGGATCTTGGCTAGATCCACGTGCAACCCCCTTTCATCAATAATGTATCCCAGATATTGAACCTGGGTCATGCCAAAAGTGTACTTCTCCAAATTGGCACATAGCTTGTGTTGTCGCAGTCTTTGGAGGACTTGTTGGATGTGGTGGAGGTGCTCTTCCTAAGTCTGGCTGAAGATCAGAATGTCATCCAAGTACACCACTACAAATGATTTGGTGAATGGATGCAAGATGTCATCCATCAACCTTATGAAGTTTGCGGGAGCATTCGTCAACCCGAAAGGCATTACCATCCATTCGAAAATGCCCTCTTTGGCTTTAAAGGCAATCTTCCACACATCGGAGAGTTTGATTGGTACTTGGTGATACCCAGACTTCAAGTCGATCTTATTGAAATATTTCACCCCTTTGAGTTGGTCCATATGGTCATAAATCTGTGGGATTGAGTACCTATTCCTAACAGTGATCTTGTTCAGCGCTCGATAGTCAATACAGAGTCTCCAAGTCTCATCCTTCTTCTGTACCAACAAGATCGGGCTCCCACAAGGCAATGAACTTGGCCGGATGTGACCTTTCTGCAACAGCTCCTGAATCTGCCTCTTGATTTCATCTTTCTCCATAACAGAGAGCTGATGGATCGGTCCATTGGGTAGCGACGCCCCTGGGGACAAATCAATAGGGTGCTTGACTTGACAGTGCAGAGGAACCCCTGTGGGTGAGGTGAAGATGTCCCCATACTCCTCCACAACCTTGTCCATTTGTTGTTGTCGTGAAGAGGAGCCTTATCTGGAGGTCGTGGGCACAATATTATTCTTGCCCTGGGGGCGGATCATCAGGAAAACAAATTTCTTGGTTTGGGAAATGAGCTTATTGCATTGTTTTGCAGTAACCAAAGAGATAGCGCCAGGCGGTGGTACCTCTGGTATCCTGTATAACTTATTTCCCAAAGTAACAATAACAGTGCGAGGTCGGGACTTATACACATCATATCGCTTCCATAAGTATGGTTGGCCTAATAATACATCAGAAACATCAAGAGGATCAATGTCACATAATACCTCATCCGTGAAGGGCTTGATGCTATAGGGAAGGCGACACTGTTGGCTGACGTGGAGATCCCGTCCTTGGTGAAGCCACCCGATGGTGTATGGATGTTGGTGTGCTATGGTCAGGAAGCCCAACCGCTTCATGGTGTTTTCTGAAATGAGGTTCTTTTGGCTCCCATTGTTGACAATGAAATGTAGCGGGGAAACCTTAACCCACATATGGGAGTGGAAGAGACGCTCCTCCTCCTCTGGATCTTCTGGTTCCTCCTTCAGGATCTTCGTAAAGGAAACAGTGGCGTTGGGCTCCACATCAATAATCTGTTTCCATTTTTCATTCCCCTTGTCAGGTTCTGATTTAGATTTGGAGCATGCATCTAACTCAGAATCCCTCATCTCGGCCACCAATGACTGCTTTGGCCCGACACTCACTTGTGTTGTTAGTGGAGCTCTTATGGAACTCACACCACTTTCTTGTGCCCTTCTTTGGATTCGCGGTGTTGTTCTTTGCTTGTGGCTTTGGCAGGTTGTCTTGGGCCATGCCCTTGCTTTGTCATTTTTTCTACGGTTTGGGGGCACCTTTCCCTTACTTTTGATTCGCAGATCTAAAGTCTCGCTTCTTCTTTTTGAATTTCTACTCATTCTTGGCAGCATACCGGTATGCCATACCAAGCTAGGAGATGTCGAGGAACTCCATTTCCTCCTAAATGTATCTGTGCAAACAATTACGATACTTTAGCACCGAATGTTTCTCTGAACCTTTGATACCCAACTTTGTGCATAGGGTATGGAACAGATTCGTCAGCTCATGCACATCTTGATCCCTTTGTTGCCGCAACGTGGTCCATTGTATGTACTTTTCCTCATAGCTCCCCACGAGATAGTATTGTTCCTTGATGGCATCTCAGAAAGAATTCCAAGTGGGTACGACTAAGAACAAAGAGGGTTTTGTCTCGTCCTTTTTCTCACAGTAGGTTTCCCACCAATCCTTGACATGGGGGGTATCTTTGAGGAGTGCAAAAATAATCTTCTCCCAGTCGGAAAAGTCATGAATCGAGAAATATCCTTCTAATAGATTCAACCATCTATCTACGACATATGCATCTATTGACCCTCAAATATGGGAATGTCAAAGTTTACTTGTACCTTAAAGGGAGTCGCGCCTCCATAGTGGTTTTTGGATGCAGATGCGCCACTGGTGGGCAATCGTTGAAGGATCTGGGCAAAGTTATCCATCATCGCGTTCCTTTGTTTTTTGAGGGCCTCCTCGAGCAATATTTTTATAGGATCTCCTGCTCCCTCATCTTTCTTTTCATCCCCCATGGGCGGTCGTCGAGGTTTGCGAGGCTGATCTTGCAAAGGTCCCACCATATCAATCCCTAACTCCTTATACCCCGACCTCGTTGGGGACATGCAAAGAAGGATCAAGAAAAAGCAGACTGCTCTAATACCATTGATCTGGATTTATGAAGGAACACAACAGAATACACATATAACCATAAATACAAAGATGCAATAGAAATAACGCTTCATTTCATTAATATCAAAGAACTCAAATTTTCTTACAGACAGAATGGAAATAAACTAGCTAGGGCACTGGTAGATTATCTCTGAGAAGAGATGCGGCGGATACAGGCCTCTGAACTATGTTACAATGAGGCTCGACGGCCTATTTATTATTTGGAAACAATGGAAAACCCTAAACATCTAAAACCCTAACCCTAGGAGATGAAGCGCCAAAAATAGGGGCACCGTTTGGGTAAATTGGTGTTTCAATTTCCCGGAACCGTAACTTTGGCATATGATATTCGTTTGACGTGCACCATACCTCGTTAGAAATATCTTTCCAAGGACTACAACTTTTTATGTGAACAACATCAGTCCATGAACCCATGCTTCTCCTAGTTTTCCCAAAAAACATCGTTTGGGGCCTCAAAATGGCTCCGGATGTTCAGGACTCGAAAAACTACTAAAAATAGTAAGTTGTGCTGAAACTGAAAGAGATGTGGAATAGGCGGGTGGCCACCAATATCCACCTGCATCACTTTTAGGGATCTTGACCATCAGGGATTGCGCAAGCAAGTCAGGCTGTTAAGAGGCTGGAATTGACTAAGTATTGGTTAGTTTTCTATGAGGACAGTGTGAGACAGATAACTGAATGATGGAGGCTCTTGTGAGAAGAGAAAGACATTGTATTTGTTTCATGATCCATGCTTAATATGCAATAGTAGATATGGGGTTTTTAGCTGTAAGCTTTCCCTGGGAAATTATTTGTGTTGTGTATGATTTGATTCTTCTTCATGTTCATGTGATTAGTGATTTTGTTTTTAATTACGCAAAAGATTTGTAGAAGCGATTCAATATTTAACTTTAGTACATTGTTAGATCGGGTGAATCTGAGATATACATGCTTGATGTATAATTTCTATATCAAAAATGAAGAACACAAGTATTGTGGGAGTTGCACAAGCGATGTTGCATAATCAGGGCCTACCATTGCACTTGTGGGCTAAAGCATGCAACATAACGGTATATATGTAGAACACGAGTCATCATCAGATTCTCAAGATGAGTACACTAGAAGAAGCTTTTTCAGTTAAGATACCAGATGTGGAAAACTTCGAAATATTTGGTTCATCAGTTTATTGTCACGTTTCCAGGGATGCATGGAAAAATCCAGAACCAACAATTGAGTTGGGCATATTTTTGGGGTGCATTGATACACCTCACAGCTATCGGGTGTACCTTCTATCTCACAGAATGAAAGTTGTTCGTAGAGATGTGAATTTTGATGAAGAGAAAGTTGTGATGTATTCCCTTGAGAGGGAGCTTTAGTTGCATGTAGCTGAGGAGCTTTTTGCTCCAAAGGAAGAACCTAATATTATTGTGGAGCAACCACAAGCAGAGGAGTGGAGAGTGGAAGGAACCACTCATGCAGATATATCCAAAGATGGAAGGAATCACACCAGAGAGCCTGAAATATTGATACATGATGCTATAGATAATGTTGGAGGAACCACATCACAGCGTAGGTAGAGGAGGTCACCAGATTAGTACACTGGCTACATGACTCTTATGAGCGTGAGTGTAGAGACTGAGCCATCCTCATTCGAGGAAGCAGTGTAGCAACCAGTATGTGTTGATGCCATGGTAGATGAATATGATTCCATTATCAGGAACAGTGCTTGGGAAGTTGTCCCAAGGCCAGAGGACTAATCAATTGTAGGATCCAGGTGGATCTACAAGGTGAAGCAAGCAGCAGATGGGAGCGTCGAGAAACACAAGGCCATATTTGTGACCAAGGGGTTCTCTCAAGTGGGGGGAATTTATTACAAGGAGACCTTTGCTCTAGTATCAAGGTAATCTTTAATCAGATCTATTCTAGCACTTTCAGCGCAGATGGGATGGAAGATACATCGGATGGATGTGAAGACAACTTTTGTAATAGTCTGAGTTAAAAATCCATGTAAAAAAATATAAGACCATGGTCATGGGACACATTTTCCAAGCTTAATGGTGGGAAAAACATCCTAGTGGGTGTCACTTCAGTTTTTTATGGTTAAAGAAATTGACAAAGGCTTTGGAAAGGCATGAGGCATTATTTGGAATTTTATTTATGAAAATAATGGAAATTAGGAGAAAAGGAATGTGTCACATTGCATGTGAGGAGGAAATTGAAGGAAAATAATGAAAAATGAAGAAAATAGAGGGCTCATTGATAAAAAGGATTTTCAGAATCAGTTCACAAGCTTTTGATCAGTTCAGTTTTTGAGCTCTCATTCTATTCTCTCTCTCTCATACTCCTAGACACTTAGAGTTTTCTTGGAGCACTCTTGGAGGAGTGTGGCATACTTGGGATTTTGGTGCAAGAAGGAAAAGGAAGAGCAGGAAAGTGCAAGAGGAAATCAAAATCAACAGCTACAACGGGTTTTGCTTGTAGGTACCGAGTTACATGTATGTTTTCCTCACTATTTTTGGCATGCGTGGCATATGCATGTGGTCTCTTGGTCATGATCTGTCATTGGCATGGAAGATTTCCTGGATTGACAGCAATTTTGCCTAGCCTTGTCATTTTCTGGATACCCATGGTGTTATGGATTCATTTTCCTTTTGTTTTCTAGTTGTTTCTCATGTGTCCTTTAGTTGTGGGACGAGTTACTAGTTCTTGGAGCCTTGGTGGGACAAACCCTTTGGAGCCCTGTAACATCTTGGGTTGAGTTACTAGTCCCGAAGCCTTAATTGGACAAATTCTTTGGAGCCTAGTATCAACTTCGGTTGAGTTACTAGTTCTGGAGCCTTGGTTGGACAAACACTCTGGAGCCCTTGGTGGGTTGAGTTATTAGTCCTAGAGCCTTGGTTGGAAAAATTCTCTGGAGGCTGACATCATTTGTGGGTTGAGTTACTAGTACTGGAGCTTTGGTTGGAACAAACGATCTAAAGCCTTAGACAGCTTGGGTAGAGACCAATCTAGTGATGGTTAGTGATGTCCAACCGTGAGGTGGAATCATTGGTTAAGGGTTGAGGTGGTTTGGCCTCTGAAAGCCCTGTTTTGTTGTTGATTGATGTGTTTCATGAGATCCCACATTCATGCTTGGAATATGGCACGGGGGTGACTGGATGAAGAGATATTTGGTTTAGCCATGTCTATGGTCGGGTGGTACGTGAAAGTCCTAGACTTGGTTTCATTTTGCTTATGGAAATAGCATCTCTTTTCCTCTTGTATTGATGGGTAAATATGCTTGTGATTATGTGGCTTATATGGTTGTTCTAAGCTTGTCATTTCTATTGTTTATATGTTGGTTACGAATGTGTTCTTTAACAGTGATGATGTATGGCTCTCATCATGTTTTGACTTGTAAATGAACGGACAATGAATCTATGACCTAACAGAGAATAATGCAGCTAATGTGACGAGGCAACAATGCTTCTTAACGATTCTCAGATAAATATGATACCCCTATGCTCATATATGATGTTTAAACCCGTAGATTAGATACTTGTGACATGTTTGACGAAATGTATGTCATAGCCAATAGGGGTCCAGTCAAGTCCTTTATCAAATGATTTCACTTACATCGTTATTTTGTTGTTATCTTTCATTTCTGGAAGTGGCATGGAGTTCTAGGCAGTGACCTGAGCCCTAGGCTTGAAAAAGTGGTACATAAATTGGGGTCATAGGCTCAAACCTAACTGTAAAAGTCCCTAGTCGCATCCATGCCCATGTTGTGCGAGCGAATGGAGGTTTCCATTCACACCCTTGCCCATATCAGGGGAGCGACTAGGGGATTGATGCACTAAAAGGTCAGTTTGTCTCAGGGGCTAGCCTCCTAAAATATTGGGATGGCTCTTGGGTGTCCTATAGCAAGTGTAGAAGGTTTATGTTGTTGTGTTCTATCAATTCCACTTCCTTAACTGGCACACAGGGAGTTGAATCATATCACAATAACTCTTCGTCACATGTTTACCACGGTTGGTCAGCTACTTGGGTAGATGTGGGAGGAGGGTGTTACAGAGTGGTATCAGAGCGGGTTTTGTTCTCTTTTGGTGATGTTTGGTTTCCATTCTTTTTGGGTGATGTATGGTTTCCATTATCTTTGGGTGATGTCTTGTTTCCATTCTCTTTGTGTGATATCTGATACCACAGGGTGGTATCAGAGCATGGTTCAACACTTAGACTAGATGGGAGGAATGTGTTTGCCATGCATACTTGTTAGTTTCATATGTGTTATGTATGTTTATGGTTTATGTGCTTGTTCCGTATGCATGGTGGTGGTCATTGTTGCAGTTGCGTCGCCATGTGGAAGTTGATGGTGTTGTTGTTGGATGTGATCTTCATGAGTGCATGTCGGTTATGAATTTGTTATGCATGTCAGCATCTATACGTTGTTATGCATGCATTTTCATGGTTAAGGTTTTTTTCCATGAGATCATTGTAGGAATTTTAGGTCATCATGATGTTGTTGATATGTTATGATGTTAATGTGTTGGTTGAGATAGAGCATGAGATGCAGATCATCAAAGTGAAGTTGCAACACTAGAATTTGTTGTAGGCGTAGATCGTCATACATGTATTGTATGATGGCATGCATGCATGTTAGTTAATGGAATATTATATGCTTCAGGGTTATATACATGTTTGTCATTTTATTGTTGTTGTGGTTACATGTCTGGTAGATGCTAGTGAATCAATGTGGTCATATGCATGTGTGTCAAATAAATCATGAATGATAATAATGTGTTGTTATATACACTATTGTTGTTTTACGTTAGTTAACTTGATGATGATGTTATATGTTTCAGCTTCCTTAATTGTAGCACAATTTGCTATTTTTGGCAGTTTTTTCGGGTCCTGAAATTCCGGAGCCGTTTTGAGGCCCTGAACAACATTTTTTTGGAAAATCACATTCAGCAAAGGTGAGTCTTCGACCCAACATTCATTGTTAGCAGTTGTAGTCCTCAAATAGACCTTTCTAATGAGGTATCATGTGCGTCAAACCAATATCGTATGCCAAATTATGACCTCGAGAAATTGATGTACCAATTTACCCAAATTTGGCCCATAGTTTTGTGTTTCATTTCCTATGGTTAGGTTTTTGGGTGTTTAGGGTTTTCCATTGTTTCTCAATAATAAATAGGCCTTCAAGCCTCATTATAACATATTTCAGAGGCCTATAGCTACCACATCTCTTCTCAGAGATAAGCTACCAGCACCCTAGCTAGTTTATTTCCATTATGTTTGTAAGCATATTTTAGTTATGTGATATTAATGAAATGAAGTCTTATTTCTGATGCATCTTTTTGTTTATGTGTATTTATGTATTTTATTGCATTCCATCATAAGTCCAAATTATTGGTATTAGAGCGGTATGCTCTTTCTCGATCCTTATTTTCATGTCCCCAACGAGGTCGGGGTGTAAAGAGCTAGGGCTCGATCTGGTTGAACCTTTGCAAGATCAACCTCGCAAACCCTGACGGTTGCCCAAGGGGGATGAAAAGAAAAACGAGGGAGTATGAGATCCTATCAAAATATTGCTCGAGGAGGCCCTCAATAAACAAAGGAACGTGATGATGGATAACTTTGCCTAGATCCTTCAACGATTGCCCACCGACGACGCATTTGCATCCAATAGCCACTCTGGAGGCGTAACTCCTTTTAAGGTACAAGTAAACTTTGACATTCCAATATTTGAGGGCCAAATAGATGCAGACGTCGTAGATAGATGGTTGAATCTATTAGAAGGGTATTTCTCGGTTCATGACTTTTCCAACCGAAAAAATATTACTTTTGCATTCCTCAAACCAACCCCCCCATGTCAAGGACTAGTGGGAAACCTATTGTGAGCAAAAGGATGAGAGGGAACCCTCTTTGTTTTTTACTGCACCCACTTGGGATTCTTTTCGAGATGCAATCAAGGAACAATATTATCCCATGTGGAACTATGAGGACAAGTACATACAATGGAAAACGCTGCAGCAACAAAGGGATCAAGATGTGCATGAGATGATGAATCTGTTCCATACCCTGCGCACAAATTTCAGTATCAAAGATTCAGAGAAGAATTTGGTGTTGAAGTACCATAGTTGTCTGCACAGAAACATTCAAGAGGAAATGGAGTTCCTCAACATCTCCTCACTTGGTGCAACATACCGGTATGCTGCCAAGATTGAGAAGAAATTCAAATAGAAGAAGCAAGACTTTGGATATGCGAATTAGAAGCAAGGGAAAGGTGCCCCCAAACCGTAGAACAAAGGACAAAGCCAAGGCAGGGCGGCCCAAGAAAACCCGCAAAATCCAAAAGGAAATAACAACACCGCGAAGCCAAAGAAGGACACTGGAAAGTGGTGTGAGTTCCATAAGAGCTCCACTCACAACACAAGTGAGTGTCGGGCCAATAAATCATTGGTGGTTGAGTTGAAAGCTTATGAATCAGATGCATGCTCTGACTCTGAATCAAAACCCGATAATAGGAATGAAAAAGGGAAGTATATTATTGATGCGGATCCAAACGCCATTGTTGTCATCACTAAGATCCATAAGGAGGAACCAGAAGATCCATAGGAGTGGGAGCGCCTCTTCCATTCCCAGATGTAGGTAAAGGGTTCCTCGTTGTAGTTCATTGTCGACATCGAGAGACAAAAGAACCTCATTTCAACAGAGGTCATGAAGCGATTCGGCTTGCCGACCACACCACACCCACAACCGTACACCATCAAGTGGCTTCACCAAGGACGAGATCTCCACGTCAGCCAGTAGAATCTCCTTCCCTACAACATCAAGCCCTTCACGAATGAGGTATTATGTGACATTGCTCCTCTTGATATTTGTGATGTATTATTAGGCCAACCATACTTGTGGAAGAGAAATGTTATGTATGAGTCCTGACCTCGTGCTGTTATTGTTACTTTAGGCAATAAGTTGTATAGGATACTAGAGGTAGCACTGTTAGCCACCATCTCTTTGGTTACTGCAAAACAATGCAATCAAATCATTTCCAAAACTGAGAAATTAATTTTCCTGATGATCCACCATCAGGGCAAGAAGAAGACAGTGGCCACGACCTCCAGATAGGGCTCCCCCGCACGACAACAACAAATAGATAAGGTCATGGAGGAGTACGGGGATATCTTCACCTCACCCGTAGGGGTGCCTCTGCACTGTTAGGTTAAGCACCCCATCGATCTATCCCTAGGTGTGTCATTGCCCATGGACCAATCTATCGGGGCTTTATTTTGGAAAATGACGAAATCAAGAGGCAAATTCAGGAGTTGCTATAGGAGGGTCACATCCAGCCGAGTTCATCACCCTGTGGGATCCCTATCGTGTTGGTGCAGAAGAAGGATGGGACTTGGAGACTTTGCATTGACTATCGGGCGTTGAACAAGATCACTATCCATAATAGGTACCCAATACCACTGATTGATGACCTTCTAGACCAACTCAAGGGGTAAAACATTTCAGCAAGATCGACTTGAAGTCTGGGTATCACTAGGTACCAATTGAACCCTCTGATGTGCGGAAGACTGCCTTCAAAGCCAAGGAGCACCTTTTCAAATGGTTGGTCATGCCTTTCAGGTTGACGAATGCTCCTGCAACCTTCATGAGGTTGATGGAAGACATCTTGCGACCATTCATCAACTCATTTGTAGTAGTGTACTAGGATGACATCCTGGTCTTCAGGAAGACTTGAGCAGAGCACCTCTAACACATCCGACAGGTCCTCCAAACACTACGATAACACAAGTTGTGTGTAATTTTGGTATGACCCAAGTTTAGTTTATGGGATACATTATTTATGAGCGGGAGGTGCATGTGGATCCAACCAAGATCCAAGTAATTCGGGATTGGCCAACCTCGACCACTCTAACAGAGCTCCGCATATTTATGGATATTACTAATTTCAACCGTAGTTTCGTGTTGGGATTCTCTCATATCACTTGTCCCTTGAGTCAAGTAACCAAGGGAGGAGCGAAAGAAAAATTCTTTTGGTCTGAATCTCAACAGAAGGCATTCGTAGAGTTGAAACACCGCCTCTGCTCTGCCCCAGTGCTCACATTACCAGACTTGCAACAACCATTTGAGATTGAGACATATACCTCTAACTATGGTATTGGAGCAGTTATTACTCAACATGGGCATCCAGTGGCATATCACAGCAAGAAACTATCCGACAAAGTCTAAAAGTATCCCACTTAAGGCAAAGAGATGTATTCCATTGTGTAGGCTTGTCGACAATGGAAGAATTAAATTTTGGGGAAGGAAACGGTTATCCACACAAACCATCTATTAACCACCTATAAATTTGTTATAGCAAAAGGCGGCTAAAACTTTTTTGAGCCTTCAAGGAACAAATTTTATTGCTAAAAAGTGTTGGCTCTTGAAGACTCTTGAAGGCCTCATGCCTCTGTCCATAATCTTCACTGCTGTGTTTATTTTACACTCAGAAATCCTGCTGATTCCCAAGAAAGAATACTGCTGCAAAGACCCTTTTCCCCTTTTCCAAAACTAACCTCTTGTTCTCTCCTCTGCCCCCCATGAAATCCCTCATTTTCATGATTTTTCCCTTCCCCCTTCATCAAAACCCCTCTGATAAGGTTTAAAGACTCCTTCTTTGCCTTATCGAAACCCTCAAAACCTTTGAAAATAATTGAAAATCCATGAAAATCATGTTTTTTTTTTTAATGTATTGTAGACTTAAGCCCCATTGGGCTAAGTCTTTAACTCTTTCCCTCCATACGCCGAGGCGCCAGAACCAAGCGCCAACCCTCCAAGCGCTTATCGCGTTGCCCAAGTGCGATTAGCCCCTCCTTTTTTAACCCCCCGGTCATATTACCCTTCATATAACCCATGGCCCCGCAGTCGAGCACCGGGCCGCGTTGAAATTAATATTTTAAACCTTTGTTTATATTAATTTGTCGGTTTTTTTTAAATTTCTTGAAAGTTCCGCCAGCGCAAAAATTTCAGTCGCTCCGCACCGTCGATCTGATCTGAAGATCAACGGTGCGCGACCTATCAACCCGATGGTCCCTGCCAACCACTCACCATTCCAAAACCGGGCGGTATCCATCGCACCGCCTTCGAGCGAAGGGCGGTTTTTTCCCGATCGGCAGCGATTCCATACACTGGTTGACGCATGGCCTGGGCACTGTTCACAAAACCGCCATTCATCGCGCATTAAAGATCGGACGTGGAATCGGCGTGATATTGATGCGCGCCGTCCGATCTGAGGCCGCTCACCGGATGGTAGTCGCTCTACGAAGATGCCCGACAGTTAACCAGGCTACGGCGTGACATTTAAAGGATATCCACCGTCGATCTGATCTGCAGATCGACGACCCACATTCCATCGCCCGGTCCCCTCATCCACAGCAGTGTCGGTGGTCCCAACGCCACATCAGGATCCACGCGGCAAATCTCTATTTGGGCGGGTCTCCATGGTTCCTCGTCTAGTCAGCAAAACTGGACCCGAGAACTTTATTCAACATAGTTTTATTAAAAAGTTTTGAATTTCGGGTGTGTTTTTATAAGGTTTTTGACATGTGATCCTCGCCATTGATCGCTTGGGCTGCTCTCATCTGACGGCCCACGATCGTCCCGACTCCCGATATTGATTTTCGACCATTTTTCTCCAAAGCGAAGGTTTTAAAACTTTGTCTCCCCTTTTTTATTATTTTTTTGAATAATGTAACCCCTGTACATGTTTATTCACCTATGTTCCTGACCGTCGATCTCTGCGCGATCGACGGCCCCGATTCAAAGTCTTCTACCGCCCTCCCTTTGACCCCTTCTAATCAATCTCGACCGTTGGATGATGCCATCCAACGACCATGCTCTCTCCACTTGCATTCTGAAGCAGTTAACCTATACATGTAGGATTTCCTAATGTTTTTTGTATTTTGGAGGGTTTAAAGGTTTTTTCCGCTATGTCCGAAGAAAATTCAAAGGCAGAGGGTGACGATCCTCCCGCCTTCGATTCACCAGAGGAAACCATTCGCAGAAAGAAGCTCCACATTTCATCAATCATTCACGACGCATTGATGCCACATCACCCCTACGCAGCCCTGTACACCAACAAACACAAGAAAGCAGGCACAGTGAGACAGTATCAGTGCCGAAGACAAAAATATATCAGAACAGAAGATTGAAGACAGATTTTGTGGGGATCACGGCTAAGAAGGATTATCAAAAGCCTAATCCCCAATTGAAACACAATTTGAAGAAAATATTAAGTGGTTTATTAACATAAAACCTCCACCGCCACATCTGAGGCAAATTGATTCCTCCCAGCTACCGAAATGCCACCTGTGCCTCAAAGTGTTTAGTCAGAGGTCGAAGTTATTGATGAAGATCAGATATCCGCCTCGCAACCACCAGAGAGTAAATTCTGCAAACAAACTTAATGATAAAACATATGCAGAGTTACTTCGACACCACACAGAGCCTCAAAGGTCAAAAAGAGCTCCCACCGAGCTTTAATCTTTATGTAAACCAATTAATACAGAAGACACCTATTGTAAGTTTCTTCGTTGAGCCCCCCCAAAGGCCAAGAAGCCATTAAGTCTGTATTAATTATAATTGGAGATATTTTATCAGATCTCACCTCCTCATTCTTCTATATATACTACTGCAGAAGATGAGTGAGGGGTTGGTTGCAGAACTTTGAAATACATTTGAGCTTAAGCTTCTGATTGTAGATGGTGTTCACTGGCCCTTGAAGCTATGTTTGTGTTTAGATTAGTTAGGCTGAATAGTGAAGATGATTGCTGAACCGAAACATTGGACTTGAGTATTGTAACTGGTTTGACATCAATAACAAGTTGTTTCTTGGGATCCTGGTCTATATTACTGGTGAAGTGCCCCTTTTCTTTGTTATTGTTTTTCCTTCTATGTATGTCATATTGTTCACTTTTCTATGATAAAGAACAACATTTATAGAGTTAGGATTTACTGTTTACCAATACCCTTCTCTGACTGATAATATTTATCTCAATGTTTTCCTCCAATTTGTTTATTTAAGAATGATTCAATACAGTCTAAACAGTTAGGAATGTTGGAATTCCCTCATCCTACTGTTTGCTTTAAACATTGTTCTTAAAAGTTATTTTCCTTATTCACTTATTAAAGTTAGACTAGAAAAGTGATGGTTTGCCTTGTTTCTAGCTTCTATTCTCCAAAGGTAGATTGTGAAGGTTTCCCTTGGTGTTGGCTGAAAGCAGACTAGGTTTAAAAGTACCTTATTTGATCTTAAGTTACACTTTGTCTTCTCTTATATGTTTTCATACTTTCTGAAGGTAATTATGTGGATTACTGGATTGTTTGTCAATTAAGCTGCTTTAATACAAACTTGCCCAAGAAGTCAATGGTTAGCCCTGTCCTTGGTTGGTTTTAAACAGTTACTTAAGAGGCTTTTCTTGTTTGGACTGACTATAAATCCTTTGTGAAATTATTATCAGTTTCAACCCCTCTAACACTTTATTGTTTCCATTCCATCACTCTAATCTCAATAATCTTGTGATATAGATGACTTGCCCCTTGGATCACTCTTGATGTTGTTGCTCAATTAAAGCCCTGTTATGACTCCATAGCTCAATGGACTAAAAACCAACGTTATATCTATCTTTCCAGCCAAAGCTGTTCTATTTGCTTGCAACTTCACACCTTTGAAACTCTTTGCATTTAGAATTCTCCACCTCAAACAATAATCATTCTCAACCATCCAAAAAACAAACAAAACCCTTGGCCTTCATAACTAGCCTAATATTATTACCCCAAACTTCAAAGACAAATCTATCTTTGCACTTATTGGAGAGATCCCTCTTCGGATTCAGGAGGGCTAGATCCTAGAATCCCAAAGTGGTTGAAATAATGTTGCTTCTGCAGTTTTAGTCTCACCAATCTACTAAAATTACAGATTCCTAACATTTCTGGCGACTCCATTGGGGAACAAAACCCAGAATAATTTTCATTTGAAGGTAACCATAGGATATCAGGGATTTATCTCAAAGAACATTTGCTATATCAACGAGCTGAACCACCAGCAACTAACATTTCTGGTGACTTCGTTGGGGAATCTCAGCTGAATTTTCACCTTAGGTTCCCTTAAGAACTTCATAAAACTTGTGAGTAAAAAGCAGCCTTTTCAAACACTACCGAGGAATGGTAATAATGATGGAACTTGTTTGAATCAGTGACAAACTAAGAAAACCCTAGGATTCTCATAAGTCTTTATCTAACCTTGAAAAATCAGCTGGCTTAGCCATAAGAGTAGACTGTCTTTGTCTCATAACCGCAGCTAAGTTTTGAAACAGAGTCAGGACATTCTTAGAAACTACACAACAGAAAAATAACTCAGAAAACCTAAAAATATTTCAGATTGGTATCCAATAAACATGGTGGTGGACCATAAAACCTTTTACCTCCTTAGGAGCTAAAAACTTCCACTTGGCGACTCCACAATCCTGAACAGACCTTAAGACTCCCCTAGGAAGAACCCTTATCCTTATAAAATCATTCAAAATTAGTTAGAGGACTGTAGGATTAAAATTTCTGTAAACAGTTTAGTTAACCTTTCAAAGATTGTCATACGTGGTTGAACTTTTCTTGTTTATTTGGGTCTGAAAAACACAGTATAGTGGCTCCTAGAAAGATTCACACTAGAGCCTATCCTGACCCTGATCCACCTGAGTTTGTTGATAACCCAGAAAGTATCCTTAGGAAGTCTCCTAGGATTAAATTATCAACTGTTTTCAGATCACCCTTGAGGGCTAATTCAGTTCCTGAAAATCTTTCAGCTCTGCAACAATCACAAGTTGACTTAGTGAATCCTTTTAGAACTAGGTCTCTTGGTGATTTAGATCAGTTAGATTCTGAGTCTTCACTTTATTCTCCTGAAACAAGTGAACATCTTGGTAGCAGAGAAACAACACCTCCTGATTTACATTTCCTTCACAACCTAGGTGTCTCTCATCCAAGATCAACTCAGCAATCTATTCCTGGTCCATCCACTTCTGCTCATCCTACATCCACTGTTCAAACCACTCCACTTCAACCGACTTTTCCTTTTGTTAATCCACCTCTTGTAAATCCACCTCCACCACATATCATGGCAACATGGTATGCTCCCTTAGTCCTTCCTGTACCATTAGTCAACCTTCCACAGGACTATCAGTCCAAAATTCCATTGTATGATGCTAGCAATGCTACAACTGCATCACAACATGTGGATAAGGTGAATGACTACTTTGACAGAAATGAAATTGATGATGATTCTGTCAAACTTAGATTGTTTGCTCAAAGCCTAGGGGGAGAAGTAAGAAAATGGTTTAAAGGCTTAACCCCCCATAGTATCAATGATCTCCAAGCTTTCCATCAAACATTCTTAAACAAATGGGAAGTAAAGAAGAATCCTCTCCAGGTCCTTTCTGATTACAAGAACCTCCATAGAAACACCGGGGAAAGTGTACAAGCTTATTGTACCAGATTTAATAGTGTATATAATGCACTTTCTCCAGATCTAAAACCTCCACAAGGCTCAACTTTAAACAAATTTCCTAAAGGGTTTGACCTTGAGATGGCCTATCAGCTGAGAGAGAGAGATCCTGCAACTCTTGAAGAGATGCAAAAAGGTGCTCTTGCTGTGGAAGTCAACTTAATGGAGAAAAGAGCAAGAATGAAAAATGAAAAGAGAGTGTCCTTTAGAGAGGAATCTTCACCCTCTACTTCCAACTCAAAGATGGGGAGAATGATGGAAGACATGATGAAAGAGATGAGCATAATTAAGAGAGCACAAGCCAATCAAAACCAAACTGCTCCTCAAAATAGAAACCAGAACCAAAACCAAAACCAAAATTTTAGAAGGAATCAACCTCCAAATAGACCTAGGGAAGATGATCAACAGATCACTCCTCCTTTTCATCAAAACTATATAAGTGAGGTTGAGGAAACAGATGAGATAATAGAGGAAGATGATATCAACATGTTGGGGGTAGATAATGATGACTTTGAGATGCATTGTAATAGAAAACAAGGTCTATACACACCTTATGATGACAGAAGAGATGATGATGAAAATTATTATCAAGACATGGAAAATGTCATCATAGAATCTCAAAGAGAATATGACCTTAGAAGCAAAACTAGTCAACAAGCTCCCAACACCAAAACCTCTGAAAAATCTTCACAAAACAGCACTGCAACCAAGCCTAAAATGGTCAAACAAAAAGACAAAACAGTTGCTATAAATTCTGATAAAGGTAAAGAGAAAGGCACTCAAAACAATGAAAAACAGAGTGCATACCTTAGCAGTACTAACACTTCAGCTAGTACTCCTGTCAAAACGATTTTGTCAAATGTAAATAGAACAAATCAACAAGCTGATGTTGCTGATAGACTAGCAGCTAATAAGGCCGT
Source organism: Pinus albicaulis (assembly GCA_034641835.2). Classification (NCBI taxonomy): domain Eukaryota; kingdom Viridiplantae; phylum Streptophyta; class Pinopsida; order Pinales; family Pinaceae; genus Pinus; species Pinus albicaulis. The sequence continues at coordinate 469,481,032 of CM076584.1, read as the reverse complement.
GACAAGTTCTTCAAAGAACCAAATCCCTTTCAGCCTAGAGCAGGAAATTTCAAAGATTAAAATCTATGTTCCCCTCACTGAGTTAGCTGCCCAACATATATATAGGACCCAAATTTTGAAGGCTTTAAGAATAGAAGAAAATGAGGACACAGTCAATCTTAATGATGACCAACCAGAGCTGATTTTTGGTCCTAAGATTGAAGGTAGATATCAAGAAGGACCTGTTCCTCGTTTTTATGTAAGTTTAAACGTTCATGACAAGATCTTGCACAACACTATGCACGACTTAGGAGCTTCTCATAATTTAATTCCTAAAGATGTAATGGAGAGCTTGGGTCTAGAAATCACTAGACCTTATAAAGATCTTTACTCCTTTGACTCAAGCAAAGTGAAATGTTTAGGATTAATCAAAGACCTCTGTGTTAACTTGGCCCAAATTCCAGCCAAGTGTTTAGTCATGGATATTGTTGTAGCTGATGTGCCCCCAAAGTATAGAATGTTATTATCAAGATCTTGGGGGGCTAAGTTACAAGGGACTATGCAAATGGACATGACCTATGCGACTATCCCTGTTTTCAATCAAACTAGAAGAATTTACAGGGAATCCCATATGAAATACACAGTTACAAGTCAAGACCGACCACAAAACTCTGCTCTGTATTCTGTAAATACAGGCCTTGATTCTTTTATTATGTTTAATGATGAAACATTTAGTGAACAAGTCACTTTAACAGAATTAATGCCCGATAGGGAGGAAGAGAAACACAACGCAGAAGTGCCAAAACAGTTTGCTGCATTTGAAGACATTAGCAAACTAAACAAAGGTCTTGAGCTACACGTTAGGTGTCCATTACTTTTGAACATTCACAATCAAGAAAACAACCCTCAAATAAACGAAAATCTTGGGGAATCAAAACAAATACAACTAAGTGTTGAGATTCCACAACAACCCTTGAGCACGTTAGTTGAAGAGGACAGTAACCAGGATGAAATCGAAAACAGTCCTCTGTGGAGTATGTATTTTGATGGGTCATGCACTAAGAACAATGCTGGTGCAGGTGTCTGGATTACCAACACTGAAAACAACCACACAGAAAGCATTTCCTGCAAATTAAACTTTCAGTGTTCCAATAACATAACAGAATATGAATCCCTTCTCCTAGGCTTACGTTTGTTGAAAAAGTTAGGAGCCAAAAGAATCAATGTGTATGGGGATTCAGAGCTAGTCATTAGGCAAGTCAATGGGGAGTATAACGCAAATAATCCTAGACTTAGGGCCTACCGAAACGATGTCATGGACCTTTTGAAAACATTCAACGAGTCCAAACTATTTTTTGTCCCAAGAAAAGGAAATATTGCGGCCCACAATTTAGCCTTTGCAGCTAGAACATGCTTAACGCCGTATAACACCAAAGACTGCACAACTCAGATAAAATTTAGACCAGCTGTGCCTGATAATGAGAAGTATTGGCAGGTGTTTGACAATGACAAACAAATAGAAGACTTCATGCAATTCAAAAATGAATTCGAACTACACAGTTCGGACTCAGATTATGAGACAGACTGCAGTGAAGAAAATTTTCTTGGTGAAGAAGAGCCATCTCCTGAACTTGCTAGTATAAACCTATTATCTAGCAAACTTAAAAACAAAACAGAAACGACTGCAGAGTTAGAAATAGAGGAGTTAGAAACTCTGCACTCTAAAGATGAAAGTTTGGCAAGCGGTCTGGCGCCTTTAGAAGAGTTGTTTGATCTTAACGATGTGGCCAAGAAGCCAAAACTGGAACCTGTAGAGACTGAAGTGGAAGAGTGCAATATAGGCAGTGAGGAAAAACTGAAAATGATTAAACTGTCTAAGACTTTACCAGCTCACATTAAACTCAAATACATAGAGCTGTTTAAAGAATTTTCTGATGTTTTTGCATGGAGTTACGAAGATCTTAAATCCTATGACACTGAAATAATACAGCACAAAATTCCCCTCAAAGAAAACCAAAAACCATTCTTACAGAAACTGCGCAGAACAAACCCCGTTCAGTTACCTTTGGTTCAGAAGGAGATGATGAAAATGTACGATGTTGGTATTATTGTCCCTATTAGATATTCTGAGTGGGTGTCTAATCTGGTGTCTGTTAGGAAGAAAACTGGAGAGATCAGGCTTTATACAGACTTTAGAGACTTAAACAAAGCTTCATTAAAAGACAACTACCCTTTAACTAAGATGGATCATATTTTACAAAGGGTGGTAGGGTCTAGGAGAATTTCTTTGCTGGATGGCTATTCGGGGTACAATCAGATCTTAGTTCACCTTGTTGATCAATTAAAGACAACCTTTACTACACCATGGGGCACTTTCATGTATGTGAAAATGTCTTTTGGTCTAATGAATGCTAGAGCAACTTTTCAAAGAGCCATGGACATATCATTCTCGGAAGAACTGGACTTCTTCATCATTATCTATCTTGATGATGTTACTGTGTTTTCAAAAACAGATGAAGAGCATTTAAAACATTTAAGAATAGTTTTCGAGAAATGCAGAAAATTTGGGATATCTTTAAACCCTAAGAAGACACTATTTGGTCTCCAAGAAGGTAAAATTCTTGGGCACATCATTTCAGAAGAGGGTATTAAGATAGATCCAAAGAGGATTGAGGCCATATTGCAAATCTCTCATCCTCGAAACATCAAGGAGTTGCAATCTTTCATTGGAAAGATTAAATTTTTGAGAAGGTTCATCCCCAACTTGGCTGAGCTCCTTAAGAATATCACAAACATGTTGAAGAAGGAGCAAGGGGTGAAATGGACGTTGGAAGCAAATAATTCCTTTGAGCTGGTGAAACAAGCGTTAACCAAAACACCGGTTCTTATAAGTCCTGATTTTTCAAAGGATTTTTATATTTTTTCATTTGCATCAAAACATACCATAGATGCTGTCCTTCTACAGAAAAATCCACAAGGGCAAGAGCAGCCTATTGCATTCTTTAGTAAGGCATTGAGGGATGCCCCTTTGAAGTATAACATTATGGAGAAGCAAACTTTTGCTTTGGTTAAAGCTTTGAAAGACTTCAGAGTGTACATCCTTCACTCACACATCATTGCCTTTGTCCCAAACTCAGTTGTTAAAGAAATTCTAACACAGGACCCAGATGGTAAGAGAGGTAAGTGGATTGCTGTTATCCTTGAATATGATTTAGAGATAAAACCCACGAAACTCATCAAAGGCCAAGGTCTGGCTAGATTAATGGCTGAATCCAATTTTGAAGTTCTTAATATTAATATGATTGATGCTTTGGATGACCAAGAGGAAATCTTAGCACCCATTGTTGAAGACCATTTTATGAATTCCTCTTGGTATGCTAATATTGTTTATGTTTTGCTTAATTTGAATACACCTCCTGGTTTGACAAAGACAAAAGGCAAGATTCCTAAAGTTAAAAGCTATAAACTATTGCATTATAGATAAATGTCTTTATTGGAAAAATGCAAGTGGTATATTGCTTAAATGTTTGCCTGAGTTTGATGCAGAGAAGGTTAAGCATGATTTCCATGAAGGAGAGTGTGGGGGTCATTTATACTGGAAGACAACAACCAAAAAAATTTTGAGGGCTGGTTTCTATTGGCCTACTATTTTTCCTGATATACACAAAATGATCATTGCCTGTCATAAATGTCAAATTTTTGAAGGCAAAAGAAAACTGCTACCCCTACCTCTGCATCCAATCACTGTTGAAGCCCCTTTTCAACAGTGGGGACTTGACTTCATAAAAGAAATCCATCCACCATCTTCTGCCCAACATAGATGGATTCTTACTGCCACAGACTACTTCACTAAATGGATAGAAGCCATTCCTTGTAGGTAAGCCAATGACTCTTTTATTATAAAATTCATTGAGACTAACATTCTCTCCAGATTTGTTTGTCCCACCAAGATCATCACTGATAATGTAGCAGCATTTGGATCCAAGAAGATGGTTGAATTCTATCACATATATCAGATAACATTGGGGCATTCCACGGCCTATTACCCTCAAGGTAATGGACTTGCAGAATCCTCAAACAAGATTTTAGTGAACATAATCAAGAAACTGTTGGAAGATAACAAGAAGTCTTGGCACACAAAGCTTGTTCATGCACTTTGGGTTGACAGATTGACTTTGAAGAAATCTATTGGCATGTCACCTTTTCAACTTGTGTATGGTACTGATGCAATTTTTCCAAATAGCCTTGGTGTACCAGTGATGAAGTTGATTCAAGAGTTGCAAACTGAAGATAATGACATGATCAGAAGAATAAATCAGACCATTCATCTTCAGCAAACTAGAGAGGAGGTTTATAACAAAGCATTGTAGAAACAAATCAGCATTAAAAAGCTTTTTGACAGAAGAACAAAGGCCAGCAATTTCAAAGTTAGAGATAAAGTTTTAAAGTGGGACTCAAGGAGGGAAGACAAGGGCAAGCATGGAAAATTTGACAACTTATGGCTTGGCCCTTACTCTATTCATTCAGCTGCTGGTAACAATGCCTATTTCTTACAAGAGTTGAATGGAGCATAATTGTTTGAAGGTCCTGTCAATGGCAGGATGCTTAAACATTACTTCTCTTGATCCATGATATGTTTTGAAGCTTTTTATCTTTTTTTTTTTTTCCATTATAAATATTTCATCCACCATTGCATTCAAAGTTAGAAAAATCAAAATACAAAAAACAATGAAAAAAAAAGAGGGCAAATTGTGAAAACAAGAAAGGTATAGCCCCATACCAAAAAAGAGAAATAAATCTGAAAGTGTGCAAGCTCAAATGCCACTCTTGAAGAACACACTTCTAGTTAGTCAAACAGCCTAATCTTGACTAATTAGTTTTAAATTTTCTGTTGATAAGATAGTGAAATCGATTTTCCAAACTGTTTAATCTTGGCTTATCAATAGATAGTTTAGAATAAAAATTAAAGGTTCAAACATGATCAAAATCTGAACCTAAGTTTCCAAAGAGAGATGACTCAAATATGTTTCATTTTCCGAGTCAAAAAAGATGTAAATCTGGTTCTAATTAGCTCAAAATATGAACCAGAGGACAAAGAAGCTACAGCTCAAACAAAAGTCAAAACAGAGTTGTAAAAGGATGAAGGAAGTGCTTTGAATTTTCAGATCTTAAGCCTTCAATTTTGTTTTAATTTTTTTCGCAAAATAAATGTCTATGTGCAGTTTGTCTTTTATGCCATGGACCAGCATCAAGTTAGACTGTTCAATCTTGACTTGAATTCTTTTCAATTTCTGTTGTAGAATCTAGAGAATAAAGTCTGTTGGACAGTTCAATCCCAACAGATGGTAGAGTAGGTAGAGAAGCATCTGAACTCAACTATTTAATCTGAGTTCAGGGAGAAATAAGGAGTAGAATTAGATTAGTTTTATGCTTTCAAAAGAATAAAATGTTGTGAAATTTTTTTTCCAATCCAAGTGCACTCTAATGAAGAAAAAATGTTAGATTTGTAGGATTGGGTAGGTAGAAAGCTTGTTGATGAAAGATCCATTGTTTTCATGGTTGTTATTATGTTTTCAGAGCAAGATCATCCCAGCAAAGGAAGGGCAGCCCAATGGATGAGGCACAGGTCAGCCTCCCAGAGAACACAATGGATGTGGCACAGATCAGCCTCCCAGAGAATGAAAGTCTGAAGTTCTTGATGCCTTCAAGAAGGCACCATCCCCAAGTGGAGCCACTGTTAGCCACCTATAAATTTGTTATAGAAAAAGGTGGCTAAAATTTTTTTGAGCCTTCAAGGAACAAATTTTATTACTAAAAAGTGTTGGCTCTTGAAGACTCTTGAAGGCCTCATGCCTCTGTCCATAATCTTCACTGTTGTGTTTATTTTACACTCAAAAATCCTGCTGATTCCCAAGAAAGAATACTGCTGCAAAGACCCTTTTCCCCTTTTCCAAAACTAACCTCTTGTTCTCTCCTCTGCCCCCCATGAAATCCCTCATTTTCATGATTTTTCCCTTCCCCCTTCATCAAAACTTCTCTGATAAGGTTTAAAGACTCCTTCTTTGCCTTATCGAAACCCTCAAAACCTTTGAAAATCATTGAAAATCCATGAAAATCATGTTTTTACGCCCAGGTGCCAGAACTGAGCGCCAGCCCTCTAAGCGCTTATCGTGTTGCCTAAGTGCGATTAGCCCCTCCTTTTTTAACCCCCTCGGTCATATTACCCTTCATATAACCCATGGCCCCGCAGTCGGGCGCCGGGCCGCGTTGAAATTAATATTTTAAACCTTTGTTTATATTAAATTGTCAGTTTTTTATAATTTCTTGAAATTTCTGCCAACGCAAAAATTTCAGTCGCTCCGCACCGTCGATCTGATCTAAAGATCGATGGCGCGCGACCTATCAACCCGGTGGTCCCTGCCAACCACTCACCATTCCAAAACCGGGCGGTATCCATCGCACCGCCTTTGAGCGGAGGGCGGTTTTTTTCCCGATTAGCATCGATTCCATACACCGGTTGACGCGTGGCCTGGGCACTGTTCACAAAATCGCCGTTCATCGCGCGTTAAAGATCGGATGTGGACCCGACGCGATATTGATGTGCACCGTCCGATCTGAGGCCGCTCATCGGACAGTAGTAGCTCTACGAAGATGCCCGATAGTTAACCATGCTACAACGTGGCATTTAAAGGATCTCCGCCATCGATCTGATCTGCATATCGATGGCCCACATTCCATCGCTTGGTCCCCTCATCCATAGCAGTGCCGGTGGTCCCAACGCCACATCAGCATCCACGCGACAGATCTCTATTTGGGCGAGTCTCCATGGTTCCTCGTCTAGTCAGCAAAACCGGACCCAGGAACTTTATTTAGCATAGTTTTATTAAAAAGTTTTGAAGTCCGGGTGTGTTTTTATAAGGTTTTTGACATATGATCCCCGCCGTTGATCTCTTGGGCCGCTCTCATCTGACGACCCATGATCGTCCCGACTCCCGATATTGATTTTCGACCATTTTTCTCCAAAGCGAAGGTTTTAAACCTTTGTCTCCCCTTTTTTATTATTTTTTTCGAATAATGTAACCCTTGTACGTGTTTATTCACCTCTGTTCCTGACCGTCAATCTCTGCGCGATCGACGACCCCGATTCAAAGTCTTCTACCACCCTCCCTTTGACCCCTTCTAATCAATATCGACCGTTGGATGATGCCATCCAACGACCATGCTCTCTCCACTTGCCTTCTGAAGCAGTTAACCTATACATGCAGGATTTCCTAATGTTTTATGTATTTTGCAGGGTTTAAAGGTTTTTTCCGCTATGTCCGAAGAAAATTCAAAGGCAGAGGGTGACGATCCTCCCGCCTTCGATTCACCAGAGGAAACCATTCGCAGAAAGAAGCTCCACGTTTCATGAATCATTCACGAGGCATTGATGCCATATCACCCCTGCGCAACCCTGTACACCAACACACACAAGAAAGCAGGCACAGTCAGAGAGTATCAGTGCCGAAGACAAAAATATATCAGAATAGAAGATTGAAGACAGATTTTGTGGGGATCATGGCTAAGAAGGATTATCAAAAGCCTAATCCCCAATTGAAACACAGTTTGAAGAAAATATTAAGTGTTTTATTAATAAAAAACCTCCACTGCCACATCTGAGACAAATTGATTCCTACTAGCTACCGAAATGCCACCTGTGCCTCAAAGTGTTCAGTCTGAGGTCGAAGTTATTAATGAAGATCAGATATCTGCCTCGCAACCACTAGAGAGTAAATTACGCAAACAAACTTAATGATAAAACATCTGCAGAGTTACTTTGACACCACACAGAGCCTCAAAGGTCAAAAAGAGCTCCCACCGAGTTTTAATCTTTATGTAAACCAATTAATACAGAAGACACCTGTTGTAAGTTTCTTCGTTGAGCCCCCCCAAAGGCCAAGAAGCCATTAAGTCTATATTAATTGTAATTGGAGATCTTTTATAAGATCTCACCTCCTCATTCTTCTATATATACTACTGCAGAAGATGAGTGAGGGGTTGGTTGCAGAACTTTGAAATACATTTGAGCTTAAGCTTCTGATTGTAGATAGTGTTCACTGGCCCTTGAAGCTCTTTTTGCGTTTAGATTAGTTAGGCTGAATAGTGAAGATGATTGCTGAACTGAAACATTGGATCTGAGTACTGTAACTGGTTTGACATCAATAACAAGCTGTTTCTTGGGATCCTGGTCTATATTACTGGTGAAGTGCCCCCTTTCTTTGTTATTGTTTTTCCTTCTATGTATGTCATATTGTTCACTTTTCTCTGATAAAGAACATCATTTATAGAGTTAGGATTTACTGTTTACCAGTACCCTTCTCTGACTGATAAGCTTTATCTCAATGTTTTCCTCCAATTTTTTTATTTAAGAATGATTCAATACAATCTAAACAGTTAGGAATGGTGGAGTTCCCTCGTCCTACTGTTTGCTTTAAACATTGTTCTTAAAAGTTATTTTCCTTATTCACTTAATAAAGTTAGACTAGAAAAGTGATGGTTTGCCCTGTTTCTAGCTTCTATTCTCCAAAGGCAGATTCTGAAGGTTTCCCTTGGTGTTGGCTGAAAGCAGACTAGGTTTAAAAGTACCTTATCTGATCTTAAGTTACACTTTGTATTCTCTTATATGTTTTCATACTTTCTGAAGGTAATTATGTGGATTACTGGATTGTTTATCAATTAAGCTACTTTAATACAAACTTGCCCAAGAAGTCAATGTTTAGCCTTGTCCTTGGTTGGTTTTAAACAGTTACTGAAGAGGATTTTCTTATTTGGAGTGACTATAAATCCTTTGTGAAATTGTTATCAGTTTCCACCCCTCCAACACTTTATTGTTTCCATTCCATCACTCTAATCTCAATAATCTTGTGATATAGATGACTTGCCCCTTGTATCACTCTTGATGTTGTTGCTCAATTAAAGCCCTGTTATGACTCCATAGCCCAATGGACTAAAAACCAACGTTATATCTATCTTTCCAGCCAAAGTTGTTCTATTTGCTTGCAACTTCAATCCTCTGAAACTCTGCATTTAGAATTCTCCACCTCAAACAATAATCATGCTCAACCATCCAAAAAACAAACAAAACCCTTGGCCTTCATAACTAGCCTAATAGTATTACCCCAAACTTCAAAGACAAATCTATCTTTGCACTTATTGGAGAGATCCCTCTCCGGATTCATGAGGGCTAGATCCTAGAATCCCAAAGTGGTTGAAATAATGTTTCTTTTGCAGTTTTAGTCTCACCAGTCTACTAAAATTACAGATTCCTAACACCATCGACCCCTGCAAGTCATACAGACACAAGGGAAGTTGCAGAACAATCTCCATCATAAGTGTTCCACATATCTGCAAACATTCGATAAGCTGGGATCAGAGACAGGGGGAGGGGGAAGACCAGGGAAGGTTCCAAGCAAAGAGGAGTCTTTTTAGACACCGAGAGAGACACTCGTGAAAGAATCGACGGTTTTCTTATTAGCGATAGAAGAGATGATCGACTCAAGGGAGGTATGAGATTTTGGCTCATGATATGTCAACTTGTCAATGGTGACTATCTTTCCATTATGAGGGAAAGACATCTTGCGGTATACCGCAGATGGGACAACAGACATGGCATAAGTGTAGCAAAAGAAAGACGAGGGAGTAGGATATCCTATCAAAATATTGCTCGAGGAGGCCCTCAAGAAACAAAGGAACACGATGATGGATAAGTTTTCCCAGATCCTTCAACAACTGCCCACCGGTAGCGCATTTGCATCCAGCAGCCACTTTGGAGGCGCAACTCCTTTTAAGGTACAAACAAACTTTGACATTCCCATATTTGAGGGTCAAATAGATGCAACCATCGTAGATAGATGGTTGAATCTATTAGAAGGGAATTTCTCAGTTCATGACTTTTCCAACCGGGAAAATATTACTTTTGCACTCCTCAAAGCTGCCCCCCCATGTCAAGGACTAGTGGGAAACCTATTGTGAGCAAAAGAACAAGAGGGAACCCTCTCTGTTTTCGGCCGCACCCACTTGGGATTCTTTCTGGGATGCCATCAAGGAACAATATTATCCTGTGGGGCGCTATGAGGACAAGTGCATACGATGGACTACGTTGCGGAAGCAAAGGGATCAAGATGTGCATAAGCTGACAAATCTATTCCATACCTTGCACACAAAATTGGGTATTAAAGATTCAGAGAAACATTTGGTGCTGAAGTACCGCAATTGTCTATATAGATACATTTAGGAGGAAATGGACTTCCTTGACATATCCTCACTTGGTGTAGCATATCGGTATGCTGAAGTGAGACTTTGGATTTGCGAATGAGAAGCAAGGGAAAGGTGCCCCCAAGCCACAAAACAAAGGACAAAGCCAAGGTGGGGAGGCCCAGGATAACGCGCCAAATCCAAAACAAAATAACAACACCACGAAGCCAAAGAAGTGCACAGGAAAGTGGCGTGAGTTCCATAAGAGCTCCACTCACAACACAAGTGAGTTTCAGGCCAAGCATTCATTGGTGGCCGAGCTGAAGGCTTTTGAATTGGACGCACACTTCGACTCTAAATTAGAACCCAACAAGGGGAATGACAAAGGGAAGAAGATTATCAATGCGGAGCCTAATTCCACCGTTTCCACCAAAAAGATCCAGAAGGTGGAACCAGAGGATCCAGAGGAAGGGGAATGCCTCTTCCATTCCCAGATGTGGGTAAAGGGTTCCCCGTTGCAGTTCATTGTCGACAGCGAGATCCAAAATAGCCTCCTTTTAGAAGAGGTCGTGAAGGAGCAGCACTTACCGATCACAACACACCCACAACTGTACACCAATGGGTGGCCTCATGACCAAAGACAGGATCTCGTTGTCAACTAACAATTTTGCCTTCCCTACAACATCAAGACCTTCATGGACGAGGTATTATGTGACATTGATCCTCTTGATGTTTGTGATGTATTATTAGGCCAACTATACTTGTGGAAGTGACATGCTATGTATCATTCCCGATTTCGTGTTGTTATTTTTACTTTGGGAAATAACTTGTACAAGATACTAGAGGTAGTACCGCATGCCGCCATCACTTTGGTTACTGAAAAAAAATGCACTAATCTCATTTCCAAAACTAAGAAATTTTTTTTCCTGTTGATCTTCCCTCAGGGCAACACAAAGACAGTGGCCACGACCTCCAGACAGGGCTCCTTTGCATGACAACAACAAATGGACAAGGTCCTGGAGGAGTACGGGGACATCTTCACCTCACCCGCAGGGGTGCCTATGCACTGTCAGGTTAAGCAGCCCATCGATCTGACTCCAATTGCGCCACTGCCCAATGGAAGAATCTATCGACGCTCTGTTATGGAGAACGATGAAATCAAGAGGCAGATTTAACAATTGTTGTAGAAAGGTCACATCCAATCGAGTTCATCGCCCTGTGGGAGCCCGATCGTGTTGGTGCAAAAGAAGGATGAGACATGGAGATTCTGTATTGACTATCGGGTGCTGAACAAGATCAATTTCTAGAATAGGTACCCGATCCCATGGATTTCTGGCCTTCTGGACCAAATCAAGGGGGAAAAATACTTCAGCAAGTTTGACTTGAAGTCCGGAAATCACCAATTACCAAGCGAACACTCTGATGTCTGGAAGACTGCCTTTAATGCCAAGGAGGACCTTTTTGAATGGTTGGTCATGCCTTTTGGTTTGACGAATTCTCCCGCAACCTTCATGAGGCTGACAAACGACATTGTGGCCATTCACCAATTAATTTTTAGTAGTGTACTTGGATGACTCCTAATCTTCATCCAGACTTGGGAAGAGCACCTCCACCACATCCGACAGGTACTCAAAAAACTGCGACAACACAAATTGTGTACCAATTTGGAGAAGTGCACTTTTGGCATGACCTAGGTTCGATATCTAGGATACATTATTGATGAGCGAGGGGTGCATGTGGATCCAACCAAGATCCAAGTAATTCGAGATTGGCCATCCCTATCCACTCTAACAGAGCTCTACAGCTTTCTGGGTCTTGCTAATTTCTATCGCAGGTTCGCATTGGGATTCTCTCATATCACTTGGCCCTTGAGTCAAGTCACCAAGGGAGGAGTGAAAGAAAAATTATTTTGGTCTGAATCTCAACAGAAGGGATTCATAGAGTTGAAATATCCCCTCTGCTCTACCCAGTGCTCACATTACCAGATTTGCAACAACCATTTGAGATTGAGAGAGATGCCTTTGACTATGCTATTGGAGCAGTTCTTACTCAACAGGGGCATCCGGTGGCATATCACAGTGAGAAATTTTTTGACACGGTCTGGAAGTATCCCACTTATGGAAAAAAGATGTATTCCACTTTGGAGATTTCTGACAATGGAAGCATTACATTTTGGGGAAGGAAACGGTCATCCAATCCAACCACTGACCCTTGCAATTCATATCGACACAAGGGAAGTTACAGACCGATCGCTATCAGAAGTGGTCCACATATATACAACAATTTAATTTTAACATCAAGTACAGGAAGGGCATCATGAATAATGTTGCAGACTGCCTCAGCCGACCACCAATCGTGGCGCTAACCACCGTTTTCAACTCTTGTGGGCACGAGACTTCTGATTGGCCGCTTCTCTACAAGAGTGATCCAGAATTGACCACACATACAAGATGCTCTTGGAGGGTAAGCAAGTTCCAAATTTTCACCTCCAAGATGCACTGGTATGTCACCTGGGACACCTTTGTTTTCCTTTAGGCGAGCGTGCCAAGATTATTTGGGAAGTGCACTACAGTCAGGTCGTTGGGCATTTCTGGGTCTAGAAAAAAGTGGTAGTACTACATAAGTATTTATATTGGCCGAACCTTCGACAGGATGTCGGGAAGTACATCAGATCTCACATTTCCTGTGTCATTACCAAATCGACCGTCAAGAAGCAAGGCCTCTATACTCTGCTGCCTACCCCTAGTTGACCTTGGGAATACATTTACATGGATTACATGTCGGGCCTTCCTTCTACTAAGCATGGAAACAACTGTGTTTTCGTGGTCGTCGACAGATTCTTGAAGATGGCCATTATGACGGCCTGTAAGAAGAATATCACAACAAAAGCCACTCCTAAACTCTTCTTTGAACGAGGGTGGGTACACTTTGGGATCCCACAGTCTATAATCTTAGATTAGGACAATAGGTTCCTCAGTACATTTTGGTCCAGCCTCTGGTTAATGCTAGACACCAAGCTCGCCAAGTCCACAGCTTTCCATCCCCAAACTAATGGCTAGACAAAGGTTGTCAATAGGATGATCGTACACATTATGCGCATGTAAAAATCAAAGCATACACGCACATGGGATGAGAGCCTCCCCTATGTACAACAAATCTATAATTGGGCTCTCCACAGCTCAACCGGCCATAACCCCTTTCAGGTGGGCTTGGGATTCTAGCCATTATGTCCCATTGACGTAGCCATGCCATTTGCGGCTACTCAAGCCGATTTGGCTCATTTCTAGTCTAAAGCTGACAAGGTGAAAAACTTCATTGAGCGCATTTAGCACATCTGCTAACAGTTTCATGACATATTATACAGAGCCAATGCTAAGTACAAGCAACGACATGATCAACATCGGGTGCCACACAACTTCCAGGTGGGCGACAAAGTGTGGCTACATTTGCAGAAGGAGCACCTCGTTGGATCCCACCAAAAGCTTCACCTGCTCTGATATGGGCCATACACCATTACCAAGGCTATAGGGGACAATTCCTTTGAGCTTAGTATTCCACCATTCCTTGGTTTTCATTGAGTGTTCAATGGGGACCGCCTTCGACCCTACTTTCCACCTCTATTGGACACATTCGACATGGAAGAACAACTCACACCAAAAAATTTAACCCCAGACTGCATGGAACAAGTCACAACTGATCGGATCATGGACACACAGATCAAGAACACTTGCCAGCAGAGGATCCAACTATATTGAGTTGTCAAAGCAGGCCAACTCCTTCACCGGGGCAAATGCTCACCATGGACCAAGTTTAGCAGAATTTTCCTCATCTCATGGAGGAACTCAACACAATGGGGACCATTGCTTCCTAAGGAGGGAGGAATGATCCAAGTGAATATTGGTGGCCACTTGCCTATTCCACTTGGACCTCCACCATTGTTTCTTTCATTTTTTCACTTTCCTTAATTGTAGCAGAATTTACTATTTTTGGCAGTTTTTCGGGCCTTGAACATCTGTAGCCGTTTTGAGGCCCTAAACGACCTTTTTTTGGAAAATCACATTCGACGAAGGTGAGTAGACTCAAAACTCATTTTCAACAGTTGTATTCTAGGAATAGATCTTTCTCACAGGGTATCATGTGCGTCAAACGAAGATCGTATGCCAAATTTACGACCCTGGGAAATTGATTACCAATGTACCCCAACAGGGCCCATAGTTTGGAGTTTCATCTCCTAGGGTTAGGTTTTTGGATGTTTTGCATTTTGAATTGTTTCTAAATAATAAATAAGCCTTTGATATTCATTGTAACATATTTTAGAGGCTTGTATCTGCCACATATCTTCCTAAAGATAGGTTACCGATGCCCTAGCCAGTTTATTTCCATTCTGTCTGTAAGCATATTTCATGCAATATTAATGAAATGAAGTCTTATTTCTGTTACATATCTGTGTTTATGTGTATTTATGTATTTTATTTCGTTCTTGCATAATTTTGGATCAGTGGTATTTTAACAGTCTTCTCTTTCTCGATCCTTCTTTGCATGTCCTCAACGAGGTTGGGGTATAAGGAGTCAAGGATCGATCTCGTAAATTTTCTTCTAAATAAGTCTTTAACTACCTTGAGTAGCTAAGGCCATGGATTCAGTTTGAGAGTATTACTTATCCATAATGATATCTTCTTAAAGTGAATGATCTAAGGCTAAGCATAAGCATAAAATGTCAAAGTCATATGCTATTTCAAGAATAACAGGAAATAGCTACCTTTTTTGAAAAGTAGCAATTTTCCCAGAAAATTTGGTTTCAAAAGCAACACATAAATAGCTACCTTTTCTGAAAAGTAGCTATTTTCTCATAACTTGTATAAGGAGCTAAAAAGACACTGCTCAGGTGAAAAGGCATTACTCAGGTGAAAAGACACTACTCTTTTGGAACAATTGAAGGTATTCTAAACAAAAGGTACTACCCTTTTGGAACGTAGCCATTTCTTTGGAGGTTCACTAAAAAAATGGGGTTGGCTATTCTGTTTGTTAAGGTTAGTTATTCTAATGCTACTGATTAAAGGTGAAGTAGATCAAAACTGAAGTACGAGTAGTAGTTAGTTAATTATTTGATGGGGTGAAATATTTGGTGGAGTGAGTTGGCACCTAAAATCAAATCATTCAATTTCATGTCAGCTAACCTCACCGTAATCAAAGGCATGTAGAGAACAGAGGTCTACATTCAATGTTTCCCATAACCATTTACCCCGAGAAAGCTACAAGATTTGGTTATCTTCCAGCAAGCAGTTAGGGCTTTGTGGCTTGTTTCTGTTCATTGTTTTACATGTGTTCATTAGCAGTTGAGTTGGATGTTAGTAAACAGAATGGGAAAAAGTGGTAAGTTAAACCACCCAAAGGCACAGTTTCAGGCAGTTGGATGGTATCGTTTTTTGAAGAAGTTCCCAGGGGAGAATGTTGCGGTTTATCAAGCCTTCGACGAATATTTTAATGGAGAGTAGGTCAAGCTAGGGTCTTAGACTTTCAAAATATCAGAAGCCATCATAGCACAAGCTTCCCAGCTGTCGGATTTAGGTGAGTCATGGTATAAGAGAAAAATTTTGTTTTGAGAGGATTTAAATGCATAAATTAAACCCGAGCATGCAAATGTGAGTTGGACTCCTACTATTCATATTTCCTATTTTAAGCCATAATGGTAGGTAGTTATCACCACTTTTCAACATTATATCGCCTGCGAAGGCAGGTTCGCCATAGTTCATCAGTACCAAATGAAGTTTTTATCTCATATTTCGGGCTCTAGACCTATGAACCTCCCTTTCTTCCTCTATAAATCATTGGTGAAAATGTATTAGAAGATACGACGAACTCCAAATTATTCACTCCATAATCTCTATCACCGAGGGTTAATTAAAATGTTGGTGGTATATCATTTGAAGAAGAACGGAACCACATGGAACAAGTTTCTAGCAGATGAGGGTTTCATTAGTATTAATTCAAGGAGAGAAGTGGGAATTCCTTCAAAATAGAAGACCTAGGAGGAAGAGTCAAACCCTGCACCTATACTAACCCCTTTACAGGCTGATGAATCATCGTCACCATCATGCAGGAAGACAAGAAGCTCAGCTAGAAGAGCTAGAGTTGAAACCACCATTCCTATACCTACGATGCAACCAAAAAATGAGGTTTATACCAGAAGGATACCTAAGGAACCACAAACCTTAAAGTCTTTCCTTCAAGAAAATGCAAGTAGGTTTAAACAAAAGGCCACTCTACTTGACAAGCATGTTATTTCTAAAGACAAAGAAGAAGTGGCTTCCTCTTCAAGAAATAAAGACAGAAGAAGATTGATTCTGTCATAAGGATCTTCAATGGAAGCTAGTAGTGTGGAGAAGGTCACCTCTGAACCATTAGCACAAAGCCCTGTTTCAGCAGTAGAGGAACCAACACTAGCTCAGGTTTATTCCTCTCTAAAAACATCAGCTAAGGGAAAGAGTAAAGTTTCAGAGATTACAGTAGAAAAACCAACAATATCTCAGTTTTATTCCTCTCCGAGTTCATTATCTAAAGGAAAGAGGAGAGTAACAATCCAATCACACTCATCATTTTAGGAAGAGAGTAGTGAAACAAAGTTTAGTGAAACATAGTTTGAAGATGATAAACAAAGAAGAGTTATCCAGGGAAGAAGAAGGCCTTCGTATATTCCTAATCCATATATTCAAAGCCCTCATGCCAGACCCAAAAATAAGCTTAGGCTAACTAGCAAGCTCATAGCGAATCCTACTCTCAAAGATGAGATAATAAATATAGAGGAGAATCCTGAAAATGATTCAGGGAAGAAGAAAACTGAGAAGAAGAAACAAGCAGAAAAGAGAAAACCAAATAAGAAGGTCATTAAGGAAAAAGCTCTTAGGTTGTTGGCTTCTGTGTTAGATTCTTTACGATTGAATATCTAAAGCAAGGCAAATCTGAAGAGTAATATCATTTTGGACCTATCTACAAAATTATCAGAAATTGCTACATTTTCAAAAAGGTAGCTCTTTGTTTTGGTCATATGAAGATAAAGTTAGCTCTTTGTTTTGGTCTCGAGGAATGACATTATATGGTGATAAAGTATATGTTGCCTCATTGGTAATATTTTTTCTCTTCCCAGCCAAGTGTTATCCAGTGAAGCTATCTTCCAGATGTCACATTTACTTAGTAGCTGTTGCAATTTTTGTGGAGAAATATTTTCTAGGAATCAAGGAGAAGTTAGCCACCGTAGCTCAACCAGTTCGACTTCCATATTATCAAGTTCTATATTCATGCATTTTTAAGCCAAATATTGTACATCAAACTGCCTTTATGTTTTTTTTAGATAAACTTTAAATATGGTTTGCTATATTTAGAAAGTTGTAATAAAGTTGCTATAACAGACTTGCACTTTTTGTGGATCTTTAACAGTTCACCTTTTTGTATATATATTATGAAAATAAATGAGGAAAATATTCGTTAGTTGTTCATCTCATTGCATTATGTGTTGTGTACTTTTTTGAACTTATAATATCCAGATACACTCTTGAGGATTTATGAATGTTTTGATGTGTGTATTGTGAAAATTCCTTATGTGTTTCCATATCTTACAACTTCATTTCCAAATTATGATATATATACTATCTCATGTTTTTTCGAGTCTTATGATATAGCTGTACATGGTTATCAATTTTTATTAGTCTTTTTTTACAAGCTTTCTTAATAAGATGTGTATGGTAAGCCCGTTCATAAGCATTCCTTCTAACAAAAATATTTAAAATGCGTGATGAGATTCTTATAAGTCTTGTGAAAGCCTTCTTTCATTCATGCATTACAGGTCTGGAATAATTTATTGTTCTTTCATCTAAACAATGGATTTCTATCCTATAGACCCACTGTTCTTTTCATATTCTTCTAACCATTAGATTACAAACTTATCTTTGCTACCATATCAAACAATAGTACCCTCATATGTGTGAGTGATTTGTCTGTTTAAAATCATTTTTCCAGCGTGTGAGAATTCCAACCACCTTCCAAAACCCAATCAAATTATAAGAAAAGCCCTTGAGCTTAAGATGTGTTTGGTCAGGCACTTGATATAGTCCAAGTGTTGATTCCAGAGCTAACATGTCCATTATGTTAATTTTTCCACTAGGGAAACTAGACCAACCACATATTAAAATGGTTTTGGTTCATATACAATATCTAAAAGCAAAATAAAAACTACCTAGATTTTGTTGATAGATAATCATGTCACTTAGACTCCTTATCGTATTGCATGTTCTATGAAAATATAAAACCTAAAACATTGAGCATATAAGAAAAATTCTTCAAAATTTGTCATATTAATAGCTAGCCAAAGGGACATTTGCACCCAAGAAGAGGAGGGACCAACTCCATTGCGACAGGCCCTTCTGCGAGGTTCCCTACCTTTGGTCATATCACTAATCAGAACAATGAAGAGATAGCTGCAAAAAATCAAAATTAAAATAATTTACATCGTTTTATAGGTTATAATTGTTTTTAATATTATAGTCAGCATTACTCACTATATATTTTTTAACTATGGTATAGCTTTTGTTTTAATTTACATTACACGAAGTTTAATTGCTCTATGTTTTTTGTTTTTTCGCCACTATAATACAATTGTTAGCAATAATGCCATTTCTTCTTGTTTGAAATGTATTTGGATGTACATAAATTGATTCAGAACCCTAAAAAACTTGTAAGACACTCAATATGTATAGATTTAACCATTCAAAGATACCATTATAATTATTTTTAACCAAATTATATATTTAAAAAAAAAAAACTCGACTCGTTACAAAATATATCCTAAACAAAAACATAAAACGTTTAAACAATAATTTTACCTTATAATTATCAAATTTTCTTTTATTTTAATCCTTTCACAATATTTTATATTATCTATTATTATAAAATATATTTTTATTTTAATGAGATAAAATAATTTT
This sequence comes from Pinus albicaulis, assembly GCA_034641835.2. Lineage (NCBI taxonomy): Eukaryota > Viridiplantae > Streptophyta > Pinopsida > Pinales > Pinaceae > Pinus > Pinus albicaulis. The sequence goes on along the minus strand of CM076584.1, from coordinate 469,461,842 downwards.
TTAATTAAAATAAGTTTGAGTAATGTTTAGCACAAAATTATTATATAAATTGTGTTGGAATATGGTTTAAAATAATTATATGAATGAAAGGTACAACCAATTGAATGGAAATTAATTAATTAATTAAATAATATATTTTATCTTTAATGCATCCATTAATATTTTTGTTAAGAATCTGATTAACATCTACCATCATTAACATTGGTGTTTGTTTGTTTGTTTGTTTGTTTTGTTTTTTTTTACTGGAAGACTGGTTTTTTAGAAATTGCACCTAGAGCAATTTTTAAACGTGCATAGTTGTGCCCTGAAATGGGCCATTGGACTTACGGAGACCAAACCTCCACATGTCATTGTTGGACTACAATCGCAGGACTAAGTAACCTTTTGTGCTATTAAATTTCTTAAATGTAACCTTTTCATTTTACTGATCTCTTTTGTTCACTATACATATTTCTTAATGAGCCAGGTGCAATGATTTTCTTTTATTGAGGTGCAATGATTTTATTTTACTGATACACAATATTTCCATACATGTTAAGGTTAAATTTTAACAAATGTAAAGTCTATATTTTGCGTAAAAGTTGTTATATCCTTTTCAATTTGGTTATATATATATATATATATATATATATATATATATATATATATATATATATATATATACCAGTTTTTAGTAATAAAAAATAATAAAGAAGGGTTTCTCTCTCTCTCTCTCTCTCTATATATATATATATATATATATATATCTCTCTCTCTCTCTCTCTCTCTCTCTGAGAGAGAGATATATAGATATATATATATATATATATATATATAGAGAGAGAGAGAGAGAGAGAGAGAGAGAGAGCACTCACTGTGTCACATTTATTACTAAAAACTAGACATACCTTAGTAAGCTTCTCCCATGTGGTGTTGCAATAGAAATATATTAAAAATGCTATAAAACCATTTCTTTTAACTTTCACATTTTAATTAAATCCTTTTTCAACCACACACACACACACACACACACATATATAATTTTCATGGAAAAAAAATGTCAATAGCTAATATTGCCTTCATAAACATTGTAAAAAAAACCTACACAAAAAAATATATATTGAAAAAATTGTAAATTTAAGTAAAATTTTTTGTAACTATGATATCACTTATTAGAAGTGCAAAGTCCATAAAACAAAACAACAAAAATTAAAGGGTGATAAAATAATTATGTTGGTGTTTAGACCTTGGAAGAGGTGATTAGGGAAGAGAGTGAGGGTGAGGGTGGTGTAGTTACCATCACCTCAAGCATTAGTCAAGGGAGATGTGCTTTCCACCCTGAGTAATGAATGATATGTGTACATAATGGAGTTACATCTATTATCCCATTGAATGACTCTTGAATTGGATTGAGCTCCTCTTGCATGTGACAAGAGATTTGCAAGGAGGGTGACGGGATTTGGGAAGTTTTGTGAAGGTATTTTGGTTTTTTTCATGATGGTGTTGACTCTTCAAATTAGCAACTTCCATCCGCTAATGCCAAGTCCTCAACACTCTTTGCTCTTCACTGTTGTTGTTTTGGTTCCTAGGCTTTGCATTTGCAAGTCGTTTAACTGATAATGTTACACCATTTTTTGGTCATCTAACCTATTATCATTAGATGGACCCAAGTACACCATGTAAGACCAATTTTACCCTAATTAAAATTGCTTTCACTATGTAAAATAACTTAATAAACCACATTTATTAGGTTGTTTATGGTCTAAACAGGAAACCCCAAAAGGAAATATTAAACAAACCTATTTTGTTTGATTTTCCTCATGGAATAATTAATTAAACCATAATTTAATCATTATTCCTAGTCATGTTTAACCCAAAACGAAGAAAGTAATTAGATAAACCTTTATTTATCTTATTATTTTCTAGGAATAATCATTTAAATCTTATTTAGATAAGATTCCTTGTTAAATATGACCAAATCACCCACAAATAATTAAATAAATCATTATTTATTTAATTATCCTTCAACCACTTCCTTAAAAAGATAAATAAATCATTTATTTATTTATTATTAACAAACAAAGGGATTTGACCCAAGTCAAATACTTTTTCCCTCCAACAAATATAATAAAATATTCCATAAAAGGTGGATCTAGATTTGGTTAACATTATTTTAATCATGCACCAAGATCTAGAATGACCCAATATTTTTGTTATAAATAGGAGGGTTTTTCCTACCATTCTTCACCTTTTGTTGCCTATTAGATCACTCTGGATCTATACACTTGGTCACATTTTTCTACATTATTTGCTGGGTGAGCTCCCTTTGAGTTCTATCTTTGTCTGGGTTTTCTATACCAACAAGAGAGAGAGATTCTAGATCTGAAGTGCTGAGGACTTCCAAGAACCCATCCCATTGAGGAGAATTGGATACGCCTTCTTGTTTTCCTCCCAGGTGCCCTTAATACAAAAATTCTTTCAAAATTTGTTCTTGTCTTGTCTATTGGATATATGGAGCAAACCCTTCTTTTTACTGCTTAATGTCTTTCTATGCATAGATCTGGTTTTTTGCAGCTCTTGTCTTGATCAATTAACTGCAGATCTGAAGATATTGGCAGCCACTTTTGATGTTAGGGCTATTAGTTATGCGTAGCTAAAGTGGTCTTTTTTCGTACACTTCGACAAAAGATTCATACTAACAAATGGCGACTCCACACGGGTTTTAAATTACGACCGCTGTCGTTTTTCATATTCCTGCATATCCAGCTACTTCAGGCCCTAGGGTTTCTTTTCAGCTTTTTGTTTTTCCTATTTTTATGTTGTTTTTCTCACATAAAACCCTAAAACATTAAATTTTCTAACTTCCGCGTGTTTCTGGCCCTATTGCGCAGGTGACAGACATCAGCCGCAACTGAGACGACAACTTTTCCGCAAATCTGCCGCCGAGACAACCGGAACTGGAGGTCACACTTTTCAGCCCAAAAACTGCGACCTGGACCTCCAGGTCGCACTTTTCAGCCTCTTTTCTGCGACTTGCACTCAAAACAGGTCAGAACCTACGACCTGCCAATTTTCAGCTGTTTTTTTGCAATTTTTCTGGGTTTTGCTGAAGCTTCTGTCAGGGTTTTCCAGCCTCTGTCTCAGCCCGTTTTGACCTGGTTCTGATCTGTTTTTGCTCATCTAAGTGGGAACGTAGCCCCCTAGGGCTTCAGTACCCTCCATTTTTTGTGGAAGAGTTTTTATCTGTTTCAGGTCTGTCTTTTCAGAGTTTCAGCCCCCCTCTTTCCAGATCTGATACCTCCTTTTCAGACCTCTTTTCATCAGCTCTTCTCCCTTTCAAATCACCTCCTGAAGATTTGTTTGGATCTACTTTTAGGGCCTCCTCCTTGCCCCTTTTGCTTTTTGCTGATTTCCTCCCTTTTTTCCAGCCACCTTGCCTCTGCCTCTTGGCTGTGATCTACAGCTCTTTTCAACAGCTTTTCCCTTTAGATCCCTGTCCCTTTCGACCCTAGATCTATTGGCCTCTTTTTAATGCGTTTTGACTAGATTTTTTCCCTCTGTTAGATTAGTTTTGAGAGACCTGCCTTTTTGGGTTGAATCGATGCAATAGTAGCTGATAATTTTCTGTTATTTCAGCATTATATACTATTCTCTGCAGATTTATTTTCAGTTACGCAGCACACTTTTTCTCTTGCTCTCAAAACGAAAAGGGTTTAAAAATTAAAATTAACGCACGCCACACACTCACCCTGAGCGAAGAAGAGCCTGGTTTACACCGCCAGGCAAAGACTTTAAACTCAATTGACACTGCACCTATCTGCCCTTGTTTCGACATTGTAATCACTTGATTCTGCACCTCCTTGCGCTTGTGGTCGTTCTTCTTCCCCTTGTGCCGTGTTTGTGTTGTCATCATTGCGCCCCCAAGGCGCACTTCCCGGAGACTTCTTGGCCTTCACGCTCAGTTTCCGGTCAATCGACCTGCTCCGTCCCGTCGTCGTCGAGCCAGTCCTCCTCCGAGTCCGCACTCCGACTCCTCTTCTGATTCTTTGGGTTCTCCTTTTCCTTCTGGTTCTCCCTCTGTCACCTTCACTATGTCTGGTCCAAGGCCTAACGCTAGCGGTGCTCCCGGCCCTAATGCCTGAACCACTACTAGCGGAACCGCCACAGGAACTACCTCGGTCACACCCTTGCTGCCGTACATCGCAGGCCTCAGCCTCCCCGATTTCAATCAGTTGATCAATGACCCTATCCGCCACGATGGTGGTTGGCCTGCTATGCCAACCAAGCTCCCCTCCGACATCCCTAAGTTCGAAGGCCTTGCTGGAGAAGATCCAACCAACCATGTTCGATCTTTCCACATGTGGTGTTCCTTCAACTCCATTACCGATGATTCCATCCGTCTTCGGTTGTTCCAATGCACGCTTAACGACGAAGCTTCTAAATGGTATGTTGACCAAGCCCCCTCTTCCCATACCACCTTTGTGACCATTTCCCAAGCCTTTTATCTTACTTCCATCTCCCTCTCCGATACGATACTGGTACGGAGCTTTTGACCTCTTTCAAGCAAACCTCTTCGACCCGCCTTTCCGCCCATGTCCAGGAATGGCGACGAAGACGATGCTTATGTCGAGCTCCCCTTTTCGAAGATCGGATCTATATGGACTAGTTCCTTCGCTCTCTCTTAGCTCCCATTGGCAAAGATGTCGCCTCCCATTTCCCTCAAACCGAAGAAGCCGCCCTCCAAATAGCCTTGAAATATGACTTGATCTATGCTCAGTCTGGTTATGTTTATACCGTCCTCCCTGACCTCCCCAGGCCCGGTGGCGCTAACGCCCCGGGGGCATCTCATTCCGCCGACGGTATCGTTGGAGCCCTTTCTCATTCGTATGCTCAACCTCCTATGGGCTATGGTCTCCCTCAGGGAGGGGCCAACACCTCTAGCACTCTTCCCCCTCCCGGTAGCATGTATCCAGGATACGGCATGCCTCCTCCTTTTTCCCAACCTCCTGCTTACCTCAATGTTGCCCAACCTAACCATTACCTTTATCCGCAGCCTGGTGCACCAGCTCCTCCAGCATATGCACTTCCATCTCCCTTACCTCCTCCAAACCCGCAACAGCACCTACAGCCCCCTCCAGGGCAAGTATTTGCACAACAGGGCACGACTAATCCCCCTTCTTCTCAAAGAAGGCGGAGAGGCAATCCAAACCAATCTTCCCCTGGTACTCGTGGACCCAATCCTCAAGGTGTTGACCCTAACACTGCCAACCAGCAACAGGGCACTCAGCCCAAGCCGGACAGGCCGCTTCGCACAAATAAGCCTTGTTCGTGTTGCGGTGTTTATGGTCATTACACCCACGATTGTCCCCTCTTACCCCAGATGCGGCAGATGTGGGAGTCTCAAGCCACATTGTGCGGACAACACGCCTCCCCTCATGCTCCTCCTAATGTGGCCACTACCCAACCAGCTGTGTTTACTGATCCTTTCCCTCAGCAAGGATTCGTGGCTACCCAACTGCCTGACAGCTAGGTCGCCACTCCACCTTCCCTTTCTGGTTCCTCCGATTACCAGATCCTTATGATGAACTCTGATCCTTCCCCAACCGTCGACCTTCACCTTCAAACTTGGTCTCGCTAGTACCCCAAGCCTCCTGCTCAGTCTGCCCCTGAGCCTCCTTCTTCAGGTTCTACAGAGCCTCTTTCGACATCCAGTGGCCCCTTACATATCCCTCAACCCAAAGTTGAGGTTCATACCAAGATTCCTAAGGGACCATTACGTCGAAATGCTACTTCTGGTCGAGCTACTCATTCGTATAGCATAGTAGATGATTTGGCACAATCTCCTGCTACCATTTCCACATTGGAACTCCTCCAATCGTGCCCTTCCCAAAAGAAGGCTCTACTATCTGTCGTGGGCGTTGTAGATCCTGTTGATGACCAAATGATTGTTTTCGACGCCCATCAAGCTGAACATCCTCCTCTCCCTGCTTCCGTCCCCTTCCAAATCCCAGTCAAAATACGGAATGCCAACGTTTCTCGGTGTATAATTGATGAGGGGGCCTCCACCTATGTGATGTCCGCTTCGATTTGGAAGCAACTCGAATCTCCTGACTTGGCCCCTTCCACGATCACCCTTCGAGCGTGGGATGGCCACGCCTCCCAGCCCATCGGCCTTTTCCGTAATTGTCCTATCACCCTTGGCGGTAAGACTGTTTGTGTTGACGTCGAAGTCATCGACGCCCCTCTAGATTACAACATTCTATTGGGGCGAAGTTACACCTATGCCATGTCTGTTGTCCCCTCTGCGGTTTTTCGCAAGATGTCTTTTCCTCACAATGAAAAGATAGTCACCATCGACCAGTTGACTTATCATGAGCCAAAGTCTCAGACCTCCCCTAAGATGACCATCTCTTCTGTAGCCAATAGGCAAAATGTCGATTCCTTGACCAGTGTCTCCCCCGCCGTCTACAAAGACTCCTCCCTTCTTGGAACTTTTCCTAGTCTTCCCCCTCCTCACAGCTCTGATCCCAGCTTATCGAATGTTTGCATGATGCAATCGTCTCAGGCTGCCCTTAAGCGACCCGCTTCGGCTAGTCAGCAACCTCAGACTCAACCTTGCCCACCGCAACCCGCTCCTAGCCCTTCATCTCCGCCAGTCGAACCTCCTCCTTCTAGCCCTTCTCCTACAGCTGGTATCCCTGAACCCCTTTATCCCCCTGGATCGGTTCCCCCAAACCTTAACCATCTCGGAGCCGTCCCTCCTGGTCATTATCCCGCTGGTCAGATACCGTTCCTAGCTCCCCCTCCCGGAGTCTATTCGGTCCCCGTCATGGCCACCCTCTCTCTCCCTAACCTGACCCTGGGTATACCTGTCTGGTACCTTGACCCTCCAACCGCTACCCCTCCTGGTCACCCCAAACCCTATCTTGCTTTGACACCAGTTCAACAGGTCCCCCTTGCTTCCTCTATTACTACCATGCCCCCTGCACCTCCCCAGGACCATACCCCTGTGATGACAGCTCCAGGAAAGAAAGGCAAAGCTCGCAAGGGGGCATCCAATGACAAGGCCACCCCGACTGACCCTGCTCCTCCCCCGCCCGCAAAGCCTTGTGCCTTGTGTGATGTCATCGGTCATGCCACCCATACTTGTCCTGAGTTGCCCCACATTCAACCCATGGTTAAAGTCGCGTTCCCTAAGTCTACGGTCTCTGACCCTTCTCTTCCGTCCTCGTCCATAACCAAGAACCCAAAAACTATTCGCACTAGCAAACCCTGCGCTTTGTGCGGTATCCATAGCCATTGCTCCCACCATTGTCCTCACCTAACACATTACCGTGCCTCTTTAGAAGTAGTCCAAGAGTATGAGGTTGAAAAAAATCAATCTGCCTCTCCCATACTCGTGCAGTATGCTTCGGGCCAGCTTGAGGATCCCCTCGCTCCCATCGACATTCCCCCCCCTGATGTTCAGATGAAGGAGTCTACTACGACCATTCTTTACCTATCCTCCTCTGTGCGACCTTTAGAGCCTAGTCCCCTTGCATCCTCCCCTGTGGCCTCACTTGACCCCCCTTCAGCGACCACCCTTGACCGCCTCGTTTCTACCCATACACGAGATCACTCCACCCGTATCTCTGTTGACCTCCGCAGCCCGAGTCCCCGCCATACCTCCTATAGCCCTCATATACCACCCTCTAGTTTATATATGAGTCATAGCCATCCTGCTCATTGCACTCCCTCCCGTAGTTGCCACTCGATGTCTTCTGTACACTCACGCTGCCGTCATTGTATCTCCTCCCCCCATTTGTTGTCTTGTAACACCATTCCGCAGGACCTACCTTCCCCCCCCTTTATCGGTTACGCCGATGGTGCAAGCTGTTACTCCTGGAATCTAGCCTCGGCAGGTTGGGCCATTTTCACCCCCTTGCATGCCCTTGTTCTCTCAAACGGGGTCTGCATTGGTACTGCCACCAACAATCAGGCCGAATATGATGCAGTGCGTGGTCTCTTAGCCGATTCCCTCTTTCATCGCATCCTCCATCTGCATGTTCGTTTGGATTCCCTACTTCTTGTCATGCAACTAAATGGTGTTTATCGTGTGCATAACCCTGTGCTGTTTAGACGATATTTACGAGTGAAAATCTTGATACATGAATTTGAAACCATAACTTTCAACCATGTACCTCGAGAACATAATCACTATGTAGATAGCATTGCAAACCATGTTCTAGATTGGCATTTATCACACGCATTTCATACAAGACAATAACATTCATAATCATTAAAAACGATGCATATCCATAATATGTGTCACAAAACATGTGTTTAGAGTCCATCTACTCTGATACATATGACATGGCCATAGCATGTTACAAAAACTCAAAACTGGGGGCACCACCTGCCCCTACATACACACTAGGGGGCACCACATGCCCCACACCTACTCACTATCTGGCGGATCCCGAGCTAATGGCTCTGCCCCTGCAGCCCGTAGATCACGTATGCCTTGATCGGCCATCGCCATGCACCGCATGACACCTCGCCATTCCGAGGGAAGACCAATGCATGCCTCCACGTACTAGTCGTCTAAGTCTTGCCACCCGCGCTCTGAAACTCCGGTCAGCAACCTCTCGCATCTACGGCGGATGTCCTCCAGAAGGGCGGTCACATCCTCATTGCGCGTTGCTCTCGACCCACTCGACCCTGTAGCTCCAGAGGCTGCCGGGCGTCCCATATATCCGGCCGATTTTACCGGAGCTATATCTGCATACCAAAAGTACATGAATCAGTAACATATCTACTATTCAATAACTTTAACATGCCCATACAAGAATACTAATCTGTCACTTACCATCGGGCCCCCATACTCGACCAGGCGGAAGTGGCAGGTCCGGATCTCCACAATAACTCATCCCACTATAGGGATAGTCGTCAATGTATAACGTCATCTGATCCTAATGGGCAAAGAACTCAGGTCGAAACACTCGCCTGACTACCCCTCCTCCTCCTCTACACAGCAGCCGCCCCCACCGGCGCATCCTGGGCTCTCTCGGGCCCCCATCTGGGAGCTGTATACGAGGTCGTAAGGTCGAGATCTTCTCAAAGAAGAAGGCACACAATAAAGTCCCATACGAGCAATCGTGGTTCACTTGCCGCTTGCAGAGCGACAACTGTCATTTCAGCGACACCAGCATCATTTGGGCCCACCCATAGTAGGTCCCACTCAACACACTCTCCACAATCATCATCTGCCTCCCAGTGATGTGATGGAGCGCCTGGTTGCCCAGGATACGCAGCACCGCTGCGGCCACTGGACGGGTCTCTAATCTCTCTAGATCCCCGATCGGTCTCCGAGTCCCCTTGACTTGGAGATCCGGTCGACAATGTCGCTCCACAAACTCCATGATATGCCGCCCTCGCGGTAATACTGGCTGCGTGTTTCCCACCATCCCCAGTGGCGGGAGACCCATCAGGAAATACACATCCTGGACTGTCGGTTCGATCCTGTGCCCCTGCACTACAAAGACCTCATGCTCTGGATCCCAGTAACTGATAATCCGGGCCAACAAAGGCTCTCCCGCTCTCATCAAAGGGTTCTCCAAAAACTTTAGAACCCCAAACCTGGCCAACACACGACGGACACCTTGATCTGCCTGGATCTCTGCCCGTAATGTACCCAGGTCTCTCTCTCTCCAGTTAACCCGTATATCTGCCATATCTGCACAAAAAAATCATCTTTGTCAGCATACAGATAGGGAATATCATAACCAAACACAAAAACCCAACTCTCAGCCATAAAACAGCACCAAAACCCCCTCATCTTCCAGGTCGCACTTTTCTGCCCAATTCTGGGACAGGTCGCAGTTTTTGCCCTGAAACCTGCTTCCCAGGTCGCACTTTTTGGCCCAAAAATTGCGACCCGGCCTAGAGATGAAGGAGGGTCTGTTACTGAGATTTTGGGCCCTAAACTGAACTTTCAATCCATCAAATTGAAAGAGTAAGGTTAGGCCTCTTACCTGCCATTGACGGATCTCGATTCCAACGGTCGGTTTGTCCACTATGCTCGCCACAAGATTTAGGGCCTTCTCTCCTCTCTACATTCACCACAGCAACACTAGAAAATGAGTGAATTTGGAGGGAAAACTGCCTTATTAAAAGAGAACCCTTGTTTCTTCTTTCGCCTGCTGCGACCATACCGTAGCCCCGTTTGACAAACCGTCTGTACCGTTGGCAAGCTCTCACCGAGCCCTCAAATGGGTATCTGTTAGTTTTTTGTGATTTGATACTTCACCATGACACATTTTGTCCAAGAAGGGTCACTTCACCTCTCCTTAAAATCACATTTCTTCACTTACGACACTTGTACTTGGGGCACCATTTTGCCTCCTTACTTGTCTTTGTTCGTGTCGATTTTCGTCATGAGTTACCATCTTGTACTCATGTTTTCATGGTCCCCCATTGGGCCTTTATTGTGTGGCAGCACCATCGAGTCGCCCTTGTTTAGAGCATCCAAGTTGAGTCGTCATTGCATTCATGGAGTCTATCCCGAGTCCCTTTGTACCCCGCTATAGCCCTCCATCCTTCATTGCTTGGTCTCTCTCTTGTGTCGCACATTATGGCCTTCGATCCCACTGTCCCCTATCCCTTATGATATTGCGTCAGTCACTGCCATGTCATTCATGCCCTTTATGCTCTAACAAGGGAAGTCGTCCATTCGCTACTCAGTCCCTTCCATTTTCCCATCATCGTTGGTGTCAGTCTGTCCGTCGCTCTACTATTTTCTCTCGTGCCTTAGTTGAGGATCTCTCCTTGCCTCACCTATGGCGGACCTCCTTCTGTTGACATCAACTCCTTCATTCCAGAAGACAGGTCTAGAGGGCGGTGTACCCTGGTTCCAACTTCCACTCTTGTTCGGCGCCTCGAATCAGGCAAAGGGATCTCTCATTTCCCTTTGACTTGATTGTTTCTCTACTCCATCTCCTTTCAGCATGTTCGAGATCCGTATACTTGATGGTTCAGTGATGCAGCAACAGCTCTTGGTGATTCCCGGGTGTGTGTGAGATGTCTCAGTCCTCATGAGGGGGTGGCCCTGCAGGTAGCCCCCCACATGCCCGGATGACCTCTTCATTTCAGCCTTCGATGCAGCTCCATATATTTGATGATGTCGGCCTCAGCCGCTTGCAGCGCCTCTTTGATTTGCATGTATCAGTCAAATTTTGTGAGCCCTTCCCCGCGTATAGGGGGAATTTGGGGTTGTATTTGTATCTCATGTACTCAGATATTATTGTATAAGCCCTGGCTATTATCCCAGGCACAGCATGTATGTGGGATTCCTCATTGTATTCTTATCTGGCTCATGTTTATGCTGGTTGTACTTTATGGTTCGGTCCCTTGTTTACTAGACACACTATTCTTTTGTACTTTGTCTCGGCGGGCATAGGTATGCCTCCCCCGCCGCCTTTAGCACAGGTACCCTCTCATAAAAAGAGACTTGTTGCACCTGCAAGTCTCGTCTCCTCAGGGTCTAGTTCTTTAGCACACTAGTCTACCTTACATTTCTCTCTCTGACTTCCCTCTTGATGTCTGGTGGTTGAGTTCTTACAACGTACTTCGGTCATACGATTTGCTCCTAACACTCGCACGCTGGGGGGCAATCTGTTACACCATTTTTTGGTCATCTAACCTATTATCATTAGATGGACCTAAGTACACCATGTAAGACCAATTTTACCCTAAGTAAAATTGCTTTCACTATGTAAAATAACTTAATAAACCACATTTATTAGGTTGTTTATGGTCTAAACAGGAAACCCCCAAAGGAAATATTAAACAAACCTATTTTGTTTAATTTTCCTCATGGAATAATTAATTAAACCATAATTTAATTATTATTCCCGATCATGTTTAACCCAAAAACAAAGAAATTAATTAGATAAACCTTTATTTATCTTATTATTTTCTAGGAATAATTATTTAAATCTTATTTAGATAATAATCCTTGTTAAATATGACCAAATCACCCACAAATAATTAAATAAATCATTATTTATTTAATTATCCTTCAACCACTTCCTTAAAAAGATAAATAAATCATTTATTTATTTATTATTAACAAATAAAGGGATTTGACCCAAGTCAAATACTTTTTCCCTCCAACAAATATAATAAAATATTCCATAAAAGGTGGATCTAGATTTGGTTAACATTGTTTTAATCATGCACCAAGATCTAGAATGACCCAATATTTTGTTATAAATAGGAGGGTTTTTCCTACCATTCTTCACCTTTTGTTGCCTATTAGATCACTCTGGATCTATACACTTGGTCACATTTTCTACATTATTTTGCTGTGTGAGCTCCCTTTGAGTTCTATCTTTGTCTGGGTTTTCTACACCAACAAGAGAGAGAGATTCTAGATCTGAAGTGCTGAGGACTTCCAAGAACCCATCCCATTGAGGAGAATTGGAAACATCTTCTTGTTTTCCTCCCAGGTGCCCTTAATACAAAAATTCTTTCAAAAATTGTTCTTGTCTTGTCTATTGGATATATGGAGCAAACCCTTCTTTTTACTGTTTAATGTCTTTCTATGCATAGATCTGGTTTTTTGAAGCTCTTGTCTTGATCAACTAACTGTAGATCTGAAGATATTGGCAGCCACTTTTGATGTTAGGGCTATTAGTTATGCGTAGCTAAAGTGGTCTTTTTTTGTACACTTCGACAAAAGATTCATACTAACATATAATGTTGGACTTTGCTTAAGATAAACCTTAGTGAGGGACCAGGGCACCCCCACCCACCCCCCCACGGCGACATCCATTCTATAAGTATTCCATTCTTGGATTTTTCTCTCTCATTCACTATGTTAATTACTTGTTTGTTGTGAGGGTATAGACCGATGACACCTTTTGATGCGTTCTGGTTTTGTTTTATTTAGGGGTTTGTGGTGGGAATAATAGGTCATGTTGGTTTTATGGCTCTTTCCTAGAAATAAATTCCTCTAAGAATGCAAAATTTGATGGAGTACTTCAGCCTCACATGATAGTAAGTTTCTAAAAAGTATGGTCTACTCCATTTCATTTGGTGATCGGTGATTGGAAATAGAAGTATTGCCAGTTTCTTAGCCTTGCAGCATAGGGGATTTCTTTAGGGAGTTTTTTTCCCAATGGATGTCTCCAGTGTCAAAAGGTGAGGTGATGATGATTCCATGATTTTTTGAATTGGTGCTATGTTTCTTTCAGATCCCCTAGTCCTTAATCGTACTTAGTTACTCAATTATTGCTTCACATGATCAACCTTGAACTATAATGTCAACATTGTTCATGCACTGAATTCAATTTTTCCTATCCCTTATCTATCAACACCAAAATATGTCAAATAATATGACTAGCACTCGTGGTTGTGCACTATCAGATATCAAATTATTGAAATATTGGGTGAGGAGTCTATCGAGCTACCGAATGAAAAATAGTGTGGGGTTATCAGATGTAGAGAGGTATCGAGCTATAAAAGAAAAAGTGTATCATGCTCTTAGACACAAAATGTGCCATGATTATAACAAGCAACACAAACCAATCAATAAGCAATATAACAATATGGTGGGGCCCGTTACGACAATATTTGTTGACGGGAAGGACTTTGCTTGTGGGAGTTATTAAATCACAAGCATAGGGTATTAGGTATCAAAATGTTTAAACAATAAAGTCCATGCAAGAAAATCCAACAAGGTAATGTCCAGGATAACAAATGACATAAGTGAGTCAAAATTTTGTCTTTTTCAATTGATATAACTCACTTGGATTATCAATTGTTAGTTGGATTCTCTAATATGTGATGTTTCCTTCCTTCTGGGGCCAACCTATTCATAAAATGGATAGATCCTGTTAATTTCACAACGGATCTCAGCCTTGGATCCATGAATGGTTCTCCCATAATTCAACCACTTCTCCCGCAATTAAATGTACAAAAATCCAATTTGGTTCGGTGCTCAATTACCACAATTGTCACACAAGTAAAAGGAACACGAGGTAATTCAACTCTTATGCATTAATGAAAGACGAATGGTTACAAATATGCAACAATGGATGCACATTCATCCTCTTGGTCTTGTCTTCACCCTATATCTCTCTCGCTCTCACACGTTTTCCCTCTCTTCACTATCCATTTGTTCTCAATCACATTAGAAAATACTCGCGTATCAATTTTAACAACTCAATCCCAAAAATTTCCTAAATTTTTAAAATTTCCCCATTACTTAACAACTAAATGACACTCATCATAGCCTCCTCGCTATATAGATACCTTCTAGATATTAAAAATTAAATGAAAATTAAGGAAACCAACTTCCTTTAGCAAATTTATTGATTTATTAAGGTCAATCATGGGTTTGAATGGTAGATGCTTTTGCATCATACCCCCAGGGAAGAAAACAATTGTCTATAATCTTTTCAATATGTGTGCCATGCTTGGAGACATTTGTTCCTATCATCCAAGTAACATATTATGTTGGCTAATTCCTCCACTTAATTAAATACTAAAAATTCTCCTTGCCTCTAGTTCTCTTGGCTAGTCCTTGATCCAACATTGTTTTAATCTATTTCGGAACTGATTTTGACAATTACTTCTTCCATCCATTGGTTTGATCTTCATCATTAATAGGTTCAATAGTTGAAATACTTCTCATTTCCTTCGAGGGATAAAAATCTACAACATTGAAGAATAGATAAATTCTTATGTTACTCGAGAGTTATAATTCACAAGCATTAGAATTTTTTTTCGTAAAATCTTACATGGGCCAACCTTCTTAAGTTTTAATTTATTGTATGTTCATGTAGGAAACCTTTCTTTTCAAAGCTTTGTCATAACTAAGTTACCAACTTCAAAATTTACATATATAATTCTCATATATACTCCATGTTTGTACTATATAATTCTTTCTTGCAATTGTTGTTTGACTCTTTTCTATAACTTTTTCATATTTGTTGCAAAATACTGACCAACAACACTCCTCAATTCATGTCTTCGTAAATTTCTAGATTCATGAATTCATCTTGGATGCCTCCCATGTAATATTTGAAATTGACTCTTTCATGTGCTTCTATTGGGTGAACCCTTATATGAAAACTCTACTTGAGCAAGTACTCGATCCCAGTACTTGGGATTCTTACTTACCAAACCTCTCAGAATATTCCCTAAGGTGTTTGTTTACCACGCATTTCTAGTCATCAATTTGTAGGTGGCATTATGAACTGAAATTCAAGTGAGTACCTAGTTTTTCCAAAAATATTCAAAAAATGACCTACAAATCTTGTATCTTTAAAAAAACTATACTTATAAGCAATCCATGCAACATTACAATTTGTTTAAAGAATAATTTAGCAATATTGGTTGCATCACTACTTTTTGTACAAGCTATGAAATGTGTCATTTTTTAAAATCGACACACAACAACATAGATTGAATCATTACCCATTTGTGTTGGAGGTAACCATAACAAAAAATCCATACTTACAAATTCCCATGGTCTACTTGGAATTGGAAATGGTTGACATAATCTTGTATTCTAACTCCTTCCTTTAGCATACTGACAAACATTACATCTTTCAACAAATATTTTCACATCAACTTGCATACTTTGCCAAAGGATAAATCATTTATTTGATCAAATGTTTTGTCCTATCCAAAATGTCCTAGAAATCCTCCACTATGATTTTCCTTTATTAAATTTTCTCACAATAAATATTTTAGAATGCAGATTTTACTATCCTTAAACATTATGTAACACCTCCTCCCACATTTACCCAAATTAAAAATCTCGCCAGGTGTTGTGATATTCAACAACCCCCCATTATGTATGTATAATTACCTTAGAAAATAATGTAGAAATTATATACAATAAGCATGCATATATCCATATACCCCTGATCTAACAATATTTATCTTCTTTCTAAATACATAATCCTTCCACTCTTAATCTTTTGAAAAAAATCAATTGCAAACACATGAAGCATAAAATAAAAACAATCACACATAACACAGTTGTTTAACGGGAAAGCCTAAAGCTGAAAACCCCAACTATCATATATTATGTATCATGGAGATCATGTAACAATCTCATACAAAGCTTAGTACATAAAGCTCTCAGTACAATCAATCGTCACACACTGACAAGATGAAATCTGCAAATCCATGCACTGATTTCTGCCCTCCTGATAGCCTGCCTCCACTACGCAATCCCTACTGAAGAATAGCTCTGAATGAATTCGAATTACCCTTGCCTTGATTGTGCAATCCTCATTGGCAACTCCAATGTGTGTGTGATGCAATCAATGCATCACTATAGTCACAACAAATAGTCCATCTCACCCTTTCAACTATCTCTCCACTGGGTCTCCACTGGAACTAACATGCATTGTAGTTAACTGCTGTATTTGTTCAGTTGATTAATGAGTTATTATTTATGAATTAATTAACTAAATTAATTCACTCCACTCTCACTAGTGTATCATTCAGTTAGACTAGATACAACTAGCTCAACTAAGTCTAACTCACTTTAACTGAGTTAAACTAAATACAACTCCATGAACTATTCTTCCAACTCTGTCATAACTTTTCCACTTTAGTTCTAGCTGAGTCCTCCATGCATGAACCACTATTCAACCCTACGAATTGCGTAATTTCTTCAGCCCACTGATTTTCCAAATCTGTTCACTGAAATTAAGTGCTCCAAGAGAATAAGTTGTTGTTTATTGTAGGATTATTATTAAGAGCTAATAATAATCGACATGCATCTATTTTTAGATCGAAGATCTATAAATAGACTTCGCCCAATATTATAAAGATATAATTTCATCTATTTTTCCAACTTGACCAACCATCCACAAATAGCATCCTGCAACTTCTGAAATATGACCACCATGTCTAAAAATAGACATAGTCTAAAAATAGACTTGCGCCTAAAAATAGCTTGCTGGCCCACTTAGTGAAGGTGACTCATTTTCAATAAGATCCATCATCTTGTTGAATCTTAACACTCCCTCTCAACAAGATAGGGATTATCCTTCACCCCGATCCTTCCTCTATGGTATTGGAATTTGCTCCTAGTAAGCGCCTTCATCAAAATATCTGCATCCTGATCTTCCGTAGGAATGTACTGAAGCAACATGATCTTCTGCTACACACAATATCTGATATGATGATACTAGATATCAATATGTTTAGATCTATCATGAAACATAGGATTAATCAAGAGTTTAATGCAACTCTGATTATCACAATGTATCACTGTAGGATCTAAATGTGAACGTAACAAACCGACCAGGATCTTCCTCATCCATATAGCCTCACATGTAGCTTGACTTGCTGCCATGTATTCTACTTCCACTGAACTGAGTGCCATGGATATTTATTTCTTGCTGTACCAAAAAACTGTTGTAGATCCGATACTAAAAATCCCTCCTGATGTGCTCTTTCTGTCCGTTGGGCTGCCTGCTCAATCTGCATTAGTGAAGCCATGCAACTTCACCTCATCCGCATGTCTGTACCATAAGCCATACTCATATGTGTCTATTACTCTTACTGAATTGGTCAAAGTTGATAAATATAAATCCCACGTAGTCAAAACCTTGAAAGTTGACCCTTTATCCGACATGGTTAATATAGAGGATGATCAACCCAAGTTAATATTTGGTCCCGCAATCGTTGGTCAGTTTGAAGATAGTGAGGTCCCACCATTTTACTTGAGTCTCAAAGTCCACCAATTCATCCTTCATAACACTATGTTAAACTTTGGGGCCTCCCACAACCTCATGCCTAAAGCCATCATGGAGAAGCATGGCCTTGACATAACCCTCCCATATCATTATTTATATTCTTTCGATTCCGGTCGTGTCCATTGTTTAGGTCTAATCAAAGATCTAGTTGTCTCCCTAGAGCAGATCCCGACCAAAAATGTCTTAATGGATGTGGTGGTTGCTCACATTCCGCCATGTTTTGGTATGCTGTTATCAAGATCCTAGGGAGCTAAATTGAGAGGTACACTATATTTGGACTTTTCCTATGCAACAATTCTTGTCTTCGGTCAAATGAAAAAACTATACGGTGAGACTAAAATGAAAAACATGATCACAAACAAGGAAAGGCCTAATAATCATCCTATAAACATTGTACATACAAACTTAGACTCCTTCATTTTGTACGATTATTCTTAATTAAATGATGTAGATTGTCAATTAGTAGAAGTAGAGGATGTTCCTGAGATTTCAGATTGCATTAGAACAGTGTTAGAAAAAGAGAAGAGAATCTGCCTACTATATCTGAACAACCATCAGAGAAGGCAGATGAAAGTTCTGAACAACATAAAGAATCAAACCAGAAAATTGTGTCAAAACATTGTCAAGAGTTTCAACACCTTGAGGAAGAAGAAGATGGTCTTTGGAGCATGGAATTTAATGGTGCCATTGGCAAAGACAGGGCCGACATTGGTTTATGGATCCATAGCCCATTTCAACAGCGAAATAAAGTCCTTGAGAATGTTAGATTGTGTTCCTACAAATTAGCATTCGAGTGTACAAACAATGAGGCTGAATATGAGGCACTCATTACTGGTCTAAAATTTTTGAAAAAATTTGGAGCTAGAAGAAATGCAGTCTACGGTGATTCAGAGTTGGTAATTAAACAAGTCAAAGGTGAGTATCAAGCTAATCACCCAAGGATGAGGAAATATAGGAATGCAATACTTGACATTTTGAGAATTTTTTCAGAATATACACTTAAAGTTTTGCCAAGGTTGCAAATTTTATGGATGATTCATTAGCCACTACTACAAGTAATTTTAGATCTACATTGTTTTCAAATAAAAAATTTGAGATTCATGTGAAGAATAGGGCCGCCATTCCTGATAACTTGAAATTTTGGCGAGTATTCTGGGACGATAAGCAGGTGAACAATTTCCTTCAATGTGAAGGAGAGTTTGAGAACTGTTCTATGGACAAGTGTACGACAAGGATGACCAAGTCATCGAGGTAGATCAAATTGACATACTTCAACTCAAGGACAATAGTATTCGAAAAGGTCTCATACCTTTGGAAGAATTATTTGATGAAGATGACGTGGCAAGAAAACTTACTTTGGTTCCCACAGAAAAGGGCATAGAAGATGTTAATATAGGAACAACAGATCAGCCAAATTTCATCAAACTTTCAAAGTCTTTGTCTCCCGAGGTAAAGACTAAATATGTTGATTTTTTTACTGAGTTTTCTGACGTGTTTTTTTGGGACTACTCAGATCTAAAGGTGTACGATAAATATATCATTCAACACACCATCCCGATCAAGCCAGACCAAAAACCTTTTAGGCATAAGCTCAGGAGAATAAATCCATTTGTTGCCATCCATTTGAGAAGGAGGTAAACAAGATATATAAGGAAGGAATTATTGTTCCAGTCAGATTTTTTGATTGGATCTCTAATTTGGTTCCAGCGCGAAAGAAGACCGACGAAATCCGACTATGTATAGACTTCAGAAATCTAAACAAAGTGTCGCTGAAAGATAATTATCCACTTCCCAAAATGGACCACATACTTCAACTAGTTGTAGGAGCCACCAAGATGTCATTGCTGGATGGTTACTTAGGTTACAATAATATCCTTGTGCATGAGGATGATCAGGACAAGACAACATTCACTACACCATGGGGTACTTTTAAATATGCTAAGATGCCGTTCGGTTTGAAGAATGTTGGGGCCACTTTCCAACGTGCCATGGACATAGCATTCAGTAACGAGAAATTGAATATTTATTCAAATTCAGATGATGATCATTTACATCATTTGAGAGTTGTGTTGCAGGGATGTAGAAAATTTAGAATATCCCTTAATCCTAAAAAGTGCCTATTTGCTATGGAAGAAGGAAAGCTGTTGGGTCACATAATTTCAAAATATGGGATTCGAATAGATCCTTATAGAGTTGAAGCGATACAACAAATTGATTTCCCTCGTAACAAGAAGGAAATCCAAGCGTTCAACGATAGGATGAATTTCCCATGTAGGTTCATTCCCAACTTAGCAGAGCATCTTAGAGAGTTAACTAACATGCTAAAGAAGGAGAATGATGTAAAATGGTCTGAAAAATTCTCGTAAGTCATTCAGCTCGGTGAAATTTTCTTTGACCACTGCTCCAGTTTTGACAAGTCCCGATTATTCACTAGATTTAATTATATTTTCTTTTGCTTATGAGCATACTTTGGCAGCGGTACTAATGTAGAAAAAAGATGGGACAGAGCTTCCAATAGCATTTTTAAGTCGCACAATAAGAGATGCAGCCCTCTGATACAACATCATCGAGAAACAAGCCTTGGATTTGGTTAAAGCACTCAAGGATTTCCATGTTTATGTTTTTCACTCACATATTTTGGCATATGTTCCGAATGCAGCTGTTAAAGAAGTACTCATGCAAACAGATCCAGAAGGAAGGAGAGGTAGATGGATAGAAGCATTTTTAGAGTATGACCTTGAGATCAGGCCGACCAAGCTGATCAAAGGGCAAGGCTTAGCCAATCTCATGGCTGATTTGAATCTACATGCACTTGACATCAATCTCATATCAACACTCTTCGATGGGGAAGAAGGTGTAAGTATTATTCAGGTATCACATATCTTTTCATCATCTCCATAGTATGATGATATCATTTATGTTTTGCAACATTTGAACCCTCCTCCGGGTATGTCAAAGAGTAAGAGTAGGTCATTGAAAATTAAGGCTTCAAAATATTTCATACTAGATAGTGCACTCTACTGGAAGGATCCTAGAGGTGTGTTTCTCAATTGCTTGGTTGAAGATGAGTCCAAAGAAGTGATGAAGGATTCCCACAAAAAAGATTATGAAGGTCACTTATACTGGAAAAACACGGCAAAAAAAGTACTAAGATCAGGTTACTATTGGCCGACATTTTTTGCAGATTTGTACAAGATGGTCATGAGATGCCATGAATGCCAACTTTTCCAAGGTAAACGTAAGCTTCTTCCATTACCATTACAACCCATTTCAGTTGAATCTCCTTTCCAACAGTGAGGCTTAGAATTTATTGGTGAGATACATCCACCCTCATCCGCTCAACATAGATGGATACTTACCGCCACAGATTACTTCACAAAGTGGATTGAAGCGATCCCAACCAAGCAAGCTACAAACTCTGTTATAATTCAGTTTTTAGAAACTAATATCTTGTCACAGTTTGGTTGTCCTAGAAAGATCATCACGGATAATGCTGCAACCTTAAAATCAAAGAAAATTACAGAATTCTGTAATAGGTATAACATTAAGTTGGGTCATTCTACAACATACTATCCATAGGGAAACGGATTGGTAGAGTCCTCCAATAAGTTTTTGATCAGCATAATAAAAAAAAATGTTGGAGGCGAATAAGAAGAATTGGCACAAGAAGCTAATTAATGCACTGTGGATAGATTGGGTAAGCAACAATAAATCCATTAGCATGTCTCCATTTTAGGTAGTTTACGGTGTGGATACAATTTTTCCTTCTTCATTGGTTGTTCCAGTCATGAAACTTTTACAAGAAGCAGGAATCGAAGAAAATGGCATACAACGCCAGATAAACCAAATGATTCACTTGCAGTAGACAAGAGAAGAATTGTTTAAGAATACTTCCAAGCTCTATGATAAGATCAAGCAGATCTATGATAAAAAAAACCAAGAAAGATGATTTCAAGATCAGTGACGTAGTACTTCGCTAGGATGCCAAGAATGAAGACAAGGGTAAGCACAAAAAGTTTGATAATTTATGGAAAGGGCCTTTTAAGATTGCAACTTCTCGTGGACAAAATGCATATCTCTTGGAAGAAATGGATGGGCAATATTGCTTAGGAGGGCCAGTTAAAGGTAGGCTCCTGAAGCACTATATTTTTTGATCTAAATTGTGAAAAGTTTATCATCCTCATTGTATATATTACTTTGATATTTCTGCAAGTATGAAGTAGAAAAGAACTTGAGTTTGGAGCCCAAAGTGAAGGCCATGGAGCTTCATTGAGTTTTTTCCATTTTCAAGTTTATTTTTCTGAAGAGTAAGTTTAGTTTCAGTCAAGTTCAGTCAATTTCAGTCAGTTTCAAAGTTTCTTTGTGTCATTCAGTTGCCAGTATTTAGTCATGCATTTCAGTTTGGGTTTTTTGACTGTATTGGCCCAATGATTAGGCACTTGGTC
This sequence comes from Pinus albicaulis, assembly GCA_034641835.2. Lineage (NCBI taxonomy): Eukaryota > Viridiplantae > Streptophyta > Pinopsida > Pinales > Pinaceae > Pinus > Pinus albicaulis. The sequence goes on along the minus strand of CM076584.1, from coordinate 469,439,653 downwards.
TATGGTGTTCTTTACACCTCCAAGGAGCTGCCATCCCAAATAAGGCTGATGTTAGTGTCAGAATATGCATTTTGCCATCAGTGATCAAAATCAATTTTTCATATTCATTTTAGGTGTCCCACTCAGATTTTTATTTTTTAATCATTCCATTAGGTCATGTTAAAAAAATGATTCACTGATGGTAGCACTAGTCATAAATCTCACTCTCCCTCACAAATTCTCATTTTCTGGCCCACCTTCATGTCTTGCTGAGCATAAAAACACTTTTGAAAAACTCATTTCACTATGTCTTATGTCAGTCAAAGTCAACCATGGAGTCAGGTCATTCAACGTCCCATTAGGTCATTAGGTTTCATTGTTCAAGGTCCAAAAATGCACCATTTCATCCCAATAAGGTCAGAAAAAGGTGTGAGAGTGACTCAATAAACATTTCATTATCATCTGCATAGGATTATCAATATGTAATTATGATATTTTAAAGTTGTAATTATGGTTTCAAGTATGATTTTCATACTCAAATGTAATTTTATTCAAAAACAAAGTTTTATTTTATTTCATTTTTAATGTAATTTTATGATTCCTATATGTAATAATTTACTCTCCAAAAGCTGCCAACTCTAGCTCCATATGCCAAACTAAATACCACCAAATAAAAGTGAAATGTGCCAAACTCCAGCAACTTCATCCTGCAAAGACGAAAAGTCAAAGAAACAAAGGATATTCAACATGCTTTCAAAAAGTGAAAAGAAACATAGGAAAAGTGGGTTTTTGATCTAAATCAAAATTCACTCAAGTATTAAAGACTCTTAGACATCAATTTGAAATTAATTTGCCTCCTATTCTTTCGAGAAAACGCTTGAGGAGAGTGAATTTTTGATTTTCTGGGAAAAAATGGAGAAAAACTGAGAAGAGGGCGCATATTCTGAAGGCATTGCGCACAGATAGAAGGCGATGCACACAGATAGAAGGCGCTGTACACAGATAGAAAGAACTACATACAACCTTACAACGTTTCTCACAGCCTTAAGGTGCTGCGCATATGCCATAAAAGCCCAAAAAGCTTCAAAATTTGTCCAAATCACCTCTAGAGCTACAACATCGATCTCATTAAACTCTAGCAAGTAAAGGTCAAAATCCATCATTTCTCTCCTCCTTCAAAGTTTATTGGTTGGTGTTGTATAATTTGCTTGAAGAATTTGGTGTAAACTCACTCAAAACCCTAGTTTTCCTCCCTAACACTCACAAATCCTAAAACCCATTTCCCTTACACTCTCATACCCTTTCCACATTGCAAATACTCTTTCCCAAAACCTCTGTTATTACAATCCCTGTCCCTAAGATTTTAAATCCTAAAGCCCTAAGACCTAGGTGCTCCTTTTACCTAGGCTCCCAATTCCCAATTCCCCATCCTAATTCCTATCACACTATCACTCCTTTTCCCTTCCCCTATTTCTCATATCCCTAACACTATCTCCCACAAATTTCCCTTTCCCCATTTCCTATCCCCAAATTTCACCTTCCACATTATCATATACTTCCTTAGGGTTTTGGACATAAAAAAACCATGGCAATAGAAGAAGAGCATAACAAACCATACAGTGAGGAAGAGGAAATAGAGTCTAGGAGGCCACATAAAGGGGGAAGGATAATAAAAATTGAACCTACCAGCACTAGGGAGCTTTTGGCTTCTCCAATGACAGTAACATCTTTAAAATATGATGGTTGTTATGAGTTTTGTTGGTTGATAGAGCCAATCAACACTTGGAGAAGCTGCTAGCAAAGGCTAATAAAGATAATTACCTATTGAGGAGGAAAGTCAAATACCATGCCATAAAATAGAAAATTGCAATGGCCAAGCTCAAAAGAGCCATTGCAAAGATTGAAGCTTTGACCATGGAGGAGAAGAAATTAGACATACATGCCAAGGCTTCATTCCAAGCCTAGCCACCTCATCAGCACCCTCTCCACCAATTTTGAGGCAAGTTGAAACATTTTAGCAAATTCTGAGTTTGACTGTGTTTTTCTGAACAAGGAAATATAAATTTTTTTTTCATATGTGTAGCACCCTAGGCACTGCACAAATGATAGGGGAATTTTTTGGGCAAAAGGTCACCACCAGTGGACTCATAATGAAAACTAAAGTCAGGAAAGCCAATTTTCCATCCTTCATTTGCATATTAAAGAGGTAAAAAGCATAAAAAACCACCAAAAAATCATGTTTCTGCCCATATTTTTGCCTAGGCGCTACGTACAGAGCAGTCTTAGGAGATTGCAATTTTGAAGGGTCAAATCAACATCATTTTGAGAGATGAAGGCATATTCAGAAAGAGGACTTGACAAGCTTTCCAACAATCCATCTTGGGCCTGATTTGGACACTTGTAGGTCAGTCAAATTTTTGTTGAACATGGAGCACGCACAACCTTAAGGCGTTGTGCATATGACAGGAAAATGGCGCATATGACAGTTTGCTGATCTTTTTGATTTTTCACTGTAAATTTTGATTTTATCTCATAAAATCAAATTTCTATTAATTTAATTCATCATGGTAAATGTAATTATGTCAAGGATAAGTTAACTAGGGGTAGATTCATTAGGTAAAGTTATCCTTTAGTCAAAATGACTCAGTTTGAATGTAATGAGGAGTGAGTCACTTGGACCATCCTACACTTTAGCTTTCAATTCAGAAATTAGTGGATCTATTCCTCACCTCATGGATTCGACCCCCGAGGATGAGTAAAGCTTATTTGATATCTATTTAGCCCCTTTTTTCACAGTAAACAAGGGTTGGAATGAGTTTGGATGTTAGCTTGTTGATCAAGGAACTATTGTACTCAGTTTGGCCAGTTAATAAAGAAGAGTTGCAACTATTTTTTGGGATACTTGTGGTATGATGTTTATAATTGTTTTTTCTTCAGTTTTATATGTTATAATGTATTGTATTCATGTTCATGTTCATTTCTATGGTATGATTTATTTCAATTTGATAGGCAGAACACATGCTTTATCATGCTTTGTTTAGGGAAATATTTCCTAATTTGTCTATGTTCCTCTATTTAGGAAGAATACATCTCCCATGCTCTTCCTAGCTTCTCATCAGTATCAAAACCATCTCATCACAATCATATTTGAAGTGGTAACCCTTATGCCTACCTTGCCCAATTGAATCCCTGCAACCCTATCTCATTTGCCCTGACCTAGCTCCCTTGACCTAATATCTTCATCCGATGAAACCCAACCAAATCAAATCAAAACAACCTTTGCACTCATTATCTAGCCTAAAAACCATAATTCCTCTAGCCCTCTTGGCTGTGGCCCTGTGGAGAGAGCCCTCTCCAACTTGGTAGGGCTCGCTACCAAGTCAAAAGTTTGGTCTGCGGTTACCTCTGTTGGGATTCCTTCTTCAGCCTTGGGAATCTGGCAGAGTGATAACAGATAGTTCCTCCCTTTTTCATGAGTGCTTATTTCATAGAAGCAGTATGTTTCACTTCAGATTTCCCAACCATGGGATGGAAATGTACCATAGAGGACCCTACTCTTATCCATGTTTACCATAATATCCTATGGGAATCCAATTATGAGTCTCATTTCTATAGAATTTGTCATGGTGTTATTTTACCCCTGTTTCAAGCTGTTTTTGGAGAGAAGGCTCCAAGAATATCAAAAGAAGCCAGAGATGACTTCATGGACATAGGAAGATGTTTTGGTGAAGAAGTATTTACATATGTTAGAGTTTGTGGAAGTCTTGCGAAGCCACATGTTCTCCCACTGTATGTACTAGATAAACTCCTAGCTAGAGAAATTTCCTATCAAATAGTAGGCAATGGGTTAACCAAAGCCTTAAAGGAAGCCAAAAAGTTTGCTTGGACATCATTTTCTATTAATTATGGATTCTATGCCTTAGACAACTACAAACCTGTCAGACTTGAGATCAAACAAATTGAATGTTGAAATTATCTACCATTCCCAACAGGTAGTTTGACCCAAACAAGGTGGCTCAAGACTTTACAGCCAAGGTAAAAGTTAGATAATTTATTCATGAGCCCGATGAATATGATTATTTGTTTGAGTTTGTTGAGACATATTCATAGTTTGAGAAGCTGACAAAGATTCGATTAAATCCAGGACAACTTGTTGAATTTAAAGAATACATGAACAAGAGATTGGAGAATATCCCTCTAGACATTATGAGGGTATTGTTTGCTCAATTTAATTGTCTTAAATTGATTACATAAATTATCGACTGGAGTTGGTAAACTTGTGAAGTGCAAGTGCACAATATATGCTAGAAGCCCCTTTTATTGATTTAGTTTATTGGTGTGATGATTGGATTTTGAGAGATTACTTCTAAGGATGTTTTTATTCTTATGTTACTAATGAAATTGATAAATTTAAATTACAACTAAATTCTAAAAATCAACATGCTTTCTACTCAGTAAAAACTGATACAAACTTTCTTTATCTTATGAAGAAATCTTGACTAATTTATTTGTTAGTCTCTAAAAATTCTTATTCTCTAACAGTCTTGTGCATGAAGATAAAATTGAATTCAAGTTTCAAGTTTTATGGCAATGAAACTTGTAAAGAAATCACTATAGATCTTGAAAAGAAATCACTCATGAATGGAAAAGAACACACTCATATGCTGAAAGGAAATCACTCAATCACTACTATTTCGAAAAGAAATCACTCATGCACTTGAAATAAACCACTCATGAACTTGTGAAACTACTCTAAAATAAATCACTGTTTCTCTAGAAGTAAAACTATGAATCTTCTGCAATTTGACAATTCAAAATGAAATATTGTTGAATCTACTTAAAATGATAAAAGAAGACTTATGAAAGCATCTACATCAAATAGAAAAATGAAAATTTTGAAATGTTATCGCTTGCCGCCTACACCTACCTACAGTTAGCAGGAAAAGCCTTTAACCCCACAAGGTGTGGTTGGTGGTAAGGAACTCAGAGAAGGGGCTGTCACACTAATCCCGACTCTCTCCATTTAAGCTATCTCCTAGGTTAGCTATTGGGGGTGGTCCCTAATAGTCATCTTCAAACTCTAGTCAGCAAATGAAAGCAATGAAATATAATGTTTTAAGAGATATTCAATTTTAGAAGTATTCGACTTGTATACAAGCTATGTCCCAAAACCCCTGCAAAACTACCACTATGTAAGATAAGACTATGAAGGTTCAAAGAATGAATGAGAGCTCCTTTGAGAATGTAACAAGAGTGGGCTAGTCTCTCCAAAGACTTCCCCCAACACTTGATTCTTAGATCCCAACAAGATGTTTCCTCTACAAAACTTCAATAAAGAATTAGTTACATATAGATCTAACAATAAAAAATGATAAGAAACTCTAGATATTTATTTGAAACCAACTAGAGCATTCTATACCTAGAGCATACTTCTAAATCAAATGTCAATGTAAGATAACTCTACATTAACAAATCTACAAGAGCATATGGAAACAAATTAGATCAAAGCATGAGTAAAAGGAATTATACCAATGATCAACGATTCATCACACTCCAAAAGGAGAAACACCTCATGAATGAAACCCCAAAGTTTTTATTAATATTTATGAATGAAACCACATGGGACAGACCTTGTCTCCCACTTGTTCCCCACTAAACTCCACTTATTTGGCAGTCCATTGAGAAGGTACACAGCTGATTTTGATATCAGATTTAGTTGGGACAATTCTGACACATGGGACAGAAGCTTGTCCCCTATTCATTATAGCAATTTGCAGTTAACTCCACTAAGATGATACGTTGCCCAAATACTTAGCCAGTATTCACCACCACCTACAAAAATCTACTCCAGCATGTACGCATTGATTAGAGGCAGCCAATCAAAAGCTAATACACAGATTTTTTTGGAGCTGCAGATAGTAGTTAATACACAACAGTTAAGGATCAGCTTTATAGAAAGTTTTGTGAGTTAATAAATATGCACATGCAGTTAGAAGTGTATGCTGCCCATTTTGGAAGCCACCTACAACAATCAAGCAACCACTTGAAAATTTGTTTAAGCATTGAGATATTCACCATTGCTACATTTTTCATTTGATCTTTCATTGGGATTTTCTCCCATAGTTCTATTTAAATGGGCCTTGGGCTCTCATTGTAAATATGGTTTTACTAGCTATTGTGCTTGCGGAAGCGCTACTGCCTTGTACACTTTCAGAAACATTAATAAAGACTTTGGGGTTTCATTCATGAGGTGTTTCTTTTTTTGGAGTGTGATGAATCGTTTATCATTGGTATAATTCCTTTTACTTATGCTTTGATCTAATTTGTTTCCATATACTCTTGTAGATTTGTTAATGTAGAGCTATCTTACATTGACATTTGATTTAGGAGTATGCTCTAGGTATAGAATGCTCTAGTTGGTTTCAAATAAATCTCTAGAGTTTCTTATCATTGTTTATTGTTAGATCTATATGGAACTAATTCTTGATTGAAGTTTTGTAGAGGAAACATCTTGTTGGGATCAAAGAATCAAGTGTTGGGGGAAGTCTTTGGAGAGACCAACCCACTCTTGATACATTCTCAAATGAGCTCTCATTCGTTCTTTGAACCTTCATAGTCTTATCTTACAGAGTGGTGGTTTTGTAGGGGTTTTGGGACATAGCTTGTATACAATCCGAATATTTCTAAATTTGAATATCTTTCAAAACATTATACTTCATTGCTTTCATTTGCTATCTAAGAGTTTGAAGATGACTAAGCAAAGAGGAGAGTTTACTCGAACTCTTTGGCTTAGCCCTTTGTAAATTGTTGTGCCATATTTTGTAATTTTATCTGTCTAATATTTGATTGGTCTTGTAGCCCTCTTTTAGAATTTTTTTTCTTGTGATAGCTTGAGTGGACAACTACAAGAAATTACTAACAAGTTGTTGCAGGACCTTCGAGCTCTGAATTTCAAATGAGGAAGATAACTCTCTCTTCTTTGGTTGTGGGAATTGAAGAGGCTTAGCTTCTCTTCTCCTATTGTAAAGTCTGAATTCTTTTGAGTTTTTTTAGAAATTCTCATCGAGGAAAAGTCTATGTTCTCAATTTTTATTTGTAAAAACTTTCCTTGGTTTAGAAAAGGCCTCATGGTCATTTCCTTCTTGTAAAATTAATAAAAAATTCTGTTTTTGTTGTGGGAGCGTGGGTTTTATGCATTGGCATCCCTATCTCTCCATTTCAAAGGAGAGAATTTATAGATGGATTGACTTAGTGGTTTTGACATTTCCATTTTCTTTCACATCACATATGCATGCTCTAATTGGGAAGTAACACAAATCACATAGTCCTTTAATTTCCTAATTTTCAGTCTCATTTGCCATCACTTACTTATGTTTTGTGATCTATTTCTCATTTGGATAAGTTTCACAATATACTACAAGTAAAGAAGCATAGCACTTTCAATCTATGGCAACTTTAGTTATTGTTCTAACTATGAAACATATTTAATTGAATCATCTCCATCTTTTACATAGCACTTGCAAACTCACTTTCATATCATTTAGGCATTTCACTTTTCATACTAGACTTGCATCTCTAAAAATTAACCTCCAACTTAAGTTTGTTGTATAGACATTAGGGACCCTCCACCCCTATTGAATCCTCACTATGAGACCCGGATTTCGGGGGAGGGTGAGGTCTGGGGACATGAGTTAAATTGAAAATTGTTTTAGAATTCTACTAATAAAATAAACTAAGAGCACCTTCACATCACAAATTTACTCGCAATTTTTCTATTTCATGTACTTGTTACTTTGGTGGTTATTTAGCTCATGAATATTTAATGTCATTATCCTTTGTTACTTGAGCACTTTCTTACAAGTACTTTTTCATTTATTGCAAGTGATGCCTATATTTCTATCTTGGTCTAACATTTGCTTTGTGGGATTATTGTCATTGTATCTTGAATTTCATTTTCGAGCAAGCACTTGTCATTTACGTTAAAGCACTGGTCTATATTTTGAACACATCATTAAATATTGCTCATATACTTATATGCTTGTTTACATCTTGGAATTGAGTCATCTTTGATAAGTAATTCCTTCTAATCAATTCTCCTAGAAACCTCACATATTTAACTTAGTTTTTCTTTAGGGACCACCCCCCATAGCTAACCTAGGAGATAGCTTAAACGGAGAGAGTCGAGAATAGGTGACAGCCCCTTTTAGGAGTTCCTTTCCACCAACCACACCTTGTGGGGTTAAAGGATTTTCCCGCTAACTGTAGGTAGGTGTAGGCGGCAAGCGATAATAGGAAACAACTACAAAAAATGAAAAATTTGAATTTTGAAAACAAGTACGACAAATGATAAAATGAAAACATGAAAAATACATTAAAAACATAAAATGCAATACCTTCACTGTTTGCAGGGGCCCTCCACAAACAGGTGGTCTCAAAGCTTCATATGACCAGTCAGCTACGCATCAAATCTTCAAGGAACTTCTTCATTAAAAAGGAATGAAAACAGAGTTTTAAAACTTCACAACATGCTTCAGAAAATTAACTTCTTTTCTTTGTTTCAATGGAGTGTTTATATAGGGGTTGCAATGCAACTTCATGGAGATTCATATGACTAAAGATCAGAACTGAATGGAAACCTATTTGCCACGAATTTGATGAAGCATAGTCCATTCCAACCTCTGTTTGCTTGATTGGGCGTTTATTGACACATGGGTGCAATGTTTTCTCATGGAACTGCAAAATAGGTCTCCAAAGAACCCGAAATATCTCCCAAATGGTAACGAATTTGGGAAAACTGCTTCTATGAACTTAATTGGGCCCGTGATGAACAAAACCCATGTTTTTTTTTTTCTTCTGAGATTCGCTTTAATTTTCTCAGAAAACGCGTTTGAAGTTGGCTGGTCAAAACTGCTGTGATTTTCCCTTGATCTTTGCCTGGAGGTCCACATGTGTGAGCTGGGTGGAATTCGACCAACAACAATCCATATTGGAGCTTCTAGAAACAATTTCCATGTGTTGGATTTCATTTTAGAGTGATGCTACTACCTCAACCATGGAGACAGCTGCGGAAACTATAGAAACTTGAACTATCAAACTATCATTAGTAAAAACATGCATAATTCTCTTTACTTCATTAAAAATAATAGAAATAATAATAATTAACCATGTAAACATGTATGCGGGAATTTGGTGCATTTATGAAGAAATATGGTTAAAAATGATGACAATGTGTGAATGGAATGATGCGAAAATGGATGATTTCATAAACAAAATTATGACAAATTCGAGGCTCAACATTCCCTCACACTGGAGATTTTGCATGTCCTCATGCAAACAAAGCATTGCAAATTTTCATAATCCAACCGGTTCCTTGTGTTCATTTATTCTGTCTTTTCAACTAAATCCTTGACCAAAGCTCCAAGAGAGAAATATTGACCATTTATCTCAATAGGATGCATTTTTCTCCAACCCTTCATTATTTATTATATGCAACTTGTGTGAAAATAAAGGATGCCCACATAGTAGCATATCCAAGTACTTGCATTTGTCACTATTTTAATTGTTCTCAAATTGTTCTCGCCTTTGTAGAATACCATATTGTGAAGAACACATCAAGACTTTAACTCCACCTATAGAATGTGCTTTCCATCCTTGTGAAGTTCATCCCATTAGTATGGCTAGAAATGATCATATATTGCAGCCCATAATGATTGGCTTCTTATCTTCCATGCATATCAACCAATCATATTTCAAAAATATTGTCAAATAGTTTCTTCAAGAACTCACAAACTAATGAATGAAGAAGACTTCACAATGTGAATCTTTTGACAAGATGAGTTGCACATAACACAAGATAAGAGTTGTTGTTGAGGGTTATACAACTCATCAAAGCCTAAAATATGCTTCCAAGAAATTTCAAGGGTGTGTGAACAAAGCTTTGTTGCAATCTTCTTCATGTGGCTTCGTACTCATCATTTCTTGGCTTCCATTAAAAATCTGAAGATGAGCAATATGACACATAATTTAAGTGCCCCATGTACTTTTTGATCATGTGCTAAAAACATGTATCATGAAGTCAAGTTTTTCTATTTGTAAAATAGTTCTTTTTCTCAAGAACATCATCTTGATGGACCATTAAGGAAAGTATGGACTTGGCAAGAGAGTGGTGAAAGCATAGAAGAACATCATGGAAAACAATGAGATGATTGCATGGGTGGAAGGACTTTGTTGATAATGAATCAACTATAACATGTGGGATTGGTTGTTAAAAGGCATGACAAAACATAATAAGAGAAAAACTGGAACTACATGTTTACAATAGCTTTTCATCAAAATTTTTAGGATTTTTAACAAATTAAAAAGTTTAAGGCTAGTTTTACCTCAAGTTTACCTTTTGGAATTGGACTGGAATTGGAGAAGAGAACATGATCTGATGGCTGATTTGGTGTTGATTTGGCTCAAGTACTTTGCTCAATGATGCGTTGACCGCCACTTTGACCTTGTTCCACAAAATGTATCTTTTTCATGTGGCAGATTTGTTTTTCCAATTTATCTCAAATGGTAAATCGGATTCTCCTGAAATTTTTTGAGGTTGTTACTATTAATATTATGCATCTTTCCACCAAAAATCTCAGCCATTGGATGCACGGATCTAGAGAAAAATGAGAAATGGCTGTAGGTGAAAGTGGTCAATTTCTTGAAAAATGCACACTAATTTTTTTTGAAATTTTATGTGTTCATTGAACCTACCTCTATGCATTTACCATAAAAATTTAAGGCCCAACGGATACACATTTTGCAAGTTATGATCAAATCAATTTCTGCCGTGTTTCACCCTTCACGCTACCCAATGTTGCAACAAAAAAATATGCCACGAACTCATTTTAAGGCCAAATTGAGTGATTCAAAAGGGAAACTGTGTATTTTTACCTTTTCTACTGCCACATGCTTTCAGAATTTCATTTTGATGAAGAAAAGACGCTGCTGTGCAAAAATACCAAAATCTGCCCTAATCTGTCCATAATGGTGAAAAATGAAAATTTGCCTTAGAAACCCACTTGAAATGCCCTTCAATATATATATATATATATATATTTTAAATTATGTCGGCGTCTTACTCAATTTATCATATTCTAAGAAAACCCAGAAGCTCAAATTTTTTTATTTCTGCTCCAATCTCTTGCAATATTTGAGACAAAACTGCCTCTGGAAAAAAAAAATTGCTACTTGTAAAAAATGTCAATTTTTGCAAAAAAAACATTTTCTTCAATTTTGAACTGTTGATTTGAATTGTGTATTGCATACTGAAGTAGAAACCATGAAACATACTGCATATTGACTGAAATAGGCCCAAATTTATTGTTTTGCTTGAAAATGAAAATGAATGAAAAAGTGTTGTAACAATGCCATCATACTGCTATTGAATGAAAAAAAGGATGAACTATGCTGCTACAAGAAACCAATAAAATGTACTGTTGCAAGTTGTTATTGATTCCATAAAACCATTAGTCTTCATTAAAGCCAAAATTTATGGTACAATTCTTACCATGCGAATGAATGTGTCGAAGTCGAGCATGGGAAGAAATCATTGGATTACCGATCAATGATGAAAATCGTTAACCAATGCGAGACAACTCACCGATAATGTAAATGAGTGTCAAGGTACCTGAGTGCATCTTGACAACGACGAATGAATTTGTTGAAGTCGAGTCACCTGCAAGATCTGACAATCAAGAGACATTGTTGTATTCCCATTGTTGTCAACAAGGAGGCTTGCCATTGATGTATGCAAGTTCCAAGGAACTCGAAATAATTTCTCATCTCAATCCCACATAAGGTGTTGAGGTCGATGGGACAAGATCTGATGGAAGGTGGACATTAAGGAATTCCACATGATCCAGATCGAGCATAGATCCAAAAATTATTTGAAGAACCATACTAAAGTATTGAAACCATCATGAAATTGCAGAACTTATTATGAACTTTGCTTGCCAGTTGCCTGGTTTTCAAGCAAAGCTCATGTCCAATTGCGCCAGTAAGCTTATTATGAACATGATTTTTTTTTTATTTTTATTTTTTTATTTTATTTTTTATCCTACTCTACTTGAAAAAGAAATCGTGTTCAAGTATATGAATACTTCCAATGGAACAATGTCTGTAACAAGATGATAGATAAACTCATATGCATGTTTGAAATATACTCTTTGATATGTACCAGTATATGAGAGACCAATTGCCTTGATTGAGATGATGTCAGAAGATACTGAAGAATTGATCATTGGGATCCGATGACTCTCCTGAACCAAGATTCAATGTAATATTGTATTCCTTGGCTTCCTGCTATCATGTCATGCAAGCCTTCAGAGATGTGATCTTCATTTATAGAATCTGGTGATAGGCAGACATGAAACTTTTCAATCTCTGGTTCCAATAACTTCTCTTTATCGATAGGCATCTATGATTCTTGGACCTTATTTGAGTCTTCTTCTTCTGGTTGTTGTTCTTCAATGATAGTTGGTGAATCATTTTTCAATACCTCAAAATTGTAAGTTGATTGAGGTGTTTTAATGTTGGGGTATGAAATAGTTGTGCATGTAGTGGAGTGGGAATGGATCTTTGGGGTGCTTGTGTGGATGGTAATGGGAAAGGTTGAATTGAGGTCAAATGAGGGTGATATTGATGTTGTAGTGGAGGTGAATGGTATGGATAACATTGATCATGGTATTGAGGATAGAGAGGGAAATATTGAGGATATGGTGGATTTTCTTTGTAGGGCCTTTGCCAACTTTGTTGCCAAGATTGGTTTTGAGGTTGGGATTGAGATGACCAAGGTTTCCAAAGTTGGTTTTGAGGTTGGGATTGAGATGCTTAAGGTTGCCAAGGCAAGGGTGTTTTCCAATTACCTTGAGATTGTTGTGCATAACCTTAAAATTGTGCATAAGGATATTGCATCATATTGGGTTGATGAGGTTGCCATAGTCCTCTTGGAGTTACATAACAAAGTTTCTCTTGTGCTTGATGTGCTCCATTATCCTTCTAGTAAACTGCCTTCAACCCTGGTAATGATGGGCAATCTTCAGTAGTATGTGATCCTGCACAAATTTTACAAATTTTAATGTTATCAAGTGGACATTCATGCAAAGCATGTTTCTTTCCACATTTAGGGAAAAATATAAATGAGGCAACTTTTTGCTTGTTTTGCATTCTTAGCATGTCAGTTTGTTCATTTAAATTACCAAGAATGTTTAGCAAATTGTTAGGTTCAGTTTGACTTACCAATCCTGGTGCCGACTTACTTACTCTTGCCATAAATGGATCTTGAGGGGATCTTACATACTTTGCTTTTCCTCTTGATATGTTCTTGCACAGTTCACAAATCTCTTGAACTGACAATTGATAGAAATCTCCTTTTCCCACCAGATTAAGAAGATCAATCCATTCATCCTTTATAGCATTTAGTAGGAGAGTTTTTAATGCGTTTGATCCTAAATTATGCAATTTAGATCTTTTGATATTATAAGTAAATATCTCCACCAAATCTTCTAGGCTTTCATCCTCTTTTTGGTTCATCTTAAAGACTTCATTTCTAAGGTCATGGTGCATGCAATAATCTTTATATTTTTCCAAAAATACTCTTTTCATATCATCCCATGTCCTTATAGAATTTGTTCCTAAAGTCATGAACCATCTAAGAGCTCTATCCTTCAATGTTGCTGGAAACAAATTCAATTTTTGAATGTGCAATGAGGAGCCATAAGATCTACAAATTATTTCAAATTCAAAAACAAAGGTTTCTGGGTCTTATGATCTCATACCTTTGAAGTTAGGAAGTACGGATGGAGGGATTTTCTTCATTTGAATTTTGATATTAGTTTCTTGAATGAGAAATCCAAAAGGATCTTCCTCATTGTCATCGGCTCCATCCATTTCTTCAACCTCCTTTGTTACCTTTTCTTCTACCTTCAAAAATAAGAATTCATGATGTGGATGTGTGGCTCTTATTGCACCATGTGATATAGTGGGTGTGGTAGGTGATTGAAGTTTTTTGTTTTTTTGTTTTTTTTAATGAAAAGAAAAAGAATCCTATTTACACTTCCCTGACAATGACGCCAAAATGTTTGGTCAATTTAATTGTCTTAAATTGGTTACATAAATTATCGACCGGAGTTGGTAAACTTGTGAAGTGCAAGTGCAAAATATATGCTAGAAGCCTCTTTTATTCATTTAGTTTATTGGTGCGATGATTGGATTTTTAGCGATTACTTCTAAGGATGTTTTTATTCTTATGTTCCTAATGAAATTGATAAATTTAAATTACAACCAAATTCTAAAAATCAACATGATTTCTACTTAGTAAAAACTGATACAAAATTTCTCTATCTTATGAAGAAATCTTGACTAATTTATTTGTTAGTCTCTAAAAATTCTTATTCTCTAACAGTCTTGTGCATGAAGATAAAATCGAATTCTACAAAAGAGAATTTATACATTTTTATGTTTTTGAAATGAAATGTTATGGCAATGAAACTTGTAAAGAAATCACTATAGATCTTGAAAATAAATCACTCATGAATGGAAAAGAACGCACTCATATGCTGAAAGGAAATCACTCAATCACTACTGTTTCGAAAAGAAACCACTCATGAACTTGTAAAACTACTCTAAAATAAATCACTGTTGCTCTAGATGTAAAACTATGAATCTTCTGCAATTTGACAATTCGAAATGAAACATTGATGAATCTACTTAACATGATAAAAGAAGACTTATGAAAACATCTACATCAAATAGCAAAATGGAATTTTGGAAACAACTACAACAAATGACAAATTGGAATTTTGAAAACAACTATGGCAAATGATAAAATGAAAACATGAAAACTACATTAAAAACATAAAATGCAAAACCTTGACTGTTTGCAGGGGCCCTCCACAAACAGGTGGTCTCAAAGCTTCATACGAACAGTCAGCTACGCATCAAATATTCAAGGCACTTCTTCATTAAAAAAGAATGAAAAAAGAGTTTTAAAATTGCACAATATGCTTCAGAAAATTAACTTCTTCTCTTTGTGTTGTGAAACTAGCTCCAAAAATAGAAGAAAAGAGATATCAATGCCTTATAAATAAGCCACTTCGAGGGGGAAACCTCCAATACATTACATTAATGAACAATTCTTGGATGATTCAAATTACAAAACCTCCTTTCTATATATAGGAGTCCATGGGGCGACAATGTAATCCTAGTGGGCCACAATGTAATCCTAGCCGACCTAACAATAATAATTTAAGGGCACAATAATAACAATATGGGGATTACACTAACAATAACAAGGGACTTCCCGGATGCGGGTGTACGGGATGCGATATGATTCGCTGACAAGGGGGCGGGTGGGCACGTGGTCTACCACCACCGCCACCCCTTCGCGCTCCGAGCTCACCTCATATATGCCAGCTTATACAGTTAATGCTGCATTAATGCAGCTCCTTCCGCCTCGTTTTCTCGACCATTACACTGCAATGGCGCCTATTCATTCTGTGCTGTGTGTCTCTCCGTTGAATTCCAGTTGTTCTCAGGTTGATTTCGAACCTTGGTTGCGCACCAGCAATGGCAAGAGGTGTCGTTTAAGCTGCTGTTTTGAGCTAGCGGATGGTTTTCACGTCTCTCTTGGTCAGTTCTGTAATTTCCACGACCCGTCTATTGGTTTTTTTCAGTCTCAGAGCTCGCTCTCCATTCCTTTCTCGACTTCTTGGTCAGATTATCCTTTCATTCTCAATATGCCTCGTCTGAGGCCAAGAATGTTGAGCAGAAGAGGTCCTTCTCGTGGGCAGGTTAATACGCCACCTGCGTTTCCCTCCTCTGCCACCTCGTCGGATTCTTCGGATACTGAGGTTGGTCGAACTGCGGCAACTAGCAGAAGACGGGGTCGTGGGCGTGGCAGACGCCCTTCCACCTCTGCAGCTCATGTTCGCCTCACCTCCTCTGAGCACTTCCATTCTGCTCGCTTCAATTATCCTTGTTCCTTCAACCACCATGATTTCATTGCTTCGGTCTCCATCAAATTCAGGATCAACCCGACAGCCCAAGCTCCGCCTTCGGCTCCCTCCGGCCTTGTTCAGGAATCTGAAGATGGAATACTGTTTTGCCCCCCAGGGGTCAGTCTGCAAAGTTCTCAGGGTATTTCGGCCTCTCAGCCCGAGCTCCCGCAAGCCAGGCCTTGCGCTCCTTCAGGTCATGCTCCTTCGCCCCCTGCAGATGCTGAATTCAGTCCGTATGCTTGCCCTGTGGTGGAAGAAGTGCCCTCGCCCACCAACGACGCTTAATGGCTCTCGCTCTTCAGTTTTTGCTTTCAGGTACTCAGAAGGGGTTCTTCTCCCTTCTTCTTCACAGTTTTTGCAGGCTTTTTAATGTAATTCTCCTTCGTCGATTAGCAGCTCCCCACGCACTGCTATCTATGCTTTCAGGCTCAAGACAATGTTTCAGCGCATCCTTCTGTATGCTTGTAATTTTTGTCATGGATTATGTCTGTCTCGGTCTTACTTGTTGTAGCGAGTCTAGCACTCCAATCATCATTTTGTTTTTCAGAACCAACTGTTTTGACAGTAGGACAAGGTCCTGGTCTTCAAGGTTCATCTCAGATAGTCAACAGTTGTGGTCTTATGATATGTATGCCTCTTCTTTGGGCTAGCTCTGTGAGGCCTCAGCCTCTATGTAACATATTTTTGTACTAATATAGAAGTAGACAAATTTACAAAAAAAAAAAAAACAATAACAAGGGACTATACTAGTAATATAGGGACCTAACATGCCCCTTGCCTTCAAAAAGTGTTGTCCTCAACGCTTGAGTAGATCTGGGTGCTTCTGTATAAAATTCTCATCCTCCCATGTAGAATCTTCAATGGGTAAGTTCTTCCACTTGATGAGATACTCTGAAATTGATCGATTTCGTAGCTGTCGAGTTCTTGTTTACGTGACTGCTTCAGGTTCCAACATGATTTTTCTTTCCTCATCAAGTTCGGGAAATATTTTTTGAACTGGAATATTTTCACCTTTAACCTTCTTTAAGCATGAAACATGGAAAATTGGATGCACTCGTGAAGAAGCAGGAAGCTCCAATTTGTATGCCATAGTACCAATCTTTTGCAACACCTTGTAAGGACCATAGTAATTTGGCGATAATTTATTATCCTTCTTATCTTGCTTGAGAGACATTTGTTTAGATGGTTGTAGCCGTAAAAATACCCAGTCTCCTACATCAAAACTTCTCTCGCTGCGATGTTGATCTGCCTGTTGTTTCATTCGATTTTGTGCCAAATTCAGGTTATCCTTTAAGAGTTGGATAAATTCTTGTTGGTGCTCGATGTGATCTTCCACTGCTTTAACCTTCGAATTTTCTCTTAAAGATGATGTGATGGACGGTGGATGATATCCATAAAGTGCCATAAATGGGGTCATTTTTGCTGCAGTATGCAAGGAAGTGTTATACCACCATTCAACGAGAGGTAACCACTTGACCCATTGTGTTTGTTTATCAGATACAAAACAACGAAGATATCCTTCCAAACATTTATTTACTATCTCTGTTTGACCATCAGATTGAGGATGATAAGATGAGCTATGAGCTAATTGAGTACCCAAACAAGAAAATAACTCCGTCCAAAAATTTCTAGTAAAAATGGGATCTATGTCGCTCACAATAACCCTTGGGCTTCCATGTAGCTTTTGAATTCTGTCCATAAATGTAGTAGCAACTGTACTTGCTTTAAATGGATGAGATAATGCACAAAAGTGTGCATACTTGGTAAATCTATCAACTACCACCATGATGACACTCTTTCCTTCGGACTTAGGTAAACCTGTGATAAAATCCATTGAAATCTCCTCCCAACGTTGACTTGGAATGGATAAAGGTTGTAGAAGACCCGGGGTATTAATTGTCTCAACTTTATTCTGCTGGCAAACCAAACATTCCACCACAAACTTTTGAATATCAGATTTAAGGCCATCCCAAAAAAATTCTTTCATCACCCTGTGGTAAGTTTTTAAAAATCCTGAGTGTCCTCCTAAAGGAGAAGTGTGCAATTCCAGAAGAATCTTTTGTTTTAGTTGGGAATTCTTACAAAGATATAAGCGATCTTTGTACCACAAGGAATCATTTTTCCAACTAAATGTATCAGATGTACTAGGATCTTGCTGCAACTTTTGAATGAGTGTCCATACATCTTTGTCCTTCTTCCATTCATCTCTTGCTTCAGTTATCCCATCTGGTTGGATAATAGAAATGGCACAAAGCAATGCTTCCACCTCTTCATTCTTTCTTGAGAGTGCATCTGCAACAACATTAAGCTTTCCTTTTTTGTAGATTATTTCAAAGTCATAACCCAACATCTTTGTGACCCATTTTTTCTTCTCTTCTGAAGATAGTCTTTGTTCCAAAAGTGTTTAAGACTATCATGATCAGTTTTTACCTTGAAGTGTCTTCCCATTAGGTAAGTTCGCCATTTCTTTAGTGCATGTAGTATTGCTAACATTTCCTTCTCATAAATAGGTTTCTGTAAATACTTTCCTTTGATTGGGCGACTTTCAAAAGAAATGGGTCTTCCTTCCTGCATTAAAACTGCACCAATTCCATTTCCTGAGGCATCACATTCCACAATAAAGGTTTTTGTGAAGTCTGGTGTAGCTAAGACCGGTGCTAGGCACATTGCCTCTTTAAGGCGTTCAAAGGCCTTAGTTGCTTCAAAAGTCCATGAAAATGCATCTTTCTTCAATAATGTTGTTAGAGGTGCTGCTATTCTCCCATAATTCTTAACAAACTTGCGATAATACCCTGTTAACCCGAGAAATCCTCGCAACTGCTTAATGGTTGTGGGGACTTTCCATTCCTTAATGGCTTTAATTTTGTTAGGGTCTACCTTAACACCCTCGTGAGATACAATATGACCCAGATATTCCACCTCTTGTACTCCAAAAAAACATTTGGATGTTTTTGCATATAATTGTTTCTCCTGCAATAGTTTGAGCACCCTGTCAACATGTTCAACATGATCCTTCCAAGACCTGTTGTAGATTAGTATATTATCAAAAAATACTAGCACAAATTTTCTAAGGAAGGGTTTGAAAATGGAATTCATCAACCCTTGAAATGTAGAAGGTGCATTGGTAAGGCCAAAAGGCATGAGAAAAAATTCATAATGACCCTCATGAGTTCGAAATGCTGTTTTTGGAATATCTTGAGTCGTCATTCTAATTTGATGATATCCTGAACGAAGATCCAACTTGGTAAAATAAATTGCTCCATGTAATTCATCCAATAATTCATCAATCACAGGAATGGGAAATTTATCTTTAATGGTGAACTTATTGAGCTCCCTATAATCCGGACACATGCGCCATGATCCATCCTTCTTGTGTACCAATACTACAGGAGCAGAGAAAGAACTTTGACTAGGTTGAATTATACCAGCCTCTAACATTTTGCAATCATACGTTCAATTTCGCTCTTTTGGACATAAGGGTATCTATAAGGCCTGATGTTTGGAGGAACACTTCCTGGAATCAAATGAATATCATGATCATGATCACAAATAGGTGGGATTCCTTTGGGAGTTTTAAACACCTTTGAATGATTGTCCAAGACATTTTGGAGATCGGCAAGAATAGATGATTTTGATGTTGGAACTTCTAATGAGCATAATTATGCAATTACACCTCGTTGTTCTTTCTTTAGAAACTTTGTCATGACATTAGAGCTTATTATCCTTCCCGGCTTCCCTTCAATACCCCGTAATTCGACTTCCTTTCCTTCTGAAAAAAATTTCAAGAAAAGTTCTTGAAAATTAAAAGCTACCGTCCCCAAAGATTGTAACCATTGTACTACTAGTACAACATCAGCACCTCCCATAGGAATGGAAAGCATTGGACTAGTCAATACATATTCCCCCATGGTTAGCTTGATATTATGGCATTTTCCAGAGAAATTTATAGTTCCTCCATTTGCCACCATCATTTGACATTCTGGTGTCGGGTATAGGAAACAATTTAATTCCTTGGCTACCTTACAATGAATAAAATTATGGGTGCTAACCTGAATCAATCAACACTATTACCTTTTTCTTCTTGATATGTCCTTCTATCTTGAGAGTTTGAGCAGTGGTAATTCCTGCCAGTGCATTACACGATATGGTCGGATTCATTTCTTCCTCTTCTAGGGCTGGTTTCTGGTGTATATCCTCTTCTTGTTCATTTTCTTCTTCCTCTTCACAATCTATGTAAAATAATTTCTTCTCAGCACACTTATGACCTTTAGTGTATTTTCTATCACAACTGTAGCAAAGCCCTTTTGCTCTTTTTCTTCCAATTGTTGTGGTGTCAACCTTGTAGGTTGTGGAAATCTAGGAGTAGCAACACTTCCCTCTTTATAGAAGTGAGTGGTAGGCTTCCTTGTCGCCATAATTTTACATTCAATTTTTCTTGCCAACCTGAATGCCTTCTCCAATGAATTAGGTTCCAAAATGCGAACTTCATGTTGGGTGTTATCCTTTAAAGTACCTATGAAGATATCAATCGTGTGTTCCTCTGGAATATCAGTTACCCTTATATTCAATTTTTGGAAGTCCTCAATGTGCTCCCCCATTAAACCATTTTGTTTGAGATTTATCAATTGGCTAAAGAAGGTGTTGCTCTTTGTATCCTCATAATGTGCTATCATTTCCTCTGTAAAAATTGACCAAGTGACAATTTTTTTAAGGGAGCAAAGCCATCGATACCATACAAATGTATTTTGTTCTAAATGTAAAGTTGCAATGCGTACCTTTTGTGTGTTTTGCACGTTATGGAGATCAAAATATTGCTCCGTCTGTAGTATCCATGTTACAGGATCCTTTCCATCAAACTTCCTCATATCCATTTTTGGAATATGGTGGTTCTTCCCACCAACATTAGATTTTATGAAATCACAATTAACATTTATTTTGTTCTCATCATGAGTTTCCTCTACTATCTTTTCACCATTAGGAAACATTTCTTGTATCAACTTTGTCAAACCTTCCATGTCGTAGATCGGAATTTATATTTTCCATTTAGCTTCCATACAAACCATGTCTGGGTCCATGCCATCCATCTTAGATTCCATGCCGGCTTCCATGCCATACAGTAGTGTCGGCCCCATGCAGCTTTCCTTCAGTGATCAAACATGCTCTTACAAAGTGATTTTAAGGTGTCAAGGTCAATTTTTGTCATTTCAATGAGTCTTCAAGCAAAATTTGGTCACTAGGCATTAGGTCTAGGGTTTGTTTTCACTCTTTTCAAAGTTGTCCAAATGTCGGTCCATGTCACCATTCAGCTGAGTGTACCATCATTCAGAGGGTTGTCATCATCATGTCAAGTTCCATTGGGTCATTTTACAGCTTGTTCATGCTTCAGTTGTGCCTAGGTAAGGTTCATTTCCCTCTCCTAGGGTTTTGGAGGTAATTTCTCTTAGATGGTCAAATCATCAGCAAAACTTGTATCCTGATGTTCATACACCTTCCCCTATCCTTAATGTACCTTATTAAACACTTCCCATCACTAAGATCCCCCAAATTCCTCTAGTGTGTGAAAGCTCATCATTCAGCTCAAAAATCAGAGGAAAGAAGCAAAACAGAGTTTCAAAGTGAAGTGTCAAAGTTTGCAACATGAAAAATTGGTTTTTGAAATCAAGAGTTAAATCCTTGGCATATATATCATTTTTGGTGTTCAACAATTCATTTGCATGCAAAATTTATCAAAGAACAGAAGTGAAAACACGGAGGAGAAAATTTAGTGATTGGAGGCCGAAAGTATGTGTTGGAGGGCTACGCGGCGCATAGAGGAGTGGTCGCGGTGCAATGGGCACGCGCGGCACATAGGACCACTTTCTGTAGTGTAAATTTACACAGGCGTGGCACACATGGCATGCGCGGCGCGTTGGGCTGCTTGCGCAGTGCACGGAGCCTCCAAGCAGTTTTTCACCATTTCTTCATCAAATTTCCGAAATGACTCAAATTTTCTGCTCCATGTAAGTTCAAAACACTTTGCTAATACCCTTGATCAGCGTCTGAAGTTATTTGAAGATTGGTTGGAGATTTTGAGTGGTGAAGTTATAAACCTTATCATTGTGGTCAAGACTGCTCTTTAGGGTTTTAAATTGGTGTCTTGAAAACAAAAAATTTTGGGTGCCGAATAAACCAATTCTATTCCCTACCCATGGTCCCTTCCCCATCACTGTTATATTATCATAAGGCCTCTCTCCTGTTTCCCCATATCCCTACCCTAAACTCTATCATCCCTATCAATATCACTCTCCCATATCATTTGCAAAGAGTCCCTAATTCTCAAAGTTCCCAAACCCCACATTCCCCAAACATAATCAAGTGAATTTCTTCACATTATAAGCTTCACTTGATTGTATCATATTTTTCCCACAGTCCACTATACCCATTGTTCCATGTTTCCCACAGTTCCTCATTTGACTTTGGCACATATTTTGGAAATTGGAGACAAAAACAACCAAGTTCTCATTTATCATTTTCAACAAGCTAAACATACACTTGGCATACATTTGCAACACCATGACGGACACCGACACATCCTATGAACAAGACAATGATTCTGCCACTGAACTGCATGCACCATGAGGGCACTGAAACGGAAAAAAAGGGAGGATAGACTCCGAATTTTGGCCGAAGCTTCTTTGGCTGAGCATGATACTTGATGATGGACCTTCAGTCCAAGTTTCAAGGAATTTGGAGAAATTTTTTTCAATTTTGTTTATTTGGTCACAAAACAGATTTTTCCGCCCGACGCGTCATGCCACTTGGCGCACGCTTACGTTTGAGAGATCTTCTGGAGGACAAATTTACATTTTTGGATTTTTTATGGTAAGTTATGCATGCTCAGGAATGGCTGAGAGATTTCATGAAGTTCTGGGTGGTCTTAAAGGGTCAAAAACACCTTGAAAATGGCCTTTCTGCCACCTTTTTCACACACAGGAACCAGTCTTGGGAGATTGAAGTTTTGGAGGGGAAAATGACATCCAAATCTAGAAATTCTACTTGGGTTGGAAAGTAGACAGGAAGGGCTTTCCAACGAGCTATCATGAGCTCAATTTGGACTTCGGGAGGTGCCTCAAAAACAGGCTCAAAGTGGCGCGACGCATTGAGTTTTTTGGCGCGGCGCATAGAGGATTTTGGTCCAATTTTTACTTTTCAGCTCAGAAATTCGGCCAGTTTGACTAGTTTCACTTTGTGATGTAATTATTGATCTATCTTGATGTAATTTTGTGGCTATGATGTAAATTTGGCTCATTTTTACTTTTTCTAGAGGATTCATTCACTAAAAAGTGAAAATTAAGTGAATGGATCAATTTCCTAGCATATAGAGGCAAGTTGTTTGGCTGCCTAGATTTCAGTTCCATGTTTAGAATTGGTTGAAACAGCTCCTAGAAGGATGAGCTCGACCCCTAGAGGCATGGGAAGGGGTTAGGCTTGCCTATATTATGTATTTTATGAGTCATTTTCATGGTTGGATACTTGGGAATAGTTTGGCACTTCATTGTACATACACTTCTGCATTTTTGGCAAAGAAAAGACCAGTGTTTTGCAGCACTTGTTGGGATCCTTGTGGCTCTGAGTTTTGATGATTTTTTTCTCCATGTATCTGTAAGTCTCATTAATGTTATATGTTTTCCATTTCCCTTCTCTTTGCTTCTGAATTAAACAAATGAGTAACTAAGGTAGAATTCATTAGTTTGCTGGTGTTCTGCCTTAAAATTTTGTTTAGTTTTATATGTTTTCCTCCGTTTGAAGAGGATCCTTGCACCTTCTTGCTCTCTTCAGCTCCTTAGAAGTATTTTCTATCCATTCATTGAATCTAAGACATCAAAGCCATTACCTTCCTTGCCCCAACTTGAACTCTACAAGAAATTGGCCTCATCCCCAAGCCCAAAACTGCCTTTCCCTTTTTCCAACAAAAACCCCAAAAAATCATTCCAAACTCCTTGATTCATATACCTAGCCTAAAATTAGCATTCATTTCAGTCATCTCAAGCCCTATTGATACATTTTCCTGAGATTGACTCGGAGAGAGCCCTCTCCTGTTCTGGTAGGGCTAGCTACCTGACTGAGCGTGGTTTGGTGTTACCCTGAATCCCGCCTTCCTTCAGCCTAAAGTGGATTTGGGCTATAACACCATCTATCTTAGATTCCATGTCATTCTTCACACCATCTATCTTAGATTCCACGTATTTCTTCAAACCATCCATTTTAGTTTCCAGGCCTTTCTTCAAAACTTCCATGTCATTTTTTGTTGCTTTTTGCAAGAGCGAAATTTGTTGCACTTGCTCTTGTAATTTTGATATGTCATGTTGCCATTCTTCATCTTCATGAGTCATAGTAGAGATTTCTAAAGGCTTAATGGGTGTTAAATTATTTTTAGCGGCCATTTTAGAATCCAATACTGATATCTATTCTACAATATTCCCTTGGAATCAATTCAACTTGATTCTTCAAACAAGACTTATGCAATTCGGAAAAAAAATACACACCTTTTACTTGCTTTTGAGAATCTTGATATTGAAATTGAATTATCTCTATAATTGCGGATCCTAAATATCTTAAATTCAGCCCTATAGTAGCCCTCTGAAGCTTCTTTCAAATTTCACAGGTTTGATCTGATTTGGATTCTTCAAGGCAAAGTTATGTCCAATCTCCCACAATGACCCAATTTTGGACTGGTTCAGTAGAGCGAACTTGTATGACTTGCGACGTGTCACCGTTTCCTCCTTTGGCTCTGAAATTGATAGACCAAAAAATACAGTCTGTGTAATTGCGTCCAATTTTTACGACATTCCAATCCAATGCTCAGAGAGAGAGCTATGAAGATTTTCCCACGATCACCTCTTTGAGGTGAAATTCAAAAGCCTCAAAAAGCCCTAACTTCCAAAGATCATATCTCCGAAAATATTGTGAACCAATATCTAAAATTTTTTTAAGATGTTCCTCAGGATTGCGTCTTGACACTCTAAAATTTTCAGCTTTTGAACCTTCGTAGAAAAAATTTTATTACGAAAATACCATGATGACCTGTTTAGGTTAAATTCAGAAGCCTGCAAAATGATCTAACTTGCACATATCATATCTCCTAAAATATTGCGAACCAAGATCTGAAATTTTGCGACAATGTGCCTCAGGATTTTGGCTTCGCACTCTAAAAATTTCAGATTCTAAACCTTCATAGAAAAAAAGTTATAGCGAAAATTCCACGCTGACTTGTTTGGAGCAGCGAAACCCTAGAATCTCAAAGCTTTGATACCAAATGTTGTGAAACTAGCTCCAAAAATAGAAGAAAAGAGATATCAACACCTTATAAATAAGCCACTTCGAGGGGGAAACCTCCAATACATTACATTAATGAACAATTCTTGGATGATTCAAATTACAAAACCTCCTTTCTATATATAGGAGTCCATGGGGCCACATTGTAATCCTAATGGGTCACAATGTAATCCTAGCCGACCTAACAATAATAATTTAAGGGCACAATAATAACAATATGGGGGTTACACTAACAATAATAAGGGAATATACTAGTAATATAGGGACCTAACACTTTGTTTCAATGGAGTGTTTATATAGGGGTTGCAATGCAACTTCATGGAGATTCATATGGCTAAAGATCAGAACTGAATGGACACCTATTTGCCACGAATGTGATGAATCACAGTCCATTCCAACCTCTGTTTGCTTGATTGGGTGTTTATTGACACACAGATGAAATGTTTGTTCACGGAACTGCAAAATAGGTCTCCAAAGAATCCGAAATATCTCCCCAATGGTAGCGAATTTGGGAAAACTACTCATTGGGAACTTAATTGGGCCTGTGTTGAACAAAACCCATATTTTTTTTTGCGAGATTCACTTTACTTTGCTCAGAAAACGCGTTTGAAGTTGACTGGTCAAAACTACTGCGATTTTCCCTTGATCTTTGCTTGGAGGTGCACATGTGTGAGATGGGTGCAATTTGACCAACAAAAATCCATATTGGAGCTTCTAGAAACAATTTCCATGTGTTGGATTTCATTCTAGAGTGATGCTACTACCTCAACCATGGAGACAGCTGCAGAAACTATATAAACTTGAACTGTCAAAATATCATTAGTAAAACCATGCATAATTCATTTTAATTCATTAAAAATAATAGAAATAATAATAATAAACCATGTAAACATGTATGCGATAATTTGGTGCGTTTATGAAGAAATATGGTGAAAAATGATGAAAATGGGTGAATGGAATGATGAGAAAATGGATGATTTCATCAACAAAATTATGATAAATTTGAGGCTCAACAGGTATCCCAACCAATTACATAGAAAGGAAAATATTTGGAGCAACCTCCCAAGGACACTGAGGTCTTATGGGAAACACATCAAATCAGATCTACAGAGCAACAAACTATTAATACTTTCTTTAACAGTAATTTGGATGAGGTTTGGAACATGTTTGATCAATAGATCAAAGGAAAACCAGAGGAAAACACTTATGAGATTAAAGAGATAATAAAAACTTCTCAATACAAAAATCAGGCCCCATTTTCTGTTGGGGATTCTGACAAATCAATGAGTACAGATGAAATTTAATTCATCCTAACCTTTCCCCTACCAAAAATTGTTCTCAAAGTAGAAGAAATCCCTCCTCTGGACATATTTTACAGTCCCAAACATCAGGCTGTAATGAGTAGACAGAGAAAGAGAAAAAGAGTTGAACAATCCCAGACATTAATTCCTAGATATATACTAATGGAAGTAGTGTGGATAGATCCATAAATTGATACTTCTAAAGATTTAACAAGATTGTCAAAGTTTGCAGGTGCTCATGCAACTGCTACAATTTACACGGCATCAAAGGTCCAACAATTAGTCAAACAAAAATATGACATAATCCAACACTTAGAGCAGGAGTTGTTAAAAGAGAAATAAAGTATTGATCATCAATTGCAGACACAATTGTCTCAACTTCAGCAAAGATTTGATCAATT
Organism: Pinus albicaulis; assembly: GCA_034641835.2. NCBI lineage: Eukaryota > Viridiplantae > Streptophyta > Pinopsida > Pinales > Pinaceae > Pinus > Pinus albicaulis. The sequence continues at coordinate 469,412,623 of CM076584.1, read as the reverse complement.
TAATCTACAACATCAATATGATATCAATGTCAGAGATACTCAAATCTGACAACTCCAATTCGCTATTGAACAACTAAAGGACGATCTAAACATAGAAGACTTCAAAAAGAAATATTTGGAATTGAACACCTTGTTGACCCAACAACAAGTAGCATTCTATCAAAAATTAACCATCATCAATGATCTGTGTGATAAAAGTGATTCAATGATGAATCAATTGTCCGATCCAAGGATGATTTTCGATGGCATTAATGAAAAGATATCAAAATCCATTACCTGGCAAGACACAACGAAGGGCAGAAAAAAAAAATCTTCCCCTAATAGAGTATTCTCACAAAGAAATCCTCTTTACTGATTGGGATATACAATTCAAGCAAGCAAAGAGAGCAATATTCAGAGCAAGGGATGTTTCTAAAAACATAATTTAAAGTATCAACAATAATCTATTTGGTGTCAATCTGATTCATGAATTCCACCTGGTTCCCTTCCTAATGTCAAATTTTTAATGAAACAATTGAAGGAAAAGTCGAAGGTAAAGGAAGAAGCATTAAGAAGATGGCGAAACTCGTATGGGAAAAATATTGGCAGTATCTTGTTAAGCCACATAGCGAGTGGCTAATGTTGCATTGTCTTGCTGATACATCCTCCCGCATGCTTCCTGCATTATCAGAGGTAATGTATACTGGAAAATTGCGCTTAAGGCTAGCTCAACCCCTGAAGTGCAACCAATGTTATATATTTACGAGTTCAAGCAACAAATGACAAAGGATACAACATCACACTCTTGAGCTCGTCATACCAACAAATTCTATTTTTTTATTATGCTCTCTTATTTTAAGGAGAGTTGTTTAAACCTCCTCAGAACTTTGTCTATTTTATATTTTTATATTTCTAGTATTTACTATATAAACATTTTCATGTCTAGTAAGAAAGGGTCCTGAAATTTTGTAAGGAAGGCTTTGGAAAGTTGCATTTTTTTCTTTTTGAACTCATCTTAATAGAAAAGACTGGACCAGTGCTATTTCTTCCATGAGCAGAGTAAAGATATATCTGGTACTTCTATATTTATATTGTTGTTATGTTTTTATGCAATTAATAGTCATACTTCTTTTACATTGTTTTTTTGTATGTATCTCTTAAATACAATTGAGCATTAATTCACTATTGAACATGCAAAGATTGCCATATTTTGATATATGTACAATACATGCAGCTATTGAATGCAATATAATTTAATCAATTAATATGATTAACTATTTAATCAAATTAATTAACTTTAAGTGTTTTTCACTTCTGTTAGTGTTTGATAATCTTCATTCTCATACACTAAAGATAATATTTCAAGATCGGATACAAAGGAAACATAATTAATCCAAGGATATAGATAGCTATATATATACTCTTTAGCTCGTTCTCACTCCCATTTTATCAAATCAAATTCAATTATAAATACCTCACATGCACTCAATTATACTTATTGGGAAACTTGTCCCATCATCCCCAATTGGAGCCGCTATTCCAAACGAAAAATGAACAATTTTTAAGTTCCCGACCAGGTGGTCATCCCTCGATGTTGTTGCAGCGATTGTCGAGACATCAAAATTTTTGGCGCTCAAAGGAGGGCCTGCTAGACTATGAATGGAATTAAGGTCTAATCCTAAATCTAAAGGCCATCAAAAGAGTCAATCTCCCTCCAAATCTCCTACAACTTCAAGGTCACATTCAAAATATCCTCCCCTTAGGTCTGAAGTTATTCAATCATCTACCAAATCTCCTAGCACATTTATCTGAGGTAATTCCACCGGATTATATTCCAAAATCACCTAAAGTTCAGACTTTGATTAAAAAATTAGAAGATATTTCTATTTCAGGAGAAAATCCTGTGCAATCTGAAACTTTTGAAGGAAGTGTAACCTCAATTTTTCAAGGTACTGGTGTATTGACTTGTTCTCAAAGTGAAAAACTTGGAATAACTCCATTCGAGTTTCCACTTCATTCTCACCAATGGAAAACTCCTACATTAGAAAATTAAACATCCACTAGTGAGATTACATCATCTTCTCCTCCAAAAGCTCCTTCATTCATTCCTCCTTCATTCCCTTCTTTCCAACCAATCACTTCATGTATTCATATCTCTTCATCTCAATCAACTAGTGGTGTCTCAAGCAGTGCTATTTTAGTGGTTATTTCTTCTACCGCTACATCAACCTCTGGAACTACTACAACATATTCCAATCCTACAGGTCATACAATGGCAGCTAGACGATGGACTAATCTAGGAGCTGTTCAATTGGTAAGACCTCTTCATGATTTACGTAATCACCCTGAAAGATGGCTGCCCAAGTATAATCCTGATGATGGACTCCTTGCTGAGGAGCACCTCCATAATTTCATGCTAGCCATGAACCTCAATGGAGTATATGAATAAGACTGTGTAGTTATGTTATTCCCCTATGCTTTCCAAGGATAAACAAGATCACGGTACTCTTTGATACCATCAGGCACCATAACTAGTTGGGAAATATTTGAGGAGCAATTTTTAACCAAGTCTGGTGATTATCGCACTACTGCTACTCTTATAAATGATCTTTCTAATCTTAAAGCTAATTCTGGAGAAAAGAGTAGAGACTTTAATTCTAGGTTTAGTAAATTTCTAAACAAAACCCAACTACATCAAAGCCTGGTGTTGATGTACAAATTGAATGGTACATATCCTCTCTTCCTTCTAATATTGCAATTTTTGTAGATAGAGAAAACAAAACAACTTTAGTAGAGAACATGAAGGAAGAGAGGATATGTACCATTCAACTTTCATGCACAACGCACTTGCCCTCCAATGCCCTGATATTTTAAAACTGCCACATGGGACAGACCTTGTCTCCCACTTGTTCCCCACTAAACTCCACTTATTTGGCAGTCCATTGAGAAGGTACACAACTGATTTTGATATCATATTTAGTTGGGATAGTTCTGACACATGGGACAGAAGCTTGTCCCCTATTCATTATAACAATTTGTAGTTAACTGAAGAAGACTGTGTAGTTAGGTTATTCCCCTATGCTTTCCAAGGATCAACAATATCATGGTACTTTTCGATACCATCAGGCACCATAACTAGTTGGGAAATATTTGAGGAGCAATTTTTAACCAAGTCTGGTGATTATCGCACTACTGCTACTCTTATAAATGATCTTTCTAATATTAAAGCTAATTCAGGAGAAAAGAGCAGAGAATTTAATTCCAGGTTTAATAAATTTCTAAACAAAACCCAACTACATCAAAGCCTGGTGTTGATGTACAAATTGAATGGTACATATCCTCTCTTCCTTCTAATATTGCAATTTTTGTAGATAGAGAAAATAAAACAACTTTAGTAGAGAACACGAAGGAAGAGAGGATATGTACAATTCAAGTTAAGAAGGATCGCAAAGAAGACTACCCAAGAAAAAATAAAAAAGAAGGTTACATTTAAGAATGAACCAAAAATAAAAACTCCTAAAGATCCTTTCGATCTTGAATTTTTGAAAAAGGTCCTTAAATCCATTTCAAATGATATGGTAGAAATAAAAAAGCTGGTAACTGAGTATTCATCTAAAAATCCTTTTAGATCTTTCAATAAATCTCAAACATCAAATCCTCAACCACCCAATATTATATCCAATGTTGAATCTGATCAGGATGAGGACAAAGATGAAACAACATTATCTACTAAAGAATCTCAAGATGAAGAAAATGTCGAAGTACATGGGTTATGCGATGTCATGCTCCCTACTTTTGATAATGAAGAAGAACATGAAGCCCTCAAATAAAGGTCCTATTGTTTCATCACAATCAATCCAGAAACAAAAAACCTCATCCCCTGTTGCTGAATATAAAGTTATCAGTAAAAAATATCCTTCCACATCTTCTCAATTAGTCCCGTCTTCTTCATACTCTCCCTCTACATCAAAGACCCTGGTAGTCTCTGACACCATTGAATACAATATAGTGGAAGACATGAAGAAAATCAAAGCAAACATCTCCCTACATGAGGTAAGTAAATTGAAACAACAAAATAAGTTTTTACTAAAAGAATTGAACACAGTTCTCGCTTCTCCTCTACCTGCTCTTGTTACATGCAAAGCCTCTAAAGGAGTAGGTAAACCTCCTAATGATACATTATAAAATATTGATTCCTTGAATTCCATTTTAATTGGGGATAGATCCAATTCACATACTCCTCCTTTCCTTCCGACTTTTGAAGTTTTCAATAAAAATATGCACAATTGCCTAATAAACTATGGGGCTTCTTCAAATATAATGCCATATTTAGTTTGTCTGAAATTAAATATTGTTCCCAAAAAGTCTGTTGATCACATTGTTCAACTTGATAAGACCAAAGTCAAGGTTTTAGGAGAAATGAATTCTTTTCTCATTAGACTTGCTTCTAATTCAAAAGTGTGTCAAATAATTTACATACTAGTTGCTGATATTCCTAATTTTTATGGTTTAATTCTTAACAGAGATTGGTCTGAAAAACTCCATGGTTATTTTTCCATAGATTGGTCTCACATGTGGCTTCCTTACAATGGAAAGCCAAATCAAATTCAAGTTGAACGTGAAAAACACATGAAATACTCAGTAACTGATTTTGAAGATGAAAATGAGCTAATGGCCTTTACCAATAACATCCTCGAAAACTACTCTGCTAAATCATTCTTGGGTAATTTTAACGCACAACAATCCCAATTTTTAATCAATTTTGTTACTTATCAAATTGAAAACTTTTCACAAACAGATTCTTCCAAATGTGTAAATATTGTAGAAAAACCATTAGTTAAATCTTTATTTTGGACTTTGTATTTTTATGGTTCTAGATCCAATGATGGTGCAGGAGTAGGTTGTATATTAATCAGTCCAGAAGGATAAAAAACAATGCTATCCTGTATATTAGAGTTTTAATGCACGAATAATACTGCGGAATATGAGGCATTGGTCTAAGGATTGTATAAAGAAATAGATTTGAATGTCAAGTATCTTCAAGTATTTGGAGATTCCGAAATTATTGTAAAGTAGGTAAGAAACACATTTCGTTGTGTTTCTGCCCATTTGAAGCATTATCAATCTTTGGTTCAAACCCTCACTTCTCATTTTTTGGCATTTAAAATTTCTCCTATCCTAAGACTTCAAAATGCTAGTGCTAACCTTCTGGTCAATGTAGCATCTAGACTTATACCATCTGAGGATTATAGTCGAGATAGGTTTTCCATTGAATTAATTTTTCGACCATCCACCCTAGACAAGGTCATCAATTGGCGTGTGTTCAATGATTTTGAATACATTTTAACCTTTTTAACATCTGAAGGATCATATGTTGATCAAATAGTTGATGTGGATGAACATGAGACACAATTGAAACAAAAAATTGATGAAAATGCTTTATCGAAATCTGGAGCTAAACTAGAAGATCTCTATGACTTAAAAGACAGATTTAAGATGGTTACTAATTCCAAACTTCAAATTTCAACTTTGAGGTTTGAACTAGTAAACCTTGGAACTGATCTCAAACCCACAAACATCAATCTAGGTCTAGGTCTCTCACCATATGAGAGATTAGCCTTCATTCATTTATTAAAAAGATACAAGAGTGTTTTCGCTTGGAGCTATGAAGATCTTAGAACATATGACACCTCCATTATCCAACACACTATTCCAATGATATCTGATGAAAAACCTGTACAACAAAAATTAAGGAAAATTAACCCCAATATTGAAAGTCAATTCAAATCTTAGCTGAATAAACTCCTTAAAGCTAAAATCATTTTTCCTGTTAGGCACTCCAAATGGGTATCAAATTTCGCGTTTGTAAAAAAGAAAAATGGTGACATATGCATTTGTATAGATTTTAGGAATCTCAATAAAGCTTGTCAAAAGGATAATTCCCATTTCCACCCATGGAACCAATTTTACAATCAGTTGTAGGTTCAGAGATCATGTCTTTCCTTGATGGTTTTTCAGGATACAATAAAATGCTACTTCTTCTAGATGATTGATTGAAGACTACATTCAAAACCAAATGGGGGACGTATGCTTATCATAAAATTCCTTTTGGTCTAATAAACGTAGGGGAAAACTTCCAAAGATCCATGGACATAGCTTTTAGAGGTATGCTAAATAATACAACTGTTGTTTACTTGGATGACATAAAAATCTACTGCAAGAAAAGAGGAAACCATTATCATGACTCAAAACATATCTTTGAACGCTGTAAAAAGTATGGAATTTCATTAAATCCAAAAAAGACTTATTTCACTCTTAGTGAAGGAAAAATTTTAAAATTTAATGTATCCAAATAATGCATTTGTATTAAGGTGATATCTGAAATTTCTGTGCCCCATAAGAAGAAATCCATGCGGTCCTTTCAAGGACAGATTAATTTTGTCAAGAGATTTGTCCCTGAAGTTGCCCAAATTGTTCTTCCATTACAAGCCATGATCAAGAAAAATCCAGTCTTTAAGTGGGGCCACAATGAAAGAGAAGCTTTTGATTCAATCAAACAAGCCATTATAAATGCTCCCTCTTTAACTACTCCAAATTTTTCTGACCATTTTATTTTATATACCTTCACTTTTGAAACATCATATGTTGTTGTTCTAACACAACTTAATGATCATCAAATTGAGGCACCCATCTCGTTCTTTAGTTCAAGGTGTTGAACTAAATTACTTTGAGGTGGAGAAATAAGGTTTTGCTGTTTTTAAATCTATAAAGCACTTCAGGGCTTTTCTTCTAAATACACACAATAAAGTAATAGTCCCATTCCCAACAATAAGACAATTACTTGTGCAAAAATAATTAGGAGAAAAGAGGGAAAATTGGGTCACAACTACGCAGGAATATGATATTGATATTAAACCAACTAAAATTTTCAGAGGACGAGGTTTTTGCAGATTTCTTACTGGAGCTTCCAACATACCAACTGATGAGGACTTAGGTAATAATGTACACATATCTGAGGTAAGCTTAGTTGATACTGAGTCCCAATATGATGATCTTATATTTTACTTAAAGTATGGATATGCTCCCATTGAACTCAATTATAAAAGAAAAAGAGATTTAAGGCTAAAATCCAGTCGATATGAAAACATTAATGATGTGTTATTCAGAAAAAACTATGATTGTGTATTATTAAGATGCCTTGAAAATTTTGAAGCATAAAAGGTTTTTCAGAAGCTCCACGATGCACCAGCTGGTGGAAACTTCAGAGGAGATACCACTGCACATAAAATCCTGCTTGCAGGGTAATATTGGCCAAATCTGTTCAAAGATATCCATGCATATGTAAGGAAATGAAAGATTTTTCAAACTGCAATAGGAAGAAAAAAAATACCAGCCTTAACTCTTCGACTGGTCAACATTGAACAACCCTTTGAACAATGGGGACTGGACATCATAGGTGAGATTGTTCCTCACTCTTCCAAGTAGCATAAGTATATCCTTACTGCTACAGATTACTTCACCAAGTGGGTGGAAGCAATTCCACTTAAGGTAGCCAATTCCGATGCTATTATCGAATTCATTGACCAGTTCATTATTACCAGGTTTGGTTTAACAACTGCACTTATGTTCGACTATGTATATTACTTTTCAGGCAATAATATGACTGCATTTTCTCTTAAGAGGATATTTAAACTTAAATACTTTGCTAACTACTATCCCCTAGGGAATGGTTTGGCATAGTCAACCAATAAAAACCTCATAATAATTATTAATAGAACTATTGATCAGAGCCAAAAGAATTGGCACAAATATTTAACCTTTGCTCTATGGGTTGATTGAATAACCTAGAAGGCCTATATAGGTATTTTTCCCTTCAATTTGGTATATTTAAAAGAGGCTATCATTCATTCAAACCTAGCCCTTCCTTCATTAGCCCTAGTCCAATTCATTGAAGAAAAACCTTCCTCTTCTTTGAAAATAAGAATGTCTGAAATACTTAAATTAGAAGAAGAAATGGAAAAATCCAAGCTTACACATGTTCACCATCAACAGATAGTTAAATATTATTTTGATGCAAGTTCTGTTACCCAAAAATATTTTCAAGTTGGAGATCCTGTCATTAAATGGGACAAGGCACATGAGGAGAAAGGAAAGCATACTAAATTCTAGAAAATGTGGCTTGGAACATTTCAAATTGTTGAACAAGTAGGCCCATCAAATTTTATACTACCAGATCTACAAGGAAAGAGAGAATCTCTTCATGTTAATGGACTTATTCTAAAAAAATTCTTTTCTTAGAAGAACATTTATTCTATTATAAATATGTAGGTATTTCCATTTTTCATATTTAGGTTTATAGAAAATAATGTTAAGTAACATACGTTTGGCTTTTGATCAACACCTCTAAATTATCTTATGATTTTTTGCTTTGAAGATAAGAATTTTTTAGGAAAAGATTACCCAATTTAAAATTGGATAACTATCATAACACTTTGAATCTTTTTTCCATAGAAGTTGCATGTTCTTTTAAATCTCAAACTTTATAAAATCTTTTGATCTTATTATTAGTCAAGAAAGGTTTTCTTTAACAAAGTAAAGACTATTTTGTAACTAAGCATATTTGACTCTAAATTGTCATCCAAAACTCTTAAGGAGTCAATGATTCTCCCCATCCATTAATCATACTTTTTTTAGAGTGTAATTCAAAAATATATAAACCTAAAAGATAAGAGGTCTCATCACGAGCCTGCTTACCATGATCATAGGAAAATAATAAGCTGACATTACCACTACTGAAAAATAAACTAGAGTAATGGCTTATGATTTTTTTCAATCATAAGACAAGGGGTCTTATCACAAGCCAACTTGTTCAACTCAATTACAACCAGTGAATGGCATTGTCACTATCTGGTCACCAAACGAGGACAATGGCTTTTAAGTACTTCTATAAAAAAAAACAAAGGGGAATATATATATATATATATATATATATAGATATATGGATGGGATACTGGATCATTGATGGTTAATAGGCAACTCTGTTGAGGCTATGAACACTTGCTGGCAACAGTGGCTCTACCTGTGACAAACTGAGTATATCAAAAGGATATGTTTCAAAAGCTCCCTACTTTATCTTTATATCTGATTAATGACTGATATAGATAGTTAAATATTTTCATCTATATGATGCTTTTAAAAGGATTACAATAAAATGAGTTTATAATTACCTTAGAAAATAATGGGGACCCTTTTTAATTTTTTAACTTAGAGTAATAAAACACTTCTATAGGACAAAAATATGCTCATCTGAAAGTGTGAATTTGATTTTATTGGTCGAAGGACTTGAGAGAAAAAATTCCCAAATCCCAAATCGAATACCGCATATTGCAATTGCAATAAGTGGCAAACAAAGCACTCCTTTCAAATATTGCGATGCGATATAAGCCAGGTACCAAAACAATGCGCAAATGATTTTAAACCAAAAGAATGCCAACAACGGAAAAAGCCTCCTCTACGGATATATTAAATCATTGGTAGGACCCGCCTTACCGCCACATCACCCTTCGCTATCACGCAATCATAAAACTTTCATACGATCTATGATCCCCACTCTCAAAACCCTGATGCGATATTTTGCATCGTAGTTCCACTACACCATGCTTTCCAACACTCACTACACCACTTTTGCGATTGCAATATTCCTATCACATCGCAAAAATGCACAACACACTTGCCCTCCAATGCCTCGATATTTTGAAACCGCCGATAAATAGCTTATATTTAATTAACATACAAGTCTTGATCACATATCGGTAAAATGGGCGTATCACATGTTTTAAAGTTGTGCTCCGAATGAATTTTGTGATGCGAGGTTTTAATTAAGTGTTGAGTTGTCCAAGAAATCACGTGAACTCACGGTTTTTATCAGTACTCAAGCATAAAAGTATTGATGGTCTCGGGCCCCCAAAGTGATTTGATAGCCTATTACTTGATGTTTTGGATTTTGCGCATTTAAAGCATATTTTCAATAATTTCAAACTTTTGAGTTAATAATTCCCGCATTTGCGAAATATTCTTGTTTATTCTCTTTTTATCCTATTATAGGCTAGTCCAAAGAAGAAGAACTCTCACGAGATGTCAAAATGATCCAAATTTATGCAGGAATGCAATAGAATACAAATATAACCATCAATACAAAGATGCAGCTAAAATAACACTTCATTTCATTAATATCAAAGAATTGAGATTTGTTTACAGACAAAATGGGAATAAACTAGCTAGGGCGCTGGTAGCTTATCTATGAGAAGAGATGTGGCAGCTACAGGCCTTTTAACTCTGTGTTACAATGAGGTTTGAAGGCCTATATATTATTGAGAAACAATGGTAAACCCTAAACATCCAAAAACCTAACCCTATGAGATAAAACACCAGACTATGGGCCCCGTCGGTGTAAATTGGTACATCAATTTCCTGGGGTCATAACTTTGGTATACTATCTCCATTTGACGCACATGATACATCGTTAGAAAGTGTTTGACACCTAATCTACTAAGGGTTAAGGTGTGGGAAACATGCAATTAAAGGAAGTCCAAGAGACCTTGGAATGTGGAATCCAAGGGTCACCTAATGTACTATAAATGTATATCATTGTGAATAATAAATTAACTCATGCTTATCTTATCTTCTTGTGTGTTTACCATGCATGTGTTTGACATGATATCAGAGCGGGCGTTTGCTAGTCCTGCTCCAATTTGAGCCACTAGTTTTTATGGTTTTTCTGTGCATGTCAGCTCTGCCATCAGTCTTGCACTTCTGATCCAAAATTGGAGCTGAATTATCTGCCCTCTGTCCCAAAATAGAAAAAAATGGGCATTCTCCCTCACACTAAAGTCTGACACCTGTCTCTGCACCCCATTATATCCTGTCAGCGAGCAGAGTGACCGTTGTTTCTCAGATTCTGAATTGCATTGACCCAGGAGCCAATATTTATTCCTAGAAAAGGAAGATGCGTCTGAAATTTTACTGCATATGTCGACTACATAACAATCCCTCTCTAGGACTCCATTCATCGGTCCCTTTGTCCCTCTTCTCACCGTACTTCTCTTACCACTGCTTCGACTCCCCAACAATGTGAAGCCTGTGACAGAGTAAGTGATCGTAATTTTTGTGTATACTTTCACCCAACAAATTATCCACAGGAAGAACTGCCTAGTTGGCTATCCATAGCTCCACATTGTTGGCCCCACACATACATCGCTTCCTCCTCGGAGCAGTCGGCCTCACTTCCTCTCCCACCTGCGCACTTACCTCCTCCACCACTGGCCTTCACTTCCACTTGTGCGTAACTTCCCACTGCCTTCGTGCTCTCCCACAACTCTCACACCTCCCGTGGCTCCCACCTCTGGTCTCGCTCCCTCAAACCTCCTTGCCATGGCCTCCCTCGATGACTCTCCTCATGCATCGACCTTCCTCGGCACTCCACACCGGCTTCCGGCTCCCTCCCTCATGCCGTCTCACCTCCTCCCTCCCTGTCAGCTCACCTCCTCCCTCCCCGCCGACTCACCTCCCTCCCTCATGTCAACTCATCTCCTCCCTCCCCACCGACTTGCCTCCCTCCCTCCTCGTCGGCTCACCTCCCTCCCTCCTCGCCGACTCTGCTCCCATATTCCTCTAGCAGAGACTTCAATGTACAAGTCATATAATGAATCTACATACAACACATAGCCCACGTTTTCCAACATTCAGTTGAATGAACCCCCTGCTATATTGAGACCCAATGAAGCACAAACAGACGATGAGCTAGTTGAAATAATTGTGACGAAATTACTTCTGAGATTATATTACAACATTGTGAGGAAAAATATTAGGATGCAGTACCTAAATCTATCATGCACTTCTTGGTAAATAATTCAAAACGAGAATTATATAGCGTCTTTATCAAGAAGCTTTACAAAGAGAACTTGTTTGAAGAGCTGCTTCAATAATGGGAAGAAATAGCAATGAAGAGGAAACGCTACAAGGAAATTCTCAAAGTTTTACACCAAGTAGAGTTTTACACCAAGTAGCATGAACATTGGACGAAATGCATTTTGAGTGTGACATATCATCAAAGAATTCAAGCACAAAAGTTGAATTTTACAAAACTAAAGAAGACCACAAATTCGAAGCTATGAGCAGTCATGGTGTTTAGATCTCACATTATCTTATTTCCCACAACCTCATGGCAATGCTAGAAGTGTCATTTAAGGAGGTGCATTAAAATCCATTGATTGCAGTGCTTGGCTCATCTCATTATATTATGTGTTGATTAAAAACTCATCATATGGATAAAATAGAGTTGTTGTTGGTATAAAACAATTCTTTTTGGAGGAGAAAAATCATTAGTATTTTTCGCCTTAAAGGGCTATTGCACATTGGTTGTTTTCTTCACATTTACAAAAATATTTTGCAGTGACATTGTATTGTTAGTGGGTGTTGTTTCTTCTCTACAAGTTCATAATTATGATCATGTTTTGACTATGGAGAAAATTCATGGATTATTAGAGTTATTAAGCACTCTAATCTTATCTACTGGTGGAGACACAGTTAAAATCAGCAGGGACACTTTGTCTAATATTAAGGTCTATCTACAAAATGCATTAGAAAACATTATTTTTTATAGCTTGAATCTCATCTAAAACAAGAAGAATTATAGCAACAGAGTCATCATTCTGAACATGTTTTTGTTTAGAACACTGAAAGAGACTACCATAAGCAGCAAGTCAATAATGTCACAGTTAATTCACATTTAGTGCCCATCTAAAGAGAAGATTTGTATGGAGATGAATAAGCTCATGTTCCACCTCCCAAGCCCATCATTAGACCTTGGGAAGAGCTTGTCCACAACAAGCATAGAACTGGTCTTGGATATGACAAGGATGTGTCCTTTCATATTCCAGACTACTCCAAGCCCATCAAATTTCAGAGTGCCGAATTTCTTCATGATAGCTCACCTTCAGCTGTTCTAGATTCCGCTTCTCTTCCACAGTAGTAACAACAGATTTTAAAATTCCAAAATTGTGACCAAGTTGGCCATATGAAAGATCACTGTTTTGATCTTCACCCATGCAAGCACTGTGGTTGACACACTCATTCTTCACGCAGGTGCTTAAGAAACAAGCCTCGTGCAAGAACAAAGATTCATCTTGGATGGATCACTTCTTGGCAATGGGCATCAACAACCAACAATATGTTTAAGTCATATGTCATAATTTTTTCTAGAGTATTGAACAATATTTCAGTTGATTTTTCACCTTCATCTCACCTTGTATCTGACAGGGGGGGAAATGATGGTCATCTACAAGCTTCAAATCCACATCAAGCGAGCCTGAGCCATAACCCACCATTCCAGATTCAGAGTTGTAGCCAGAGACACATTAGTTCAAGAGAGCCTGAGCTACAACCTGTCATTCAAGATTCAGAGTTGTAGCCATAGACAAAAATTCCCATGAGCATGCCTTTGGTTGGTGGTCAACCTTAAAACATATATGCGAGGTTGATATTCTTCCTCTTCAAAGAATTCAAGACACTTCCTCTAGTAGAAGACTTCAAATTCTTGCCAATTTTGGTAGAGTTCCAAGAATTGCATTTAGTATTCCAGAGTTGGTGATCATTCTTAAACCACCGCAGGATGAGACCTCCATTTTCAAGTTGAGATTCTCCTTTTATGTGGGTTGTAGACCTCCCTTCTTCCGAGTTGAAGGTGTCCCTCTTCAAAACATTAGGAGCACTTCCTCTAGTAGAAGATCTCAAATTCTTGCCAGATTTGGAAGAGTTCCGGGAATTGCACTAAGCGTTTCGGTGTTGGTGGTCATCCTTAAACCACCTCCTTATGCCAAAATTTCAGAGAGCACATTTAGCCTAGTGCTGCCAAGCATACTTTGCATATTTGTACTACAAATCTCTTCTTGGACTCATACATACCCCTTTAGATTAAGGGGGGGAATGTTGGACACCTAATTTGCTATGGATTAAGGTGGGGGAAATGGACAGTCAAAGGAAGTCCAAGAGTCCTTGGAATGTGGAATCCATGGGTCACCTAATGTACTATAAATTTATATCATTGTGAATAATAAATCAACCCACGCTTATCTTATCTTCTTGTGTGTTTACCATGCGTGTGTTTGACATAAATATCTGTCCAAGGACTAAAAATACTGACAACGAATATCGAGTCTGGAAGAATCATATTCATCATAAGTTTCATGCCCAAAAAATGTCATTTAGGCCTCAAAATGGCTATGGAAGTTCAAGACCCGATAAACTGCCAAAAATAGTAAATTGTGGTACAATTAAGGAAGCTAAAAAACTGAAAGAAACAATTGTGGGGGTCTAAGTGGAATAGGTGGGTGGCCACCAATATCCACCTCGATCATTTCTCCCCTCTTAGGAAGCAATAGTCCCCATTGTGTTGAGTTCCTCCATGAGATGAGGAAACTTCTGTTGAACTTGGTCCTTGGTTTGCCACTTGCCCCGGTGAAGGAGTTGGTTTTTTTTGACAAATCGATATAGTTGGATCCTCTACTGGCGGGTGTTATTGATATGTGTGTCCATAATACCATCAGTTTTGGCTTGTTCCATGAAGTCTGGGTTTAAATCTGTTGGTGTGAGTTTTTCTGCCATGTCGGATGTGTCCAGTAGAGGTGGAAATTAGGGACGAAGGCAGTTCAAATTGAACACTGGGTGTAGACCAAGGAATGGTGGAATAATGAGCTCAAAGGAATTGTCCCATACAACCTTGGTGATGGTGTATGACCCATATTAGAGAGGGAAAAGCTTGCGGTGGGGTCCAACGAGTTGCTCAATCTGCAAATGTAGCCACACTTTTCTACCCACCTAGAAGTTATGTGGTACCCAATGTTGGTCATGCTGCTACTTGTACTTAGCATTGGCACTGTACAATATGTCATGAACCTATTAGTAGATGTGGTGAATATGCTCAATGAAGTTGTTCGCCATGGAAGCTTCAGACTGGGCATGAGATGAATCGACCTGAGTAGCTGCAAATGGCATGTCTACGTCAATGGGAAATAGTGGCTGGAATCCCAAGCCCACCTGAAAGGGGTTGTAGTCAGTTGAGTTGTGGAGGGATCGATTATAACTATGTTGTACATAGGGGAGGCTCTCATCCCATGTGCGTGGATGCTTTGAGTTGTACATGCACATAATGTGTACTACCATCCTATTGATGATCTTTGTCCCACCATTAGTTTGGGGATGAAAAACTGTGGACTTGGTGAGCTTGGTGTCCAACATTGACCAGAGGCTGGACTAAAATGTACTAATGAACCTACTTCCCTGATCTAAGATGATAGACTATGGGATCCCAAAGTGTACCCATACTCATTCAAAGAAGAGTTTAACAATGGTTTCTGTTGTGATATTCTTCTTGTAGGCTGCCATAATGGCCATCTTTGAAAATCTGTCGACAACCACCAAAACACAGGTGTTTCCATGATTAATCGAAGGAAGGCCCGACATGTAGTCCATGGAGATGGATTCCCTAGGTCGACTAGGGGTAGGTAGCAAAGTATAGAGGCCCTGATTCTTTATGGTCATTTTGGTACTTCCTGACATCCTGTTGAAGGTTTGGAAAATAGAAATACTTCTACAGTACTACCACTGTTTTCTTGACCCCAAAATTCCCAACGACCCGAATGTATTACGCTTTCGAAATCATCTTGGCACACTCACTTGAAGGAACACATAGGTGTCTTATGTGACATAGCAGTGCATCCTGGAGGTGAAAATTTGGAACTCGATTGCCCTCTAAGAGCGTCTTGTATGTGTGGCCAAATTTTGGATCGCTCTTTTAGAGAAGTGGCCAATCATAAGTCTCGCGTGCACAAGGGTTGATCATGGTGGTTATTGCCATGATCAGTGGTTGGCTGAGGCAGTCTGCAACATTATTGGTGATGCCCTTCTTGTACTTGATGTTCAAATGAAACTATTGTAGATATTTGGACCACTTATGATGGCGATCGTTCTGCAACTTCCTTGTGTTTGTATGAACTGCAAGGGTTAGTTGTATGTGTGGATGATTGTTTCCTTCCCCAAAATGTAATGCTTCCATTTTCGGAAAGCCTGCATAATGGAATATATCTGTTTGTCATAAGTGGGATAATTCCAGACTGTGTCAGCCAATTTCTCATTGTGATATGCCACCAGATGCCCCTGTTGAGAAATAACTGCCCAAATAGCATAGTCAGAGGCATCTGCCTCAATCTCGAATGGTTGTTGCAATTCTGGTAATGCGAGCACTGGGGCAGAGCAGAGGCGATGTTTCAATTCTATGAATGACTTATGTTGAGATTCTGACCAAAAGAAATTTTCTTTCGCTCCTCCCTTAGTGACTTGACTCAAGAGCCAAGTGATATGAGAGAATCCCAACACGAACCTGCGGTAGAAATTAGCAAGACCCAGAAATCTACGAAGCTCTGTTAGACTGGTTGGGGCTGGAAAATCCTGAATGAATTGGATCTTGGTTGGATCCACATGCACCCCTCGCTCATCAGTAATGTGTCCCAGATACTTAACCTGGGTCATGCCAAAAGTGCACTTCTCTAAATTAGCACACAACTTTTATTGCCACAGCCTTTTGAGGACCTGTCAGATGTGGTGTAGGTGCTCTTCCAAAGTATGGCTGAAGATCAGGATGTCATCCAAGTATAGTACTACAAATGAGTTGGTGAATGGCACACCATGTATTCTATCAACCTCATGAAGGTTGCAGGAGCATTTTGCAACCCGAAAGGCATGACCAACCATTCGAAAATTCCCTCCTTGACTTTGAAGGCAGTCTTCCACACATCAGACGGTTTGATTGGTACCTGGCGATACCCAGACTTTAAGTCGAACTTGCTGAAATATTTCACCCCTTTGAGTTGGTCCAGAAGGTCATCAATCTGTGGGATCAGGTACCTATTCCGGACAATGATCTTGTTCAACGCCCAATAGTCAATACAAAGTCTCCAAGTCCCATCCTTCTTCGTCACCAACACGATTGGGCTCCCACAGGGCGATGAACTTGGCTGGATGTGACCTTTCAACAATAGCTCCTGAATCTACCTCTTGATTTCATTATTCTCCAGAACATAGCGCTAATAGATCAGTCCATTGGGCAGTGGTGCACCTGGGGTCAGATCGATAGGGTGCTTGACCTGACAGTGTAGAGGCACCCTACGAGTGAGTTGAAGATGTCCCCGTACTCCTCCATGACCTTGTCCATTTGTTGTTTTCATGCAGAGGAGCCTTGTCTGGAGGTTGTGGCCACAATCTTCTTCTTGCCCTGAGGGTGGATCATCAGGAAAACAAATTTCCTGGTTTTGGAAATGAGCTTACTGCATTGTTTTGTGGTAACCAAAGAGATAGTAGCAGGCGGTGGTACCTCAGGTATCTTGTACTACTTATTGCCCAAAGTAACAATAACAGCACGAGGCCGGGACTCGTACACAACATGTCGCTTCCACAAGTATGGTTGGCCCAATAATACATCGCAAAAATCAAGAGGATCAATGTCACATAATACCTCATCGGTGAAGGGATTGATGTTGTAGGGAAGGCGGCATTGTTGGCTGACGCGGAGATCCCGTCCTTGGTGAAGCCACCCAATGGTGATGAATGTGGGTGTGCTATGGTCGGAAATCCCAAATGCTTCACGACCTTTACTGACATGAGGTTCTTTTGGCTCCCACTATCGACAATGAACTATAGCGGGGAACCCTTTACCCACGTTTGGGAGTGGAAGAAACACTCCTCCTCCTATGGATCTTCTAGTTCTTCCTTTTGGACATTCATGGTGGCAACGGTGGTGTTGGGCTTCGCATCAATAATTTGCTTCCCTTTGTCATTCCCCTTCTCAGGTTTTGATTCAAAGTCAGAGCATGCATCTGATTCAGAAGCCTTCATCTCGTCCACCAATGACTGCTTGGCTTGACACTCAGTGTTGTGAGTGGAGCTCTTATGGAACTCACACCACTTTCTTGTGTCCTTCTTCGGCTTCATGGTGTTGTTCTTTGCTTGTGGCTTTGGTAGGTTGTCTTAGGTCACCATGCCTTAGATTTTTTCGTTGTTCTTAGGTTTGGGGGCACCTTTCCCTTGCTTTTGATTTGTAGATCCAAAGTCTTACTTCTTCTGTTTTAGTTTCTGCTCAATGTTGGCAGAATACCGGTATGCCATACCAAGCGAGGAGATGTCGAGGAACTCCATTTCCTCATGAATCTATCTGTGCAAAAAATTGTGGTACTTTAGCACCAAATGTTTCTCCGAATCTTTGATACCCACCTTTGTGCACATTGTATGGAACAAATTCGTCAGCTTATGCACATCTTGATCCCTTTGTTGCCGCAGCGTAGTCCATTGTATGTACTTATCCTCATAGCTCCCCATGGGATAATATTGTTTCTTGATGGCGTCTCAGAAACAATTCCAAGTGGATACAAACAAGAATAGAGAGGGTCCCCCCTCGTCCTTTTTCTCATAGTAGGTTTCCCACTAGTCCTTGACATGGGGGGCAGCTTTGAGGAGTGAAAAAATAATCTTCTCTCGGTCAGAAAAGTCATGAACCGAGAAATATCCTTCTAATAGATTGAAACATCTATCTATGATGTCTGCATCTATTTGGCCATCAAATATGGGAATGTCAAAGTTTACTTGTACCTTAAAAGGGGTTAAGCCTCCAAAGTGGCTACTGGATGCAGATGCGCCACCAGTGGGCAGTCGTTGAAGGATGTGGGGAAAGTTATCCATCATCGCGTTCCTTTGTTTTTCGAGGGCCTCCTCGAGCAATATTTTGATAGGATCTCCCGCTCCCTCCTCTTTATTTTTCGTCCCCCATGGGCAGATGTCGGGGTTTGCGAGGTTGATCTTGTAAAGGTTCAACCAGATCGAGCCATAAATCCTTATACCTCGACCTTGTTGTGGACATGAAAAGAAGGTTTTTGTGCTCAACCTAGTCTCCTAAATTGAGTTCATTAATTGTCAACCAGGGTTGGTAAACTGCTAAAGTGTGGTGCACTATATGTGCCTAGGTATTTGTTTCTCACTACGTTGTGTCTAGTGTTTTTATGGTTTTATGTTCACAAGGGAAAGAACTAAATGCTGGTGGAAAGAAGCTACTGGTTAAAAACAGAGTGAAGCCTAAATTATGGATGAAAAATGACAAATGCAAATACTGAAACAAAACAAAGCCTAAACTATGGCTAGCAAAATACAAAGCTTGATAATGACTTCAAGGAAATAAATCACAACATGAGCTTAACTTGTCCAATTCATTCATTAAATATGTTTTGGAAGAGCTTGAGAAATGGGCAGTTAAGTGTAAATGAAGTTCTCTTAACTAAACAATCAAACAGTCAACTTACAATGGTACAACATCTCATCCATGATTAAAGGTCTATTGGAATATATTTGGAAAAGAACATTTGTAGCACCATAAGATTTCTATTCTAAACTAGCTTCTAATTCTGTCTGCAACTCAATTTAACACCACTAGGCCTCATTCCAAAAGTTATCGATTTCCTTTTTAGAATGGTCTTTTGAGAAAAGGCTTGTTTGTGAAATGGTAAAAAGGTTGCAAAATACTCTAGGTCTTAGACTGATGCCAACTTCTGTCCAAATGATTATGTATTAATATGTGGTTGGAACAAAAGAAGTTTTGTAAATAATGAAGACCGTGGTATTTAAATTTAACAACTAATATGATTTAAAAAAAATGCAATGGATGGCAACTAAACTAGAGTGCTAATGCAGCGAGCTAAAACTAAACTAGAATGCCACTAGTCTATTTGAAGTACAGTGAACAATGTTGAACTGAAAAGCCATTATCAAACTGAAAATGAAATGACAGAGCTGAATCACATGCATTCTACCTCCGGAGTACTATAACTACGTTAACATGCAACTAACCTAAGGAATTCTACAGTCCATCTCGTTCAGTATGAATGATGTTTTGGAAGAGTTTGTGAGAACAAGTATGGCTGTATCATTCAAAGCAATTGAACATAAACACAAGACTGGAAGCAAATACAACTAAAATCCAAGACACCACAGCTACTTCTTACTCATTATTATGATATTTTGGAAGAGCTTTGTAAGAGTAAGATTGGCTATGCCACTTGGTGTAAACTAGCTGCTAAAACCTACAATACCACAGTTATGCCTTATTCATCATAATGCTATTTTGGAAAAGTTTATTAGAGTAAGTTTTAACTGTGATAACTAACAAAAGTAAATGCAACTAAAACCTACACTATCACAGTTGTGCCTTATTCTTCATAATGATATTTTGGAAGAGTTGATTAGAGTAAGTTTGGCTGTGATAGTAGATATAAAAAAATATGAACATAAGCTTCAGAAATCTACTTAAACTAGAAATAAAAGCGAGACTAAAACACTTATCTATTGTATAAACAAGGCCGCTCAGGAGGCAGGGGCCCTCTACCACCAGAGTAGCACGAAATCTAGTTCAAAATCGACTCAACGCATTCAAGGAAATACTGCTTCTTTCATTAAAGAGGAATCACCTCAAAACAGAGTATTCTCGGACTTCAAAGATTTAGCAGTCAACCATAAAATCTAACCAAAATCTAACCTTTGTCTCTCAGTTTCCCGAGCATATTTATAGAAAATTTACATAACAGAACTTGAGATAATACAGGGATTACTGTCTTTCCATATTAAAATCGAACTAGAACTCTAAAGGTGGCATCGTAATATGACAAAGGACATCTGGACTGTCCTTGTCCTATTAGGAGTCTATCTCCTAGCTTGAGTTCTCACGTGCATAACCACGTACAGAATTCCGTTCGATCTTCATGGAGGGCAACAAATGCTGAGGGCATGACGTGGAATATGACCATGTGTGGCTTTCCCTGAGAGGACATCTGGAACCTGCTTAAACATGAAGATGGCTGCAAAATTGGCAACTAGCTACAGAATGTCTGCATTCTGTAGCTAGTTTCAGTTCAAAAAGTACTACAATGAAACAATTATAAAAACATAGCAAGTTAGCCACGATATTCATTCTTAAATCAATTTTAACTAATTTCATTGATAATTTGAGCCTGGGATTAATAATGGATAAAAGAAATGGAGTGGAATGTGGTGGAAGAAAGAACATTCTTGGAGCTCAACAGAAGGATCGAGAAAGAGCATACCGCTATGATACCACTGATCCAAATTTATGCAGGAATGCAATAGAATACACATATAACCATAAATACAAATATGCAGTAGAAATAAAACTTCATTTCATTAATACTAAAGAACTGAAATATGTTTACAGACAGAATGGAATTAAACTAGCTAGGGCGCTGGTAGCTTATCTCTAAGAGGATATGTGGCAGCTACAAGCCTCTGAACTCTGTGTTACTGTGAGGCGTGAAGGCCTATATATTATTGAAAAATAATGGAAAACCCTAAACATCCAAAAACCTAACCCTAGGAGATGAAACGCCAGACTATGGACCCTGTTGGGGTAAATTGGCACATCAATTTCCGGGGTCGTAAATTTAGCATACCATCTCCGTTTGGTGCACATGATACATCGTTAGAAAGATATATTCGAGGAATACAACTATTGAAAACGAATATTGAGTCTAGAGGTCACATATTTTCCAGATATTTCATGCCCAAAATACATCGTTTAGGGTGTCAAAACAACTCCGGAAGTTGAGGACCTGAAAAACTGCCAAAAATAGTAAATTGTGCTACAATTAAGGAAACTAAAAAACTGAAAGAAACAATGGTGGAGGTCCAAGTGGAATAGGTGAGTGGCCACCATTATCCACTTGGATCACAAAATTTCAGAAGAAGAACAAGAAACCTATGGCTCTTACATGCCCTGTACCTCCCGCCTTAGAAGTAACAAAGATGCCTCCTCTATTCTCGGACACAACATGCAATCAAGACAACTATTCTTCATCATGGGAATCCATCTACATACTATTTGAGGATGAAAAATCCAGAATAATTTAAAGGGTAGTCACAACTGACGCCCCAACGTCCTATGAATCTTCTTGCAGTGATGTTGCTAATTCCTTCTTCCACCATATTGCCACTCGCCCTAAAATTTTGCCCTATTCAGATATGGTGAAATGGATAATCGACAATTTGAACATTGGAGAAAGTAAATCCTTTACTTCAAGGGACACATCAATTGGATCTTTCAAGGTAGAATATTTAAAAAAAATGTATCATATATCCGACCCACAGAAGGTATATGACAAGAATTTCCTTTAAAAGTTTGCAAAGGAAAATAAACTAGCATTAGACCCAATAAGGCAATGGAGGCACAACCCCAACGAACACAAACACAATGATAAGGTTATGTACTATGTGTCTTCTCTTGTTGGCCCATATTGCTATGTCGCTGTTATGTTGTGTAGACTATTTGGTTACCCTAATGCAAATAGATTTTCGATTGAATGGGTTCCTCTTATTGAAGCTGCATTAGATTCATATATTATGGATTGGGGTACCATCCTTTCCAATAATATTTCTTCCCAAATCTTGGAATATAGAAAGAACCGGAAATTCAACTCCAAGACAGTTCCTCCCTTTTTCATGAGTGCTTATATCATGGACACAATATGTTTCACTTCAGATTTCCCAACCATGATGGAAATGGACCATACAACACCCTACTCCTATCCATGTTTATCATAATATCCTATGGGAATCCAACTATGAGTCCCATTTCTTCCATGAGCAGAGTAAAGATATATTTGGTACTTATATCTTTATATTGTTGTTATGTTTTTACGTAATTAATAGTCATACTTCTTTTACATTGTTTTGTTATATGTATCTCTTAAATACAATTGAGCATTAATTCACTATTGAACATGCAAATATTTCCATATTTTTATATATGTACAAGACATGCAACTATTGAATGTGATATAATTTAATCAATTAATTTGATTAACTATTTAATAAAATTAATTAACTTTAATTGTTTTTCACTTCTGTTAATGTTTTATAATCTTCATTATCCTACACTAAAGATAATCTTTCAAGATCACATACAAAGGAAACATAATTAATCCCAGGATATAGATAGGTATATAAATACCCTTTAGCTCGTTATCACTCCCATTTTATCAAGTCACATTCAGTTATAAATACCTCACATTCACTCAATTATACTTATTGGGAAACTGGTCCCATCATCCCCAGTTGGAGCCACTATTCCAAACATAAAAGGAACAATTTTTAAGTTCCTGACTGGGTGGCCATCCCACGATGTTATTGCAACGATTTTTGAGGCATCAACGCCAGGGTAAACATGATATTAGTGTCAGTATGACATGAACCGACCTTCAAGTTCTAGTTTAGGAAGTTGGGCCTACAAACTGAACACTTAATGTCATTGTACAGGGAATACAAATCACTCAGCAGTTGGACAACCACCCCAGGAGATCAATCCCAGAGTTGGAACCCTTTTTCTGTGACCTAGATTTGTGACCTCATCCTTGACATTGCATCCATGTGGTTGGAAGCCTATAACCACACTCACATGCTTGTCTCCATGCGATTATGACCCAAATACTCTAGTTTTATGCATGCGGTTTCAAGATCTAAGCCAATTTTTCAGTGTAGCCTCCAAACCACTGCCCATAACTTCATGTAACTTTACAAAAGCATAAAAAAGATGATAACATTGTTAACCATTCAAACTCAAACAAGAACTTGACCTAGACATGCCACAACACCATGGATATGGCAAGGCAAGGCTGAAACCACTGTCAGTCCAGTCAAATATCCGTGTCAATGACAACACATAACCAAGGAATAACATGCATATACCATGCATCCAACAATAAACAAGGAAATCACACATGCAACTTATTACCTGCAAAGTATCCCTATTGTAGTTTATCCAACTTTTCCCTTGCGCTCCCTTGCTTTCCTTTGATTTCTTTCTTCAATCCAAGTGAATATTAGAATGCTCTAAGTGTGAAAGAGAATGAGAGAGTGAGAGAGTGCTCAACTCAAAATTTTCAAAAGTTGTCAAAAATCTAACAATTGTTTCTCTGAATCCTTTTTTTTATTGTCGATGCCTCTATTTTCTTCATTTTCCCTCTAATTTCCCTTGCATTCAAATTTGTGCCTCTTTGCCTCCCTTTTCTCCTATTTTCCTTTATTTTCATAATTAAATGCTAATTATTGTCTCTTTGGCTTTTCCAATGCCTTTGCCAGTTTACATACCCATTAATTAATCACAAGTGATTCCCACTATAATGCTTTTCCCAACATTCAACTTGGAATACGTGTCCCATGACCTTGGTCTTATTTTATTGACATGGAAAATCAACCAGGGGCTATTACACATAGTCCCTCCTAAATCATATAGTGCAACTATTGAGTCTTATTTATGCTAGCCAGATTTTCACAGGTTGTATATGCATCTTCAAAATTTCCATCACCTTTATATGTGTCATTCATTCCATCAAGTCCAAAAAATATTAACCTATAATTCATGTATAAATATTAACTCTTCTCAATGCATTAGCTACCTTGTTTGATGTACCACTCGTGTGTTTAATAAAAAATGTGAAATTTTGTAAAAACTTCACCCGCTTAACATGCCTTTGATTTAACTTAGTTTGATTGCTAAAAAATGGCAAAGCATGATTGTCAGTATAAAAACTAAATTCCTTGGGCACGAGACAATGTCTCCACTTTTTTAATGCTTGAACAATGGCATGGATCTCATTATCATAAGAGAAATAATTATGTTTTTATTCATTCAAAATTTCACTAAAATAGGCAATTGGTCTGGCTTCCTAGCTTAAAACAACTCTAATTGTTGTTCCACTTGCATCTGTCTCTCCTTGGATTTTTTTTTTTTTGAAATCTGGTAAGGCTAAGACAATATGTTCGGTAATATTTAGCTTCAACAATCTGAAATTTATATCAGTTTCTATTGTCCACGTAAATGGATATTTACTTAACAGTCTCCACAATAGGAACACAAATGTTATCAAATTTTAAATAAATTTAATGTGTAAAATTGCTAATCCATGAAAGCTTCTTACCTCAAAGACATTTGTTGGAACAAGCCCATTTATGATTGCTTTAACATTTTCCCGATCCATCTTCGAACCATCTTCAGAAATCACAAAACCTAAGTATACTAATTCCTTCTTCATAAAATTGCATTCCTTCAAATTAATTAATAAATTTTCTTTTTGCAAGATATTCAAGGCTAACTTGAGATGTCTCAAATGTTCCTCCCTTGTTTGACTATATACTAGGATATCAGCTAAATAAACTATGACAAATTTTCCATTAAATTCTTTCAAAATCTCATTCATCAATCTCATGAAAGTTCTAGGGGAATTTATGAGACCGAAGGGCATCACTAACCATTCACACAATCCATACTTCATTTTGAAAGTTGTTTTTCATTCATCTCCCTCTATAATTCTAATCCGATGATATCCACCCTTAAAATTAATCCTGGAGGAATACTTAGCATCACTCAAACACTATATCAAATCATTAATGTGAAGTAGTGGAATTTTGTACCTATTTGTAATTTTATTAATGGCTTCGGATTATGCAGAAATTCATCATCCCCCATATTTCTTCCAACCGGGCATTGTAGGAAAAACACACAAACTCAAACTTTCCTTAATGAGGCCCTTAACCAACAATTACCTATCTTTTTATTTCTTCATTCTCTTGTGCATCCATCTTGTATGTTGCTTTATTTGGAAGACTTGCTCTTAGAATAAAGTCTATATGGTGAATAATGCTCCTAATAGGAGGTAAGTTTCTTGGTAGATCACCTGCAATAATATCAACAAACTCATCCAACATAGCTTTAACTTCTGCAGTTAAGTCACCCAAATTTGTATTAATAAGTATTACTTTGGGCTTACCAATGAAAGCAAAGTGGACCTCTTACTTCTTAACTTCTTGCAATAACTCCTTTGCACTCATTAGCAATACACCAAAACCATCTTTTTCCTTTACTTCCACATCTTGAAAGGGTAGTGATACATGCCTCTGATCATTCTTCTCAAGTGTATAAGTGTTTCTTCTACCATCATGTATATATTTTCTATAATATTTCCATGGTCTTCCTAACTGATTATGGCAAACATCCGTAGGCATTATGTCACATAACACCTCATCCTTATAAATATCAATCTAAACTTCCACCTTTCACTATTTTATTACTAGAATTTGATGTCCTTTTTGTAGCCATGATACTTTATAAAGTGTAGGGTGTGTTATTCTTCTCAATTATATTTTTCTTATCAACTTAGTAAAAACAAAATTATTTGTGTTGCCACTATCAATCATAACATTGCAATGTTAGATTCACAATTATGCTAGGGGGAGGTGTGAATCATTATAATGACATTTTTTTCTTATTTAAACATAATCAAACATCAATCCCATAGACATAACAAGTAGCACAAGATATATGTGGAAAACATTATAGGAGAAAACCACCAAACTTCTTTATATGAAAGATCTTGTAGGCACCAACCTACATGAAACACCAATCCCCTATATTGTTCCGTAGGCACCAACCTATAGTAGACATCTGTCCCCTCTTCTACTTTGTAAGGCACCAACCTACATAAGACACCAATCCCTCTGCTACTTTGTAGGCACCAACCTACACGAGACACCAATCTCCGCTACTACTTTATAGGAACCAACTTACAAGAGACACCAACCCCCTTTATTGCTCTGTAGGCACCAACCCACTTCATTGGTTCAGTTTGATTCTTTAAAATGTCTATTAGCTACTTATGCTTTCACCAAGTATACTTATTACTTATACCTTCACCAGGTATATTAGGTTCTTCTAACTTCACGAAGTTTACTTGCTACTTCTTCCTTCATCGGGGTTTGCTTCTCCCAAGAAAAAACTTGCACAACGTCCCACAGATTCAATATTTCAAATCTGGTTCTTAAAATTCTACCAAAGGTATATAGGGTTTTCTTTTTTGTCTCCTCTAGAATTCATAGTATGAAAATATCATAAAGAAAGTTATAGAAAAATGACAAGCTAACATATTTGAAACATGTTTCAAAAGGATTCAAGAACACTAACTTTGTCATATATTATCTTTGAAATTTTATCAAACCAAGATATGAAATTTATACCACATGTATCTTGAGATAATTTAGGTATCTCTCCAAATTTCACAGTTTGAAACATATTAGAAAGAAAGTTATAGAAAAAATGCCAAGCTGACCTGTTTGAATAATGTTTTAGGAGCATTCAGGAACAGTAAATTTCTCAAATCATATATTTGAATTATAGCAAAACAAGGTCTATAATGTCTACCACAAGTACCTTGAGATCTCTTCTTTGTCTACTACAAAATTCTTAGTCTAAAGCATTACAAAAATAAAGTTAATGTGAAAATACCAAGTTGGCCTGTTTGAAGCATGTTTCACGAGCATTCATGAACACTAAATTCCTCAGATCATATCTCTAAAATTATAGTGAAAAATGTTTAAAATTTATATCACTAGTTCCTTGAGATCCTTTCTTTCTCTTCTCCATATTTCATAGTATGAAACATCACAAAAAGAAAGTTATAGTGAAAATACTAAGCTAACATGTTTGAAGCAAATTTCAAGAGCATTTAGGAAGCCTAACTTCCTCAGAGCATATCTTTGACATTAGAGTGAGACAAGGTTTGAAATTTTAACCAAGAGTACATGAAGATTTTCTATATCTATGCTGCAAGTTTCACGATATGCCAAACCTCACAAAATAAAATTTATAGTGAAAATTTCAAGTTGACCTATTTAAAGAATTTTTTTAGGAGCATTCAAAAAGCCTAACTTCCTCAAAGCATATCTCAAAAATTATAGCAAACCAACCACTAAAAATTGAACAAAAAATACATGATTATCTTCCATCTATATCCTCTAATTTTCAAATTCTAAAACATCCCGAAAGAACATTTATACCAAATATTCCTTGTTGACCTATTTGAAGTAGATTCCAAGAACATCTAAGAAGTCTAACTTCCTCAGAGTGTATCTATGAAATTATAGAGAACCAATATCTAAAATTTGAACCATAGGTGTA
The DNA here is from genome assembly GCA_034641835.2 of Pinus albicaulis. Taxonomy (NCBI): domain Eukaryota; kingdom Viridiplantae; phylum Streptophyta; class Pinopsida; order Pinales; family Pinaceae; genus Pinus; species Pinus albicaulis. Next base: position 469,384,533 of record CM076584.1, on the reverse strand, counting down.
TTTGTGTGTGTGTGTATATATATATATATATATATATATATATTTTTTTTTTTTCACTTGGAAAAAAATCTTTATTTTTATAGTAAAAATAATAGACCGGCCCCTAGAAAGGGGATTTTACAGGTGCTCCTCGAGCTGTATGTTCTCCTTAAAGGAGTATTTCAGATTAACACCCTATCCTGATATATTCATTCCTGAGAATGTCATCAAAATTTTTCATAGTGTATGTATAACGTTAAAAAACCCCTTGAAAAAACAAAAAGAGTTAAACCCTACGCATCTCCTCCGAGTTGGAAGAGAGATCCACTATTTTTATTGTGCCCGAGGAAGCGAGAGAGCTGATTTTCACAGACCGTCAACTTCCATATTAAGTTCACGGTATACATGCCTGAACGTGAGCTGTTGGAAATCTTTCATAAGATTCCAAATGCTTCGAAGGATGGCTTGAAGATGCAGCAAATGTATCTGGGAACGATTTTGTGCCCAGTTGATTACTAATTTAGAATCTCCAAAACATTGTAACGAGATAATATTTTTGATTTTTTTCACATGAAGAACCGCCCAGAGAGAAGCAATCTCAACTTTATTGTTATAACCGTGGCTCGAAGCAAAAGTAATGTGAAATTTGGAAACTGGAGAGAGATGGAGAACTGCCCCTGCGCCTGCCTATATATATATATATTCTTCAAGTATGATAGTTTGGAACATCCCAAATAAAAATTATATGAAAATGCCAAGATGATTCATTCACCTCATAAATCACATTTTTTCTTCCAACTTTAAACTCCAAAAATCACCCCAAAAATATTCCTCAACTCTTCTTGTGCCCCTCAGATATCTTCTTGCTTTTATCTCTTCAAATGAACTTGTATATCCTTTATTTATAACTTTTCTACGTTCACTTATGGGGCCAACTTGTAAAATTGGTTGGGTTGGCCTGTTTGTACTTTGGTTTGGTCATCCTCATGAAATACTTCTTATCTCTTAATTCATATTGAGTTAGATGGAGGGCCATATAAGTTGGAAATGTCTCAGAATAATATTTCCAACCATATATCTTATGCTGCAAATTGATCTAGGAATTTTGAATACAAATTCCTTCAAAGATAGTGTATCCAAAATAGGCATAAAAATTCCAAAAATAATATTTCCAACAATATTCATTTTCAAATATTTATCTTGGACATATGTAGTTTCCCCATATCTTTGACATAAGTGAAATTTTTTTTTCCAACAATCTCCCCCTTTGTTATTGATAACAACCCTTTGTCATTTCTACGATAATCCTAAAGATCTCCTCCTATTTGCAATTCTTGTTGTGCCTGTGACTTCTCCCCATTTGACATCAATGGAAAAGGGATGCTCACCCTAAGCTTGTGCTTCTCCTTATATGTGACTCTTCTTATATGTACAACTTTTCTCGGTGTTTGCAACTCTTCATCTGTTTACAATTTCTCATAATGAGTGCAACTAAATTTCTCATAATGAGTGCAACTACATTTATCATAATGAGTGCAATTGTTCCCCTTGTCTATTATCTCTCCTTTTGTTTCTTATTACCCCCATTTGAAATCAACGAAAAAGGGTTGTTTTTACCTTTGGTTGAAATTTATTCCCTTGATATGTTAACAAAAAAACAACACTTGTCAGAAAGAGAGCCGGGAAAATATGTTATAAACAATGTTATGTACTCTTGGATTCAAGTTTCTTGTTCCAAATCAGGCCTGATCTTATAGTCCAACGATCCGTTCAAGAGGACGAAATCTATGACATCCTAAAAGCATGTCATCATGAGCCTTTTGGGGGCCACTTTGAAGATTAAATGACCGCGGATAAAGTTTTGTGACAAGGGTACTATTGGCCAATAATTTTAAGATATGTTGTAAAGTATGTTATAAGTTCATATAAGTGTCAAAGAATGGGAAGGCCAACAAAAATTGAAGAAATGTCACTACAAACCCATGTTATGATAAATCCTTTTGAAAAATAGCCCCTTGAATTTGCAAGGCCAATCAACCCGCGATCAAAATAGAAGGAATACCTTCTGGTATGCATAGGATATGTAACTAAATGGGTTGAAGCCAAATATCTACCAAAGGAAACATAATAAGAAATGGTTTTTTTCTTATATGAAGAAATAATTTTGTTTTGTTTTGGCGTACCATGGGAAATTTTTACCAATCAAGGGACTCAATTCACTTCTAACTTGGTCCAATCCATCATTGATAGATTTAAAATCAATAATTGAATGTCCACTCAATACTGCCCTGAGAAAAATGGACGAGTGGAACTCACCAAAAATTTCTAGAGGCTATCCCGATGAAGACAATGCATCATCATCATAAAGACTAGATTGAAAAACTTCCAGAAGCTTTGTGGGCCTACAGGCTCACTTGTTAGAATTCCATCAGTTTCACACCTTATGGGGTTGTATATGGGAAGGAGGTTGTCCTACATATTGAGTTTGGAGTTATGACATTAAGGATAACCTTACAAGACATAATGGACCTCTCTAAGGCTCAAAAGTATCGATTAGGGCCAACTTAATGAGATTGATGAAATGTGTCAAGATTCCATCTAACAAACAATAGTTATCCAGTAACAATGATCTAAATGGCATGATAAAATCATCAAGAAGAAGGAAAAAACTAGGCGCTCTTGTTTGATTCAAGGTACATGTATTTCAAGTGAAAGTTTCATACCAAATGGCTAGAGCCATATGAAGTTGAAACTTTATTTGAAAAAGGGTTTGTAAGGCTTCGTACTATTGAAGAGGCACAAACACCATTGATGTCCAACGGACATCGAATAAGGCTATATCAAAATCCAAAATCTAAGGAATAATTTATTAAGGAATTAATGAAGCAATCTGATTTAGAATTCATAGAGAAGATGGTTAATCCATCCTCTCCTATGACCCTATTGTAACTGCTACAAATTTTGAATCCCTCCTTTTCTTTTCAAGGATTTAATAGTATCCCTGTGGATTGAAATGATCAAAACCCTATATTGACCTAGTTATTAATGGAAGCTACGATTATGTGTATTTTCATGAGACACATTGTCTATGTCTGCCTACTTTCTCCATCCTCATTCCCATCTTATAGTTACAATAGGGTTTACGAAATTTACATTTAATCAATGTTGGAAAGGATTTTGCAACACTGCTTATCCATTTATGTTTATCTATGTGGAAGGTATTTTGTTTCATAGAAGCTATCAGAATTTTAATTTTGTGTGTCCTTATTTTTCCAGGGTTTATATAGGGTTGCGACCAAGCTAGAAGGCTTATTACCACTAGAAGTAGCTCTTAACATGAAGCATATACCATTAGGTCAACAAGATTAGAAGATGAATCATGATCCATCAAAGATTCAATGATGAAATATTGCTACAAGGATCAACCTAGCTTCATCCATAGTTGAGTTTACATGATTATATATAAGGATTGAAAGACTTGTGCCTCTTATCACCACTTGCAAGTCACAATCGTAACTTGTAGTTGTTATCACTCCACCAGATCTTCAAGGTTGAGAAGAGACTAGCAAAGGTAACCAAAGGTCAATATTTTCCAAGTAGCTAGCCCTACTAGGAAGGAGAGGGATCTCTCTAATGGATCTCAGCCAATATGACTGGATCAATGAGATAATAGGATAGGTATAGTAGCATAGGGGTTTGGTTGATTGATTTTTGAGGTGCTGGATGGTGAAAAGGTCAAGGAAGGAATTAGGTCAGGGAAAAAAAGGATCAGAATTGCAGGGATATGATGGAGAAAGGAAGGTAAGAAACTCAACACAAAAGGATATCTGATGAAGTGGTTTAGACTGCTAGGGTTTGAGAAAAGAGCATAAGAGATATGAATTATTTTCTACTAGAAGAAGATGAAACAAACTGTAACTATTCCTCCAAAACAAAGCATAAGATTAATAAATTCTGGATTTCAGACTTAGGAAACAATTACCTTTAGAAATGGAATGAATATGAAATCACAATACATTCAAAAATTTTCAAAATATAAGAAGAAACAATTTCAAATCACTTTACCACAAGAATTCCATCAAAATAGCTGCAACTCAGTATGTTATTACTTGCCAAAGTCTGATTACAAAAAGTGTTCAATGATCAATCCAACAACATCCAACCATTGCAATGTCAAAAGGAATGAAAGACATAGGCTGAAAACTACTTCTCCCACTCTCAGGGGTCACATCCCTGAATTTTGGAACTGATCCCCAAAGTGCTCAACTGGAAACCCAAAGACTAGGGAGGTCAACAAACTCATCCCTAACTTTGGCGAAACTGATTCATTTATCCAAAAATACACTTTTACCCAATGTATCTACCTCTAGTAACCTTTAGGAACATAATTAAATTTATAGTCATCAATTACATGAGTAAAAATGCATTCAATCCATTGACCAACTGAGAAAAAGTCAAAATATTGAAAATATCAGTGAGCTGGCAAAAGCGCAGTGCCAACTTCAAGGTCACTTTTGGAGAACTTGCTGAAGTCCAAATTGAGCCCAAGATAGCTAATTGGAAAGCTACTCCTGTATAGTTTCCAAAAATTCCATCAAGTTCTGAAAATGATGAATTTAAGGCCATAAAAACGGAAATATCCCAAGACTCGTCAAAAGTGCAACACCAACCTGAAAAATGAGGCAAAAAAGGTGTTTTTTTGGATATTTTTGGCCATTTCTCCCTGTCAGAATGTCCAAATTTGATGTGACTACAGTCAAAATTTGATGTATATGGCCTTCTGAATCCAATGGTGGTAACCATTTGTCATTTGGAGGCTCTTAGAAAAATAGCATCGCACTAGGCGTTGCGTTTTTAACAAGTGGATTGTGTCAAATTTCTGGATTTTTTTCAAAAATAGGCCTCATATATGGAGCAATATATCCCTAACCATGAAAGTTTTTGGAAAACTGAGAGAGATTGTTTTTATTTTTCATGTTATGAACAAAAAATTCCTCCTGTTTCCCAATATGCCTCTCAGATTGTCCACAATCTTCTATGAAAAAAGGTGTCTAAAACATGACTTTGCATAGGTAGAAAAATAAGCTGTGAATATGTGAATGGATATATCATTCTGTAATACTTGTGTAAAACATGAGATAGGTTTTTGTACCTTTATATCTTAGGAACAAAAATGTCCTCCAGTTTATCAAAATTCATCTTTGTTTGGCCATAACATGTTCTGCAATAATATGACTAAACAAGAAATTTCTGGAAAATGTGCCTTTAAATATTTTTTCAAATTTCTCAAAATTTTCTCTAAATTTTGTCACAATTGCTCCAGAGATTCCAAATAAAGTGCGTTATGCTATCATGGATGTATCAACAAGTAGGTCCAACTTACCCTTCTCCTTTTGACAAATTAGTGTTTCCTTTGTAGTGTGATTTCAAGTAGGGTTTGTATTGCTCAAGGTCTAGTTTCATGCCTTAAAATTCTCCCTACTTTGTTGTAGGTATTTTTCTCTTCCTCCATGGTGTTTATATTTTCCTCCATTATGTTCAGTTTGTCTTGAAACCCTATGGAAGAAGGGGAAGGGAAAGGGAGTAGGATTGTAGGGTTAGGGGGTTGGGATGAATGAGGGAAAATTTTGGGAAATGTGTAAAGGGGTTGGGGAGCTTAGGGAAGTGATGGGAGACTGAAATGTTAAGGGAAATAGGGTAGGAAATTTCTATTACAGGGAGGTATCTATCTTCCTAGAAAATCATAGCTTATGGGTGTTAGGGTTTATGGAATAGGCCCTGGGAATGGGAAATAAGGTGATGTAGGGGTTGTGGGAGTGTTTTTTGAAGTGCGAAAAGGGAAAATAGGGTCTAGGGAAAACAATGTTGGCTTGCAAGAGTGAGAAATAGGGTTTCTTTACTCAAAACTTGAAATGATGAGTGAGGAGGGTTTACACCATAAATTTGAAATTATGAAGTGAAAGGAGAGTTTTGAGAGGTGTAACTTACTTGCATTTGATTGAGAAAACCATGATTTGATGCTTGGACCACTTGAAAATAAGATTTGGAGGTTGTAGGTGAAAGTTGGCAAAAGCGCAGTGCATGAAGCAGGAGTACAATGCCTCCCAGGCAAAAGCGCAGCGCTTGAAACAAGAGTGCAGCGCCTCTCAGTCAAAAGCACAACGCCTCAAGCATGAGCGCAACACCTTTAAGGAAACTCTATTTTCTTGCTCAAAATTTTATTTTTGACTTGGGGAAGCTGAGAGATTAATGCATGAGGATGAAAATGAGTGTCTCCTTGGTCTTTGATGGCCCTTTATACTTGATGAAATTTCAAAAATAGGCATGGATCCACATTTTCCTTTTCAAACTCAACTTAAACATCACAATTCACCCTTCATTTTTTTTTTGATCTTGATCCTTTGAATTTGATCTTTTGGTGGATTTGGAACACTATTACTTTTGGAACTTTGACTTACTTTGCTGATGGAACCTTGAGTATGCATCTACCTTGGAACCATGAGTACTTATTACATATTACGAAACATACAATTACATATTGAATTGAAATTAAATTTACAAATCAAACTTTCATGATAAAATGTGTTTATTGTCACTCTTTTACTTGCTGGACTTTTATGCATGCAAATGGTGATTTGATGGACCTTGAAAACCCTAAGAACTAATGGATACTCTGAATAAATGAACTTCATGATGAAAATACTGAAATTATGATGACAACTCATGACTTATGTACACTCAACAAAGTGGTGAAATGAGCCAGCAAGTAATGAAAATTTTGAAAAGAGTGAGGTTTGACCTTGGGCTACCTCCAATGACCAAATTTTTGCATGATGACCTAATGGAATGTCAAAATTTTTAGAATGAGACCCTTAGCATGACATGAAAGAGTTTATTTGATCACTAGTTCAAGGATGCAAATGCGGACACTAACATTGCCTCCAGCTGGGGATGGTAGCTCCTTGGAGGTGCCAAGAACACCGCAAACCAAGTGCCTATCCATTGGGCATGGAGTCAAAAGATTAAAAACAAACTGAATACTGAAATCTTGATATAATAAATTGACTCAAGACTAATTTTTTTTGAAAAAAACAGAAAACCAATGAAACTTTATGGCCTTCACCTCAGGCTCCAAGCCTCGGTGATTCTCTGCTTCACACTTTGCAGAAAACTGAAATTGAAAGAAACTTGCCACTAAAAATGCAATCAAATCAAACTGAAATGATACCAACCTACTCTAATATGTTGCACAATTGCTGATTAGGTGAAATGATCCTTCTAGTGTAAGAAATCCATCACATGGCTACTTACTGAAATTATGCTCTCACTTTCCTCGAGCAAGAAGAATGATGTCTATGTAGGTAACTCATAATAAAAACTGAAACCAAGACTTATGCTGAAAAAAAAGACAACATTCATCTTCTCCAATGCTTGCAAAAGACTGCCCAAGGGATCTTGAAAATCATGAAGCATTAAATTTTGTGGATCAACAAAAGGAGATGAGTAAGCATTATTCCCATATGGCTGTAACAAATTAGCAAAATGATCCTCCATAATTTTTTTAACAGCATAAGTGTCCAAATCTACGGGATCCGGGACAAACTCCTTTTCATCAACAAAATTTTCATATTCTTAACCTTGAGAAATATTTGTATCTGGAAGGGGCTCTAAAACAACTTCTTCTTTATCACTTCTCTACTCTTCATAATCACTTGGAAACTAGCAAGACTGTATAATAACGTCATCATTCTTAATGGATGGAATATGGATTTGGAAATTTATGATCTGATTTATTCTTCTTCAGTCAAAGGAGAAAGTACTCTTTGTTTTGTTTGGATGAAACAATAATTGTCTTCTTTCCCTCATAAAGATTCATAAGGATGCTGAATATCTTATTTAATCTCAAGAAAAGGAGCATATAAATTTTCATAAAACTCCTAATTTATTTCATGTGGTTTCATTTGAATATCAAGATGCAAAATTATCTCATCTTCAATCAAAGGGGAAGCTACTGTATGCTGAATATGATATTATGTATCAAAGTGCCCAACTTCTTTAGATTGCTGTTGAAGGGAGAAATCATAGAAGGGTTCAATGATCTCTCCATCATTCATGCAATCGATATCATAAATACCCTCACGATATGCAATAAAACCTTCATTATAATCACAAAAACTTTGTAAGAGAGATAAAGAAGTATTAGACTTCACATAATGTTTGGAAAACATCTTATGGAAATCTTTAAGAGAACATAAAATTCCTTCTATTAACCCTTCATACCATACCCTAGCTTTATCTTCAAGAGTATCCATAAAAACTTTCATGAGACAGTCTTCAGGAAACTCAACTCTCAGTCTACATACAGGTACATGAAACTTTACTAAATGCATATCAACATCATCTTTCTTTTCATCTCTGAATATGGGAAGATGTGTAAACTAGTCAACATAAGGCACAGGATTTGGAAATCCAGGGATTTGAGATCGATCCATAGGAGCATACCTGGGATTTTTTCTTGCAGTAGAACACATCTCAGCAACAATGAAGTCACCAAGAAGTCTATTCAAATTACCGGTTCTTGAAAAGTGGAGTCACCACGAAAATTATGAACCTTGTATTATTCGACACTGGAGTCGCCAGGTGAATGATTTAGGCTTCATATGCATCTGACCATATTCCACCATCAACAACTATATCTAAACTTTGATGATTTCTGTCCTGAGGAAAATTTGTCACTTTCTTCCCCAGTATGGCCGCAAAGATGTTATCACTCCACCAGATCTTCGAGGTTGAGAAGAGACCAACAAAGGTAACCACAGACCAATATTTTAGCCCTACTAGGCAGGAGAGGGATCTCTCCAATGTATCTCAACCAATATGACTGGATCAATGAGATATTAGGCTAGGTATAGTAGCACAGGGGTTTGGTCGATTGATTTTTGAGGTGCTGGATGGTGAATAGGTCAAGGAAGGAATTAGGTCAGGGAAAACAAGGATCATAATTGCAGGGATTTGATGGAGCAAGGTAGGTAAGTAGTTAAAAAAAAGGATATCTGATGAAGTGGTTTATACTGCTATGGTTTGAGAAAAGAGCATAAGAGATATGAATCATTTTCTACTAGAAGAAGATGAAACAAACTATAACTATTCCTCCAAAATAGAGCGTAAGCTTAATGAATTATGTATTTCAGAATTATGAAACAATTACATTTAGAAATGTAATGAATATGAAATCAAAATAAATTCATACATTTTCAAAACATAAGAAGAAACAATTTCAAATCATTTTACCACAATAATTCCATCAAAATAGATGCAACTCAGTTAGTTATTACTTGCCAAAGTCTGATTACAAAAAGTGTTCAGTGATCAACCCAACAACATCCAACCATTTCAATGTCAAAAGGAATGAAATATATAGGCTGAAAACTACTTCTCCCACTCTCAAGGGTCGAATCCCTGACTTGTGGAATTGATCCCCAAAGTGCTCAACTGGAAACCCAAAGACTAGGGAGGTCAACAAACTCATCCCTAACTTTGGTGAAACTGTTTCATTTATCCAAAATAAAATTTTACCCAATCTATATACCTCTAGTAACCTTTAGGAACATAATTATATTTACATTAGTCAATTACATCAGTAAAAAGTCATTCAATCCATTGACCAACTGAGAAAAAGTAAAAGTCTGGAAAATATTAGTGATCTGGAAAAAGCGCAGCACCAACTTCAAGGTCATTTTTGGAGGACTTTTCTAAGTCCAAATTGAGCCAAAGATAACTCAATGGAAATATTCTCCTGTATAGTTTCCAAAAATTCCCTTAAGTTCTGAAAATGATGAAGTTAAGGCCCTCAAAACGGAAATCTCCCAAGACTGGCCAAAAGCGCAATACCAACCTGAAAAATGAGGCATAAAGGTGTTTTTTTGGATATTTTTATCCCATTTCTCCCTGTCATAATGTCCAAATTTGATGTGGAGGGCCATATGAATCCAATGATGGTGACCATTAGTTATTTGGAGGTCCCTAGAAAAAGCGCACCGCCCTAGGCGCTGTGTTTTTTACAAGTGGACTGTGTCAAATATCTGGGTTTTCTGCAAACATATGCCTCAGAGATGGAGCGATATATCCCTAACCATGAACGTTTTTGGAAAAAGGAGAGAGGTTTTTTATTTTATTTTGCATATTATTAACAAATAACTCCTCCCGTTTCCCAAGATGTCTCTCGTACAGTCCACAATATCCTTTGAATAAATGTGTCTAAAACAAGACTTTGCACAGGTAGAACAATAGGTTGTGAAGATGTGAATGGATATCTCATTCTGTAATTCCTATGTAAAAAGTGAGATAGGTTTTTTTACTTTGATATATTAGGAACAAACCCCTCCTCCAGTTTATCAAATTTAATCTTTTTGTGGCCACAATATGTTCTGCAAAAATATGGCTAAACATGACATTTCTAGAAAATGTGCCTTCAAATATTTTTTCAAATTTCTCATTTTTTTCTTCAAATTTCCTCACAATTCCTCCATAGATGCCAAATAAGGTGTGCTATGCTATCATGGTTCTATCAACAAGTAGTTCCAACTTACCCTTCTCCTTTTGACAAATTAGGGTTTCCTTTGTAGTGTGATTTCAAGTAGGGTTTGTATTGCTTAAGGTCTAGTTTCATGCCTTTAGATTCTCCCTCCTTTATTGTAGGTCTTTTTCTCTTCCTCCATGGTGTTTCTCTTTTCCTCCATTATATTTCTCTCCTCCTCCATTTTTTTTAGTTTGTCTTGAAACCCTAGGGAAGAAGGGGAAGGGAAAGGGAGTAAGATTGTAGGGTTAGGGGGTTGGGATGAGTGAGGGAAAATTTGGGGAAATGTGTAAAGGGGTTGGGGAGCTTAAGGAAGTGATGGGAGGTTGAAATTTTAAGGGAAATAGGGTAGGAAATTTCTATTACAAGGAGGTATCTAGCTGCCTAGGAAAGCAAAGCTTAGGGGTGTTAGGGTTTAGGGAATAGGGCTTGGGAATGGGAAATAAGGTGATGTAGGGGCAGGGGGAGTGTTTTCTGAAGTGTGGAAAGGGAAAATAGGGTCTAGGGAAAACAATGTTATCTTGCAAGAGTGAAATCTAGGTTTTATTTTTCTCAAAACTTGAAATGATGAGTGAGGAGGGTTTACACCATAAATTTGAAATTATGAAGTGAAAGGAGGGCTTTGAGAGGTGTAACTTACTTGAATTTGATTGAGAAAACCCTGATTTGATGCTTGGACCACTTGTAAGGAATATTTGGAGGTTTCAGGTGAAAGATGGAAAAAGCGCAGTGCATGAAGCAGGAGCGCAATGCCTCCTAGGCAAAAGCGTAGTGCTAGAAGCATGAGCGCAACACCTCCCGGTCAAAAGTGCAATGCCTCAAGCAGGAGCACAACACCTTCAAGGAAATTCAACTTTCTTGCTGAAAACTTGATTTGTGACTTGGGGAAGCTGAGAGCTCAATGCATGAGGATGAAAATGAGTGTCTCCTTGGTCTTTGATGGCCTTTATACTTGATGAAATTTCAAAAATAGGCATGGGACCCACATTTTCCTTTTCAAACTCAACTTAAACATTGCAATTCACCTTTCATTTCTTTTTGATCTTTTTCCTTTAAATTTGATATTTTGGTGGATTTGGAACACTATGAATTTTGGAACTTTGACGTACTTGGTTGATGGAACCTTGAGTATGCATATACCTTGGAACCATGAGAACTTATTACATATTAAGAAACATAAAATTACATATTGAATTGAAATTAAATTTATAAATCAAACTTTCATAATAAAATGTGTTTATTGTCACTCTTTTACTTGCTGGACTTTTATGCATACAAATGGTGATTTTATGGACCTTGAAAACCCTAAGACCTAATGGAGACTCTGACTGAATGAACTTCATGATGATGACAACTCATGACCGATGTACACTTAGCAAAGTGGTGAAATGAGTCAGCAATTAATGAAATTTTTGAAAAGAGTGAGGTTTGACCTTGGGCTACCTCTAATGACCAAATTTTTGCATGATGACCTAATGGAATGACAAAAATTTCAGAATGGGACCCTTAACATGACATGAAAGAGTTTATTTGATCACTGGTGGAAGGATGCAAATATTGACACTAACAGTAGTGATACCCTACCTATATTCTAAAGTTGTGACTTGTGACCAAGACTATAGATCTAATAACAAGTCACAATAGCAACTTGCAATGCTACTCTTCATGGCATCTATAATTGTGATTTGTGACTCAAAATGTAGGGCTAATCTCACAAATTCGTAAATCAAAATTTTAGGTCCTAATGAACTATACTCTGGCCACTAGAACTCATACTTGTGAAAGGCCATATGATATATTCCCAAATTGAAAGTCACACTTGCAGTGTCTAGTGTCTTATTGAATATCTTTTAGGAATGTGACTAGTCATTCCCATCCTCACAGTCTGGAAGCGCGACCTAGAATTGTCGCATGCAACTTAATCTAGTCACAATTATCCACTGCAATTTTCACTACATATGGTGATGATGGCTACAGAGTGTGACTACAACTACAACGTGTGACTACAACTACAAAGGGCAACTGTGACTACAAAGTGTGATTGTGACTACAAAGTGCATTTGTGACTACAAAGTGCAACTGCGACTACAAAATGAAACTGTGACTAAAAAGTGTGATTGTGACTACAAAGTGTGACTGTGACTATAAAGGGTGACTACCACTACAAAGTGTGATTGTGACTATGAATATAAAGGGAGACTATCACTACAAAGTGCGACTGTGATTTGTGATAATCAAAATTTTCCTTCATCACATCGCAGATCATCCTTGGAGGTGATTTGACTCCCCCCATAAGATTTAGCACAGAGAGTATGATATTTTAAATATATTTTTTCATGTTTATGCAAATAATAAATGTAAACCCATGTAAAACAAAATATGAGGAATAAAAAAGGTCATAAGGAATACAAAAGGTTATGGGGAAGGTGAAAAGCCACCTCCCCATTTGTATAAATATACTCTCATGCCTAATTTTGATGGGACTTTTAGCACTTGAGCTTGACTAACAAGTAGATAATTATTTTATGCGAAGGGAGCTAGAAACACTCTGCTCTTGGTAGATCGTGTGGTGAGCTATGGTGAGACTAGGGTTTTATCTTGAAGATGTTGGGAGCAACTTATATTCCACTACTAGACTTTTATGGGTTTATGGAGCATGTACTTGAGTTTGCAGCATGAATAAAGAGAAGCCTTTTTACTACATGCATCGATTAATGTGCATTTTCATGGTATTGATAATGGCTATCCGGTATCTTTATTATGGGTGTGTGTGTGCTGTCATATTGGTTATAGGTCAATGAAATAATTTGTGACTTATGGCTTATGTGTTTGCTTTGGATCGTTGCTTTCTCATTCTATGTGGATAATAACAACTACCTATGAGCAAATTTGCAGTTGTCTTCTAGTAATTTATTGCTTGTATGTATTAGACAATATTAGCTAACTGGTTCCTCTTAAGGCATATTGTTCTTATCATTTTGTGGTTACATTATTGTATTCTATTTTGAAAGATATCAATCATGGGATGATTTTGTTCCCATTTTTGACGCATTTCATTCTTTTCCTCACACTAACATCTTTGCACTTTGACAACCAAAAGTGAAATTATCATGGTGGCAACTGGGCCCACATATCGGATGGGGATCCTATCCCACCAGTGAGAAAGATAATTGGGATTTTATATTGGGGATACCCCTTAATTGTTAGCGGGACATTTTTCTCCGTCAATAGTTTGGCGCTAGAAGGAGGGCCAAATTACAAGATGATCCTATGGATCTTATATCTAAACATTATATCTTGAAATGACTTTGTCCCAAATCTGTATCACAGGTTGTTTTTCTAAAATATTAAATATTTTAATTCTCATGGTAATATTTCATCACTTGTCAAGTAATAATTTTGATGGTGACGATGAAATATCTGTATTAGAACATACACTTTAATTTCTTAAAATTTTTCATTCTAATGAAGCACATTGTGGAGATGTTGTTTGTAGAATTTTCACCCTTACGCTTGAAGGTTGCGTCAAAGAATGGCACAAGAACTTACCAGTTGCATATATCCACTCTTTTGAGTAGTTCATTAAAGAGATTCATTATTATTTTGACATGTATTATTGTCAAAGTTTGTTTAAGAAGATTAATGAGCTTAGAGTGAAACCAGATGAATCGTTAGAATATTTTGTTGATATATTTATCCATATTTGTTATATCAATTCCCTTAGAGAGACGTGGATTGGATTTATTTGGATGAAAATTTTTGATGATTGGTTTATCTTTCTCTGCAACAATTTGAATTTGAAATGAATCTTGATAATCAATCATCCAATGATTCTGGTAATCTTCCAGTTACAAATCAACCAGATCTTATCCTTGATTTTCTTATGCAACTTTTGTGAGTCGGGAAAAGTCTCAATCCTCAAGGGAGGAAGTTACCACCTGTAAGATCCCTTATCCTCCTTTACCTTCATTACCCAATGAAATGATTTCTTGTTCCAACAACTAAATTTTTGTTGCCAAAAATTTAGATAATGAAGAGATTTTGCATGAAAAGGACCAGAGTCACCTTACAATACAAGTTGTTATAATTTCCTCAGATATATGGAAATCTCAAAATCAAATAGGTAAACCACCTTTCCCTATTGATGAGATTCAACATAACCCATTGAAAATATTGTAGAATACATTCATGAATCTCTTCATAATATGCTTCCACTTTTACCTGCTTGCAATGACCAAGACCTTGTCCCGAATGGCATTGAATGTTCAAATAATTTCTTGGAGCATAATGTATATTTTGATCAGTTGATTCCTTGAAATGAAATCAATTTGGATATTCTAAATCCTGAATCATATTTGATTGAAAGTGCTGTTTCTTCAAAGGGTTATTTTCATCCTATTTCATCCACAAGTCATAACTTTTTGTACCTTGATTCACTTGATGAATATGCTACATCAATAATCACTTTAAATTCCATTTATTGTCATTTTGTTGGGGTAGATAGTTACCACATACAAGGTAGAAATGTTTTACATGTATAGGAATAAAATAATGAAAACACTTACATTTATTATGTTCTCCAATCCTCAACATGTCAAGATGATGATTCCCCCACTTAGGTATTTCATGAAAACCCTCTGGTTAATGGATCTCCACTCACGGTCAATGAAGAATCTCATGTTTTAAGTGATTAGTCCAAAAAATTAAAAACGTCTAATGAAACTAGTGGCTTTGATAACAATGACATTGCTGATATATCTGATGGTGGATGTCCATATACAATTGCTTATCTATCAACTCCTCAAGAGGACGTGGATGTGAAAAATATAGATTTTGAATAATATCTGTTTATAGAGGAATTTATTAATGGGAAATGAGGATTATTCTTCCTCAAGTCACTACTCCTGGTGCCCTAACTTGTGTGATGAATCTTCTACCATTGAGAACACTTTAAATCCTTTAGATCCTCATTCAGACAAATCAAATCTTAAGAAAAAACAAGGTAGTAAGGCTTCATTTTTGGAAGAGGAAAACAATGGAAAAATTATATATCTTTCTTGTGGTTCACAATATTCAACGCTAGGAAGAATTAACTCTTTAGTTCAGGTCATTTAGGAAATCCCTCCAATTAATACATTTTCATTTATGAGATCAGAATAATCTTACATCTTGAATGATAAATTTGGTGATATTGGAATGCCTTATCAAACCAGTGACTCTAACAACTACCATCCAATTAATAAGGATATTGTTGATGGTTTTCTACATACAATTACCGATTTGACCAAGCTCTCAAAATTAGATCATCTAGTATTTGGAGGCTTAGGGACTTGTTAGGAAGTTGAGGCACTTCAACTCTTGCTGATGGTTATGTCAGGTTCTCACGATCCTGAAAAGATACCCAAACTAGATCAAATCATGGTTTCTCACAAGATTCTCTTCTCAATATCATCTCATTGGGTGTAGGCTCATTTATGAAAAAAATTCAGCATTTTCAATATCAGGATAGAGTCATTGATCTGTTGAAAGAATCATGTCTGTTAAATTTTTCTTTAGGAAAGCAACCTTTCATCCCTCTTGTAGTGAATTTAGGGTTTACATGCATATATTCAAAATATGTACAAGGTTTCAAGTCATTTCATGTTGATTATCAAGATAGAACTGCTCATCGGTTGGAAGATTCATTCTTGTTAAATTCTTATGTGAATAATTGGCTCCTCATTTCTTGTGTGCTTGATATGAGGAATAATGTGAGGGAATGCACACCTTTGTGAGGTTTACAAGGTTTTCATATTCATCATCCTATATATGATGATCAAATTGTGACTTGGATTGAGTATTTTTTACTTGCAATCTCTCTTATCAGTAGAAAATGCATTCTTCGTCTTGTGCATGTTATGAAGGTAAGTATTTTTGTTCTCACACAAGGAATTCTCTTGGGTGACAGTGGACATTCAAATAATTTTGTGGAGCTTAAATTGTGTGTTGATGGGTTGGTTGCTCAAGCTGATGAAAATGTACAAAATATGAGTATTGAATATGATTTGATGCATGTTTCTTCAAAACAATATTTTAATCTTCTTTCAATTTGTTCTCCCTATGTCTTGTATCTTGACTTGTTTGCCAAATTTTCTATGAAAACAATAATTTCTAATCCCTTAGACTCCCATTTTGTTGGCCTAACTTGCAGTCAAATACAATGTAATGGTATCTTACATTTGGAAGAGGTAATAATTGAATTTATAGTTCATCCTTATTCTGATTTTCGACCCTAAACATGTGAAGAGGAGGATTCTACAACCCAAATTATATATGAAATATCTCTATTTGATTCATCTTCATTTTTGGGAAATGAATAATCTTATGTGTTAAATGACCAAGCTGATCAAAACACTGGCTTTAACAACTGTAATCCAGTTAATCATGATCCCACTAATAAATTGGATGATAGTTGTTTCTCTAAATTTGTTGATTCACCAAGCCACTAAAATTTGGCGATCCACCATTGTAAGGTTCATAGGTTTGTCATGCCAGGTTATCATGTTATTAACACATTCTATGAATGATATCATATTAGGGTTTCTCACTAGATTATTCTCATATCATAGTTGCACCAAATGAATGCCCATATTTCAAAGATTTATTGATTGGTTAGAAGAACATTTTCTAGAAAACTCTTCTGCAAATAAATGGCCTCTTGTTTCTCTTGTGCTCGCTATGAATGAAAATGTAAATGATGCATGTTTGTGAGTGGTTTTCAAAGTTTTCATGCGTATCATTTTGTCTATCAAGATAGAATTGCGGCTTGGCTAGAGTGATATTTCTTGGAAAGTTCTTTTGCTAGAATGAGTGACCTCTATTATGTGCGAGTTACACATGTAAACATATTTTTTTTTGTACATTATTTCATATTGGTGCTAATCGTAGACATCTTTGTGTTTGTAGTTCAGGAGCAACTCTTGTGGCTTCACTAGAAGTTTGAATTCACATAATCCTGATCTGTTATCTTTAATTAAATTAGCGTTCAGGTTTATTTTCAAATGGTTGCTTAGTATATTAGTCATCCAAAAATTTGATTTTGTAGTTAGTTTAATTCTTGCATTATGTTCATTCACATTTAGTTAATTCTATTGCATTGATTTGCATTTAGTTGTTGCTCACATTGCTCTTTTCTGTTGCATTCAGTTTAGTATCTATTACATGAATCATTTCCTTCTTAGGTAGTATGCTTTTCTTGCATTGTTCTTTTAAATTGCATTTATTTTTTCATTGCGTGATTCACTTACCTTTTCATTTATCCTTGTTTCTTTGCATTCCTTCATGATGTTTCAATCTTATATATAAATAAAACTCTAGAAAATATTCTTTGCCCATTTTACCCTAATCCTTAAATCCCATTAGTGGTTGCATGTGGTTGTGATGGTTTCTTCAAACGGAAAATCCTTGTAGACCCTAACATCGAGACTACATCTTGGACATCCTTTCTATGAGTGTGACCTATTAATAATGAAAATATGAGTATGTACTCGTGGGGAAACATAATAAATTGATATGACCTATATCTATAAGTTTAGATCTATTTACGGTTCGTTCCTAAATATATTTGATTTTTTTTTTGTTCACCTATGAGTTGGAGATGGGATGTGGAAATATGGCATGAGATAAAACCTAAGTCAAAAAATCTTTTAGTTTATGAAAAACAAGAAACAACCTCTCTTAGGCTCGTAAAATAAGCCGAGATCCATAATTTTTCATGGCACAATGAACACTAATAAATTATGCTAATGTGAATGAAAGAATAAAAATCAAATAAAGGGTAAAAGCATGAGAAAGGCTTCCTTACTAGAGAGGTGATGCAAGTAACTTTTATAGGGTTATGAACGCTCATTGGCAGTGAATCAATGCTTATGATTTTTTGAGTGACTCCTCTAGGTCTATGGACGCTTGTTGACATCAGAGAAACACCAGAAACTCACTTTAAGTTTTGAATATAATAAGCCCTCTCTCATGTTCACAATATCATCATCAAATACTTACATGTGTGAGCTCTTGTTTTAGTGTGTAAATAATAACACGACCTAGATAAGGAGACATATGAAGGGCACGTCCATAAATGGGAAGGTAACCCAAAGTGATACCCGCAATGTCTATTTAATTCTTCCTTACATCATTAATAATACATTATATCTTGGAGGGACTAAGGCAAAAATGTTGGATTCTACCAGTGGTTTTCCAATTGGTGTAGGCACTACAACACCCCCTAAAATTTTTGTTCAGTCTACATAAATTTTAGGTCCTTCCTTTTCTTTTCAAGGTTTTAATGGCATCCCTATGCATTAGAATGATCAAGAACCTCTAATGACCTAATTATTATTAGAAGCTATTGTTGTGTGCATTATCATGAGACACGTTGTCACTACTTTCCTACCTTGCTTCATCCTCATTCCCATCTTATAGTTACACTAGGGTTTACAATCTGTGAAGCTATCAAAACTGTTGAAATTTGCAACAAGATACAATGAAATTGGCATCCAGAAACAAAATCCAGAAATGGCTACCATGGAGGCTTTTGATTTAATTATTTCTTAATTAAATTAGAATAAATGTGTGTCAAATTTTTTATCCCTTAAATAAATTGGACAATAAAATGTAATCTTATCTCATAAACACTTGTAATAGTTAACTGGGTGTGATAGACTTAGTTAGCTCATGAAATTCGAGTTGAAGATGGTTGGTGAGGCATGTAGAGTGATTATATTTGTTTTAGAGTCTAAGTTGCAGTTAGTGTATTAGTTTAATGCATGAGAAATCAGTTAACTCAATTAAGTGAGTTAAAGTCAGTCTAACTAGTTGTAACTGATTGTTGCACTAGTGAGAGGTTAAGTGAATTAAATCAGATTTAATTCACATGCAGTGATCTGTCAAGTGACTGATGATTTAATATTAATAGCTGCATGCATGTCAGTTATGATGAAGACCTAGTTGAGACAGAGGTTAAAGGGAAGTAAAATATTAGTTGTATTTTTAGCAAACTGCCCAGATGCAGTTATATAACCATATGATTGCCCATGATGTATTGCATAGTCAAGGAAGGTTAATTATCCTATTTAATAGGGATTAATTTCCTAGGGATTGCATAAGAAAGGCAGGCTAAGCAGAGGCTGAGAATTGGCTAAATACTAACCCAATTTTGTCCAGATCAGTGTGAGACAGTTAGGATAGTGCAACAGACTCTTGTGAGAAGAGTGCATTGTATTGTTTCATGATTCCTTGGTTCATTATACAATAGAGATAGAGGGGTTTTGAGAAACAAGCTTTCCCCAGGAAAAATATTTGTGTTGTGGATTGATTTGCGTCTTTCTCTTACTTGGTGTGATTGTGCGATCGTGTTTATTTTTCGTAATTAATTTGTAGAAGGATTTAGTATCTTGCATTAGCATATCGCATGATCATATTGAATCCATTGGTATACATATTGTTTGTATAATTTCTACATGGTATCATAGCGCCAGAAAGCACAATAGTTGAGACGAAATTGAGTTTGTGTTGAACAATATTGAAACTTGCAGATACTTTCTTTGGAGCGACAAGCGGATCAAGATGGATTTATATGGATTAAGATTGGAATATGCACTCGGGGTAAGTTCTAATTATATTGCATGGAAAGACAGGATGGAGGCAGTTCTGGAGGATAACAGGTTGAAAGAATTCATTGATAATGATATTCCCAAGCCCGTAGTAGCAGACGCCGCTCTTCTTGATGCTTGGCAAAAGAAGGTAACAAGGGCAAGGAGGATCCTATTAGAGGGAGTTCAAGATCACATTGTATCGAGTCTCCATGGAAAGGCAACTCCATATGCAATGTGGAAGGCCTTGACAAATATGTTTCAGAATAGTAGAGACCAAAGGAAGTTGGCGCTGAAGCACAAGCTCAAGAAAATCAACAAGGA
Source organism: Pinus albicaulis (assembly GCA_034641835.2). Lineage (NCBI taxonomy): Eukaryota > Viridiplantae > Streptophyta > Pinopsida > Pinales > Pinaceae > Pinus > Pinus albicaulis. Next base: position 469,364,028 of record CM076584.1, on the reverse strand, counting down.
GCAGGGCGAGACGGTACCAACATACTTGGTGAAGTTCACTCAATGTCGAGATGAGCTTGGAAGTGTTGGTGTGACTGTAGCAGATGATGAATTGGTGAACCTAGCACTTCTAGGCCTTCCCAAGAGCTGGCATAGTTACCAGGAATCGGTGAATGGGAGGGAGAAGTTACTAGATTGGGAGCGATTTTTGTCGGATTTGGTACAAGAAGAATTCAGGCGGAATACCAGGGATGGATCCTCATCTAAGACTAATGATGAGGAAGATTATGCCTTGGACGGTAAGGAAAATAAGGCCAAGGGAAATAAATCCCAAGGCAAAGTGGGCAAGAAAGACTTGTCCAAGATAATTGTTTTCACTGTCACAAGCATGGGAAATATGCTACAAATTGTCCATAGAAGAACAGAAGAAAGAAGGAGCCTGCAGTTGTAGCGAGTGAAGCATTGGCTTCACAGTTCGAGCTTGATTTTACTCTCATTGCATGCAAGGCCAACACTGTAATGGGATGCATGTGGTATTTAGACATTGGTTCCTCATTCCATATGACGGGGAATAGAGATATCTTCAGTGACTTGGAGGAGAAGGACCTCCAACAGAGCATAGAGTTTGGTGATGACGAGAGGTAGAGTGACCGACATAGGTACAATTACCTTTCAGAGGGAGAATGGCTCCCATATCAGACTAGTAGATGTTTTGTATGTTCCAGGCCGAAAGAATAATCTTGTCTCCATAGCGGTATGGAAGACCGTGGTTATGAGGTGATGTTTAGAAAAGGAAAAGTTTTCCTTAAACAAACAACCACGGGACAAGTGAAGCAGATTGATTCAAGAGTCAAGAACTTGTATGCTCTCGAGGTTGAGGATACATGCAAGGCTTTGAGGAGCAAAGCAATGGTTAATGACTTGGTGGTTGAGAGGGAGCAATTATCTGTCAACATGCAACCTCAGAAGCAGTCTTAGAAGGTTTTGGAGGAGCCAAAATTGGAGAAGTAGAGAGGATACTGAGTGGAAGAGTCCACTCAAGCAGAGACCTCCAGGAGGGGGAAATTTTGAGCTAGATGGGAAGAGGGACTACATGCAGCTATACCTCTAGGTGTGAGGTGGGGTGATGTGCAGATATGATCCCAAGAAGAACTTTGGGTAGGGTCCATTGAGATGGTGTGTCTCATGGATCAAACCTGGATACGAGGAGCCCACAGTACAAAAGTAGTAGGAAGGATTAGTTAGATTGATGTAGTCAGATGTGAGGAGGACATAAATCAGAGTGATAGGTGTCAGATATTGGAGTGCAGATTAGAGTTGGCAGTAGTATAGAGTGCATGGATGCAGATGTTAGCAGCGCAGAGAGTCTAGTGGACATGTGCAGTAGGATCTAGCAGTCAGAAGACTCTGATGACAGATGCATTATAATGATTTAGTTGTTGGAGGCTATTCAGTTTCAGGATAGTTGCATGTGCGAATGATCTGAAAATGTGAGAATTTCTTATTTCTAATACAAAGATTGACTGTAGGGGCATTTACTGGATATTTCACCTTTAAAGAAAGGATGAGATCCAGAAGCTATCTGGCCCTTTACAGACTCTGCCTAAAGAAATAATAGAAGTAATCACCAATGATCTGGAAATGAAACTACTTGTTTGCTGGTGCAAGGTATTCATTATCCGTAAACTTATGTGTGCAAACTGTTTAATATGTTTTGCAATTGGAACAAAATGCTTTTGGTGAATTTCTGAGTCTTTTTGTGTATAGGAGGCTTATTTATTTTTATTATTTAACATATTTAACTTTGGAAAAACATAAAAATATAAATCACATATATAACACAGCATATGATAAGGCAATTCACCCCTCCTGGGCTACATTTGCCGGGTCCAAGGCCCCCAAATGGGCATGTCCTTTCTCTTATTATGCTCAAAATTTGTTATACAGTGTGAAGAAAGCCTAAAAAGGAAAAAATAACTGTATAAATGAGTTCATAACATAGAAAAAAGTAAATATGGGGTTTTGTTTCACCTCCAAAGGTTAACCATAGCCCAATACAGCTCCAACACTCCCTAGGCCTTGATGGCTCTCCAAGCTTCTCTACTGAAAAATAACCTAAATATGAGCTCTGTTGCCTCTAGAACCTACACCATTGGCTCTAGAATTCTCAAATTACCCAAAATCAAATAAAATTTTGCTCCAAATGGTCTCCCCTAGCAAAAATTATGAGCAAAACAGTATTTTTCCCAATCTGGCCTAAAAAACCTCCTCCAAATCTAGGAGGACTGCAGTTAACTCCGTTAAATTAGGCCTGGTGCCAAACTTGGGAAGATTATGCCATTTAAGCTGCTATGGTTAAGGGTTACATTAAATGTCATGGGGCTGCATGTGACCTCACCCGTTGACATTGGATGTTGGGGCTATGGTTTTAAAACCGTAATAATAACTATTAAACGTAACCACTGCCGCGTTATACATGTGACCCTATCCGTAGCATTAATCATAACCGTTTGAACTTATCCGCCGGGAGTTAGCTCTTGGATCCGAGTGTGTGGTCACGTTGTAGAGGGGGCTGGCCCTTAGGGGCTAGCCCCCTTTCGGGCCTGCCCGATTTAACATAAAACTTCAAATAGTAGTCATGAGCCATATGGTTAAGACTCACCGTGTAGAGCGCCCGATCGGGCTGCCCAACTGGTAGCGCCCAGATCTGGGTTCGAAACTCGTAATTGCCCAATAATTTTTCCATAACAAATTCTTTGAAATATTGGGGCCACGTGGCGGCCTCCGGGCAGGCCACATGGTGCCCCCTGATTGGTCCCTGCAGAATATTCTATGGAATATTCTGTGGAATATTCCTTTTTTAATATTTTTTTTATTATTCAAAGTCAAACATGGTCAAACTGGAATTTTCTTGAAATTGAGTAATTTCAAACTTGAATATATTTCTCATACAGTATCAGATTTGAGTGTCGTTCATGGCTACATGATCATTTTGACGAGACCTTTCATGTCGTTCTGGTTTCAACCAATTTTGAGCAAATAAAATTTTGAGCATTTTCTCCAATTAGGACATGATCACCTGGTCACACCTCCCCATTGGGAAGCTTTTGGACCCCAAAAGCTCTCTGATTACTGAAATTGAAGATGAGGAGACTGATTCTCCACTCTTCCACCCTCGAATAACTGAAATCTTCCCGATTTCATCAAATTGAGCTTCTCATAAAAAGATAAATTGTTCCTTGAATTCACTGACCGACCATTGCTAACATTGACTGAGTCATGACGCAAATTCTTGTAATTTGTAGAGAAACAACTATAATTTTCAGAAATCATACTGTTTCTACAATGTTCAAACTTCAAAGAAGACTAAAAATAAGATTCACCTTGCCAACTATTCACATGGCGAATTTTTGCTGAATGAACCCTGTACTTGTGCCGAATCTCGACCAAGTTTTCTCGCCATACAAATATGCTATTCTAAAACCAACATTGACCTATGTTGAACTATGTGCCCTCTTTTCTTGCATGCCTTTCCATCTCATGGAATCTTGTACGACTTTGCACCGACACTTCGTTCTCAGCATCGATCAACACCAAGGGTACCTTGTGCAACAAATTGTCATCTTCTTTCAAAGATGAACTATTATCAGACTGAGACATATCATTAGCAATATCATGAAAAGGTAAATGTACAAAATCTTGTCATTTAATCATTAACAAAGTCAAATTTTGACTTGCATTAACTATCCTTTTCAATTGCCCTGCATGGACTAAAGAAGATTCTAGCTTCTTCTTATGTGCTCTCACAATGCACTCTTTTCCATCCTTGAATAAGTGATACTTGTTCTCATGGCTATGAAAGATGGCCTTTCTGTCAAATAAATATGAACTACCCAACACAACACCTGTAATGTCAAGCGGTACTACATCCAGTTCAACCCAATCAACATAATGAGCTGTTATAGCGAAGCACAAGATGCACTTCTTTGAGACTTGTAAGTTTGCATCCTTGCATATCCACCCAAGTGGATAAGGCTTTGGATGTGGAATTGTCTCAAGTTTCAGCTGTTTGAACAAGTCTTCTGAGATGAGATTAGCTTGAGACCCACTATCAAAAAGTGTGTCTATCTTTGTGTGGTTTGAGATTATCCTCACATGAAATAGCTCTATCCTCCTCTTTTCATCTTGAGTATCTTTGTGACAGTTTAATGAGCTAGAACTAGGATTTGTGTCTTGTACAACCTCTTTCCCTTTTATGTTTTTTACAACCATGGTGGTACTTTTTGTCTCATCACCTGATTCTGACCCTAAGTCCTGTTCAACAGTTGCAACAGTTTTCCCCTTCTCTTTGGTTTTGTCTTTGTTTTTATATTTCTTTGGTTTCAGCTCAGGATGAAGCTTCCAACAATGATCTTCATCGTGGCTTGTTTTTGAACAATTCTTACAAAAGAATTTCCCTTTTTCCTTTCTGGAATTTGCAATCCTTTTTCTTCATTTTCCTTTAAAATCACTACCCTAATTTAGTGCATCAAAAGTGTTTTTCCCTCTAGCCTCTAAATGCGTAGCTTGTACACAAACTTCGTCTAGACTAGTAGGATTAAACATAAGGATAGTATGTATAAGGTAATTATGCAAACCACCTATATACTTCAACAAAGTATCTTGACTTTGTAAGTCTACTCCTAACAACAATTCTCTTCTCCTAAACTCTTGAGTGTATTCTCGAACACTTTGTCCTTTAAGCTATCTAAAGTTTTTCCAATTCATTATAGCCTTCTGAAGATGAGCAAGAGGATAAAATTGTTTCTTGATTTAAGTAATAAATTCAGTCCATGATAGTGTAATCTTACCATGTTTCTTGATTTACTCCTTGGTCTTGGCTTCCCACCATACCAATGCTTCTCCTTCCATCCTTAATGAGGCTAGCTGAATCTTGGTGTCGTCATCATGAAGGTTTTGAATCCTTAAATAAACTTCCAATTGTCTGATCCAATTGTCTAGTTTCTCTGCATTGACTTCACTGTTAAACATGGGAAATTCAAATTTGACATCAAGCTTTAACAAAGGGTTTTTACCAGTGGTTTTTGACTTATGTGACTAATTTACCGAAGTCGAAGAAGATGATGTTGAGGAAGAGGATGATGATGGAGATGGTGGATCACCATTTCCTCCATTCCCTTTCTTTGACTTATCATTTGCCTTCTTTCCTCCTGAGGAATCCTCTCCTTCTTTTTGGTTTTTAGATCCCTCTTCAACAATCCTATCATTTCTTTCTTGATATATGATCCTTACCATTTCAGTCATATCTAAGAGAGCTTTCCGAAATATTCTTTCTTCTTCCTTGGGATCCATTTCTTCATGAGCTTCTTCTTCTCTTGAAGACATGCTTGTAGCTGCTTCTAAGGATATTGAGGGTGAGATAGAAGGTGGATATAATGGCACCCTGGCCCTCCTCGGTTGAGGATTATCTTGTGCTCTAACCAATTGTCCTTCCCCTGTTTTAAGTTTAAGCCTACTAAGCATCAAATTTGCAAAACAGTAAAATATTTCTTTGCACACAATTCAAAACTTGAGCTCAAAACCTATGCTCTGATACCGATCTGATATGAAAATGTGAGAACTTCTTATTTCTAATACAGAGATTGACTGTAGGGGCATTTACTGGATATGTCACCTTTAAAGAAAGGATGAGATCCAGAAGCTATTTGGCCCTTTACAGAATCTGCCTAAATAAATAATAGAAGTAATCATTAATGATCTGGAAATGAAACTACTTTTTTGCTGGTGCAAGGTATTCATTATCCATAAAATTATGTGTGCAAACTGTTTAATATGTTTTGCAATTGGAACAAAATGCTTTTGGTGAATTTCTGAGTCTTTTTGTGTATAGGAGGCTTATTTATTTTTACTGTTTAACATATTTAACTCTGGAAAAACACAACAATATAAATCACATATATAACACAGCATATGATAAGGCAATTCACCCCTCCTGGGCTACATCTGCCGGGTCCAAGGCCCCCAAATGGGCATGTTCTTGCTCTTATTATGCTCAAAATTGGTTATACAGTGTGAATAAATCCTAAATAGGAAAAAATAACTGTAGAAATTAGTTCAGAACACAGAAAACAGTAAAGATAGGATATTGTTTCACCTCCAAAGGTTAACCATAGCCCAATACAGCTCCAACACTCCCTAGGCCCTGATGGCTCTCCAAGATTCTCTGCTAAAAAATTACCTGAAGATGAGCTATGTTGCCTCTGACACTTGCACCATTGGCTCTGGAATGCTCAAATTACCTCAAAAAAAAATAAAATCGCTCCAAATGGTCTTCCCTAGCAAAATTTATGAGAAAAACAGTATTTTGCCTAATCTGGCCTAAAAAACCTCCTCCAAATCTGGGAGGACTGCAGTTAACTCCATTAAATTAGGCCTGACACCAAACTTGGGCGGATTCTGCCATTTAAGCTGCTATGGTTAAGGGTTACATTAAATGTCACGGGGCTGCATGTGACCGCACCTGTCGGCATTGGATGTTGGAGCTATGGTTTTGAAACCGTAATAATAACTATTAAACGTAACCACTGCCGCGTTATACATGTGACCCTATCCACAACATTAATCATAACCGTTTGAACTTATCCACTGGGAGTTAACTCTTGAATTAGAGCGTGTGGTCACGTGGTAGAGGGGGCTGGCCCCCTTTCGGGCCCGCCTGATTTAACATCAAACTTCAAATAGTAGTCACGAACCATATGGTTAAGACTCACTGTGTAGAGCGCCCAGTCGGGCCGCCCAGCTGGCAGCGCCCAGACCCGGGTTCGAAACTCGTAATTGCCCAATAATTTTTCCATAACAAATTATTTGAAATATTGGGGCCACGTGGCGCCCCCTGATTGGTCCATGCATAATATTTTATTGAATATTCTATGGAATATTCTGTAGAATATTCCTTTTTTTAATAATTTTTTTATTCAAACTCAAACATGGTCAAACTGGACTTTTCCTAAAATATAGAAATTTCAAACTTGAATATCTTTCTCATTCAGTATTGGATTTGAGTGCCGTTCACGGCTACAAGATCGTTTTGACGAGACCTTTCCCGTAATTCTGGTTTCAACCAATTCTGAGCAAATAAAATTTTGAGCATTTTCTCCAATTAGGACATGATCACCTGATCAACGAAAACACTAGATAAGTGTTGCATGAAAGAACATTCCAAAGGTACTGGATCGAGATGTTGATCAGTGGTTGTCATTGATGTCAACCTAAGCAGAACCAAGGGCTACCCCGATCTTGGATGAGAATTTTTACCTACCAGATTACTATATTTTGAGTCAAGGATATTTTTGATGGTTTCTACTTGTTGATATATTTCCGTTAATATATGGCACACCACGTAATTTGTCATGGTTTGAGAGATATTAATGTTTGATGTTAGTAACCCAGTTAGTGGGGTAAAACCCCTTGGGGTTGTGGCATGACACTAATCATTGGTTTTGGTCATTTAATAGTCAATAATTAGTAAATTTTTAAGCTTCTAATATCCCTCCAACATTCTCTATAGAAGCCCCTCTCAACTCTATAAAAATAAATTTCATATATCCTCCAAAAGTAGCGATCGTGGAATTTTCGCCATAACTTTATTTCTGTGAAGTATTAGATGCTGAAACATAAAACCCACTTGGGTGAAATATTGATGAAGCTCATGTCTAAATTTCATATCTTTTTTCACTATATTTTCGGAGATATGATCTGTGGAAGTTATGGTTTTTGCAGGCTCCCGAATTTCATGTGAAACAGGTGACCTCGGGAAAATCGTCATAAATCTCTCTCCAAGAAGTAGATTGGAATTTTGTAAGATGTGGTGGATAGTGCATGGAATGTAGTTTTCTTTGTATCAATTTCAGAGCTGAAGGAGGAAACAATGACATGTGGCACGCCGTACAAGTTTTCTCTACTGAACTAGTCCATAATTAGGTCATTGTGAGAGATTGGGCATAACTTTGTCTTGAAGAATCCAAATCGGGTCAAACCCATGGCATTGGAAAGAAGACTCAGAGGGCCACTAAAGGACCGAACATCACATATTAGGGATCTGAAATCATATAGATACACCAGATTCAATATCAAACTCCTAGAAGGCAAGACAAAGCTAGATCATGTGCTGTCAAGGGCTACAAAGGAACACACTTTCTAGGGTAGCAAAGCAAAACAAGGTGCAGCAAAATGATGCAACAAAGGTAAGATCTAGGCAAGTATCTTCTGTATATGCATGCTCATCTCTTAATTTCATTAGGTTCTTTGTATTCTAATTTGTTGTTTTTGTTTAGCACTGAAATATGCTCTGTAGGATGAGGTAAGTTTTGCTATTATCATGTCATGGGTATTTCCTTGAATAATTTTTGCAGGTACTATATATTCATCAAGATAAGACTCAATTCATGATCTAATTTTCTGAAGACTGAGAAAGGGTTGCATGACAAGAGCAACAATCAAGGTGCATAACAACAACAAGAAGTTCACCACATGAAGTCTTCAAGTGGACAGCACTGCATACAATCATTGTAAAGGTATCATTGTACTGAGTCATTGCAAAGGCCTCATTGTAAAAGTTGTACAAGTGTTTATCTGCCAAGAGTTGAAGAGGCAATTTCGGGAGGTCTAGGATCATCATTAGGTGGTTGTGTCATAGTTGGGGTTATGGTATAGCGTGTCTTCTTCTTCTACATCATTCTATATCATTGTAAAGTGGACCATTTTCCTTGGTACGGGAGTCCATTCTTCTTTTATTCTTCTATAGGGTGGTAGGGTGGTGCTAGGATGGTGCATGAAGTCACCAACATGTTCAAGCATGTGAAAAATTCAGGTGGTAGGGTGGTGCTAGGGTGAGTTGTAGCTCATCGGGTGTTAGGGCATCCGTTTAGTTGACTACTGAAGAATCTCGGGCGTCGAAGCGTCCATCCAGTGGGAGCTGGAGAAGAATTATTTTCTAGATTCTAGGAAGTTGGAGCTTTCTTTTCAATTGGAGTTGAAGATTAAAGAATTATTAGAAAATAATTCAGGTGGTTTTTGTCCCGAAGGGGGTTTCCACCTTAAAAATTGTGTGCATTTGTGTTCCTTTTGTTTACTTCTATCATTGTACAAACACTGATAATAATTGAAGATTAACTAGTGCTCTAAAATATTAATAATAATACTAATTGAAAGGAATACTGATTCACCCCCCTCTCGGTATTTCCAACGATTGGTATCAGAGCTTGGTTCCTTCAATAGAAGTTTAACAACTGGACGGAGGTCATGTAGCATACGAAGAATGATGTACCTATGTTCAATGAAAATAATTATGCACTCTGGAAAGGAAGAATGGAGGTCTATCTCTTGGCGCAAGGTTACAAAGTATGGGACACTGTTCAAAATGGATTTACCCCAATAGTGGACGAACAATGTAAGAAGAATTTGGTAAATGATGCAAAAGCAAAGAATATTATTATTAGTGGAATTATTGAATCTGCTTATCATAAGGTGTTGGGTTGTAAAACAGCTAAAAATGTATGGGACAAGCTTGAGAATATATATGCAGGTGACTCAAATGTCAAAGAAGCAAAGCTTCAAATCTACAGAGCAAAATTTGAGCTCAGAATGAAATAAGATGACAAAATTGTTGTATACTTCCAACACATTGATGAAATAACCCACACTCTGGAAGGATTGGGAGAGCCTATTGACGAGAAGAATATTATACTAAAGATTCTTAGAACATTAGTAAGAAGATTCAACCCAAAGGTATCGGTCTTATAATACAATGCAAATCTGGACAAACTCAACAAAGAGGAATTACATGGATTTCTCATAGCATATGAAATGATACTTTATGAAAAAGAGGGTACTTTGCATCTAGAAACTGTGTTCGCTGCATCTAAGAAAACCAATAAGGACAAACAACCTTCAAAGGAAAATACTTGCACCTGCAAGTGTGAAGAAAAGGAAGATGATGAAGAAGGTATTTCAGATGGAGAATATGCTTACTTTATAGGAAAAATAAAAATTGGTAAGGGAAAATTCAAAGGTAAACTTCTATTGATATGTTTCGGCAGTGGTGAGGTTGGGCATTTCGTAAAAAAATGTCGTAACAGAAGTGATGGCAACTCAAAAGGGAAGAAAGGCTTTAAGAAATTCAACAAGCAATTCAAGAAGAAAGGATTGAAAAGGAAATTTCTCTCTAAAGAAGATAGCTCATCATCCAATGAAGATAGTGACAATGACGAAGAAGCCAATGAGGGAGTACTGTTTAAGGCCAAGCACAATAAAAAAGAGGTAGAAAACAACCAAGAAGAAGGGTTGACCATAGAATAATTTTCTAAGGAGGCAATCAAGCTTATAAAAGAGCTCAAGGCTAAGAAGATCCATTCCAATACTCTTGAAGTACAAGTTCAAGGTCTCAAAATTGAAGTTTAAGAAAACAAATGTATTGAAGAGTTACTTCAAAAGAAGTTGGAAGAAAGCAACCAAGGAAGGGAAGCATTAGAAGCCGAAGTAGTCTCGTTGCATAAGGAAGTGAAGAAGGAAAAAACTGTCAAAAACTATGCTAAAATCTCAAGGGCATTGGAAGAACTCATCAACAATCAATGGTCTTACAATGACAAAACTAGCTTCAGTTACAACGAAGAAGAAGCATGATCTTCTACAACAAAATAAAATGAACCTATGGGATCTGACAGGCTTGTAGAATTCATTGGACAAGATTCGCAAGAACAACCTTGGAAGTCAATTCTTTGACGAAGATTTCCATCCAGGTACCAACATATTTTTCATGGCTATTTTTATTCATGTGGAAAATTTGGTCATAAAGTTGTAGAATGTCACACGTACCCTAGGAACTAATACAATTCCAGGAGAACTGTCAAATATGAACCTCCCAGGGCTCAACAAAACATCAAGAGATTTGAACATTTAGGAAATAATATCGAATTTTAGAAATGTCGAAACTTTGGACACATAGCTAGAGACTGCAGACTTGAAAATACTCCAGAAGAATTTTCGAAGCCATAGAATGAATGAACATGGAAGAAGAAGAAGACTGATTATTGTGCTCTCGCTCTCAAGGCTCAAAAAACAAATATGTGTGGTACATTGATAACGGTTGCTCAATGCATATGACTGGAGATAGAAAGTGTTAGCCACCTATATTTTTCAATTATATCAGCTGGTGGCTAAATATTCTTTGCAGCCTTCAAGAAACAAATTCAGGCCTAAAAATTGTTGATACTTGAAGTCTGTTGGTAAGATTCTAAAACTACCGATTGGTTCTACATACTCTTCCTCCTCTCTGCCTCTGATGTTCCATGAAAATCCTAATCGAATATTGCTGCATCCTCCTCCTTTTTCCTCTCCCCTTCTTCCATCTTTCCCTCATTTCTTCAAGTCTCCTTTCATCCATAAAAACCCCATCAAACCCTTTTATATTCCTTATTCCTCTATTTATTTCATTTCCTAAGGTTAAAGACTCCCTTTTTGACCTATAGGAACCTTTCTCCTCTTGCAAAAATCATTAAAAAACCATAGAAAAACATACGTTTTCTATGCGTTAGGCTTTAGCCCCTCAGGCTAAGCCCCTGCTTTCTCTCCATCCATATGTCCCCCCGCCAGAACCGTGTGCTAAGACCGCCAGGCGCTTAACCCTCAGAAATAATTTATCACCCGAAAACATTGAAAACCTTTGTAAAACGCAAAATCGGGTTTATTTTATTTTTCCACCAAAGAAAATCATATTAAAACTCCGCCGTCGATCTGTCCCACGGATCAACGGTGCGGAGTGTACCCCTCACCTGGTGGACCCCCCTTCGCCACGCTGTTTTCCATTTCCACCGGTTTTGTGCCCGCACCACCTTTCGTCCGGGAGAGGTTTTATACCGTCGGCCAGCGATCCCACACGCTGGCTGACACGTGTTCGCCACTTCATCCCAAAACTGCCGTGCCATGTCTATTTCCCGTGCGTTAAACCTCGTCCTATGGCCCCGCAGCGGGATTCACCCCCGCCGTCAGATCTGGGCCCTCCCATCCGACGGTCCCTGATCGCCTTTTCCGCTCACCCTTTAACGAACTTGCCCGCCCGTTAAATATTCCCCGGCGCATTCAAGAGACGATCCCCACCGTCGATCTCCGTGGATCGACGACTCTCATTTGTCCTCCCGATTCCGTTGTACAATCCACCTTTTTCCCCGTTGACTGTTCAATTTTCTCCCAACCGTTGATCGCGATACGATCAACGGTTCCGATCTCTCCATTTTCCCGCACGACTTCCGATGCAGTCTATCCATATAACGCAGGATTTCCTCATTTTTCTTGTATTTTGCAGGTTTTTAAGGTTTTTTCTTCGTATTCTATGAGAATCTAAAGGACGAGGGTGACGACTCCAATCCTTCCGATTTATCCAGGGAATCGGTCATACGGAGAAGAACAATGATATCAACAAAGTTTCATGAGCTTTGGTTGCCACATATCCCCGTAAAGCTCGAAGAATGCCATCGATATCAGAGCAGAGAAAGAGTATCAGGTTTTGAAGACAGAATGAACCAGAGCAGCAGTTTTATGAATAAATTGGCGGGGATTACGGCTAAGACGATTATCAAAAGCCTAATCGCTGGCTCAGAACACGGATTAAAGCAAAACCTAAAAGTGTTCATCAGACAGATCGCCTCCACCACCATACTTTGAGGCGAATTGATTCCTCAACCACCACAGTGCCACCTATTGCCTCAGAATGTTCAATCAGAGGATGAATTTATTGAACGAGATCAGATATTATGCCTCGGAACAACCAAGAAGTTATTACTGCACCAGATTTCAATGACAGAATGTTTGCAGAGTAACCCTAACAGTACGCAGAGCCTCAAAGGTCAACATAAGCTCCCTTCGAGCTTACTTCATCAGTGTAAACACATTAATGCAATATAACACCTGTAGAATTTCTTCATCGAACCTCACGGGGTCAGGAAGACATTAATTCTGCATTGATTGTATTTGAGATCTTTTTATCAGATCTCACCTCCTCATCCTTCTATAAATACTCCAGAAGAAGATGAGTGAGAGGTTGGATTAGTTGGTTGTTAATGTAATTGCTGAAGCGCTGTAGCTATATCTGAGTGGAAAACTCTTGACTGTAAATAGTGGTTTCATGGGCCCTTGGAGCTCTGCTTGTAACAGATAGGTTAGGTTATGAAGAGAGATGAATTAAAACATTGGATTTGAAGATTGTAACCGGTTTGAAGAAATCAATACAAGCTGATTTATGGGATCCTGGTCTATGCTGATGGTGATGTTATTCTCACTGTCACTTGTCATTTTATTTCAGTTTTCAATTTGTTTCATTTTCCACTGTAAAGAGCAGTTTAAACAGTGTTAGAGTTTGCTGTACATCAGTGACCTTCTCTGGCTGAAAAATCTTTATCCCAATGTTTTCTTCTAATTGTGTTATTTAGAAATGATTAACTTCAGTCTAAGTACAGAGATGCTGGCGTTCCCTCATCTTTTCGTCACTGCTGAATGTTATTTTTAAATGTTACTTTCATATATGTTGTGTAAGGAATGAATTGAGGAAATCAAAGGTTAGCCCTGAGTCCCTTTCTTGTTTGCTCAACTATTTGTCTGTTTTCCTTAGGATGTGTCAAAAGCTGACTAGTTTCAAAGTACTTATCAGATCTTGGGCCATTCTGTGTTATCTTGGTGATTGTCTTGGAAGCAACTAAGTAAAGAAGAACTAAGATGAGGAGAAAGGTGAGCCCTGCCCGCTAGTCTCTGCTCCAAAGGTTGCCTTCAAGTTTCCCTTTGTTTTTTATCTGTGTTCTATTAGAAGTGTATCAAAGGCTTGATAGTTTCAAAGTACTTACCAGATCCTAGTTTGCTTCTATGTTTTTCTTAAGTGCCTGGTCAAAGGCTGGCTAGTTTCAAAGTACTTACCAGATCCTGGGCTGCTCTTTGTTCTGCATCTGTTAATTCCCTTTCTTTTGTATCACCCCATTCCATAAATCAAACTTCAAAGAGATCCTTAGGCCTAGATGACTTGCCCCATAGATTACTCTTGAACCTGGTTGTTTCAATTAAATTCTCTTATGACTCCATAGCCCAATGGATTGAAAACTTGCCATCACCTTTCTTTAGAATCAAAGTTTATTTTGTTCACTTGCAACTTCTCACCTTTGAACCTATTTGCATATAGATCTTTCCGTCTTAGACAACAACTATGTTCAACCATCCGAGAAAACCAAACAAAACCCTTGGCCTTCATAACTAGCCTAATATCATCACCCTAAACTTCAAAGACAATATCCATCTTTGTACATATTGGAGAGATCCCTCTCCGGATTCAGGAGGGCTAGATCCTAGAATCCCAAAGTTGGTTGAAATGATGTTAACTCTGTGATTGGACTTTGCCAATATTGCTTGTTACAGAGACCTAACAGAAAGAAATTTGTATTTATGAAAGAGAAGAAGGATGGAATCATTTCCTTTGGAAGTGATGGATCTTCAAATGTTATAGGATTAGGTACCATCACTCTCAGAAGCAAAGATGTTCTAGCCAAGAATGTTCTATTGGTTGAAAACATGAATCACAATCTATTGAGTGTTGGAGAAATGTGTGATCAAGGACACACAATGCTATTCAAGTCCACAAAATGTGAAATCAAGAAAGGCAAGTATGGTAAAATTGTGGCTACAGCAAGTCGGGCTCCAAACGACATATATGTTCTGGATGGAGCAACTGTCAACCATGAAGAAGTAAATAATGATCATCAAGATATACAGGAGCAACAACAAGAAGCTCCTCCAAAGAGAACAAAAGAATGGATTCAAAAGAACCATCCATCAAATCAAATCATTGGTGACATAAATGAACGTCAACAACTTTGTTCATCACAACAAGCTCACATTGCTTTTCTAGCAACCTTTGAGCCTAGTAGTTTTGAGGAAGCAAGCCAGAATGAACATTGGGTAGCAACTATGAATGAAGAATTGGATCAAATAGAGAAGAATAACACTTGGGAATTAGTTCCACGACCAAAATATAAAAATGTCATTGGGAATAAATGGGTGTTTAGGAATAAATTGAATGAAGATGGAAAGGTTACTAGAAACAAAGCAATATTGGTTTGCAAAGGCTATGCACAAGTGGAAGGAATTGATTTTGTCGAAACATTTTCACTAGTTTCCAGAATGGAAGCCATTTGGATGTTTCTCTCCTATGCATGTTCAAGAAAAATCAAAGTCTACCAAATGGATGTGAAGTCAACATTTCTGAATGGCGAATTAGAAGAAGAAGTTTACATCGAACAACTTGAAGGTTTTCTACTATATGAAAAAGAAGACTATGTTTTTAGGTTAAAGAAGGCTCTATATGGTCTCAAGTAGGCTCCCATAGCATGGTATGCTTGTCTTGATGGATATCTATGTCAATAACAATCTTTATGTACAAATAGATAAAGATAATTTAACAATCATTGAGGTATATATGGATGATATAATATTTTGTAGCAATGATGATCGACTAAGTAAGAACTTTGATACAAATATGCAAAGTGAGTTTGAGATGTCTTTACTTGGTGAGTTGACATACTTCTTAGGGCTTCAAATATCTCAGCAAAAGAAAGGAATATTTATATGTCAAGACAAGTACATCAAGGAAATGCTCAAGAAATTCAAATGAAATATTGCAAACCCATCCTTACTTCGATGGTAACATGTTGCAAATTGAGCATAGAAGACTCATCTAAGGATGTGGATTAGAGGTTGTACATATCTATGATTGGTAGTCTTCTATATGTAACAGCCTCCCGGCCAGATGTTATGCAAGTAGTTGGACAAGTAGCAAGATTCCAAGCAACACCAAAAGAATCACATATTATTGCCGTCAAAATAATTCTTCGATATATAAAGGGTACATCAAAATATGGCTTGTGGTATCCCAAGGGTATCAATCTCATTATTCAAGCCTTTACAAATGCAGATTGGGCAGGAAGCACTGATGATCGTAAGAGTACTAGTGGAACAACATTCTATCTAGGTGGTTGTCTCGTATCATGGTTGAGAAAAAGCCAAACCTGAATCTCATTATCTACAGTGGAAGCAGAATACATTGCAATGACAGCTTGTTGTACTCAAGTCCTTTGGATGAAACAAACTTTGAAATATCTTCAAGTACAATTTAGTGAGCCCATTCCCATCTTCTGTGATAACACCAGTGCCATTAACATCTCCAAGAATCCTGTCTTGCATTAAAAAAAAAAAACACATTCCGATCAAATATCATTTTGTTAGAGAAAAAGTCGCTGAAAAGAATATGAAACTTGAATATGTTGGTACAAAACAAAAAATCGCTGATACCTTCACTAAACCTTTACCTCGTGAAGCATCTGAATATCTTCGCCAGAAGCTTGGGATTCTCCCAATTTCTCATTATATTTTCCTTATTCAGAAAATAAAGGGGGAGTGGAAGTGTCTACAGGTCTGCAGGATGGTTGTGTGTCAGGGGGAGTTACCCTTTTCCATTGATGTCAAAGGGGGAGAGAATGTTGTAGGAAGAGGTGTCATGATCGCAGGGGGAGTACTTGTGTTTCCATCAATGCCAAAGGGGGAGATTGTTGATCAGTGGTTGTCATTGATGTCAGCCCAAGCAACACCAGGGGATAACTAGATATTGCATGGGAATTTTGACCTACCAAATTAATATATTCCGAGTCAAGGATATTTTTGATGGTTTCTACTTGTCGAGATGTTTCCGTTGATATATGGCACACCACGTAGTTTTTCACGGTTTGAGAGATATTAATGTTTGATGTTAGTAACCACACTTAGTGGGCTAAAACCCCATTAGGTTGCGGCATGACACTAATCATTGGTTGTGGTCATTGAATAGTTAATAATTAATAATCTTTTAAGCTCCTAATATCCCTCCAACATTCTCTATAGAAGCCCCTCTCAACTCTATAAAATGAAATTTCAAATATCCTCCAAAAGTAGTGATTGTGGAATTTTCACTATAAATTTATTTATGCGAAGTCTTAGATGTTGAAACAAAAAACCCACTTGGGAGAAATCTTGATGAAGCTCGTGTCCGAATTTCAGATCTTGGTTCGCTATATTTTCTAAGATATGATTTGTGGAAGTTAGGGTTTTTTCAGGCTCCCGAATTTCATGTGAAACAAGTGACCTTGGGAAAATCATCATAACTCTCCCTTTGAGAAGCGGATTCGAATTATGTAAAAAGTGGTGGATAGTGCATGGAATTTGGTTTTTTGTATATCAATTTCAGAGCCGAAAAAGGAAACAGTGACACGTGGCACGTCTTATAAGTTCTCTCTACTTAACTAGTCCATAATTAGGTCATTGTGAGAGATTAGACATAACTTTGCCTTGAAGAATCCAAATTGGGCCAGACCTGTGGAATTAGAAAGAAGAATTAGAGGGATACTATAGGACTAAAGATCACATATTGGGGATCTGAAATCATAGAGATACATCAGATTCAATATCGAGCTCCTAGAAGGCAAGAAAAAGCTAGCTAATGTGCTGTCAAGGGCTGCAAAGGACCATAATTTCTAGGGCAGCAAAGCAAAGCAAGGTGCAAACAAATGATGCAGAAGAGGTAATATCCAGGTAAGTATCTTCTGTATATGCATGTTCATCTCTTAATTGCGTTAGATTCTTTGTATTCTAATTTTTTTTTTTTTGTTTAGCACTGACATATGCTCTACATGATGAGGTAAGTTTTGCTATTATCATGTCATGGGTATTTCCTTGAAGAATTTTTGCAAGTACTATATATTCATCAAGATAAGACTCAATGCATGATTTAATGTTCTGAAGAGTGATAAAGGGTTGCATGACAAGAGCAACAATCAAGGTGCAGAACAACAACAATAATTTCACCACATGAAGTCTTCAAGTGGGCAACACTGCATGCAGTCATTGTAAAGGTATCATTGTACTGAGTCATTGTAAAAGAATCATTGTAAAAGTTGTACAAGTGTCTATCTACCAAGAGTTGAAGAGGCAATTTCAGGAGGTCTAGGATCATCATTAGGTGGTTGTATCATAGTTGGGGTTATGGTCTAGTGTGTCTTCTTCTTCTACATCATTCTATATCATTGTAAAGTGGACCATTTTCCCTGGTACAAGAGTCCATTATTCTTTTATTATTCTATAGGGTGGTAGAGTGGTGCTAGGCTGGTGCATGAAGTCACCAACAGGTTCAAGCCTATGAAAAATCCAGGGTGGTAGGGTGGTGGTAGGGTGAGTTGTATCTCATTGGGTATTGGGGCATCCGTTCAATTGACTACTGAATAATCTTGGGCGTTGGAGCATCCATCCAGTGGGAGTTGGAGAAGAATGATTTTCTAGATTTTAGGAATTTTGAGCTTTCTTTTCACTTGGAGTTGAAGATTGAAGAATTATTAGAAAATAATTCAGGTGGTTTTTGTCCCGGAGGGGGTTTCCACCTTAAAAAATGTGTGCATTTGTGTTCCTTTTGTTTACTGCTATCATTGTACAAACACTTATAATAATTGAAGATTAAATAATGCTATGAAAGATTAATAATAATAATAATTGAAAGGAATACTGATTCACACTCCCTCTCAGTATTTCCGACACGAGACAGATTGATTCCTTTCTTGTTGAGAGGGAGTGTTGAAATTAGCAAAAAGAAATAATGAAATTGGCATCCAGAAATGGATACCATGGAGGCTTTTGATTTAATTATTTCTTAATTAAATTAGAAGAAATGTGTGTCAAATTTATTTATCCCTTAAATAAATTGGACAATAAAATGTAATCTTATCTCATAAACACTTGTAATAGTTAACTGAGTCTGATAGAATTAGTTAGCTCATGAAATTCGAGTTGAGGGTGGTTGGTGAGGCATGTAGAGTGATTATATTTGTTTTAGAGTCTAATTTGCAGTTAGTGTATTAGTTTAATGCATGAGAAATCAGTTAAATCAATTAAGTGAGTTAAATTCAGTCTAACTAGTTGTAATTGATTGTTGCACTAGTGAGAGGTCAAGTGAATTAAATCAGATTTAATTCACATGTAGTGATCTATCAAGTAGCTGATGATTTACTATTAATAGTTGCATGCATGTTAGTTCTGATGAAGACCCAAACGAGACAAAGGTTAAAGGGAAGTAAACTATCAGTTGTATTTTTCGCAAACTGCTCAGATGCAGTTATATAACGATAGGATTTCCCATGATGTATTGCAAAATCAAGGAAGGCTAATTATCCTATTTAATAGGGATTAGTTGCCTAGGGATTGCGTAAGCAAAGTAGGCTGAAGAAAGGCTGAGAATTGGCTAAGTACTAGCCCAATTTTGTCCAGATTAGTGTGAGACAGTCAGGATAGTGCAACAGACTCTTGTGAGAAGAGTGAATTGTATTGTTTCATGGTTCCTTGGTACATTATACAATAGAGATAGAGGGGTTTTGAGTAGCAAGATTTCCCTAGGAAAAATATATGTGTTGTGGATTGATTTTATTCTTTCTCTTACTTGGTGTGATATTTGTGCGATCGTGTTTATTTTTCATAATTAATTTGTAGAAAGATTCAGTATCTTGCTTTAGCATATCACATGATCAGATTGAATCCATTGGTATACATATTTTTTGTATAATTTATACAAAAATATACTTATGTGTGTCCTTGTATGTTCATGGTTTGGATAGGGCTACAATAAGACCATAAGGCTTGCTACCACCAGAAGTAACTCTTAATGGGAAGCAGATACCTTCAGGTCAATAGGATTAGAATACGCATCATGATCCATAGGTGATTCAATGATGAAATATTGCTACAGGGATCAACCTGGCTTCATGAATAATTGAGTTTATAGGATTATTTATAAGAATTGAAAGAATTGTGCCTCTTGTCACTAGTTGAGTGTCACAATCGCAAATTGTAGTGATATGCTACCTATCTTCCAGAGTTGCGACTTGCGACCAAGACTATAGATCTAATCATTACTCTAAATAAAAACTTGTAGTGCTACTCTTCTTGGCCTCTATAACTGCAATTTGTGACTTAAACTATAAGGCTAATCTCACAAAGTCACAAATCACAAGTTTAGTTCCTAATGATATACAATCTTGCCACTAGAAATATGATTTGCAACAAAGGCCATATTATATGTTCCCAAGTCACAAGTCACACTTGTAATGTATATTGAATATATTTTAGAAATGCAACTTCAAACTAGTCATTCCCCTCATTACACTCTAGGATCACAACTTATACTTGTCGCATGCAACTTAATCCAGTCGCAATTATCCACTACGAATTTCACTACAAAGGGTGACTCTGAATACAATGTGAAAATAAGACTACAAAGGTGTAATGTTCCTTTTTAGGAATTTATGGAAAATGGTCCTCTAGGACGTTGTATAAGGAAGCCAATGCAAAAATAAGCTGAACCGGGACTTGGATCCCTTTGTTCAATCTTCATACATTACACTTTCAGAATATTAGCTCAAAGAAATAACCCTAGGAGGGTTATTCAGATCCTCCAATCCTATGTATCTTAAACAATGCTCTTTGGGCTTCTTTCCTGGATTTGAGTGCTCTAGCCTCATAGATGGCTTGCTGGGCACTTATTTTCTTGTTTTCCATCTGATAGAAGTGGATGGCATCCTTTGCCCTCTCCAACTCAGCTTCTAGGTCTTTTATTTGTGCTTTCTTGTCTTGGAGGAGGGAGTTTGAAATTCTTGTTTTATTTTCTTCATCACTGTCTATATGGATAAGTTCAAACTCCCTTTCTATTTCAGGGTCCTCCTCTTCTACCTTTACCTATTTCTTACCTTTGTCAATTTGCTGAGTTGAGGTGGATGGCATGGTCCCTTTCCCTTTGGAGGCAACAAACACATGCCTTGACCCTCTTTTGTAGGTGTATGTAGGAGGAGTGATGGTGGTTTTGGTAGTGTCTTCATTATGGTTGTGACCCTTAGTGTTGTCATCATATTCTTCATCTTTACTATGATCCTCTTTAGTGATCACATGCTTTGTTTTATCACTGCCTTCTTGACCTTCAACACCACCATCATCATTATCTTCTTTACTTCCTTCTACACTGTAGCTTTGGTCTTCATTTGGACTATCAACTCCTGCACTTGCTTCATTTTGGTTTTGTTCATCATTATGGTCTTTTTCTTCATCATCTCCTGCACTGTTATCATTTTCATTATCATTAGGAGGCTAATTGGTGTCATGACTGTTGTCATGGTAGTCATGACTATCTCCTTTGCTGTCTTGTCCCTTACTGGCTGCACTATCAGAGTCATCCTCTTTTTCACTATCTTCCTTTTCAAATTCTGTTTCTGCCTCATCATTTTCCTCTTCCATATAATCACTGTTATTCTCATGAATTTGCTCACTGTTTTCATGGTCATGCACATTTTCCCCTTGAATCTCATGTTCACTATCCTTTTGACTGTTAGCCTCCTCATTTTCATCAACATCTTCTTGGTCATCACTTTTTTCATCTGCATCATCCTTTTCTTCACTTTGGGCTGACTCATTTGCATCATTACCATCATTGCCTCCCTCCAAATTGTCACTGTTTTTGTCTTCATCACTGCTATGTTCATTTCCCTCCTCTTCACCATCATTTCCCTCTTGCTCTTCCTCATTAATTTCTATCTCTGCCTCACTGATTTCATCACCTCTGCTATCATCACCTTGTTCATCATTGCCACTGTCATCCTCTTCATTTGATGCATCAATAGAAGGGGAAGAAGGGAGATTTTCTTTGGGTGAGGGTACTTGTGCAGATGAGGAGGAAAAATTTGGTTGAGGAGGAGGTTGGGGGTTTGTGAATACTTCATGTGCTATGAATACCTCCCAAGGTATACCCTGTTGCTCCAACTGATGTAATACCACCATATTGATCAATGAATGGTGGAAAAAGCTATGCATTTGTTGGGAGTGATTCCTCCTCTGGACAACATAAGACATCTTCTCCATACTTCTATAGAGATAGTAGGGCAAGTTGAGCATCTTAATCCCTGTGAAATGCATGAGGATTCTGAGATGGTAGGAATAGAGCCTAGAGTATCTCCCCTCACAGGTGAAGTAATTCATGATAACCAACATCAAAGGTGCAAATCTGTGTTTGAGGTGTGCATAGACCAATCTAGGGCTCTAGATTAGGCTCAATTTATTGTCAACCAAGGTAGGTAATCTTAGAGGCACGTGTCTAATGTTTATAGACCTAAAAGGATCTCTTTGCCTAAGTAAATGTTTATTGTGGTAGGCTCCAGCACTCTTTTACAAGAGATTGGAATGTGGTTCCTCACACACTTTAAACACTTATATAACTAAATTTGATCTACTGTTCTAAAAACAGAGTGCTACTAATTTTCTAAGTTTTCAATCCTTTTACAAGGTTATAGTTCAGAAAAACTCTTTCAAAGTAACACACTAAAGCATACTAAAAATCAAATTCATTAAAACAGAGATCACATAAATGATTTGGGATTCAATACTCAATTAAACCTCTTATAAGGACTATTCATTAATTTTGTAATCGAATTCTCAAATTATAACTATGAATCATGAAAAAAAAATGATGAATGAAATCACAAGCACTCCTAGTCAAAATTGATGAACTCAAAAGCATGAAAATGAAATAAAATACTAATAAGATCTGAATACTAAATCTATAGAAATGTAAATAAAAGTGTATCGACTTCACATGGGGGCCCTTCCAGGCTTTGAAGGCACACTTGAGAAAATTCAAATGATGAGAATGCTAACTCAAAACACCATAAATGTTGAAATTCTGTCTCTGATTAAGATCTGGAAATGAGTTACATTAAAACAGAGTTCTGAAGTACGTACACAGTCTCAAGTCTTCTCTTACATTCAATAATATCACTAGCATCATTAGCCTATTACATGCTTCCATTCACTTATTTATCAAAAATTACAACCAAAAGAGGCTATTTTCGTTCCTTCTAATCCTAACTGATCTCCAAGACAGATTGAATTAGTTTGGAATTCCTAATCATAGGCAAAATATCAAGCTCATTCATTATGACTTCAGATTTTTTTGCTAGATTGGCTGGGTTTGACCAGCATTGACCGGCTATTTAGGAACTTCAAATCTGATGCTGGATAGATTTTTCATCATGTGTGTACGTTCTAGATCACGTCCTTGTCCTTTTTTTTGATCTACTTGCTATGCCACGTGTCAGAAGAACATAAACCATTTACAGGAAGTTATCACATCTTGTCATTTTCTTGAAAAATTTCAATTTTTAACAAACAAATTCCATAAATTAAATTTAATGTAAAAATAATAATTATAATGCTATATTAATCAATTTCAATAAACTATAAGGGATTTATGGAAGAAAATGGTGGATAAATGATGGAATTTTAGGAGAAAAATATAGCCATAAAATAATACCAACAAGGTGTGAGAAAGGGAAAATTGTCTTGCTGCCTTCTCTATACCTTGTTTTGATGAATGGCTCACAAAAGTCTTTGTCCAATTTGCCCTTCTTAAACCAATTCGCACCTACAATAAGGATACTTGTGGCCTCAGAGATGGTACCTATTGAGATCTCAAAATCCACTCTTGCAAGGCTCGAGTGCTTGTTGTGTAAGTTGAGAATGAGGAGCCTTGTAAGCTCAGGGTGGCTCTTTAGTTATTTGACCTTCTCACAAAATTGAAAACACCTTGTATTCTGAAAACATGACAGGATCCTGGGAGAGGAGGTGATGGCCACTGTGTTTTGAGGTTCAAATCTATTGAATTTTCGTCCCTTATGTTTTGGTCTTAAAGGCCTTTGACCACTTTCACTGCTACTGCTGTTTTCAGCTCCTGACATAATGATAGGAGACGTTGGTTGAAAATCTAGGGTTTGGTGAAGCAAGGTGAAAATGGTGATGAAGTCAACTTTGGTGAATGAGTGATGTGGAGGCTAGGGTTCTTAGGATTGAGTAGCTTTGGAGCTTAAGGAGGCCTTTCTCAAAAGTGTATTGCAGCCAGCTTAACTCACTTACCCTCACATGACATCAAACTGGTTTTCAATGAGGTTCAAAAGAAAAGGTTCATTTGCATGCAAGAACTAGGGTTTACCCAACTAGGGTTTTAAATTTAAAGCCACAAAAGACTAAAATCAATTTGGAAAATTTCTTGGGGATAAGGAGGGAGTGTCACCTACCAATGTTAGCCTTTTGTGAACCTTTGGAGACGAAATGTAGGACAAAAATTTGACCTTGAGGCAAGTTTTTTTCTTCTTTGGAGGTCCTCTGAATTTGCGCAATGCCTTGCCTGAGCAGTCAGGTTGGCCCGTTAGTGTAGCGCTAGAAGGCCTGCCCATGGGTTAGCGCAGTGCCGGGCACGTGCAACAATGTCGGTCTTCGGGCGAGTCGGGCCTGCATTTGCGCAGTGCCTAGGATTAGCGCAACTCCGGGCCAAATTTGCGTAGCGTCGTGTTGTTCTGAACAGGCAGAGGATGGATTAGCGCAACACCAACTCTTATTTGCGTAGTGCCACTGATTTGCGCAGCGCTAGAGAAAAATTTCCCGGAAACAGTCAGAAAAATCTGTTTTCTCTCCTGGAGCTTCTTTCTCTTCACCAAGTGATAAATGAGTTTGAAATGAAAATTGAAACACCTTTATACCCCTTGAGAACAATAAATCAAAGTTATAAACCCACTTACTATGTTAGCAATATTTTTGTCATTTTCTTCACTTATGTTCTTTGACCTTTTTTGCAGGTGGCTTGAATTTGTCAAAGGGATTCTTGTTCCTCCCTTTTGTGAGGGTGTGTTGAAAAGGTGAATATGCCCCCTTTTTAATCTGTGAGGATTTAGGCACTGCTGAACCCTTAGGCATGCATTGATGAACCAAAAACATTATTTTTATCCTTTTGGGCATTCTTGATTGTAGGTGACCTGAAACATGTCTTTTACTTCCTTACTGATTTTTAGGAAGTAACTTATTTATTTTGACAAAGAATTTTAGCAAATCATATCATGCTATGTGTTCCCTTAACCACTTCTGATTTTCTGCAGGTGCCTACAACACATTTTCCTTTGGTCTTCTTAGTCCCTTTTGGAGATTGGCACCTCATTTTCTCAACAGTGAAATTATGCTCAACATGATTTTCTCCTTTGGCACTTTACCTCATGCTTGCCTTCCTTTGACCATTTTTAAGACATTTGACTGCACTTGGAAGCTTAGTCTCCCTCACAATGATACTCTTTACAACTTCTTCCTTTCGGGCAGTGAAGCAGTGCTGCCTTGGCAAACCCTAGAGAGCACCTTGGACATCCTTTGAATTCCTTCTGCAGTTATGAGGGAGGACTTGTCATACTTATTTGACCTGTTTTGTCTATCTTTCCAAACTCTTAGGTTTTAGGGCTATTAGAGAAGAATAAGCAGTGTTGTCTTCTAAGTTCTCTATAGCCCTTTCAAGTTCATTCATTTTTGTTCAGTTCACCTCATCTTTTTCCCTTATTCATTCATGATTTTTGAAAATATTCAATGTGTCGTTGGTTGTGTTTTTGTGCCTTCTGTCTTGGTGGTCTTTGTAATGGTTCCTTGCTTGGAAACACCGTTTTGTCAACTAATCCCAAAACCATGAATCTAATTGTACATAGGCCTGCTACCTTTCCTTGCTGTGGATGTCTTCTTATGATGGTTCAACCTATTACCTTACCTCTTTTTATGTTGATGGACATCTTCAATCATTCTTTGCAGAAATGTGAGCAAGGGCGGCTGTCCCTTGTAGAATTTGTGCTTTGACCAAGGAGGGCCTTCCTTGAAGGATTTTGATCAGATTTAGACAAAGTTAATTGACCTTCTTCTTTTTTGAATGTAGCCTCTTGACATAGGAAAAATAGAGACTTAGAACACCAAAACAACCCTATGACCTATGAAACCCTAGGTGACCTAGTGTAAGGCTCTTTGGACTTGGCCTTTGACTGAAAACTTAGATTTTGGATCTTTAAGTATAAAAACAAAGTTTTTGATATTCTGATGTATTGAAGATCCAAAATCCAATGTACTTGATTTATCTAAAGAGCATACAGAGATAGTTTTGAGACCATCAATGCTTGGTGTATCTAGGAAACACACGAGTGAACATGTTGGTTAGTGATCCTAGGTGTCAGGTGGAGGAAGATAGGCAAGACAAAAATAGAGTGCTAATGGTCAAAGGTGACAAAACATAGAAAAAATGAGTGACATGAGCCCATGATGGGTCTTTTGGGATTGGTGAGCTGAGCATGACAATGATGGGATAATGAAATAGTGAAAAAATTATCCTAAGGATAATGAAGGCAGTGAGATTTCTAGAACTCACAATGTTCATGAAATTTGTTTCTAGAAATCTAGGATAAGTATTTAGTCATCCATGGGAAGCAAATATTACTAATGACTAACAATGGCTCCACTTGGGGAGGGCAGGTTCTTTTTAGGAGGTGTCTAGAACTTTAGATCTTTGGCTTAATGGAGATCGGTGCCTCATCCATTTGGCAGATTTTTACCTCTTTTCTCTTGCTGATGCTTGCTTTGAAGTTGTGATCTCAATAATCTGAAAGACATGATTAGCTCAAATTCATCTTTACCTACCCAACCTGGTTTCATAACATTTTTTCTTCCTTGGGTGCACTTGACCTGACAAACCCTTGACATTCTTTTTATCTTAAAATCAAAACAAACTATCTATTTCTATCTTATTTCTTCCAAAAGTTCAGATTATACTAATGAACTCTTTTTATTTTCTACCTAGACTAACTGATTTTCAAGATTAGGCTGTACGATAGACTTCATTCTCTAAACTATAAACATGAAATTGAAAGCATGGTTAAATCAGGATTAGGCAATTTGACTTACCATGAGTTGTGGCATTAGAACAAGCTACACATAAAAAATGTTTTTGTACAAACCATACTAGAAAAATAAGGGCTGTGATATATCATTTGGTATTCATCCCCACTTTTCTCCTTGGTTCTGTTTTAAGCATGTGGAACCAGTATCTTTCTTTCCTAATCTATCTTTTGACAAGTCAAGTTTGAATAATTTAACCATCTATCTTTCACTAACTTATCAACAATAAATTGAAAACATGTTTAGCCATGATTAGGCTAGAAGACTGAAACAAGACCTTCTTTTTGAACCAGTAGTGGCATTTAAGGTCACTCACTTTCAGTAGTACTATTTTTGGGTATGGGGCTTTACCTCTTTTCAAATCCGCCCTCTTTTTCATTTTTTTTTTCTATGTTTTTTGTATTTCTTGTGATTTTCTCATGCAATGCTCTATGTACAATGAATGAAAAATTTTAAATTAGGACCCTTGACAAAAATAGTGCTTTAGTGTCTTGCCATTGACATGACCTCCAAAAATATCTCCTCCATTTAGCTCTTGTAAAAAGAAAACATAGTTACCACCATTTGAAAACATGGTACAAGGATTTTTCCAAAATTTTTCAAACAATCCATGTTCTCCTTGGTATTTCTTCTTTGAGTCTTGCTTTCCAAATTTATTTATGTCAAAATTCCTCCTTAGGTAGAAAAGGTGTTCTTTATCAACTTCGAAACAGATGAGGATGTCATCAATGTATATCATGGTGAAGAAGTTGAAAACAGAAGCCATGGCTCTTTGGAAGGTGACTTCAGCACTCCATAGCCCAGGAAGCATTTGGTCAAACATGTAGTTATTCCAAGGAACTTTGAAAATGTCTTTATGTTGATTGATTTGAAGTGGTATCATCTGATGGTAACTTGAAACACTACCATGCAATGCCATCTTGTTAGAAACTCCTACCCTTGGCCTAGGATGATTTATCTTGGGAAAAGGGTTCTTGTATTTCATGGAGGTTTTTCCTAGGTACCTAAAGTCTATACACAACCTGCATCCTTTGGCTTTATTTATTAGTGATACAATTTTCCCAAGGGTTTCATAGTTTTTATTGAAATAAGGCCCCCTTTGAACAATGGCTATGTCACAAGGCTTTAATATTTCAGTCCTATACACAAAAACATCCTGAAACTTCTTGCATAGCCTTATGTATTTCAGCTTTGTGTGTAATGACAAGGTTCTGGACAACTTAATCATTTTGGGCCTTCCTAGGCCGCCTACATTATACTCCTCTATATCAGTTCCAGTAGATAATTCTTTAGGGTCAATAGAAACATTTGTGAGATTCAAAAATTATTTTGGAGGGACAAATTTTTTTGATGATGAGGTATCTATGTAAGGAAAAAACATAAGACTCTTTTGATCTAGATTCCCAAGGATTTTTGTTCGGTGAGGGTATTTCAATACTTTTGGATTAGTGAAAGGGAAGAGTTGTGTTTTTGAGGTTTGTCCTTCATTTGAACAAACCGATTCATATTCCAAACTAATTTTTGGTTTTGAAATTTCATTTTCAGTTTGCAGAAAGTCAAGTTTAGTTTTATCATTATATGGTTGTTCAGGGCTGCTATAGTTTTTACTGTTGAGCTCTTCATGTAGAGATTGGTTTGATTGTTGTAGTATGTCTAGATGAGTTTCAACTTCATTTGCCTGCTCATCAATGTTTCCTTCCGTATGTAAAATAAAAGAATCAACATCTGAATGTATGGAATAAAGAGGTGAATTGTCTGGCCTTTCTTGACTGCTATCCATATATTTCATGTGTGACTCTCAGTATAATCTCCTTGTTTGGCTAAAAACATGGATGGTAGCATAGGAAATGTCTAGTTGAAGGTTACCTTGAAGCTTGGCTCCCCAAGATCTGGATAAAAACATGCCATACTTAGGGGGAATATCTACCACTACTATGTCCATGACTAGATTCTTAGTAGGCACTTGTGCCAGGTTGACACAAAGATCCTTGATCAGGCCTAAACACTTGACCCTACTCGAATCGAAGGAGTAAAAGTATTTGTAGGGTTTAGTTATTTCTAGGCCTAATCTCTACATCACAACTTTTGGCATGAGATTGTGAGAGGCACCGGAATCTAGCATGGCATTATGTAAGATTTTGTCATGTAAGTTTAGGCTGATATAGAAAGGGGGAATGGCACCTTCTTGATATTATCCTTCTATTTTGGGTCCAAACAACAACTCAGGTGTGTCATTAGCCAAGTGTAAATTTTCGGCATCATTTTCTATGTTCAGGACCTTAAAAACTTGGGACCTATACACTTGTTGAGTAACTAGTTCAGTGAGAGGCATAGTTATCTTGATTTTGGAAATCTCTCCTTCAAAGCTGAAAGGTACTTGTGTTTGAGACATATTTACATTAGTTTTATCAGCCATGAATATTTCTACATTTTTAATTTGCTGATTTTGATTTGGAGCTTTAGAAAAAATAGTTTTCTCAGGGCCACTAGTGGAGGTACTAGGGCAGCTTGGGTCATTGTTTTGCTGGCTGATTTTTCCTTTGTTTGGGTCAGCTTTCTTAGCCATAGTGTTGACATTATCTGCTGTTTTCTTAGGGGTGTTTTTAGGTACTTACCTAACAACAGTGTCTATTTGGCTCTTCTTGGGGGAATTTAGGTTCTTTTTGCTCCTAAGGTCATATTGCCTATGGAATTCCATTATGGCATTTTCAAATCCCAAGCGGTAGTCTTCAGAATCCTCATGGTTTGTGTTAGTTTGATCTAAGGAAAAGAAACCTTGTTCTTCTTCAGTGAGAAAAACATCATCTTCATTATAAGAACCTATTAGGTTTATATTGCTTTCTTCAGGTTCTATAATTTCTCTTTCTTCTTCATCTACACAGTTTTGTTGAAAGGGAGGTATGATTTGTTGATCACTTTCCCTTTGTTTGATTTGAGGAATGTCTCTTCTGAAGTTTTGAGCTCTATTTCTGTTTTGGGGATTGGCTTGATTTTCCCTAGGAGGTGTCCTTTCATTCAAGTTTATCCTTTCTATCATTCTCTCCATGGTTCTCATTAGGCTGTCCATTTTGGTATCGGATGAGGAGGTTGAGGGCATGGTTTCATCTTTGTAGTTCACTCTCTTTTCTGATCTCATCCTAGCTCTCTTTTCAATCAAGTTGACCTCTGCATTGATAGCTACCTTTTTCATTTCTTCTAAAGTTGCGGGGTCCCTCTCTCTTAATTGGAATGTCATGTCCGAATCAAAGCCTTAAGGAAATTTCACTAGTGCTAGGCCTTGGGGGTTTCATGTGAGGTGGGAGGGCATTGTAGACACTGTTAAACCTGGTGCAATAATCTTGTACAATTTCCCCTATATTCCTCTTAAGATTGTTATATTCAGAAATGATATGGAGGGGATTTTTCTTGATTTCCCACTTGTTTATGAAAGTTTGGTAGAGGGAAGGGAGATCATGTATTGTGTTAGGATTTAATGCTTTGAAATTTTTTTTGGCCTTTCCTTTTAAGCTCTGTGCAAAGATCCTCATTTTAATGGTTTCTTCTTCTATTTCCATGTAATCAAAGGCATCATTTATCCTATCTACATGCTGTTGGGCAGTGATGGACTCAACTCCTGTGAAATGAGGGATCTTGGATTGGTAGTCATTTGGAAAAGGCACTAGGGGTTGAGGTAAAGCCAAGGGGGCATACCAAGCTGCCATGATGGGAGCTAATGGAAGGTTTACAAGAGGAGGGTTAGTGAAAGGAGATGTATGATGAAGCAGAGTGGTTTGCACAGTGGTGGTATGGATGGGTGTGGTGGAAGTACTTGGACCAACAAACTGATTTTGAATAGATTTTGTGTGGAAAGAGTTGAAGTGATGGAGAAGCTGAAAGTCAGGTGGTGTGGAAGGAGAAGCCTCTCTACTAGAACTCTGCAAAAAATCTATGGGCTCAAGGTTAGTCTGGTCAATATCGGTTTGTGGCTGGGTCCTGAAGAGGTTCTTTGTATGGTACAAGTCAAACTAAGGATCTTGCAAAGCTGTAAGATGTTTAGGTACATAGCTTGCTTTATGAATGGTCCTAACAGTGGTTAAGTGTCTAGATCTAGAAGTTTGTCACAAAATATTCTCTCAGTCATCAACTGTGTTGGGAGGGTTTGGGTCCGGATGAGATCTGGTACTGATCCTATGTGAAGCCATATTTCAAACTTAAAATTCAGAGAGGCTAAAAGTTTTAAGACTGTCTTCTGAAGGCTGACCTCTCTTAGTGCTTGGTAAACTCTTACAGTGTATAACTAGGCTTCTAAACTTCTCAGGGCTGATTTGACACAATCTCAGGGAGTCTAATGAGAACTGGTGAAGTAATAGGCCTACTGGAGGCTAGTGGAGTCGCCAGGTGGATATTTTTGCTGTTTTAAGAATGTATGTTTATGGTCCACCACCAATAACTGAAAAAAAACCAATCTAGGGATGTTTTTGGGGTTTTCTAAGTTTAATTTATGTAGCCTTAGGGTTTGTGAGAGTGTCCTATAACTGGGTCATCATTTTCCAGGATGGTGAAACAACTAGATTCTACTCTATGGCTGACAGTTTAAGTTCTCTATGAATTGATAAGGGTATCTGAAGTCTTAAGGGGTACTTAGATTGTCATTGAATTAGAGGTCCCATCATGATCACCATTGTGTTAGTGATAGTGATGAGGTTGTTACAAATCATATGATTTTCAAAGTTTAACTAAGGGTTAAATGAGTCTATAAGAGTTTCTTAGGCTACTATGTACTCTATCCCACCGTGATCGCCATTATGTTAGGGTCCCGTGATTTAGCAGATTGGTAGACCAAATGCACAGGGTAACATCAGACCAGTCTTTGGAGTCCTAGGACCTAGCCTTCATGGAATCAGAGAGGGCTCTCTCTATTAGATGCAAAGGATGTGATCTTGTTTGTTTTTAGGGTTTTGATTTTAGGCTAGTTGTTAAGTGTAGGGTTTGTTGATTGTTTGGTTGGGTAAGATGAACAGGTATAATAGGTGGAGTGAGAGGTCTTCAAATTATTGGGCTATGGAGTCAATGAAAGTCATGGATATCTCAATAATGAGTCAGAGTGCATTACAAGGCCAATCTAGCAAGGTTAATGGATCCTTAAGGTTATGTGTGAAGTGGGATGGACATCAAGTTGGTGAATAAGGTAGGGCAAAGGGCAATCAAGAATCCTTATTCAAATACCTATAACAAGGAGGTATTAAATACTGATAATCAAAAGAGATAACTCATGAGGTAGGGCAAACCATTAAGCTCAATGAAAATACTTAAACCAATAAACATTCAAGATAAACAATTCCAATGAAATATAGAAGGCGAGAAACTCATTTAACTTCTAGTGATTTCACCTTCAAGCTTTAGAAAACATTCAAGATCACAAATAAATTTAATCCATGAAGATGGAACTCCTAAACATCATAAATCAAGCTATAAAGAAGTTTGAGGCAAACTGATAGGCATGGACGAAGGGCAAGATCAAAACAAGACCTCTTTGACTTAACCTAGCAAGCAGTACTTCAAAGAGAGGTTTCAAGACAGAGTTTAGATAGCATCAAATAAGTAAGGCTTACCATGAAACATATTTGTAAACTACAATACTAATCCATTAATGAAACAAACAAGTTTAGGTGGGCCTAAGGAGAAGTTAAGAATTCCTTAAGCTGACCCAACAGAGGAAAACATCAAGGCAATAGAAGGCAGGAGGACTAAGGTGCTTCAAAGAGCATTTCTCAACCTATACTTTTCTATTCTACTGCAACAAAGAAGAATGAAACATAATGATAACTAGAAAACATGAAAAAATTAAGAATACATCACCATTAACCAAGCTCAGGGATCCTGCAAACAAGCTTCACCATCATCAATCCAAGCAAGCCATTCATAAACTCCACAACACCAATTTATTCTCCAAGCTCATAAAACCATGTATTTCTCTCAAAGTTCATCAAATGCCAAAATTTACAATGAATCCCTCATGCTCTATTTAACTCAGCAAAGGAGGGAAAAAACCCTAGATAGGGTTGGAAAAAGTCAAAATCACCCATAAATGTCATTTATGCCTAAGAGACCATGCAAGGCCCAAGGCACAAAATATCTCATGAAATAAATGCTAAAATAACTTCTTGCACCTAATTCTAGAGTGGATTTCCTTAAAAAACACTAAAATATGATTTTACAATAAATGAGTGTGTTTTGTTGACTTTTGGCCAAAAACACACTAAACAGTCCATTTGCGCAACACCACTTTTAACAGAAAATAGGCTCTTTTGCAACCAAGTTTTGGACCCATTCCCGATGTCGGATTTGGCTCCGTGATGGCTCGTTGGAAAGCCTGATGAGTCTAATTTCGAAAAATACTTGTATTTTCCTGATCCAGCTTCTGTAGCCTGTCCAAAAGGTCAAAAAAAAAATACTACCATTAGCACAGCGCTAGGTCTGAAATAGAGGCAGAATGGTGAAAATTTAGGTGTTTTTTGACCTTTTGAGGGGACAAAACTGCTCCAATTGTTCTGAAACTTGGTGAGAATAATGTGATAGGTGTGAGAAACAAAAAAATACTGCGTTTTCCTCCTGAGGATGCTCCATTTATTAGCGTAGTGCCAGTGGCGTTGTGCTAATGAGCCTTTAAAATCACAACAAACAAAAATTGTTCCAAATCCTCTCAAAATTGGTGGAGGTTTTCTTCAAGGGGTTTGGGAGAACTGTTGGGAAGCTGAAGCCTAAAATCCAAGGTTATCATGCTCTTTTGACTCCTTTAGGGTTTGGACTTCAAGGAGGGCTTCCTTCAGTTTGGCACAAGCAAGTTTGCTTTTCTTTGCATAATGCTTGGTCATCTTTCTTTACATCTCTAAGCCTTCATTTTCCTTCTTCAACTTGGCCTCTAGGTGTATGTTTTCCCTCTCAAGCAATGATTCCCTATCATGCTCAATTTCCATGGCAAGGAGTTCATTGAGGTAAAGTTTCTCTGCTAGGGCTGATTCCTCTTCCTTCTATTTTGCCAATGCTTTCCTTAACCCTATGGTTTTTGGCCTCTTCCTAGGCTGTTCCTCTTCACCTTCACTTTCTTCATATGGTCCTATGTATTCTTCTAGTTTCACTTGTGATATTTGAGCTTCTTTTCTGGCTTTGAGTGCTCTAGCCTCATGGATGGCTTGCTAGGCACTTATTTACTTGTTTTCCATTTCATAGAAGTGGATGGCACCCTTTTCCCTCTCCAACTCAACTTCCAGGTCTTTTATTTGTGCATTCTTGTCTTGGAGGTGGGAGTTTGAAATTCTTATTTTATTTTCTTCATCACTGTCTATATGGATAAGTTCAAACTCCCTTTCTATTTCAGGGTCCTCCTCTTCTACCTTTACCTATTTCTTACCTTTGTCAATTTGCTGAGTTGAGGTGGATGGCATGGTCCCTTGCCCTTTGGAGGTAGAAAACACATGCCTTGACCCTCTTTTGTTAGTGTATGCAAGAGGAGTGATGGTGGTTTTGGTAGTGTCTTCATTATGGCTGTGACCCTTGGTGTTGTCATCAGCTTCTTCATCTTTACTATGATCCTCTTTAGTGATCACATGCTCTGTTTGATCACTGCCTTCTTGACCTTCAACACCATCATCATCATTACCTTATTTACTACCTTATACATTGTAGCTTTGGTATTCATTTGGACTATCATCTCCTACAATTGCTTCATCTTGGTTTTGTTCATCTTTATGGTCTTTTTCTTCATCATCTCCTTCACTGTTATCATTTTCATTATCACTATGAGGTTGATTGGTGTCATGACTTTCATGACTGTTGTCATGGCAGTCATGATTATCTCTTTTGTTGTCATGTCCCTTACTGGCTGCACTATTAGAGTCATCCTCTTTGTCATTGTCTTCCTTTTCAAATTCTGTTTCTGCCTCATCATTTTCCTCTTCCATATAATCACTGTTATCCTCATGACTTTGCTCACTATTTTCATGGTCATGCACATTTTCCCCTTGAGTCTCATGTTCATTATCCTTTTGACTGTCAGCCTCCTCATTTTCATCAACATCTTCTTGGTCATCACTTTGTTCATCTACATCATCCTTTTCTTCACTTTGGGATGACTCATTTGCATCATTACCATCACTGCCTCCCTCCAAATTGTCACTGTTTTTGTCTTCATCACTGCTATGTTCATTTCCCTCCTCTTCACCATCATTTCTCTCTTTCTCTTCCTCATTAATTTCTATCTCCGCCTCACTGATTTCATCACCTCTACTATCATCACCTTATTAATCATTGCCACTGTCATCCTCTTCATTTGATGCATCAATAGAAGGGGTCGAAGGGAGATTTTCTTGGGGTGAGGGTACTTGTGTAGATGAGGAGGGAAAATTTGGTTGAGGATGAGGCTAGGGTTTGTGAAGAATTCATGTGCTATGAATACCTCCCAAGGTATACCCCGCTGCTCCAACTGATGTAATACCACCATCTTGATTAAGGAATGGTGGAACAAGCTATGCATTTGTTGGGAGTGATTCCTCCTCCGGACAACATAAGACATCTTCTCCATACTTCTATAGAGATAGTAGGACAAGTTGAGCATATTAACCCCTGTGAAATGCATGAGGATTCTGAGATGGTAGGAATAGAGCCTGGAGTATCTCCCCTCACAGGTGAAGTACTTCATGATAACTAACATCAAAGGTGCAAATCTATGTTTGAGGTGTGAGAAAGGGAAAACTATCTTGCTGCCTTCTCTATACCTTGTTTTGATGAATGGCTAAAAAAATTCTTTGTCCAATTTTTCCTTCTTAAACCACTTCGCACCTACAGCAGGGATACCTATGGCCTCAGAGATGGCACCTGCTGAGATCTCAAAATCCACTCCTGCAAGGTTTGAGTGCTTGTTGTGTAAGTTGAGAATGAGGAGCCTTGTAAGCTCAGGTTGGCTCTTCAGTTGTTTGACCTTCTCACAAAATTGAAAACACCTTGTATTCTAAAAACATGACAGGATCCTGGGAGAGGAGGTGATGGCCATTGTGTTTTGAGGTTCCAATCTATTGAATTTCCCTCCATTATGTTTTGGTCTTAAAGGCCTTTGACCACTTTCAGTGCTACTGCTGTTTTCAGCTCCTGACATAATGATAAGAGATGTTGGCTGAAAATCTAGGGTTTGGTGAAGCAAGGTGAAAATGGTGATGAAGTCAACTTTGGTTAATGAGTGATGTGGAGGCTAAGGTTCTTAGTATTGAGTAGCTTTGGAGCTTAAGGAGGCCTTTCTCAAAAGTGTATTGTAGCCACCCTAACACACTTACCCTCACATGACATCAAACTGGTTTTCAAGGAGGTTCAAAATCAAAGGCTCATTTGCATGCAAGATCTAGGGTTTACCGACCTGGGGTTTGAAATTTAAAGCCATGAAAGGCTAAAATCAATTTGGAAAATTGCTTGGGGATAAGGAGGGAGTGTCACCTACCAGTGTTAGCCTTTTGTGAACCTTTGGAGACGAAATGGAGGACAAAAATTTGACCTTGAGGCAAGTTTTTTTCTTCTTTGGAGGTCCTCTGCATTTGTGCAGCACCTTGCCTGAGCAGTCGGGCCAGCCCATTAGCATAGCGCCAGTAGGCTTGCCCGTGGGTTACCGCAGCGCCGGGCACGTGCAACAGTGTCGGTTTCCGAGCGAGTCGGGCCCGCATTTGCGTAACGCCCAGGATTAGCATAATGCCGCGATAAATTTGCGCATTGCCATGTTGTTTTGAACGGGTGGAGGATAGATTAGCACAACGCCAACTCTTATTTATGTAGCGCCACTGATTTGCGCAGCGCTAGAGAAAACTTGCCTAGAAATGGTCAGAAAACTCTGTTTTCTCTCCTAGAGCTTCTTTCTCTTCACCAAGTGATAAATGAGTTTGAAATGAAAATTAAAACACCTTTATACCCCTTGAGAACAATAAATCAAAGTTATAAACCCACTTTACTATGTTAGCAATATTTTTGTCATTTTCTTCACTTATGTTCTTTGACCTTTTTTGCAAGTGGCTGGATTTTGTCAAAGGGATTCTTGTTCCTCCCTTTTGTGAGGGTGTGTTGAAAAGGTGAAGATGCCCCCTCTTTAATCTATGAGGATTTAGGCACTGCTAAACCCTTTGGCATGCATTGATGAATGAAAAACACAATTTTTATCCTTTTGGGAATTCTTGATTGCAGGTGACCTAAAACATGTCTTTTACTTCCTTACTGATTTTTAGGCAGTAACATATTTATTTGACACAAATTTTTAGCAAATCATACCATGCTATGTGTTCCCTTGGCCACTTCTAATTTTTCTACAGGTGCCTACAACACATTTTCCTTGGTCCTCTTAGTCCCTTTTGGAGTTTGACACCTCATTTTTTGAACACTGAACTTATGCTCAGCATGATTTTCTCCTTTGTCACTTTACCTCATGCTTGCCTTCCTTTGACCATTTTTAAGACATTTGACTGCACTGGGAAGCTTAGTCTCCCTCACACTGATACTCTTTACAACTTCTTCCTTTCGGGCAGTGAAGTAGTGCTGCCTTGTGAGATGTCAAGAACATTGTCGATTGGTAGCCTGTTCCATTGCACCAATCCTAAGACTGCTCATGATTTTGTTATATAATCTCTGTGATTGAAAATTTTGAACTGAAATCAAAGCTTTTCTGCAAACTAAATCTGGTACCTGCTATCTTAATCTGAAAATAGAAGGAATGCTTGAAAAAATGCTCAAAACATTGAGCTTTATTTGCACATTGTTATCTACTCTATACTACCGAAACTTATACTTGATCAAGTAATACAAAAATGCCAATGAAGCCAGTCAAGTAGTTGTAGAAACAAATGGACAACTTGACTACTTTGTAGCAAAATCAGAAATACAACTTGATTATTTGTCCACATAATCAAAGTTGTGATGTGCAATGGCAACTGTTGATGTTTTTGACCTTTATAAAGAGTACATGTTTGAAAACTTGAGCTAAAAAGAACCTCCATGTAATATGCTATAGGATCAATGAAAGCATGATTTATGATGTCTGCTTCTAGGCCTTCAATGACTCTAATAATTCTTAAAGTTGTGATATTTTTAGTTTGAAGAATATCAGAGGCAACCACAAACCTACTTTTAAGCTTTTAGGATCTAGCCTTCCTAATGCTCAGAGAGGGATCTCTCTATAAGATTTAACTTTGTTGATTATATTTTGATTTTAGGCTAGTTATATGGGGCAAATTGGTTTTGGGATTTTGATTTGGTTTGGTGGGAAAATCACTTACTTAGATGGATAAATATAGATGTGCATTCCATTGGGCAGATGGAGTCAATGTGTCAAGCAGTCAAATCAGGATCAAGGTCTAAAGGTAAATGTTTACAGGGCAAGATAACAAAGTCACTTCAGATCTTCAAAGGCTGATGATGAAATGGTTTTGATCGGGATAAAGAGAAATTAAGGGTTCTTAAATCCGGATTAGGAGAGAAAAGGCAGAGGTCAATCGAAATCAGGGAGTAATTAAGGGTTCCCTAGTTTGGATATTAGTAGAAAACATTTAAATGATAATCAGTCAATAGCATAGTGCTTTTAACAAACTCTGAAATAATAATTTCTGGTTATCATTAAAATTTATAACACATTCATGAATAGATGGAAAACATAAGAAAATTGACAAAATGACAAGTGAAATACTTCACTGTAGTGGCCCAACACATGAATCCTGTAATATGATGCTTTATTTCCTGTGATCCAGTTTGCTGAATTGAACTTGATACAAAGAACCCTTGGGTTCAGAATATTACAGCTATAGAAATGTTCAACAATTAATCCACACTCAATACTTCAAATTATGAAGTATTTATACAAAAACTAGTACAAAATATCCTAGAATAATCTTAGGAGTTTTTCTTGGAAAAATAAATATCTTCATGCAAGAAGATAGTGACAACTGCTTAACTAATTGCTAGTTTTCCTATTTATTGAAATAAACTAGCTTGCTGTTTTGATTTAGGCTGCAGCTGGACAACTGAGGTGTCCCTCACGCTGGCAGTTTTATCTTTAGTCTGATTTTGTCTTCATCCTTTTATCTGATACACTTTTAACTGATACACTTTCGACTGCTACACTTTGACTGCAGAAAACTGTTTATTGTTGATGTAAAAAACAACAAACAATGTTTTTACCTTTCATGCTCTTTCATCACTGTGATATGTTCTTATAGTAAACTAGTTAACTTCTCCCATAACTCAGCTTCTGGCAATTTGATCTTCATAAGTCTTCTGAAGTTTTCATCAGCTTTAGTGTAATTGGAAAATGTTGGTTTGTTGACAAAAAAGTGTTTTACTTCATGCTGCAAGTAAAACAGATTTTCAAGATTTTTATACAAAACTTTTCCTGTTGGGATTCCCTTCAAGGCTGATTTATTTATCTTCTCTTTAGAAAATTTTCTTATATTTTTGTCATAATCCCTCATATTTGGAAGGCCCTTTTTCCTTAAAATATCAAATTTTATCATGAATCTTGTGATTTCCATTTCCATGTCTTGGCACTTTTCCTCTAATTGTTTCATCAAGTTCTTCTTGGATATTACATTTCTTACCTCAAGTATGGCCTCTGTTCTGTTTGTAATTCCAATTTCATCCAATTCTTGTTTATTTTTGGAATTGAGAAATGTGATAAATTCTAAGGCCTCTTTAGGTTTTTTACCTAGCTCCTCTTTGGTATTTTGTATTGCTTCTTTTGCTGCTTTCAGTAAATATTTATGCTCATAAATTACCTGTATAGATGGCCAAGTATCATTGACTAATTCAATGATATTGGACCATAATTATTTTTTAACATGTGCCATAGGTGCTTTCAAAGTCAATTCTGTTTCCAATTTCTTGAGTTGTTCATTCAACCTTTTGGCCTTTTTCTCTTTAGTCTTGGCATTAGTCTGTGCAATATTTTTGGCATCTTCTAGATTTTTAATTTGTTCCTTTAACATGTTTATTTCATTTGTTTGGATGGACATGTCCTGCATTTCCTTTACCAATTTACTTGCCTCATCTGATTGCTGTCCTGTTGTTTCTAAAGAATCAGTGGCAAAAGTTGTTGATGAAGTTAGTGGCACTACCGTAGCCATTGGAACATTTGGAGCTAGTGTTTCTGCTAGAGTTGATGGCACTGCTGTTGTCACCACAAGAATCACAGTGGCAGGGAATTCCTGTGCTTTGGTGGCTTCTTTTTCTTGGACCAATTTTTCCATCTCAATCTCCATTTCTTTAATCTGGGCCGTCATCTGCAATATGAGACTCATCATCTCATCCTTTTGATTAGTATCCTGCAAAATCTCTTTAGCTTGAGGATGCTTAGTAGGAGGTAGTTTCAACTGTTTCTTAAGAGCAACAATTTCAACATTCTTCTTTTTAATTAATTCCTTTGCAACTTTTATGTTTTGAGGATCATAGCCTACCTCAATTACTAACTCCTCCAAGGATTTGATTTTGATATCCTTAGCATATGATGATGCTTTCTCTAGCTTGAGTTGATCTCTTACATTAATCAAAGTATTTTGAAGCTTTTGTGCACTCATTGCTTTTGTAGTCATTTTGGAATAAAAAATCTCTCCTGCTGGTTTATGGAATTCAATTTGGTCCAGGGGATGAATATATTGGACTAGAACTTCAAAATCAACCTTTTTATAATCAGATGCTATTTTAGGAGTTGGCACTGTGGGTTGGAGCACTGTCATTAGCATCTTCTTGTTCTTGTAATCAAAGGCTGAAAGTAGCATGTTTTGTATGCTGGGGTCTGCTTTAAGTGCTGAGAGTATATTTCATTCTTTATTTCTTCATTTTTAGCTTTAATCTCCTTATACCTTTCCTTTATGCCCATATCCCTTTCTTCTGTCTTCTTTGATGATGAAACTTCTATACTATGTTGTTTTTGAATCAATTTTGTATTAGAAGTAGTTGGCTGCTATTCATTTTCAACTACAATAGGTGGCTCAATATCTTTCTCTGGAATCTTTGTGTCAACGACCTCAACTGTCTCTTTTTCTTTGCTTGTAGGATTAATCTTTAGCTTTTTGCTATATCTGAGTTTAAACTTGGTTTCTGTAGTGGTCTCAGCTGTGTAAGAACATTCTTCCCTATTTCTTTTCATACTTCTGTCTTCCTGTGCTGGAGTCTGCAAAATGTGACTAGTATCACTTTTCTTATCAACTTCTACTAGTGTATTCTCTAACCATTCTGTTTGGTTTGAGAATTTATCAATATGAGCATTCTTTTCATGAATTTATGGAGTTAATTTACATTTAACTCTCATTTTGATGGTTATGCCAAAGGGATCATAATACTAAAGAAAGCTAGTGTTGAATTTGTACTCTAACAACTGCTTTTCTACCTCTGAACCTGCTTCTATGTTATTACATATGAATGGACCAACTTGATTTTTTAGTTTGAATTGGGTCTTCTTCTTTGCAGCCAATAAATTTACAGCATTTGAGTTCAAAATCTGCCTTATATACTCTAAAGAAAACAACCTCATAGGGAGTTATTTTGGCAACTTGTAAGGAATGAGGTTTGACCCATAGACTTTGATTTCAGTATGATTTTGGTATAAATACCAATCACCTGTCCTACTTTTTTCAGAAAACTGTAAAATTTTCTTGATTTCATTACTGATCCTGGGATGAACACAATTATTTAGAAAATTAACCAGGGGATGGATGAAAGAATCTATAAACTCTGCATAAGTAAACTCATTTGACTCCTTCCTGATCAAGGAAGTCTAGAATATGATAGATTGTGGATTTCCTTACACATCAAGCTTCTGAAGAGTTATAGGGAAATTTTCAGACTAGAAATAAAGGAACATGTGGAAAGGAAATGAAGTATACCTAAATACATCTTCAGTAGGTAATTTGACTAGTTGTTCATGGATGCTATCAAAAATATATTGGGCAAAATTGAAGATAACTACAGGGGGCTGACCAGGTACAAAAATGGACAAAAAACCAAGTACTAATGCATCAACATGTTCATCTGTGAAATATCCAAGGATAAAAGATAGCATGGAAATAATGTGTCTGGTTCTTTATGAGAATTTAGAAGAGGAGTATGGAGGTTTGAGCTTAGGAATTTCCACATAGGATGGCATGAAAGTTTGAAAAATTTGAAATCTCTTGGGAAAATCCAACTCCAAATAGAATTTTGTGAGAGCTTCAATAGATAAAGGGACTGATTAGGCTTAGACTGCAATTGAAGCATCTGGTTTATCGATTAAGCTGTAATGGTAAACAGTACTTATTTTTCAGAATTCAAAATGGCCCTTTGATATGGGGAATAACAATATTGGCATAACCTGATAGCTTATGGGCATTGGTGAGTGTGAGGGACAACATAATTAGGAAAATTTGATTCCCAAATAAACACATCATCTGCTTGATCTAAGGATTTCTCTTGGCTCCAGCAGTGGAGCTCAAGAAGGTTAAAATCTGTCACATGATCTATGATTTTGAAGTTTACATCTACCAAGGGAGTATGTTCTACATATAAAACAGGGGGTTGTAGAGGGTTGATCACAATAGTGCTTTTGGATGCCATTGATTAGTTTGATTTATCAATTTAAACACTCTTAACCTTTAAAACACTGATTTTTAAGCATATGAATTACTTTCTGTAAGTTTAAACAATTCACAAAATTATTTTAGATATGACAGGGGTTTATCTTTGGCCTGCAAAGAGATATTTTTGATAAATTCGACTTAAACTGGAAATTCTGTTCCAAAAAGAGAAATTTCTTGATCTTATAGCCTTAACAAAAGATATCTAGGGTTGACAGTAGACTTTCAGTGGTAGAAAAATCTTAAAACCTTAATTTTTATGCAGAAAAGGCTTCAGAGTAATGTATAAGAGGTTTTGGATGTCATCAGTGGGATTTTTAAGTCTACAGATGACTTAAACTTAATCATAATTTATTCTAAAACAGATCAAAGCTTTTAGAAACTGTAGAAATGCTCAGGGTTTATATATCTAAAGAATTTATGAGGCAAATGGGGTATTTTTTAGGCATACAGGCTTCTAAAGGATACTATGAACTGTAAATTCTTTCAGAATGATGGATGAGTCTCTTTCTCTGAAGAATACACATGAAATTCAGAAATTTGCTATGAAGAAGGGTTTCTTGGGGTATGAGAAGCTTTCAAAATCTTCTTCTGGCCTTTATATGCAGTCTGGTGGCTCTTGCAATGTTGTAGTAGTTGATTTCTGTTAGTTTTTTAAGCTAAAACAGAGGTGACAACGTATTTTTCTTGGACTGGGAAGGTTTTATGAGAAAAACATGACAACAGAAGGTTCAAAATGGATGCGTTCAAGCATTTTATAAGTAATTAGTTGAATAATGAATGCATT
The DNA here is from genome assembly GCA_034641835.2 of Pinus albicaulis. Classification (NCBI taxonomy): domain Eukaryota; kingdom Viridiplantae; phylum Streptophyta; class Pinopsida; order Pinales; family Pinaceae; genus Pinus; species Pinus albicaulis. The sequence continues at coordinate 469,320,768 of CM076584.1, read as the reverse complement.
TACTGCCAGTCATTTTAAATTTGTAAGCATTTTGGGCGCAGAGGAAGTGAATAACCACCAAGCGGTTTTCATAACAACGAAAGGTGGTAAGCGGAATTGGGAGGCTTGATGCGATCCAATAGAATCGGGACGCGTGGAGGAGAGAGGAAGTGTTAAAACATATTTTATCACAAGTTTTGTTTTTTTTAACAATCGTGCAATCAAATCTGCGATAGGAGATTGACAACGTTAGATCTGGTAGATAGGAGCGAACAGTCGAGATTATGTGGTGAAGATGCGGGGTAATAGGCGTGCGGCCCGAGATTATTTATGCAGCGGGAGTGGATTATATATTAAAGCATAGGTTTTAATATATAGTTTAGATATGGAAGTTATGATAGGCGGGTTAATGTTTTGTTTTAACAAATGAAATGCTTATAAATGTAAGTTTAGCATTGGGCGGGGTTAATATATAATAGGAATAGTTTAACCTATGGGAGTGTGGGTATAATATATCATGTGGATGAAAACGAACCATAGGTTAGAACTATAATATGGGTTTGGGATATAATATTTAAAAGGATTTTAATATAATAGAGGATAGAAAGGTTAATACGGAGTTAATATATAAAAGTAATGTTTTAATAATGAAGCGCGATGAGGAATAAAAAATAAAATAAGTTTAATGTAAAACATAATAAAGGGATAAGTTCCATTGTATAAAGTCCCAATATAATTTTTTTATGTTTAAACTTAGGATAAAATGTTTTTTGGGTATTTTTGGGGTAAAAGGGAAATTAGTTGATCCAGGAGGATCTTGATTAGTATAAGATCAGCAGAGTTCCAAGTCAACTTCAGCAGTTCGATGTCCAGTTCAATCTTCAAAATTGTCAAATCGCCAGTGAAAGGTTCTTCAAATGTTATGGTCGTCATATGTTTCGAATTTGGATGAAAAAGGTGTAAAAAGGGACATAGTATTTATGGACCTAGATCTAAGGTTTCCTATGGTGAATTCCTAAATACCTCAAAACCCTAATACCTAAAATCCTATTCCTAAAACTCTAACCCATATGAAAAAGTCCTATGCATTAATCCCTAATGCTAAAGTCCTAGCGCAAATACAAAACCACATATTAAAAACTATGTTATAAAAACATGCCAAAAACCTTCATAAAAGGTTCAGATGGTTGGAAATATATAATAAAACAAATTAAAATAAAAAAAACCATATATTCAGACCTTATACCATAAACCTTTTTAATAAAGGTTCGGAAGACCATGGTGTAAAACCCTTTTTATGGGTTTGGGTTATGTTTTACATAAAACTTTATAATAAAACATTACACAACGTTACGATGACCGCGTCAGAAGTCGGATATTACCATGTGACCAGAGTTAAAGACCGCGACAAAGTGGTGGATGAAAAATGTTGTTTATACCGCGTGTTATTCCATGTGACAAGTGTAAAGACTGCAGCAGAGTTGTTATAAACCGCGTCGGAAAATTGTTGTGAACAGGATTAACCACCGAGTTTTATTCCGCCCATTCACATGGGAATGGTTACAACTCCCTGCGCGGTTAGCCTAGCCGTCGGGTTGAGTTTTTAATATATAGTTTATTTTTTGGTTTAAGAATTAAATGATGCGCTAAGGTTCATCACCTTATCCTAGGAATTAAATATGGAGATAGGGTTTGAGATTCCATTCACCAAATTTGCTCAACCAATGGATATTTTTGGCCAGCTAAGGTTCGATGCAGCCTATTAAAGCCATGAAAATTCTTTCATGAAGTTCAACTTGGATTTTTGTGAAGACATAGTGCAGTTTCAAAAGTTGAGAGGCAATTTTGTTTGCAGCATTGCTCAGCCGTCGGCGGTCAGAATTGAGCACAGAGACAAGCGTCGGAAAGGAAAGGAAGAGTAATTTCTGTTTACAGGGTTCAGAAGTGCCTGTAAGCACAGTAATTCTGTTATATTTTAGTGTAAATATTCCTCAAGATCAATCCTAATAAAAATGGACACCCACTTAAAAGCGGACCCAGAGATGTAGTCTAGGGGGACGAACTCCGGCATCAAATTGTTTGCCTCTTATTCTCTCTGATTTTTGCTATTATTTAATTCATTTATGCTGCTGGTTTATGTCATTTTCCATTAAAGCATACTTCAGTTAACAGTCAATCTAAAGGACAAACTAATTAAACTACCTCAGCACTTTATTCGATCAATTTCTGAATTTTTAGAACATGAGTATTAACTTCTATTAATTCTAAAGATAGAGTCTGTAAAGGGCCATGTAGCTTATGGATCTCATCCTTTTATCAAAGGTGACATATCCAGTAAATTTCCCTACAGTCAATCTCTGTAATAGATTTAAGAAGTTAATCATTCAATTTCAAATCATATTGGTATCAGAGCAGGTTGTGCTTTGTAGTTTGTTTGTTAGTGGATGTTAACCAGGTTGGGATTGCAACGTGGAAAAGGCGAGCTTGAGGAATTTGATCCAGAGATTGGAAAACAGAAAGTCGTTCATCAATCAACGATGACAGGGATTGAGAACGTTGAGACTCCTGAAGCTACTGAAACGAAGCCCATGGATGAGACTCAAATCCATTAGATGTTTATGAACATGCAACAAATGTTGGTAGAATTATATGAAGACAAAAAGAAGAGAGATGAAGCCTCATCGGCGAAGGCATCAAATAAGGGTAAAGGCAAGGCAGATAAATCTCCTCCTTCATCTCCATCATCATCTTCTTCTTCTTCTACTTCTAGTTCTGAATCAGATAAAGAAAAGAAGCTGAAGAGTCCACTTTTGAAACTTGATGTTAAGTTCAAATTACCTGTGTATGATGGAGAAATGAACCCTGAGAAACTAGATAATTGGGTAAAACAATTAGAAGTCTATTGTCGTATTCAAAATATTACTGATGATAAGACAAAGATCTAATTAGATACTCTTATAATGCAGGGTACTGCTTTAATCTGGTGGGAGAGTAATACACAAATAGATTTAAAACGTAAAGGAAAAATTATCACCTCATGGACTAAGTTTATAAGGGCTCTAAAGAAAAAATTCTATCCCTTGGGTCACACACAACAAGCTGTAATGGATTGGCAGCGCTTGTGACAAGGTAAGGGATAGAGTGTTCAAGAGTTCACACAGGAATTCAGAAAGAAGGCATTAGCACTTGGTATTTCTTTGGACACAAGAGAAACTTTGTTGAAGTATATAGGAAGTTTGCATTCATATTTGCAGCATACAATATTAATGTTCAATCCTGATGATTTTGATTAAGTTTGTGTTCAAGCTATTCATGTTGAGTTAGGTGGTAGACCTTTCAAGTTTACACCAAAGACATCCACACAGATGGAAACTGAAGATAGCAAAAAGAAGGGCAAGTCAAAGGGAAAGAAGACTGCCACAACTCAGAAGGGAGATGATAGACTACTTGTACACATTGCCAAAATATTGGCCACGATGAAGCGAGATGTTGGAAACTTTATCTAGAACTAAAGCCAAAGAAGTTCCAAACGAGAAAGGGTGAAAAGAAGGCTGAAACAAAAATCCAGCAACGCTTGGATTTGGGATCCGATTCAGGTGATGAAGGTAAAATCACTGCTATGGCTACAACAGGTAAAATTTCTGAAGCTATTATTTCTGCTTCTCCTAATATCACACAGTTGAATGAAGGAAAAAGGATCGAGTTATTTCATATAAGGGTAACTTCAAAGCATACTAAGATAGATACATTGTTCGATACAGGATCACAGGCAAATTTGATTTATGAGTCGTTGGTTAAACAATTGGGTTTGAAAACAAATAATCAACCAAAGCCATATCCTTTAGGGTGGTTAAAGGAAAAATCTCAAATTCATGTTACCAAACAGTGTCGGTTAAAATTTGCAATCACATCTAACTATATCGATGAAGTAGATCTGGATGTGATACCGTTAGACATTTGTGGAATTGTCTTAGGTAGCCCTTATCTCTATGACCATGATGAAGTATTTTATAGAAAGGAACATATGTATCATCTCATAAAAGATGGGATTAAGTACATCGTTCGGCCACATAAAACTCAAAATCACTTGAATTTAATTAATGCTAATCAGATGAAGCGCTTAATTAGTTCAAGTAAGAGGTACATACTCATGTCGATAAAAGAGCAACATAAGGATCTTAAGGATACTTGTTCAGGTTGTGAATTTCAGTATGAAGGTAATTTGGTTAAAAAGTTAGATTCATTACAAGATCTAGTTAAGGAACCAAAACATCTACTTCATAATAAGGAAATATCACATGAGATGCAGTTGATGCCTAATGCCTCTAATAATGGAATGTGTCACAAGTCAGTTGTAGAGCATAAAGAAATAAAGAAATTAAAAATATTTGTAATCATGTGTGTAAGGGAACAACATAAGAGTCGACCATATGTTAGTTCAAGTTATGAGTCCCAGTTTAAAGATAGTTTGATTAAAGGAAACAAACATCTTACTCATAAGTAGGGAATACAACATGAATTACAGATGATGCCTAGATCTCTTCTTCCTAATGTCAGAATGAATCAAATCAGTTTAAGTTTGAAACTTAACAGATGCAGGGATACAAGTCAGTATTGGGGAAATTCAGTGTTTGATTTCTCTTGTATTGTGTCACCATTAGAAGCCTCTTTTCAAGTGGAGAGGGAGCATTTTTGTTTTCATATCAAAGCCTTTCTAAAAGCAGTGTCAAAGTAGTCAACTTATGTATTAGGGGAAAGTGCTAATCAATGGAAACATCAAATAGTGATGTCAAAAATGTCTTTAATAGTTTATGTCATTCCGCAAAATAGATTTTTAATATAAGTCAATGGTATTGAACAATATCCTATAGAGACTGTTTTCAAAGATTGTGAATCACTAACTCATGGTATCTTGTGGAAAGAAGTCAATTGCCATGCTTATAACAGGTTGTTTCACCATCATCGCAAGTTGTACATACTGCAGAAATGTGGAACAGGTCACCAGTTCAAAAAGTGCCATGGTCAGCATCAGGGTCATCACTTGCAGTTGAGTGATCGAATGTATTAGTACATCATCAAAGTCAAGATGAAAGTGAGAGAGTTGTATTCTCACTTATTTTCAGTTTAAAATCAAGCTTTTGTGGTCCAAAAGCTTTTTAAGTGGAGAGGATTGATCCAGGAGGATCTTGATCAGTATAAGATCGGCAGAGTTCCAAGTCAACTTCAGCAGTTCGATGTCTAGTTCAGTCTTCAGAATTGTCAAATCGCCAGTGAAAGGTTCTTCAAATGTTATGGTCTTCATATGTTTCGAATTTGGATGAAAAAGGTGTAAAAAGGGACATAGTATTTATGGACCTAGATCTAAGGTTTCCTATGGTGAAATACCTTATGAAATGTAAGTCCTATTCCTAAATACCTCAAAACCATAATACCTAAAATCCTATTCCTAAAACTCTAAACCATATGAAAAATTCCTATGCATTAATCCCTAATGCTAAAGTCCTAGCGCAAATACAAAACCACATATTAAAAACTATGTTATAAAAACATGCCAAAAACCTTTATAAAAGGTTCAGATGGTTGGAAATATATAATAAAACAAATTAAAATAAAAAAACCATATATTCAAACCTTATACCATAAACCTTTTTAATAAAGGTTCGGAAGACCATGGTGTAAAACCCTTTTTATGGGTTTGGGTTATGTTTTAAATAAAACTTTATAATAAAACATTACACAGCATTACGATGACCACGTCGGAAGTCGGATAATACCATGTGACCAGAGTTAAAGACCACAACAAAGTGGTGGATGACAACTGTTGTTTATACTGCGTGTTATTCCATGTGACAGGTGTAAAGACCGCAACAGAGTTGTTATAAACCGCATTGGAAAATTTTTGTGAATAGGATTAACCGCCGAGTTTTATTCCGCCCATTCACATGGTAATGGTTACAACTCCCCGCGTGGTTAGCCTAGCCATCGGGTTGAGTTTTTAATATGTAGTTTATTTTTTGGTTTATGAATTAAATGATACGCTAAGGTTCATCACCTTATCCTAGGAATTAAATATGGAGATAGGGTTCGAGATTCCATTCACCAAATTTGCTCAACCAATGGATATTTTTGGCTAGCCAAGGTTCGATGTAGCCTATTAAAGCCATGCAAATTATTTCATGAAGTTCAGCTTGGATTTTTGTGAAGACATAGTACAGTTTCAGAAGTTGAGAGGTGATTTTGTTTGCAACATTTCTCAGCCGTCGGTGGTCGGAATTGAGCACGAAGACATGCGTCGGAAAGGCAAGGAAGAGAAATTTCTGTTTACAGGGTTCAGAAGTGCCTGCAAGCATAGTCATTTTGTTCTATTTCAATGTAAATATTCCTCAAGATCAATCCTAATAAAAACATATGCCCACTTAAAAGCGGCCCGGAGATGTAGTCCAGGGGGGACGAACTCCATCATCAAATTGTTTGCCTCTTCTTCTCTCTGATTTTTGTTGTTATTTAAATCATTTATGCTGCTGGTTTATGTCCTTTTTCATTAAAGCATACTTCAGTTAACAGTCAATCTAAAGGAAAAACTAATCAAACTACCTCAACACTTTATTCGATCAATTTCCACATTTTTAGAACATGACTATTAACTTCTATTAATTGTAAAGACAGAGTTTGTAAAGGGCCAGGTAGCCTCTGGATCTCATCCTTTTATCAAAGGTGACATATCTAGTAAATTCCCCTACAATCAATCTCTGTAATAGATTTAAGAAGTTAATCGTTCAATTTCAGATCATTAGTTAAGGGTTTTACTTTCCCTAAGTAAAATGAGTTTTACACCTAGGAAAAGGGGATTTTTGGAAGTGAAACTGAATGATGATGGGAAAAGGGAAAATGAAGGGGAAATAATCAAAATGGAGGGGATGAAGTATTTTTACAAGGGAATGAATTTTTGAAGGAAGTTAGTGACTGAATTGACCAATTTTTGCTTATCCATGATTGTAAAAACTGCTTCTACCTACCCTTATGCTACCCTAACATTTTTTCTTCATTTACCTGGGTGCATTTGAGCTTGCAAACCCTTATTCATTTTTATTTTAACAAAAAACTATCTAATTCTATCCTTATTTCTTCTAAGAGTTCAGATTAAGCTGTTGAGCTCCTTATTTATTCTCTACCTAATTACTAATCTACCAAGATTAAACTGTTTGGCTAGATCTTTATTCTCTATCTATCAACATGAAATTTAAAGTATGAAAAGTCAAGATTAAGCTATTTGACTTATCATGAATTATGAAATTTTGAACAAGTTGCACATAATCATTTATTTTGTAGAAAAATTAAATAGTAGTGGCATTTGGATTTGCATCACTTTCATGTTTTACTTTTATCTCTTTTTTGTTTGGGGTCCATTTTCTTATTCTTTTTTGATATATTTTATTTTAAGTCCTTTGATTTTTCTTTTAGGAATTTTACCCTCTTTACATTTTTTTATTTTATATTTTCTAATATGGGAAAACAATTTGCAGAAAGCAAAGTATGTACATATTACAAGGCTAATCAAAGTCAATTCAAAAATTATGAATCCTATTATTATAGGACCATAATAGTGGCTCCACATGGGGATGTAATTTCCTGGTGAAATGTCAAGAACTTTGAGACTAGTAGCCTTTGAATTTTGACTGTGCTGGCCTTTGAAATGTTTTCCGATCTCTCCAATTATTCATACTTATGATATTTTATCCTTTAAAGCTTAGGGCCTTCTCTCTGGACTTCAACTTTGCTAGGAAAAACATCTAATCCAATCTAAAATTTTCAATGTTATGTACAATGAGTAAAGTAAACAAAGTGAACAATTTGTTATTCTGAAGAGTAGTAATGCTTCAACATTCTACCATTGACAGGTCCACCTAGCAGATCTAATACATCCAACTCCTTCAAAAAAAAAGCATTGTTACCTCTGTAACCATAAATAACATAAGGTCCTTTCCATAGGAAATCAAATTTCCCATGTTTACCTTTCTCTTCTCTCCTTGAATCCCACTTTAGAACTTTGTCACCTATATAGAAATCATATTCCTTAGTCTTCTTGTCAAATATCTTTTTAATATTTTCTTGGATAACTTGAGACTTAAGACATACCTCTTCTCTGGTTTGCTGCAAGTGTATGGTTTAGTTAATCCTTCTTTGAATATCATTGGCTTCAACTTGCAGTTCTTGGATTATCTTCATTACTGGTACTCCTAAAGAATATGGAAAGACAACATCCATCCCATAAACAAGCTGGTAAGGGGATGTACCAATAGATTTCTTTGTGGTAAGTCTATCAGCCCATAAGGCATTTAATAACCTCTTGTTCCAAGTTTTCTTGTTGTATTCTAGTAGTCTCTTGATGATGTTCACCATTACCTTGAGGGTAATATGAAGTAGAATGGCCAAGGGTAATGTGGTATTTATGATATAAGTCAATCATCTTTTTGGATTTAAATGCTGCTGCATTATTAGTGGTGATATTTTGGGGGCATCCAAATCTTGAGAGTACGTTGTTTTCTAAAAATGAGATTATGACAGTGTCAGTGGCTTGTCTGGAAGGTATGGCTTCTATCCACTTAGTGAAATAGTCTGTGGCTGTCAAAATCCACTTGTGTTGGGCTGAGGATGGAGGGTGAATTTCACCAATGAAGTCAAGACCCCATTGTTGAAAAGGAATTTCTGTTGAGATGGATTTTAAGGGCAAAGGTAACAACTTTTTCTTTCCTTCAAAGATTTGACACTTGTGACAGGAAGTCACAAAATTTTTTACATCTGCAAACAAGGTAGGCCGGTAAAAACCAAATCTCAAGATTTTATCTGCACTAGTCTTCCAGTAGAGATCTCCCCCACAGTCACCTGCATGAAAATCTTCCAAAAATTTATCAGCTTCTTCTTTAAGCAAAAAATTTAATAAAATTCCACCATGATATTTCCAAAAAAATCATTGTCTATGATTCAAAATCTTATTGCCTTTAAATTTAAAAATCTAGCTTTAGTTCTTGATAGTCCAGGAGGAGCTTGTAAATTTAGTAATACAAATATAATATCTGCATACCATGGTGAGTCTGAAAAGGCTTCACTGATCTCTGGAGTCGCCATCTCTTCCTGATCATCTATTTGGGCAATAAAATTAATATCTAAAGCATGAAAATTTGATTCAACCATGAGTTTGGCTAAACCTTGACCTTTTATGAGTTTGGTGGGTTTGATCTCTATGTCATATTCCAAAATGGTGGCAATCCACTTGCCTCTTTTACCATCAGGCCCATTCTATGTTAGAATTTCCTTTACAACTACATTTGGACCATAAGCTATGATATGTGAATACATAATGTACACTCTAAAGTCTTTGATGGCCTTAACTAAAGCTAGTGCCTACTTTTCCATTATATTATAATTTAAAGTGGCATCTCTAAGTGACTGGCTAAAGAAAGAAATGGGTTGCTCATAGCCCTGATCATTTTTCTGCAGTAAAACTGCAACAATAGTGTGTTCTGAAGCAAAGGAAAAAATAATGAAATATTTTTTAAATTCAGGACTTATAAGGACTAGTTTTTTTGTCAAGGCTTGCTTAATTGATTCAAATTATTTCTTGGCCTCCACATTCCATTTAAGTACTGAATATTTTTTCAGCATATTGTTAAGTTCTCTAATTATTTCAGCTAAGTTTGAGATGAATCTTCTGAGAAAGTTGATTTTACCTAAGAAAGCTTGTAATTCTTTAATATTCCTAGGAGGACTAATGTTTAGAATGGCCTCTATTCTAGCTGGGTCTATCCTAATTCCCTCTTTAGATATGATATGTCCTAATAATTTACCTTCTTCCAATCCAAATAAAGTATTTTTAGGATTTATAGAGATGCCAAATTTCTTGCATTTGAGAAAGACTTATTTGAGATGATCCAAATGTTCATTATCAGTCTTTGAAAATAAAGTAATATCATCTAAATAAATCACAAGGAATTCATGAATCTCTTTAGCAAAATATATATCCATAGCTCTTTGAAAAGTGGCTCCTGCATTCATTAGCCCAAAAGGCATTTTCGCATACATGAAAGTGCCCCATGGAGTAGTAAAAGCAGTTTTAGGTTGGTCTTCTGGTTGGACTAGAATTTGGTTACATCCAGAAAATCCATCTAGTAAGGAAATTCTGGAATAACCAACCACCCTCTGTAAAATGTGATCCATATTTGGGAGAGGGTAGTTGTCTTTTAAGGACACTTTATTTAAATTTCTGAAATCAACACACAGTCTGATTTCTCCTATATTTTTCCTAGTGGGAACTAGATTAGAAACTCAATCAGAATATCTGATTGGTGCAATTATTTGGGCTTCATAAATTCTCTTGACCTCTTTCTCAATTAAAGGCATCAAAACAGGATTGATCCTTCTAAGATTCTGTTTAAAAGGTTTTTGATCTTCTTTTATGGGTATTTTATGCTGTATTATGCTAGTGTCATAGGATTTTAAGTCCTCATAACTCCATGCAAATACATCTTGAAATTCCTTAAACAGAGCTATGTATTTTACTTTTTCTTCATGAGGTAAGGCTTTTGAAAGTTTAATCATGTTAGGTTTTAACTTTGTTCCTATATTACACTCTTTAATATCAGATCTTAATGGCTCCATCTTAGGTTTCCTTGCAACATCATTAGAGTCTAAAAAATCTTCTAAAGGGGCTAATCCCTTAGGTAAAAAGTTGTCCTTGAGGTTTAAAATGTCATATTCATCATCTGCTTACTCTTCAATCTCTACTTTCTCTAAATTATCTATTTCTATTTGAGTAATTTAGTGGGTTTATAAAAATCTAAGAATTTTACATCTATTATGTTTATATCAATCTCACTATCTAAGTTTTGATCTATTGTACAATCTGTATCTATATTACAACCTTGAAATTCTCTTTCATTGTTCATGAAATGACAAATCTGTTCATCTTGTGAAAATATGTGCCAATATTTAAGATTGTCTGGTATTGTAGGTCTGTGTTTAATTTCTGCTATATATCTATGATTTGGTTGAAATGATAGATTACAGGTACTAGCAAAAGTTGCTAGGCTGTGGGCCTGTATGTTCTGTTTTCTTGGGATTGCAGCAAAGTCACATTCCAGCAGTTCCTTGATCAGATCTAAAACAATATCTCTATATAGGCTCAATCTTGGATTATATGCAAAATATTCTCCTGTTATCTCTTTCATAATTAACTCCGAGGCTCCCATAATTGACACTCTTTTGGCTCCTAAATTTTTAACAATCTGCAGTCCTAAAATAAGAGCTTCATATTCAACCATGTTGTTTGTACATTTGAAATTTAATCTAAAATCATGACCTTATGCATGATTTTTTTTCCATATTGTGTATCCAAACTCCTGCTCCTGCTCCTAATTTATTGATTGATCCATCAAAATCTAGGTGCCATAATGATTCATGAATTTTTTTTTCACTATATGGTGCTTTCTTTTTCTCTTTTAGTTCAATATTTTTTTCAATGCCAGTTTCAGAGTTACATAAAATGAATGAGTCCATGTCAGTAGGTGTAGATTAAATATGATAGTTTCTGGGTCTTTATACACTACTAACCATGTACTTCATTAATGTTTCTCTGTAAAGTTTCTTGGGTTGGCCAAAAACTGATATCGTTGCATAAGACATATCAGGTTGTAGAGATCCCTGAAATTTAGATCCCCATGAGCGAGATAAGTGAATTCCATATTTGGGAGGGATGTCAGCTACTACAATATCCATGACTATGCTTTTTCCAGGGTATTGAACTAAAGTAACACATAAATCTTTTATCAAACCTAAACATTTCACTTTGCTGGAGTCAAATGAGAAGAGATATTTGTAAGGACTAGTGATGTCTAAATTCAGGGTTTCCATTATTTCTTTAGGCATCAAATTGTGTGAGGCCCCTGAATCTAGCATTGCATTATGTAAAATATGATCATGAACAATTAAGCTAATATAAAAAGGTGGAACTACTCCATCTTGGTGTTTCCCATTAACATCAGGACCAAAGATTAATTCTGGTTGATCATCATTTAAATTTACTAAATCTTCTCCATCATTCATATTTAAAGTCTCAGTGATAGGTGTTTTGTATACGTCATGTTTTACCAACTCTGTCAAAGGAATTGGTATCTTCAATTTGGCAATTTCAGCTTGGATATTAAATGGTGCTTGTGATTTTCCTAGTTGAATTATCTCTTCTTTTGTAACTGTAGCTTGGGTGTGTTTGTCTTCTTTTTCTACAGTTGGTTTCTCATTTTATGTTTGTATTTATACTGTCTTACTGCTTTTGATTTTATTTTTAGGGACACTTTGAGAAGCAGTAGATGTTTTTGCAGATTTTGTATTTTCAACAGCTTTTTTTGCAGTAGCTGTTTTAGGATCAATTGATTTTGGATCAACACTAGGTGTTTTTGAGTCTGAAATTGATGTTTTAACAGAATTTGTTGTTTTCACAGCATCAAATTTTTGAGGATCTATTTTTTTTGGGATAACATCATCTGTGATGTCAACAATTTTGGGACTAGGTAAAATTTTGGGACTTGAAACTTTCTGAGTTAAACTAGATTTTTTCTTGGTTTCCCTAGGGAGAATTTGCATAACTTTAGAGGTAGGAGCCTCTACTGTTTTCTTTGTTTGTGTTTGGGAATATTTATTAATAGAAGGCTCTACATTTTTCTTGCTCCTAAGGTAACGCTTCTTATGGACTTCATTGATTTCAAACTCATAACCTTGCTTGTAATAAAAAGATTCACTAGAATCTAATTGTAGTTGTTGTAATTCATATAACTCCTATTCTTCTTGTGTAAGAAAAATGGTTTTATCATCATTAATTCCCATTAGATTAATGGTGTCTTCATCATCTTCATTTTGATGAGAACTTTCAGCATAGTTCTCTTGGAAAGGTGGTCTTATTGTTTGATCAGGTGCTGATTCTCTATATTTTCCAGTGTTGGTGTTTTTATTGAAATTGGGATTTATAATCTCAAGTCCTTGTTGTTGGTTATCCCACTGTGGCTTCCTTTCCATATTATCTAGTATATCCATCATTCTCTCTAATTTTTTTGGTAATTGATCTATTTTCAAATATGAAGTAGATGTTTCTTCTTTTATTGTCACTCTCCTTTCATTTCTTAATCTAGCTTTCTTTGCTAACAAGTTTGCCTCTACACTAACATCATTACTTTGCATCTGCTCTAAGGTCTCTGGATTTTTTACTCTCAATTGATAGGCTATATTTGTATCAAATCCATTAGGGAATTTGATAAGGATAGAGTCTGGAGGAGGCTTAAGATTAGCAAGAATTTCATTATAAATACTATTATATCTAGTACAATAATCTTGAATTGTTTCATTTGGTGCTCTTCTTATGCTTTCAAATTTAGCTAATATTTGTAGTGGATTTTTCTTATTTTCCCATATATTAAGAAATAATCTATGAAAAACTACTAAATCAGCAATACTACCAACATTCAAACCTTTAAACCATTTTTTAACCTCACTAGTTAAAGTTTGGGAAAAACGTCTCATTTGGACATCAACATCATCTATTTCATGTAGTTCAAAATAATCTGTCATATTATTAACATGTTGTTGGGCAATATAATGAGTGGCTGCATCAAATTGAGGGATTTTTCTTTGATAATCTTGGTGCATGTCATGTAATTGTGCTGGTAGGACCAAAGGAGCATATCTGGTAGCCATGGCTTGGATTCTAGCTTGGCTAGGAGGTAAGTTGGATGTACTTGGTGAAGAACCGGAAGTACTTGCTGATGTAGTTAAAGAAATTGCATATGAGATTAGAATATAAGAGGATGTACTGGAAAATTTGGTTGAGATTCTAGAAGATGAAGTTGGGATATGCGAAGAAGTGCTTGGAAATGAGATTGATGTATTGGAAAATGCAGTAGAAATACTAGTGGATGAACTTGGGGTGGTGGAGGATGGAAATAATATTTTCGGTTGAAATGGTTGTTTAGTAAAGAATGAATATGTGGAATGAAGTGTGGTGGAAATAATGGATGAAGTGGTAGTGAATATGGATGAACCTATAGATTCTATAAGGCTGGTAGAAGGCTTAGGGGTATAGGATGATAAAGCACTCAATTCAACTGAATGTTGTAAATAAACTTCATTTATTTCTTTAATCAAAGTAGCAGTTATGGCATCAAGATTATCATAAAATTCAAAAATATTTTCCTCAAAATCAATTGAAACAGTTTCATTTTTAGTTTCAATGAATGAAATAAAATAAGGATCTATTACAGTACTATGTAAGTCACTTTCTAATTTGGTTCTGAATAAATATTGTTCAAAATTTAAATCAAATTATATGTCTTGTAAACTTGATAGTTGTTTTGGAAGAGAATTTGCTTTCACTAATGGAATCTTATTACCTAAATCTTCTACTCTTTTGTTTTTCTTTCCAATTCTGTCAGGATTATCTACTATGATAACAGGTTGTGGATCTGGATTTAACCTGGTATAGTAGACTCTTTTGGAAGCTAGAATTACAATTTTTTATGAAAATATACTCACAACTTATTAAAACAGTCTTAAGGTGAAAAGATAATGAAAATATTTCCTTTAAGATCTATTTTAAAACTGAGGATTGGTTAGTTACCCAGTATGGTCACTAGTATGTTATCACTCTATAATTTCTCAAGGCTAAAGAAATAAATCACCAAGGTAACCACAAACCTACTTTGGAGTTTAGGATCTAGCCCTCCTAAACTCAGAGAGTGCTCTCTCTGTATGATTTAGCTTTATTTGAAATAGATATTAGGCTAGTTAATAAGTACAGAGTTGGTTTTTGAATTGGTTTGGTTGGAAATGCAGAGGAAGGCCATTGGGCAATGGAGTCAAAGAGGCTTGGGTGATCAATTTGCATAAGTATCAAGCTTAAGTGGAACAGGGAAAGATAGACATTTCTACTGGATCCTTTAGATTTAGATGGTGAAAATGGTTTCAATCGGGATGAGAGAGAAATTAAGGGTTCTCAGATCCGGATATCAAAATGAGAGAAAAGAATCGGGAAAAGAGGGCAATGAAGGATCCTCTAAACCGGATAATGAAAGAGGTCAATCGAAATCAGGGAGCAATGAAGAATTCCCTAATTTGGATATCGGAAGAAAAAATGTAGATTACTAATGGTTAATGGAAGAGTGTATGATCTCAACATATTCTGCAGTAATACTCCTGTTAGACAATTCATAATTAAGAAAACAATAATATGGAAACAAAGGAAAGCACATATACAATAAGGAAAACTTCACCAGTAGATATGGCACATGAATCCTGAAAAAACTGCTCTTTTATTAATGCAAATAGTCACCTTAACTTAGTGGACTACATTACCCTTAATGGTGATGTTCCTGGTTACAAAATCCAACCTCTATTACTTCAAATGATGAAGTATTTATACAAATTCTAATATGAAATATCTTGAAAAAATATCAAGATTTCTTACAAATATCTCCAACTATATTACATAAATAGAACTCAAACATAGGAAATTCAAAACTAATGAATCAACTTGGCACTATCCATTTGTATTTCTGCTAACAAAGAAGAGAAATTCAAATTTGATAGAAACTCTTATTTGATGAGGTGGCATCCTAGTCACTAATTGTCTTTGAGCTTTTTCCTCCCGAATTTATGAAAACTAGGGTCTAGAAATCCCTTTCTATATCTCAATCTGAGATAGATGTGTAAAACGTGAAAGAGGTTATTGTAGATAAATATTTTTTTGAGATAAATATCTCTCAGTTTCTTAAAATTCTACTCCATTTGTTCACAAGAAGCTCTAAAAAAGATGTGTAAAACAGAACTTTGCACAGTTTGAAAAATAGGCTGTGAAGATGTGAATGTATCTCTCATTCTGTAATACCTGTGCATAAAGTGAGATAGGTTTTTTAGTTTGGCATCTCAGGAATCTTAGGAACATAAAACTCCTCCATTTTTTCAAGATTCATTTCTAATTGGCCACAATCTTCTCTGCAAAATGATGACTAAACATGAATTTTCTGTAAAAAGTTCTTTCAAATATTGTGTAAAATTTCCAAAACCATAATGACTGTTATAAAATTGAGAGAGGTTTTTGTATATGAGGATGTTAGAAATAAAAACCTCTTTCAGATTTTGAAATTTTTTTCTCATCTGTTTGTTTCTTCCATTTGTCTTCTTTCACCTATATGTAACCTTCTGCTGAGTAAAAGCCTTTCCTCTCTGTTAGAACATTACTGTCTCTGTGTAAATGATTTCTTTCTGCTCTGTCTCTAATTTGATTTAATTTTCTATTGGTACACAAATTTATGTTGAATGAAATATTTTGAATTCAGATGCTGAGAGTCCGGAGTAAACAGGTTTGGTGACCAGTATCCAAATTGTTTGTCTAGGTCTTGTATAATCACCTACAAAAATAAATCAATAGTTAATGAAACATAGTTTTGTCGAGAAGGGATCATGGCTTCTGGGCATGGGGGAAGGCTGCGAAACGAGTCTGAACTGAAATGGATTTTCAATTCGATGTCTGAAATTATATTCTTTTTTATGTAATTCAAACAGAGGTAAGGGAATGGCGGAATCTCATATTATGGAAACTTTGTGATTCTTATATTGTACAGAGGTAGTTTTCGAACAATGATGGCTTTGTCACAGAGTAGGGTGCATATGTTAATCGCAACAGAGGAGCAGAAAATTTTATCGCATGGGTACATACATTAATCACAATAGTCTATTGCATGGTTCAAAAGGTGGTTTATTGCAATGGGCAGGAGAAACCGCTGGGTGGTTTTTGCATGAGCGAAAGGTGGTAAGCAGTAAGGCTTGGATCGACGCGATTGAATATGGGAATGACGCGTGGAAAGGGAACGTATTTCGCAAGGTCTCGTGGTGTTAATGGTCGGGTTATTGGGGATGCGATAATGAATATTAGCCGTTGGATTAGCTGGTGTTGATCAGACGACTGTCGGGGTTGAAAGCTATCAACGATGGTGGGGCTGAGAATTGGTATGCGGAGGGGACATATATATGTGTGGGGTTACAATAAAAATAGGAATCAAGATTTAATATAGTGGGGGGATATAGTAAATATATGAAGTGAGAATGTTAATTTAATGTAACAGAGGGAAAGGCTTATTGAAATGAAATGGGTTAATTATATATATAACGGGAGTTAATTTAAACTATAGGGAAAAATAATAAAAGGGGCCTGGATAAATATATGTAGAATATAATATGGGGGATATTAGAAATGTATGTATATAAAATAAGTTATAGGTGGGAATTAGGAATTTTTTAGGGATGGATTAAATCAATATCAGGGGGAATCCAATATTATATGCTAATAAGTGAAAATTGATGGCAGGATAGGTTTTAATGGAGTGATCCCGACATATTTTAACCATTAAAACTATGCAAAAAGTGGGTTTTAAGCTAAGGAAAAGGGGTTTTAGGGAAGGGGAAATGGTTAAAATAAGGGGAAAGGGGTATTAGTAAAAAGGAAAGGGTTAAAATGGGGGACAAGGGATATTTTACAAGTGGGAAAATGTATTTAGAAAGGAGGTTAGTAAATGAAATGACCAATTTTTTGCCATGCATGCCTTGTGAAAATTGCTTTTACCTACCCATAATCTATCCTAACATTTTCCCTTCATTTACATGGGTGCATTTGAGCTTGCAAGCCCTTATTCATTTTTATTTTAACAACAAACTATCTAATTCTATCCTTATTTCTTCCAAGGGCTCAGATTAAGCTGTTGATCTCCTTATTTATTCTCTACCTAACTACTGATTTGCCAAGTTTAAATTGTTTGGCTAGATCTTTATTCTCTATCTAACAACATGAAATTTAAAGTACGAGAGGTTAAGATTAAGCTGTTTTAACCTTCATGGATTGTGGCATTGTAACAAGCTGCACACAATCTTTATTTTGCAGAAAAATTAAATAGTAGTGGCATTTGGATTTGCATCACTTTTATGTTTTATTTTTATCTCTTTTTTGTTTGGGGTCCATTTTCTATTCTTTTTTATATTTTTTTCTTTTAAGTCCTTTGATTTTTCTTTTTAGGACTTTTACCCTCTTTACATTTTTTATTTATTTTTAATATGGGAAAACAATTTTGTAGAAAGCAAAGTTTTTACATATTACAAGACTAATCAAAGTCAATTCAAAATTATGAATCCTATTATTATAGGACCCTAACAGAATAAGTGTCCCATAAACCGTGGTTATTATTTTTAACTTTTATTACATGGAATTTTCACCAGGGCTATTATAGAACCCTCCCCCTTGGGGGACATCATCCTTGGTGTTCAAACACACATATACCTCAGCAAAACTGCAGAAAATCAACCATACTGCTCGTTGAGATTTATAACATAGCTCGATGCAGTATTTACAATGATCACCCTGCTGAAAAGAAAACCAACATGACAAAATTGCAACATGACAACTAAAATGACATGAAACCATATTTCTTATTGCAGCTTTATAACTTAGCTCATTGTGGTATTTACATCCATATACATAAGTACATACATCCAACCATCAGATCAAAACATATACAAAAACATTGCCAAAACATATGCTAAACAAAAACCAACATCACACCAAAACTGATTTGCCTCAACCGACAAAAATGAAGGATACATGGCTCACATCTGATCCACCATCTCCCATGTAGCTTCATTGGTCCCAAAGTGCTTCCATTTCACTTTAAATTACTATATTTCTCAATTCCAGAGCATGAGCACCTTTTTTTCAATATACACTAAGGCTCCGAATGGAATTCACCATTTGGTTCCATCTGCAATACATACCAGTCAATCACATGATCAACATGTTTAACATACTTTTGATATATGAAAAACATTATGGAATTTCACTGTGGAAGGTAGTGCAAGTCGATAGGCCACTGGTCTGATTCTCTCAACGATCCTGAAGGGTCCACAAAACTGTGATGCCGGCTTGGTACATGATCCAATTCGCAAGGTGCTCTTCTTGGGCTTGATGCGCAAGTACACTTAATTCCCAACCTGAAACTCCTTGAAAAAACTGTTCCTCTATGCATAACTCTTCTGCCTACCCTGTGCTACCTTTAAGTTCTTCTTGATCACCTGCATTTCTTGTTCCATTTCAGCCAACATCTATGGTCCAATAAGTACCCTGTTAACTGGATCAGTCCAACTGATAGGAGTGTTGCAACTACACCCATATATAGCCTCAAATGGACTCATCTTCAATGATTCCTCATACCCATTGTTGTAAGTGAACTCTACCAGTGGAAGATACTCTTCCCACTTCCGCTGCTTATGCATCACATACATCCTCAACATATCCTCTAGTATTATGTTGACCCTCTTTGTATGTCCATCTGTTTATGGATGATAAGCTGTGATGAAGGAAAAATCAATGCCAAAAACTTTAAACAACTCCTTCTAAAACTTGGAAGTGAAATTTTCATCCCTGTTGGACACAATATTCTTCAGAACACCATGCAATCTGACTATGTCTCTGATAAACACCTGTGTTACATTACTAGCTGAGTATGTAGTCTTCACTGGAATGAAATGTGAAACTTTTTTCAACCTTTCCACCACAACCATGATGGAGTCATGCTGTCTAGTTGTCTTAGGAAAACCTGTGATGAAGTCCATGGATATGACCTACCATTTCCACTTTGGAATCACAATTAGCTGTAGCAATCCACCTGGATGTTTATATTCTGCCTTAACCATATGAAAATCCAAACATCTGGCTACAAACTCCGCCACATCCTTCTTTAGATTTAGCCAATAGTAGAATCTCTTCACTGTTGTCAATGTCTTTTGATAGCCTGGGTGACCCGAATATGGTTTCGCATGAAACTCCCTCAAGATCACCTTCTTGAGCTCACTATTGTCTAATACATATATCCTGTATCTAAATCTAACCAATTCATCTACTTTGAGATAGTATTCCAAATACTGTACATGTGTACATGTACCTGTACCTCTACCGACACCATTATTGTACATGTAATTATACCTGTACCTGTACTCTGCTGCAAACTGTGCACAATCTCCATATACCTGTGATCCTACTAACCTTCCTTCAAGATCCTATCCTGTAAGTCTGTCCCATAAGAGCTCATAGATTCTATGTGATTTACCTGTACCCATCTGCTAAGAGCATCTGTGAATTTGTTCTCTTTTCCCTTGATGTACCTGAACTCAAAGTAAAAATCACTAATTGTAGCCAACCATCTAGCCTATATGGCATTCAAATTCAGTTGGTCGAACAAGTACCTCAACCCAATGTGGTCACTCATCAATATAAATCGTCTACCAAGAAGATAGTGCCTCCACATATTTAGTGCATGTATGATCACTGCTAGCTCATGACTCATGTGTCGGGTAGTTTTTCTCGTGCTCATTCAACTTTCGTGACTCATAGCATACCACCTGCCCATCCTGCATAAGGACCCAACCAAATCCCCTCTTGCAAGAATCTTTTCACACTACAAACTCCTTGTCCGGATCTGCAATCTTTAATAATGGAGCATGTGTCAACAACTGCTTAAGTTGCTAAAAAATAGACTTAGATTCCTTTTTCGAACCAAACTTCTTAAATTTCCTTTGCAATGATGTAATAGGATAAGAAATCTATGAGAATTTCTTGATGAACCTCCTGTTGTAACCTGCCAATCCCTTGAATGATCTCACCTCATCTACATTCTTAGGAGTTACCCACTCCATGATGGCCCTTATCTTCTCTAGATCTACTGCAATTTCCTCTTTCGAGACAACATGTCCCAAGTAGTGTACCTTATTTTGGAAGAAGCTACATTTGCTGAGCTTAGCATACAACTGATGCTCTCTCAACAACCTTAAAATTGCTGCCAAATTCTCGGCATGCTCTTCCTCATTTTTAGAAAACACCAATATGTCATCAATAAACACAATCACAAAATTTCCAAATAAGGACGCAAAACACTATTCATCAAACACATAAATGTACATGGGGCATTAGTCAAACCAAATGGAAATACCACAAACTCATAATTCCTGTACCTGGTCCTGAATGTGGTCTTGTATATGTCCTATTCTTTGATGCGTACCTGATGATATCCCGATCTCAAGTCGATCTTAGAGAACATTACTTCTCTTTTCAATTGATTAAACAAATAATCAATCCTTGACAATGGGTACATGTTCTTGATGGTCACTTTGTTCATCTTCCTGTAGTCAATACACAATTTGAGTGTGCCATCCTTCTTCTTCACGAGCAACACCAGTGTGCCCCATGACGATATACTTGGCCTCATGTATCCCTTGTTAAGCATCTTTAATTATACTTATGACTATACAACTGATGAGAAGAATATCAAATTGCTCCTTTCCAACCTTAAGGATGAAACCTTTCGATGGATCATGAACCTAGAAGGAGATAACATCACCATATGGGAAAAAATGCAGCAAGCCTTCAACAACAAGTACCAATATTACTGCAGAGCAAGGGATACCAGAGATGAGATATTCAGAATGACCGAAGGAGAAAATGAGTCTCGAGAATATTTTGAGGAAATATTCAAGTTGAGTTATAGAAGGGAGCACAATTTCACCTTGGATCTAGAATCCTTGAAGCTAGTTCTACTACAAGTATTCAGGGAATATATAATGGAAACACTTAAATTTCTAGCCAACATAGACATATATTAGATCACTTATGATGATATCAAAATGGTATTAAAAAACCATTAGAGGGCTACTAGAGAAAGAGGTAGAGCAAAAAAAATCTTCGCAAGTCCTTCTTCCTCCTCCCTAATTACTAAAAATGAGATAGGAGGTATGCTAGAGGACATGCATACAAAATATTACATACCTTTTTGAGTTAGATGGACACATTACAAATCAAAATAAAACATGAGGAAGTAGAAAAGGCATTAGCCATATTTTCCTCTTAATGCACTAGAAGAAATCCTAGGAATGAAAGCCCCTTAAATATCATAGAAGTATGCTATGTATGTGACAAGAACGATTCCATTAATGAATTCCCATATTTTCCAGGTTTTAAGGTTGTGTACCATGGATCATAAGGGAGCATGGAATAGTTATTCTTTGTCAACCGAACAAGGCAACAAGCTCTTAGGAAATTACAACAAGGTGCGAACTTCCCCTCCCATTTTAATTCTAACTGTAATGTTAATTATTAACCTTGGTGCCCTCCTAACCCTTCACCCTGGCATGTGCCCACTCCTTGGACATATCCTCCTCAAAATGTTACTCCTTCCTTCTAGCCATATCCTACTCAACTACCTTATGGGGTAATCCATGACAAGGATGGAGGCCCTAAGTGGCCCAGTCACCTACATTGATGCCTCATCCTTAACAACCACAAGCAACCCAAAACATTCCTCCAAATGAACCATAGATTCCTTCCCAAACAAAACCAAATCCCAAAAATAAGCAGGTTCAACCAATATACAGTGGAGAAACTCCCTACCAAAATTATGCAATAGAAATCCAGGAAATCAACCTTAGGTTCGGGAATGTCTTTCCATATTTTCATACACCTCTTCCAACATAAAATATCATGGAAGATAAGGAAGATTCTATACCTCAAGTCACCCAACCAAAACCTCCCTATCCTGAAAGGTTGAAAACCCACAAAGAACACACCCTAGAAGAACCTGAACTTATGGGAGAACTAAAGAACTTGTGTGTCAAAATCCCTCTCCTTAAATCCATCAAAGATGTTACTATCTATAACAAGTTCATTAAAGTGGAATTTCTTAGAAGACCTAGGAGAAAGAAAAGGGATGCCCCTATTATTAATTTCATAGGGTAGCTAGCTAATCTTATGATTGGGAGAGTAATCATCCATAAGTACCTGGATCTTAGAAGCCCAATAGTAGATGTGCACATCAATGGAATTGTAGTTCCCAACACTCTCATTGACTTGGGAGCTACAATCAACATCATGGAAAAGCCATGATCAAACTTAAAATTTAAGGATATCTAAGAAACACCTCTACTATGCTACAACATGCTGATAGATACACAATAACACATTAATGTATCATAGAAAATATAATGGTATCTATTGATTCCTGGGATTATCCTACCGATTTCATTTTTCTTCATAAAACAAACTAAGCTTAATGGCTATACATTCATCTTATGAAGACCCTGGTTAGCCATAGCTGATGCATACATCAACTATAGGTATGGAAACATGGCAATAAGTAATGGGTAATTAAGAAAACATATTGTATTATTCCCACCATATCAACCCCTAGTTGAGAATGTATTTCCTACATGGGTACAAGAAGAAGCAGAAGAAGAAGAAGAAGAAGAAGAAGAAGAAGAAGATGACCCTTAACTCTTATCATCCTACCCTATGTGTACATTAAAAACCACCATTGGCAACAAACAAATTGATGAAGACAATCCGATTGATAAATTTATGCAAAACCAATATCCTTCTGCCATGAATATTGATGGTTTAAAAGAAGAATCATCCATAGGGAATCCTATTTTTTCCCAAGAAAACTCACAGGAAGATTATTTAAATACTAGTTCTAAAAAAACAATATAAAAATACTAGAAATAAACCCCTCTATAACACTGAAAATCATCACCTTTCTCCCAACTGATCAAGAAAACCAACTGCTCACTATCTTAAAACCACATATTTATGAATTAGCATGGGAATACAAGGGTATTAAAGGAGTACACCCTTCTGTGTGCACTCACCATATATATATCAAGGAGGATCACAAACTTGTTCACGAGTCACAAAGGTGAATGAACCCTGCATTGAAAGATATTGTGAAAGAAGAATTGTTGAAATTATTAGATGCATGATTCATCTATCTGATCTCAGATAGTGAGTGGGTGTCTTTCTTGGTCATTTTCTATAAGAAAAATGGTGAGTGGAGAATATATGTTGACTACAGAGAACTCAAGAAAGCCACTAGGAAGGACCATTTCCCATTTCCATTCATTGACCAAGTTATTGATGTGCTTGCAGGGAAAAACATGTTCTCCTTTTTGGACGGATTCAAAGGGTACAACCAAATCCATATTAGTCTCGAGGATCCATATAAGACCACCTTCACATGTCCATGGGGAATTTTTTCTTAGAGATTCCTCCCATTTCGCTTGTGGAATGCCCTTGCCACCTTCCAAAGGGTTGTGCTTAGTATATTATCTGATCTTGTGCACGATTTGGTGGAAATATACATGGATGAATTCATACCCTATGGGGATGATTTCCAAGAGGCTCCATCAAACTTGAGCAAGGTCTTGCAAAGGTGTGAGGAGATTAACCTCTCCCTGAGCCATGAGAAGTGCCTATTTTTGATGAATGAGGGAATTTCCTTAGGACATTTTCTCTCTTCAAAAGGAATTCAAGTGGACCCTAATAAAATAGCCATAAAAAAAATGTGTCTGTCCCTCAAAAGCAAAAATATATTTGAAGTTTTTTTTGGCCTTGCGAGATATTAAATTATTTTATTAAGATTTATTTTCCTTTATTTTCATTGCTAACCAAAGATGCTGATTTTTGTTGGACATATTCATGTCAGGAAACATTCGAGGGTACAAAAGAAAAAATAATGACAACACATGTCCTTAGAGGTCCAAATTGTACTCTTCCCTTTCATATTCATACAAATGCATCAGAAAGGGAAATTGGGGAAGCTATAGGACAATTTGGAGGCAAACTCCCTTGTGCAATTGATTTCATTAGCAAAAATATTTCCAATGCTAATTAAACTATACAATAACTAAATAAGTGCCTTTCCATTGTACATTATTTAAATAAATTTAGACATTACATCACTAGTTACCAAATATTTGTGCACACTCACCATGCAACAACCAAGTACTTAATGAATAAACCATATGTGAATGCTCACATAATGAGGTAGTTATTACTGTTGCAACAATTTGACTTGACTATTGTTGTTACACCAATTTTGGTCATCTAACCTATTACTATTAGATGGACTAAAGTACACCATGTAAGACCAATTTTACCATAGTAAAATTTCTTTCACCATGATAAATAATTTAATAACCCATAGTTTATTAATTTATTTCTGGTCTAAACAGGAAACCCCATGAGGAATAATTAAATAAATCCTTATTTGTTTGATTTTCATCTAGGGATAATTAACTAAACCACTATTTAATTAATATTCCTAGTCATATTTAACCCAAAACATGAGAATTAATTAGATAAATGATTATTTATCATATTATTCTCTAGGAATAATTATTTAAATCATTATTTAATAATATTCCTTATTGAATTTGACTAAATAATTTTTAATAATCAAATAAATCATTATTTATTTAATTATTCCTTAACCTCATCCTTGAAATAATAAATAAATCATTCTAAATAAAAGGATTTAACCAATTCTAAATTCCTTTTCCCTCCACCAAATATA
The DNA here is from genome assembly GCA_034641835.2 of Pinus albicaulis. Lineage (NCBI taxonomy): Eukaryota > Viridiplantae > Streptophyta > Pinopsida > Pinales > Pinaceae > Pinus > Pinus albicaulis. The sequence continues at coordinate 469,295,311 of CM076584.1, read as the reverse complement.
TTAAATTATTCCAAGTAAGTTGGATCTAGATTTGGTTAATAATATTTTAATTATGCACCAATATCTAGACTAACTCAATATTTTGTTATAAATAGAATGGTTTTCCATTCTTTCACTATCTTTTGTCACCTTGTGATCACCTTTTTATCTATGCTTTTGGTCTGACTTTGATCTTCCATCATTGTCATATTTTTTATTCTTTTGCTTGTGAGCTCCCTTTGAGTTCTATATTTGTATGGGTTTTCTCCACCATTAAGAGAGAGAGATCTTGGATCTGAAGCGCTGAGGATATACAAGAACCCATCCCATTGAGGGGGACTGGTAACATCTTTCTGTATTCCCTTCCCAGGCGTCACAATAAAAAAATTCTTTATAAATTCTTGTCTTGTCTATTGGATGTATGGAGCAACTCTTGTTTATTTTTGCTGTTTAATGTCTTTAACTGCATAGATTTGGATTTTTGTAGAATTTATTCTGATCACCTATTGCAGATCTAAGGAAATTGACATCCACATTTGATGTTAGGGCCGTTTATTATGCATAGCTAAAGTGAGTTTTTTCGTACGCTTGCGATTAGTCACACTAAGAACTGGCGACTCCACAAGGGTTTTTAATTATGACCGCTGTTGTTTTTCAGATCCCTACATGACCAGCTACTTCAGTCCCTAGGTTTTTTCTTCGTCTTCTTATTTTGCATTCCTTGATGTTTTTTTAAACCTTTTTTACCCTAAACCAACAAAAATTCTACCTTCCGTGTGTTTCTGGGCCATTTGCGCAAGTAACATGTATCTGTCACGACAGAGATGACACTTTTTTTTTTCTAAAACCTGCCCCTGAGATAGCCGGAAGTTCAGGTTGCACTTTTTGGCCCAAAACCTATGACCTCAGCTCTCAGGTAGCGTATATCTGCTCAAAAACTGCGACCTTAGAGAAAAACAGGTCAGAACCTGCAACCTGCATTTTTTTGTGGGATTTTTTCTGTAATTTTCATGGTTTGCCGAGGGCACTGTTCAAGGTTGTATGACCTACGTATTTACCCATCTTGGACCTATAATTTCTTAGTTTTACTCATTGAAGTAGGAACCAAGCCCCATAGGGCTTCAATACGTTTCCACTTTTTAGGAGGAGTTTAGCTGAAGCAGGTCTTCTGAGATTTCAATGTTTTTCAACCATTTTTCAGATCTAAACCTGACTTTTCAGATCCATTTCAGATCAGTTATTTTTCCATCCAAATCCCCTCTTTTCAGTTTTGTTTGGTCCTCCCTTTAGGGTCCCCTACATTTCCCTTTAGGTTGTAGCCTTTTGCCACCTATTTTTCAGCATTTTCCCCTCTAGTTTCTTGATGTTTTCTGCACCTCTTTTCAGTACCTTTAGATCACTGTTGCTCTTGACCTTTGATCTATTGGCCATATTGTGTGTTTTGAGTAGATTTTTCCCACCCATAGACTATTTGTTGGGAAGCCCTCCTTTTTGGGTTTAAATTTATGCATCTTTGGATGTTTATTTTACGGTCGCTTTTAGTTCCATTTACAGTCGCTTTCAGTTTTATTTATAGTTATACAAAATATTTTTTATTTTTTCTATACACATGTATGGGCTTAATTAAAATTAACACACTTATCACACACATGCACACTTAAAGCAAAGAGTGCCTGGTTTACACCGCTAGGCCAAGACTAAAACAATGTATTAATTAATCCGCACCTCCGTGCCCTTGTTTACCTCTCTTCCTTATTGGGTTTTGTGTATCTTTTACATATTTACACCCCCAAAGCATTTATCCTGGAGACTCCAAGGCATTCATCCTTAGTTTTTGTTAGGAAGACTTACTCCACTGCGTAGGGTCCGAGTTAGTCCTCCGCTGAGTCACCTTACCGACTCTGATTATGGTTCATCGGGTTCCGCTTCTGTTTCCATCCCCGACTCTCCTCCACCTTTCACCTTCATCATGTCTGGTCCAGGACCTACCGTAAGTGGTGGCCTCGGCTCTAATGGTGGAACCGCTACTAGTGGAGCCGCAACAGGAACTATTCCGGCTAATCCCTTTCTTCCCTATATGGAAGGCCTTAGCCTTCCTGAGTTAAGACAGTTGATTAATGACCCTATACACCATGACCCAGGTTGGCCTGCTATTCTAGCCAATCTTCCTTTAGACATCCCTAAGTTTGAGGGAAATGTTGGAAAGGATCCTACCAACCATGTTCATTCTTTCCACATGTGGTGCTCGTTCAACTCTATCACTGATGACTATGCCCGTCTTTGGTTATTCCAACGTACGCTTACTAGAGAAGCTTCCTAGTGGTATGTCGACCAGACCACTGCCTCTCAATATACTTTTGCAACTCTTTCAAAGGCATTTCTGTCCTTCTTCCAGCTTCCCCTTCGCTATGACACCGGTACCGAACTTTTTACCACTTTCCATCAAACTTCTAGCACCCACCTATCTGACCATGTTCAAGAATGGCATAGAAGGAAGAGCTTATGTCGAGCTCCAGTTTTCGAAGACCGTGTTTACATGTAATAGTTTCTCAGATCCATTTTTCCCTCTATTGGTAAAGATGTCGTGTCTCACTTTCTTCAGACTAAGGAAGAAGCCCTCTAAGTTGCGTTGAAATATGACTTGATCTACATGTAATCAGGTTATGTTTATAACGTCTTACCTAATCTCCCTAAACCTGGTGGTGCCAACGCACCGAGGGCATCTCATGCCACTGACGGTATCGTTGGATCCCTTTCACATCCATACACTCATTCTCCTATGGGTTATGGTTTCCCTCAGGGAGGGGCCAACTCCTCTAGCACTTTTCCCCCTCCTGGCAGCATGTATCCAGGACACGACATGCCTCATGCATTTTCCCAACTACATCCTTCGATGCTAGGGACTGCTTTTTCCCAACCTGTTTACCCCAATGTTGCTCAACCTCCTTACTATTCGTATCCACATCTAGGTGCTCCAGCTCCTCCAAAACAAGCACCTCAGCCTCCCATGCCTTCTCAAGCTCTGCAGTAGCAACCACCCCCCCTCAAGGTCAGGTGTATGCGCAGCAGAGTGCGAATAATCCTCCCACTTCCAAAAACACAAGGAAATGAAACCAAAACCAACTCACTCTAGGTAATCTAGGAAAAAATCCTCAAGGGAATATATCTAACACTTCAACCCAACAATAGGGCGATTAGCCCAAGTAGAACAAGCCTTTTCGCACGCATAAGCCTTGTTCTTGTTGCGCTGTCCATGGTTACTATACCCATGATTGTCCCCTTTTACCTCAGACGTGTCAACTGTGGGAAGCTCAAGCAACGTCTCAAGAACAACAAGCCTCTGCTTCAGTTCCTCCTAATGCTACACCTACTCAAATGACTGTGTTTACCAATACTTTCCCCCAGCAAGGATATGTGGCTGCCCAACCCCCTGAAGGCCAGGCGGCTGATTAACCTCCCTCGCCTGGTACCTCTGATTACCAGATACTCATGATGCACTTTGACCTAGCCAATACCATCGATCTCAACCTTCAGACTTGGTCGTGCTAGTACACCAAGCCTCCTGCTACGTCCACAATCGAGCCCTATTATTCAGGTCCCACAGAGCTAATTTTGATACCCAATGGTCCTTTATAGATCCCTCAGCCTAAAGCAGAGGTACATACCAAGATCCCCAAGGGATCGTTACACAGAAACGCTACTTCCGGTAAAGCCACCCACACCTACAGTATAGTAGATGACTTGGCACAATCCCCTGTCGCCATGTCAATGCTGAAAGTCCTCCAATCGTGCCCTTCACAACGTAAATATCTACTAACTCCTATGGGTGCTGTGGATCCTTCATATGATCATTTGATTGTATTCTATGTTGACAAGTCAGAGCATCCACCCCTTCCTGCATCTGTCGCCTTCCAAATACCTGTCAAGATCCTGAATGTCAACGTCTCCCGATGTATCATTGACGAGGGAGCATCGACCTGCACAATGTACGCTTCTGTTTGGAAAAATCTTGGATCGCCTGAGTTAGCCCCTTCCACTATCACCCTCCGTGCAAGGGATGGCCACTCTTCCCAGCCCCTTGGAATGTTCCGCAATTGTCCTATTACTCTTGCGGGAAAAACTGTTTGTGTTGACGTTGTATTCATTGATGCCCCCTTAGACTACAACATTCTATTGGGTCGTAGTTACACTTATGCGATGTCTTCTGTCCCATCTGTGGTTCATTGTAAGATGTGACTTCGTCACAATGGAAAGATCGTCACTATCGATCAGTTGACATTTTACGAAACGAAGTCTTAGACCTCTCCTGAGTCCATTATCTCTTCGGTGGCCAATAAAAAAATAGTTGAACCTTCGACCAGTGTCTCACCTGAAGTCTATAAATATTCCTCTTTTATTGGTTCATTCCATGGTCTCCTCCCTCTTATCTCTGACCCTAGCTCATCAAATTTTTGCATGATGCAACTGTCTCAGTCCGACCTCAAACGGTCCGGTTCAACTAGTCAGCAGCCTCGCCCTTTACAACCTGCTCCTAGTACTTCGACTCAGCCTTCAGGACCTCCTCCTCAAGGCCCTCCATCTGTAGCTACTACCCTTGATCCTCTTTTTCCTCATGGAACGGTTCCCCCCAGCCTTAAACATCTGGGAGCTATTCCTCTTGGCCATTACCCCTCCAGTCAGACACCGTTTCTTGCTCCCCCTTCTAGAGTATTTTTAGTACCTATTATGGCTATCTTGACCCTTCCAAACATGACCCCTAGGATCCCAATTTGGTAAATTGATCCCCAAGCCAATACCCCACCTGGTCAGCTCAAACCTTACACTGCTTTGACCCCAGTCCAACTGGTCCCTATGACCCCTCCCTTTGCTTCTGTGCCTTAGCCACCTCAACAGGAATCTACTCCTACTGCGAAAGCCTCGAGCGAGGGGGGAAAAGCCTGCAAAAAGGCACCTAAGGACAAGGCTACCTAGATAACACCTTCTCCTCCTAGGACTCCAAATAATACACATCTGTGTGCTTTGTGTGATGTTGTCGGTCATGTCACCCATAATTGTCCCGAGTTGTCTTGTATCAAACCCATGGACAACGAAGCATTTCCTGAGTCTGAAATCCCAGAAGTCCATGTTACTTTACCAACTTCAGCCAAGAAACTGAATACTTTGCACACAAATCACCCTTGTGATTTGTGTGATCTCCATGGCCACTATACTCACCTCTGTCCCTACCTCGAAGATTTCTGCACCTCCTGGTAAGTGGTTTGCCAATACGAGGCCGAGCGCAATGAGTCTGCCTCTCCATTACTTGCGCGTTATGCTTCATCAAAACTGGAGGACACATCCTCTCCCATTGAAATACCCCCCCCCCGATGTCGAGATGATGGAGCCTTCAACCACTATCGTCTACCTGTCATTATCTATGAGATCCATGGTGGAAGACCCCTCTGGGGCATCCCCTTCTGTTTCGCCTGACCTCCCTTAAGTGATCACCTTGGGCTCAACATTGGTGGACTATTCATCTACTTGTTCCTCTGTCACCCTCTGTGAAAATGCACATGTGAACCTCTCTTCTCATGATGATGAGTCAGGTAGCTTCACCGCGTCATGTGGTCATCCTTCCACTAGTCACCCCATCTTCTACTATGATGATGATATTATGGAAGCATTTACCACCCTTGACTTTATCTATCTAGCCCATAAGAAAAATGGCACCATCCGTGTCTATGGTGACTTTCGCGACCTGAGCACAAGCTGTCCCTAAGACAGTTCCCCCACACCATCCACTATTCAGTGTGCGAGGTGTAGAAATTATAGCCATAACATTCCCCCTAGCAGTGCTAGTTTTATTTATGCCTTGCATTCAGGTTGCCAATATTTTTCATCATCATCTCATATGCTTTCTTGTGGCACCTTTCAAATGGATCCGCCATCCACACTATATATCGACTATGCCGATGGTGCAATTCGCTACTCTCGGAATCTAGCCTCAGCAGCATGGGCCATTTTCACAGCGTATGCATTGGTGCTACCACCAATAACCAGGCTGAATATGATGCATTGATAGGTTTGTTAGCCGATGCCCTTGAATGTCGCATCCTTCACCTTCATGTTGGTTTAGATTATTTGCTGCTTGTCATGCAATTGAATGGTGTTTATCGTGTGCATAATCTTGTTCTTTTTAGAAGATATTTACGAGGGAAGATGTTAATGCGTGAATTTGAAATCATTACATTCAGTCATGTACCTAGAGCCCAAAATCACTATGTAGATAACATGGCAAACAATATTCTAGATTGGAATTTATCACATGCATTTAACACTAGACAATAACCATAAACCATAAAACGAAGCATATCCATAATATGTGTCGTCCAAATACAAAATGTTTTGGAGTCCATTAACTCTGATACATATGACATGCCCATAGCATATTACAAAAAATCAAAGTTGGGGGCACCTCATGCCCTTACATCTAATCACTATCTAGAGGGTCCCAGGCCAATGGCTCGGCTCTTGCAGCCTGTAGATCACGCATCCCCTATCCGGCCATTGCCATGTGCTACATGACTCTTCGCCACTCTGAGGGTAGACCAATACATGGCTCTATGTACTAGTCGTCATGGTCCTTCCAACTGCACTCAGAAACACCGGTCAACAGCTTCTCACATCTACGATGGACATCCTCCAGGAGGGCCACTGCATCCTAATTTTGTGTTCCCCTTGATCCACTAGGTTTTGTAGCTCCTGACACTATAGGCTGTCCCATATACCCGACCGATTTTACCGGTGCTATAGCTGAATACCAAAAGTCAATGAATTAGTACCCTATACAATATTCTGAAACTTTAAAATGCACCATAAAAGATAAGCAAATTTTCACTTATCGTATGGCCCCCATGCTCGACCTGGCGAAAGTGGAAAGTCTAGGTCCCGATGATAGTTAATCCCACTATAGGGATAGTCGTATATGTATAACGAGATCTGATCCCAATGCGAAAAAAAACTCGGGTTGAAACACCCGTCTGACTACCCCACCTCCTCCTCTACACAGTAGTTGCCACTAGTGGCACATCCTGGGCTCTCGCAGGCCCCCATCCTAGATCTGTATATGAGGACGAAGTGTTGGGATCTTCTTAAATAAGAGCAAGCAAAGCACTGTGCCATATGCACAATCATGGTTCACCTGCTGCTTGCACAAAAAAAAATGTCGTTTCAATGACAACAACATCATCTAGGCCCACCCATAGTAGGTCCCACTCAATACACCCTCAACCAACATCATCTACCCTCCAGTGATGTGGTGGAGCACTTGGTTGCCCAGTATCTGCAACACGACTGCGGCCACAACACGAGTCTCTAGCCTCTCTATATCTCTGATCGGTATCTGCGTGGCTTTCACATGGAAACCCGGTCGACAGTGGCGCTCTACAAATTCCATAATGTTTCGCCCTCGTGATAACACTGGCTGTGTGTTTCCCACCATCCTGAGTGGCAGGAGTCTGCTCAGGAAATATATATCCTTAATTGTCAGCTTGATCCGATGCCCCTGCACTATAAAGATCTCATGATCTGGGTCCTAATATCTGACCATCTGGGCTAGAAAGGGCTCTCCTACCCTCATCAATGGGTTCTCAACAAATTTAAGGACCCCAAACCTGGCCATTGCGGCGCGAACTACATGATCCCCTCGGATCTCAGAACGTAAAGTATCCAGGTCTCTCTCTCTCCAGTTGATCCTCAACTCTGCCATACCTGCACAAAACCATCATGTTTGTTAGCGTACAGAAAGGAAATACTGCATCATAACCATAAAATCCCAGCTCTTAGCCAAAAACAGCACTAAAACCCCTTTCTCTAATAGGTCGCACTTTTCAGGACATTACCTGGGACAGGTCGTAGTTTTCTACACAGTACTTGCTACCCAGGTCGTAGAAAAGACCCCAAAAAGTGCGACCCAGCTGCGAGGAGGAGTAAAGGTCCGTTCCTGGGCTGTAGGTGCCTAATCTAAAACTTTAACCCACTAAATTGAAAGAGTATGGTTAGGTCTCTTACCTGTAACTAACAAATATCGAATCGAATGGCTAGTTTTTCCGCTACAATCGCCACAATATTTAGGGCCTTTTCTCCCCTCTACATTCACCACAACTAAACTTAAAAATGAATTAAATTGGTGGGAATTTTCCTTATTAAAAGAAAAACCTCATATTTTTCTTTCACAAATTACGACCAAACCATAGCTTTGTTTGACAAACTGTTAGCACCATTGGAAAGCCCTCAACGAGCACTCAAATGGGTATCCTTTCATTTTTGGTGATTTGATACTTCACTCGGAAGCCTTTTTTCCAAGAAGGGTTTGCCTCTGCCAAGAATTCCTGTCCTAACCAAATACCATTGACCATGATTCTTGCCTTTTCCATCAATGTTCTGCTCATTCTTTCTGCAACTCCGTTTTTCTAAGGTGTGTATGGAGTAGTCTTCTGCCGTGCTATACCACACTTCTTAAAAAACTCTTCAAATTCCTTCTTGCAGAACTCTCCACCATTATCTGTCCTCAACACCTTTATCTTCTTCTCTATCTGGTTTTCCACCAGAGCCTTAAATTCTTTAAATCTGTTAAAGAATTCATATTTCTTCCTCAAGAAATATATGCATGTATTCCTTGAGAATTAATGTGTGAATGAAACATAATACACAGACTTTCCTGTTGATGGAACCGACACAGGTCCAAACAAATCACTATGCACAAGCTCTAATATCTTGTTTTCCCTCTTAGCACCAGAAGGAAAACTCTCCCGATTCTACCCATATACACAATGTTCGCAGAAATTGAGATCTAGAGAGAAATTAGACATACCTTCTACCATACCATTACCATGCAGTATCCGAAGGCCCTTCTCTCCAATATGTCCAAACCTTTGATACCATAGCATGATATTTTCTCCAGAGACTGCTAGGCTTTCCACTCCACTTTCAGGAACCACAGAACTATTGCACCCATCAATAATAGTGCTACCCTGAAGCTTGTACAGATTTCCAATCCGAAATACCCACATTAATACCAGTGCTCCCCGAACCATCTTGTAGGTATCTTTCTTGAACAATGTTTTTACACCACCATCATCCATCTTGCTTACAGAAATCAAATTTTTAGCCAATGCAGGAATATGCAGAACACCAGGAATTGTTATAATCCTTCCAGCTTGCAGCTTCAACTTGGCTTTTCCACGTCTGAATATTTTGGCCTTCCTATCATCCCCTAAGAAGACTTCACCACCATCATAATTCTCATACTTGCAGAACCACATCCTCACCTTCATCTGAGGTGGTTTTTGCCTCTGCAGAAGGAGAAACATCAAATCCCTTTCCTTTCTCAGGAGATTTAGATCTGCAGTCCTTTTTGAAGTGCCCTTCATTTTCACATTTCGAACACACCTTAACAGGATTTCCCGGAGATTTAGTTCTCCCTCTAGATTTAGATCTCCCACTCAAAAAATTATTTTTGTTTATGTTCTAGGACCTTCCTCGTACAGATAAGACATCTCCATTCTAGCCCTCCATATTTCTCCGTCTCATTTCCTCCGATAGCAAGGTTGAGACAATTTCATCAAAATTCAAGGTAGTCGTATTCCTACCTATTGCAATAACCAAACTGTCCCATGAATTTGGTAGAGAACACAACAAACTGATGCACTTATATTCATATGAGATTTTAATATCAACATATGAAAACTGACTTACCACAGTATTGAAGGCTTTCAGATGCTCTGTCACCTTGTCTCCATCCTTAATTCTCAGGTTATACAACTATTTCTACATGAACAATTTATTCACCAGAGACTTAGATTGGTACAAAGTCCCTAACTTGACCCACAAATTCTTCACCGTAGCTTCCCCAGATACATTCAAAAATACCAAATATAAGATACACAACCATATTATGCTCTTTTCCATCTGATCCAACTTCACCCAGTCTTCATCAGACATTGCCGTTGGTTTAGTATGTGGATATACCACGATCCATTGATCTTTATCCACCAGCAGATCCTCCATCTTGAGCTTCCACAAGTCAAAAATCTGACCATTAAATTTCTTTATCTCTATCTTTCCACTGCTCGTCATCTTCTTTCACTGTAAGAATCTATCCTGTAGATCTCCCACAGAACAAGGTCTACCACAGGCCTGAGAAAAAAAACCCTCAATAGAAAAGGTGTCCCCTTGAACCTGAAACAACTATGATACCAAAGGCAGGTTTTAACCCTGTACAAAAATTATCTACAAATGAATTCTTAAAATCAAAAAATAAACAATTGTGAGAGCATAAAAAATAAAACAAATATACACAAATATTTTTCCCTTGGATCCAAAATCGGGACTACAAGCTTGATTTTTCAGTATATTCCTTTTAGTTTTACAACACATATATATACATGCCGAAGCATTCATAAACCCTAATCCATTAAACCTGGTTTAGAACATAACCATAGTTCCCTTAACCGGATCTACAAAATACCAGGGGCCAAAAACCATCATGCCCCAAAACCATGTGCAAACTCATGCACAAAACCATAGGTGGGTCTAGCCACCTAAAATAGGGTCCATTTTTTTTTTCCCAGGGCTCTGCCCTGGACCCCGTGGAGGGGGCTACCCACCTCCTACAAACCCATGGACAGGGGGGGCTTCCACCCCCCCCTTTGACCCCCCCGCTACGGCCAACACAACGAAAAGGGGGCACTATTGCGCCCCCCCCCCCGTGACCCCCTTGCGCGTGCGACTATTCATGGAAATACTATAACACATACCCAACACCCATTCAAATATCATTTTGAGATAGGAAGAAGCCATGTAGGCACGAGGGATATCTTACAAACATGTGCACTGTGACTTAAGCTGAACCTACCACATTTGAATAATATATAAAAGAACAAGTTTGGAAAGATACTATAGCCAAAGAATATGAATCAATCATGAAGAATGACATATGGGAAGTCATGCTGAGATCGCAGGGGAAATTTGTGGTGAATTCAAAATGGCTATTCAAAATCAAGCATGGAGTTGATGGTAGCATTGAGAAATACAAGGAAAGGTTCGTGGATCGAGCATTTTCATAGAAAGAGGGAGAACTAATTATGATGAAATATTTGCACCTGTGGCACGATATACAACCATTTGTTCGATAGTTTCCCTCACTACAAGTCAAGGATGGAATCTTCATTAGATGGACATGAAGATGTCATTTCTTCATGGTATATTATAGGAGGAAGTATATGTTGAGTAACCATAAGGATTTGAAGTAGAGGACCGAAAGACACACGTTTGTAGATTGAAGAATACATTGTGTGTTTTGAAGCAAGCCCCACAGAGCATGGTACACACACATAGACAATTATTTGGTGAAGCTAGGATTCACAATAAGAAATTCCAATCCCAACCTCTACTTCAAGGTAGTCCAAGGCATGCTGCTGATTTTGGTTTTTTTATGTTGACGATATATTCTTGACAGGTAGTGAGCCCCTAATCATCGAGTGTAAGATAAAGGATCTTGGGCTTGTGCACTAATTTCTAGGCCTTGAGGTGTGGCAAAGGCCCTGTGAGTTTTTCCTTTCACAAGGGAGATATATCATGAAGATGTTGGAAATATTTGGAATGACATAATGCAAGTCACTACCCATACTGATGGAAATTAACTTCAAGAAGTTATGTGGAGAAGCTGCAAGACCCGATTTTGCGAATCCATTTGAGTATATAAAGTTAATTGGGGCTATATTTTCCTTGTGAACACCCATCCAGACATATGCTATGTAGTGAACACATTGAGTCAATTCATGACTGAGCCTCTCCATGCACATTGGACCACTGCCAAACACATTTTGAGATATTTACATGGAACGATCACACTTTTTATGAGATATTCTACTAGAGATTGTTGACATCATGGATACACCAATTATTACTAGGCAGGAAATGTTATCAAGATGAATAGTACGTATGGATGTTTTTTTAGCCTTAGATCTACCATGATATCCTGTATGAGTAGGGCAGGAGTACATAACATTGATTACTACTGAGGCTGAGTATATTTCCACTAGCATGGCTAGCTGTGAAGCAGTTTGGTTTAGGAAGCTCCTTGTAAAGCTATTTGAGAAGGTCCTTTATACTACAATGATATATTTCCACAACAAGAGTGGGATCCATCTGGTAGAGAATCCCGTGTTTCATAAAAAGTACAAGCACATAAAGATCTGATATCACTACATTCGAGACATGGCGTAGAGAGGAGTCGTTCGACTCCATCACATATCGACAGATGAGCAGATTGCAGATATAATCACCAAGGATTTCCCGAAAGGGAATTTCTTAGTCTTAAAAGAGTAGCTTAGACTAATGGATGTGACCCCTCTCGATAAGGGGCATCACTGATCGAGGACACTAAGCTAAATATTCCCATTTTTCTGAGATCCTAGGGTGAGGAATTGAAATAGAGGGCTCCTAGGGTTGAGGGAACAATGGAAAATAGGGTATCACCCCTATCAGTTACCCATAAGGTTGTTGTAGTAGCTCACCCTATCTTGGTATTTATAGAGTATACCCAGTTGGAATCATACCCACAAGCTGGGGTTATTTGGATTATCCCTCTCCGTCTGGCTAATGGGTTGATGAGGCTTGGACACGTGTGATCCTTACCTCTTGGTAAGTCAGGTATCTCGTCCAAGCTAGATTATGATGCAGGTGTTCTAACACATGACTATTATGGGTCATTGTTGGGAAGATCGGTAGGAAATAGGATGGGTGGAGTAGTATCTCCCCTACATCACCTATTTCTCGATATGGGGTTGTAGTAGTAGCTCCCCTACATCATCTATTGCTCGATATGGGGTTGTAGTAGTAGCTCCCCCATGAGATTGTGGGTAGTAGCCCACTAAATGATATTATCGGGTAGTATCCTGCTCACAGATGTTTCTCAGTAGTAACCTGCTGATTGATAATATATAGTAACTATATATATGTTACATAATATATAGTTGGGGTTTTCAGCTTCAGGATTTCCTAGTTAAAAACTGTGCTATGTGTGATTGAATATTTTTGTTTATGCTTCACATGTGTGTGCAATTAATTTTTTTGCAAAAGATTAACAAGTGGAATAGATTCAGTATCTTGCATAAAGTTAAATAGTGTGAGATCAGGTGGATATTGAACATGCATGCTTAGTGCATATAATTTCTACATGGTATCATAGCATTGTTGATTGAAGATTGCAATTGTGAAGTGAGTTTGTGCTGGTGGACAATTCGAATTTGCTAAAGAATATTCTTGGTGCAGAAATCGAGCATACATTGAAATGTATTTCAACGGGTTGAAATTGGAGTATGCCCTTGATGGGAGATCAAATTACATAGCCTGGAAGGAAAATATGGAGGCGGTGCTAGAGGATAATGGGCTGAAGGAGTTCATTGATAGCGATGTTCCTAAGCCGGGAACTAGCAATGCTGCATTACTTGATGCATGGAAAAAGAAGACTGCAAAGACAAGGAGGATTCTGTTGGAAGGTGTGAAGGACCATATTGTTTCCAGCCTTCATGGGAAATCCACTCCATTCTTAATGTGGAAGGATTTGACAGAATTCTTCCAAAGCAGAAGTGACCAGAGGAAATTGGTGCTTAAAGATAAGCTCAGAAAAATAAAAATGGAGAAAGGCGACAATATTCCGAAATACCTCACGAAGTTTGTCCACTGCAAGAATGAAATAGGAAGTGTGGGGGTTACTATTGATGAAGAAGACTTGGTGAGCTTGGCTCTCCTTGGGCTTCTGAAGAGTTGGCATAGCTACGAAGACTCTGTCAATGGACGGGAGAAACTGCCAGGATGGGAGCGACTTTGGTCGGATCTTGTGTAGGAGGAGATAAGGTGGGGTACCAGGGATGGATCTTCATCGAAAAATGAAGATGAAGAGAATTTCACTTTGGCTTCCAAAGCAAGGAAAGGGAATGGGAAGAAAAATCCTTCAAAATCTGGTGCTAAAGGCAAGAAGCAGGATTTTTTCAAAGTGAAGTGTTTTCACTGTCACGAGCATGGAAATTTCACCACGTACTGTCCACAGAAGAAGAAGAATAAGTAGGCTGCTGGATCTGCAGCTTTAGAGGCCTTAGCCTCACAATTTGAGCTGGATTTTTCCTTGATCGCATGCTTGGTTTCAAGCTGCATGGGATCGATGTGGTATCTTGACAGTGGTGCGTCTTTCCATATGACGGGAGACAAAGAGTTGTTTAGTGACTTTGAGGAGAAGGACCTTTAGATTCATATAGAGATGGGCGATGATGGTTGGTACAATGCGACTGGAATTGGGACCATTGCCTTTGAGAGAGAGTCCGGTAATCCGTTCTTGTTGAAGAATGTCATGCATGTTCTAGATCTAAAGAAGAACTTGGTCTTAGTCACAATGCTGGAAGACAAGGGTTATGATGTTGTTTTCAGTGAGGGAAAATCCTTCCTTCGACATAAAACAACGGGTCAAACCAAGAAGATAGGGGTTAAAATTAAGAATCTCTATAAGATGGAGGTATATGGCTGCGCTGCAATGGTGGGCAAAGAAGAAGGAGTGGTGAGCTGGGATGAGGGCGAATTATGGAACAGGAGATTGGGCCATCTTCACCATGGCGCTTTGGAGATTTTGCAGAAAATTTCTACTGGACTTCCCAAGGGCACTCTTGCACAGTAAGATCAGTGCAAGGGATGTACCATGGGTAAATTTGTAAAGACCACCTTTCATGAGAAGGAGAACCGTGCTTCGGTGATCCTGGAGAGAATTCACACAGACGTGTGTGGACCATTCTTGGTTGCTTCAACAACAAAACATAGGTATTATGTGATATTTGTTGATGATTATTCTCGTAGATGTTGGATCTTCTTCATGCAGAAGAAGAGTGAAACGTTCTCAAAGTTCTGTGAGTTCAAGGCATTGGTGGAGAAGGAGTTGGGGAAGTAGGTGAAAGCTCTAAGGAGCGATAATGGTGGTGAATAAATCTCGGGTGAATTCAAAGACTTCTGTAGCAAAGAAGGAATTCGAAGAGAACTCATAGTGCCTCATAACCCACAGCAGAATGGGGTCGCGGAGAGAAAGAACATAATGATCGTGGGTGCTGTACGAGAGATGCTACATGACCAGGGCCTACCGATGCACTTGTGGGCAGAAGCATACAACATTGCGGTTTATGTGCAAAACCATTGTCCTCATAGAGTACTTGGCATGAGTACACCCGAAGAAGCATTTTCTAGTAAGAACCCTGATATTTATCATTTGAATATTTTTGGCTCACCTGTTTATATTCATGTGACGAAGGATGCCAGGAAGAAGCTGGAGCCAACTGCAGAAGTTGGGATATTTGTGGGGTACACAGAAACACCCCATAACTATCGTGTTTATTTTCCAAACAGTCGAATGACTGTTGTGCGACGGGATATAAAATTCAATGAGGTGAAAGCCATGAAGTTGTCGCTTGAGAGGGAGCTACACTTGCATGCGAAAGAGGAACTTCTTGTTCCCAAATATGAGCCTCTGGATGTGGATCAGCCACAGGAGGATATTCATGGAGTGGAGGAGTCCACTTATGCAGAACCAAACATAAGACAAGGCAGAAAGCGTACCACAGAAGCTGAGAGACTGAAGCTTGATGCGGCACAGAATGCAGGAGTCACTACATCATAGCACAGAAAAAGACAGTCACCTGACCGATATAATGGATACATGGCTCTTATGAGCAAGTGTATCGTGATAGAGCCATCTTCTTTCGAAGAAGCAGTGCAGGAGCCCACATGGGTAGATGCCATGGTGGAGGAGTATGACTCCATTTTCAGAAATAGTGCTTGGGAGATTGTTCCAAGGCCGGTGGGAAAATCAGTTGTAGGATCAAGATGGATCTACAATTTAAATCAAGCTACTGATGGGAGTGTTGAGAAGTATAAGGCAAGATTTTTTGCCCGGGGCTTCCCACAGATTGAGGGGATTGACTATGAAGAAACCTTTGCACCTGTCGCACAGTATTCTTCCATACAGACCATCCTTTCTCTCTCAGCGCAGATGGGTTGGCACATTCATCAGATGGATGTGAAGACTGCGTTTCTTAATGGGATCATTGAGGAAGAGGTGTCCATTGAGAATCCTGAAGGATTTGAGAACTTCAGCAGTGATTCACATGTGTGTAGGCTCAAAAGAGTGCTATATGGGCTGAAACAAGCACCCCGTGCTTGGTACACTTGGATCGACAACTATTTCACTAGAATTGGATTCACCAAGAGTGAGGCGGATGCAAACCTATCTCAGATTTTGGTTGAGGGTAAGATTTTAATCATTGTACTTTATGTTGATGATTTAATACTAATAGGTGATGAGCAGTTTATACACTCATGCAAGGCAGATCTTGCAAAGGATTTTGAGATGAAGGATTTGGACCTCCTTCATTATTTCCTTGGATTGAAAATATGGCAACGGGAAGGTGAACTGTTTGTGTCTCAAGGCAAGTATGCCTGGGAGATACTGGAGAAGTTTCACATGCAAGGCTGCAAGCCTATCGACACTCCTCTTCTAGGAAATTTGAAGAAAGAGGATGCTACATCAATAGAGGTAGTATATGCCACTGTTTATCGACAGTTGGTGGGTTCGCTCATGTATTTAGTCAATACAAGATCAGACATATGCTATGCGGTTAACCAAATTTCACAAGCGATGGTTAAGCCTACCAAGCTCTTTTGGAAGGCAGGAAAGCATGTCCTGAGATATCTCAGGGGCACATCTGAGTATGGTTTATGGTACAGGCAGATGGATGAGGTGAAGTTGCATGGCTTCACGGATGTAGATTGGGCAGGTTGCCCAACAGATAGAAAGAGCACATCAGGAGGAATTTTCAGTATTGGATCTATGGCAGTTTCTTGGTACAACAAGAAAAAAAGATCCGTGGCACTCAGTTCAGTGGAAGCATAATACATGGCAACAAGCTTAGATGCATGTGAGGCTATCTGGATGAGGAAGATCCTGGTTGGTTTGTTCGGTTCACATTTAGATCCCACGGTGATTAATTGTGATAATCAGAGTTGCATTAAACTCTCGGTTAATCCTGTGTTTCATGATAGATTTAAACATATTGATGTTCGGTATCATCATATTAGAGATTGTGTGCAGTGGAAGATCATGTTGCTTCAGTACATTCCTACAGAGGATCAAGATGCAGATATTCTGATGAAGGCACTCACCAAGAGAAATTTGAATACCATAGAGGCAGGATCGGGGTGAAGGATAATCCCTATCTTGTTGAGAGGGAGTGTTGAGGTTCAACAAGATGATGAGCTTAGTGAAAAGAGTTGCCTTCACTAAGTGGGCCTGCAGGCTATTTTTGGCGCAAGTCTATTTTTAGACATGATGATCATATTTCAGAAGTTGCAGGATGCTATTTGTGGATGGTTGGTCAAGTTGGAAAATAGATGAAATTCTATTTTTAGAATATTGGGTGAAGTCTATTTATAGATCGTCAATCTGTGAATAAATGCATGTCGATTATTATTAGATCTTAATAATAATCGAATCTAAACATCAAATTATTCTCTTGAAGCACTTCGCTCAAAGGTAGAGATGTGGTACATCAAATGATAAAAGGAATTACGCTATTCCTAAGGGTTTAATGGAGCTAATGCATGAAGGACTCAATTAGAACTCAAGTAGACTTATGAAACAGTTGGAAGAGTAGTTATGGAGTTGTATTCAATTTAACTCAATTAGACTCAGTTGAGCTAATTGTATCTAGTCTAACTGAATGATACACTAGTGAGAGTGGAGTGAATTAATTAGTTAATTAATTCACAAATAATAACTCATTAATCAACCGAACAATACAACAGTTAACTACAGTGCATGGCAGTTTCAGTGGAGACCTAGTGGAGAGATAGGTGAAAGGGCAAGATGGACTATCTGTTGTGACTATAGTGATGCATTGATTGCATCACACACACATTGGAGTTGCCAATGAGGATTGTGCAATCAAGGCAAGGGTAATTCGAATTCATTTCTGCTATTCTTTAGCGTAGATCATGAAGGAGGTAGGCTACCAGAGGCGTGCAGATCGGTGCTTGGTTTCCAAGATTGGAATCCCGACTGGTGTATGATGATTGTATTGTACTGAGAGCTTGATAAGCTTTGTAGCAAGCTAGAAAGAGATACAGTGCAAGGACTTCACCATAAAGTGTGTTGTTTATAGCAGTTGGGTTTACCAGTTTTCCTGGTTAAAAACTGTGTTATGTGCGATTGAATATTTTTGTTTATGCTTCACATGTGTGTGCAATTAATTTTTCCGCAAAATATTAACAAGTGGAATAGATTCAGTATCTTGAATAAAGTTAAATAGCATGAGATCAGGTGGATCTTGGACATATGCATGCTTAGTGCATATAATTTCTACAGCCCGCTAACAAATATTTTTGGGTAGTAGCCTGCTCATTGAGATTCTGGGTTGTATCCCAATGGAAAGAGGGTGGTAACTTTTTCTCCCTAATGATCCTTCTTATTTTTATTCAATAATGTTTCAACAGGGATGGGACATGATATGGTGACATGAAAAACATGTGGAATTCTCCCTAGTTGAGAAGGAGTGTTAAAATTATGAAACTAAGGTCAAATTCCACTTTGGAAATATTATTTGATGTATATTATGATTGCATTGAATTAATATTTTCGAGAGGACAAAATTTGACCTAAATATCACCTCGTTTGGACAAGAAGAAGTTGGTTTTTGAATTTATGTACCCATACATGCACATTTGGACAGGCCAACCTCAACATCAAATAAGGATTGTTGGAAACCCCTGGAAGCCAATAAATACAAGTGTCCTAGAGCTAATTTTGACATCACATCATCCACGAATATTCTTCTCTTCTAACTGATTTGGTTTGCATAGGATCAACAGAGGAAAGCTCACACAGGGCTCTAAAGTTTTAGGTCTGAGGCTCGCACAAGTTAGGGTTTATGTTTCCTGGTCGCATGCATGACACTGGGATATTTAGACCATAGTCGCATGCTTGATAAGGTTGAGGGAGTGAATGGTTTTTAAATCACATGCATGTAAACTTGAAGGGAGCGAATGGGGGTTTGACTGAAGTTGACCATAGACCAAAGTTTTTTGCAATTGATTGAAGGCTAAACGAAGTTGTCTCTGATATAATATGACACTGGAAGCTTGTTTCTAAATGATATTGAGTTTTATTTCTGATGATATTGTATTGGGATCATTGTACTCTCTGTTTAACATTTTATGAAAATATAATAGAAGAAGAATTTCAAAGGGTTTTCCCCCTAGTGGGGGTTTCCCCTAGTCTTTGATCGAATCTGAAGTCTCTTATTGATGTGTTGATTGTATCATTTGTCATTGGATTTATTTTCTATCTTCAATTATTGTTGATGAATGGAAATAATAATTTTAACTGAAAATATTGGTAATTGAAGTACTTACTTGGGCTGAAGTAATTGATACAACATAGAAAAAATTGAAAATTTAACACTCCTAGTCACTACCTAGGATGAACTGCGCATTGTGCAGTCTCAAGCCTCAGGCTGCACCATTGGTTGCTGGGAATACACAATGTGAAGTTCCCACAACTAGTCTACCTCACCTGATCCAAAAAATTACGCAATCTTTCTCTCTAATTTTCCAGTTCGCTGCGTGATCTTGCTTTGAAGGTACATTTGAAAAAGCTAATATTTTCTTTCCATGAGTGCATTTTATATCCCACAGGTACCACAGTTGTTGAGAAATTCTCTCCAACAGTCATTGTTATCATGACACCCAAGAGAGATGCTTCAAAAGATACCACTGATAGCAGTACTGGGGAAGCAGTTGATCAAAAGCCAGTTAAATTCCCAGTGCATGCATACACTCAACTGTTTGTGGAAAAGGATTCAGATCTAACATGAAAGGAAGTTAAGAAAGATTTTTCATCAAAGAGATTCAAGGCAGATTTATAGGACTGAAAATTATACCTCAGTTTTTAGTAGTCAAGATTACATAGACTTGCATCCGAGTATCCAACCTTTCCATATGTAGATGTCATCAGCTAGGTTGTTTCACAAATTGATGTGAAAACCATGACATTTAACAATGCTAGTGAACAAAATATTGGTACATTTAGGGCGTAATATTATCAACTTATGTATCATTTTCCTGAGCTAGTAACACTCATGGACTCATACTTCTATTCCACCAACAACTATGTGAGCACAAGAGATATTGTTAAAGGCTGGGTGAAAGAGCCATAGAATTTTCGACAGAAGCCTATCCATAATACAAGACAAAGTCTCTCAGGAGGGCCTACCAACTCTTGGTTATCCTGGTTTACATAATTTATGGTAAAAAAAGCACACAAACCTTTCTCGAAGGGTGGGCAGTCTTATTGAGCCAGGTTGTGAACGAGGGGAAGCCATTCAACTGGTCATATTTGTTGGCTCGACAGTCAAGAGGCCATATCATTATAGGCCCAAAATCATCCCAAGGGAAGGCAAGTAAGGTTATATATGTTTGCATACTTACTGGACGAGATCTATGCAAAAAGTTCATTTCCTAGCATGGAATGGACATGGACACCACGAGATCCTGCCGTGTATGTATATTGCAAGCTTATTTCAAATTGCAACCATCGAGTAGTTATGGAACAACTAATTGACCACTTTATCATTCTGCTATACAAGATTATATTTGAAGAAGAACCACCTTGCATGTAAAAAGGAGAAATGGATGCATTATTAGGGATCACAGATTGGTTCACCTCACCAAATTGCTCCTTCCTTAGAATGTTTGGTGCCCATAAGTCACCACATATTTTCCAAGGTAAGCCACCAACAAGCTTGTCATACAATAAGTGTCATATCATATCGCCATAGGGTTGTCATCAACCTTGTAGAGGAAGAATAAAGTACTATGGCCCACTCTTCCTTTGCAATTTGGATGGTACGATATAAATAATCTCAAAATCGCAAACACCTAAGGAAAGGAGATTGTGAAGTTTGCATTCAGAACCTGAGACTTTAATTCGTATGATCCCCGTGGTATTTTCAAAGACCACTGTGTGAGAATACATTATCAGTGGCTCAACGAGACTTTTCATTGGCCAGAGAAGGATCCATGGAAGAATTGCTACAATGCCTATAGACTCTACGAGCCAGTCAGTATATCAGGAGCTTCACATGCTACTTCACAAAGGGTAGCAACTCCAAAAGAAGTGCCAAAAGAAGGGAACAACACCATGAAAGATAAGGGAAATAGAAAGATTTCTAATATTCAAGGGGGAGAAATAAGCTGTAAGATGAAAGTGGATCCACTTGTTATTAAAGAAAATTTAGCAATTGAGGAAAAGAGGAGGCAGAGGATGCAAAGAGTTGATCATAAGCAGAGAGAAAAATTGAGGAAGCAGGAAGTATAACTGAGGTTTCCAGAAGCTGAACAGAAACTGGAGGAAGAATAAGATCAAAGGAGGAATGATTACAAGAAGAAGCATAAGCAAGAAGAAGAAGAAGAAATGAAGTGCACCATAGCATAAGAAACAACAAAAAAAGGACAAGATGAAGAGTAAGAACAAAACCAACCAACAGTAGAGGGGGAAAGCAGAAATATGTAGTATTGGGAGCTTGTCAATAGATTGAGGAATTCATTGAAATTGAAGACATGGAGGAGACACCAGAACCAAAAAATATGGATATATACCTGATGCTGAGTGCACAAAAGGTCACCATTCAGTCTCCACCACCTACAATAGTATAGTTAGTCCCAAGCGAGGAATAGGAATATGTTCCTTTAGATGATGATTTGGTCATGGACACATACAATCTTTCATATAATGAACTCCAGAAGAATATTTTACAAGCATGTAGGAAGCACTTTCCGGATGACCTCACATCACCTCCATTCATACGAGAGAGCTGGGTGATAGTGGAAGACACTAGAAAAAATCTGAATTCCATTGCCGAAGTCAAATTGAACTTTGCAGGTGCAGCAAGATCAAACACTCAGTATTTGATGACCAAGAATAAGGAATTGGAACATAAATTATAGGATGCTAGGAAAGAGATAGAAAAAATCTGCGTAGCAACACATAACGTAGTTTCTGCATAGGTCTACTTGGAGGAAAGGAGAGAAATGATACCTGGTGAAGTATCAACACTTGGAGATACCACGCAGGACCTCTATGAGGATCTTATAACCATACATAAGGAAATTTTAAAATTTCATGGCTTGCAACAAAAAAGAAAATACTTTATAAAAACTCTCAAGAATGTACAAGCTGCCATCATCACCATGCATGAATGTACAATGTGATACAAAGGGGCACCCCTTAACCTGCAAAATAAAATGAATCCATAGCTAGAGCTGGAGAAAGCAAGAGTCCGAATGTTGATTAATAACAACAAACAACTCGCCTTATTCATTAGAAGTATTCAAGCCTCATATGTACGGTTATATAAAAGTTTGTATATATTTGTGAAAGCACACATGATCCCATCAATTGGCTCGCTCACCGAAGCTAAGCGTAGACACCAGGTTAGGCAAGAGATTAATGAGTAATCGGAACAACTAAGATAGATTGCCACAAAGGAGGATTTGGAGCTGAATAGACAGAACATGTAGAACTACATCGATGGTCCTCTCTATATTAGAACAATGTTGCTCCTGCTTGAGAGGGAAGTCAAAACTGGCTCCAAAACATTGTACCTGGATGCTATGGAGGCTAAAGTCCACTTCCAGCCAGACACCATCACACAGTTTGGGGATGTCATTGCACAATATCGAGCTTGGCACCAATATGTTACTGAGAAGCATCAAGTGGAATTTGGTGAGCTAGAGTTTCCCCAAACTCAAGCATCATAGTGTTTTTTCTTCTTAACCTGTCAAGTTGTCTCTACCCTATATTGTCTTATATGGGTAAGAGTGTAGAATGTAATATTATTATGTGTAAAGCGAATTTCGAAATGTCAATATTGGAATGTGAAGAGTCATGATATAATGTAATGAGTCATTTTGTAAATAAGTTTAGGAGTCATGAGGGGAGTCCAAGAGTCACCAACGCGTATGTGAAGAGTCAACCACTTTGTTAAAAATATATCCTCATAACTCATGTAAAGGGATTTTGGGAGCCAAGCTTTTGGCTAGGCTTAGGCTTAGAAAGACCTTGGAAGTTTTGTGAGAGCCTTGACTTCTTCGTAGCGTAGAGGGAGTATAATTATTTGGAGGATCATGTGTTTTTGACTTCACGTTCCACTATTGGGGCTAGTGGTTCATCAATGGTGTATGTATGATTGGAAATTTCACTTTTAATAAAACTCAGAGCCGACACACTTTCATGCATATGTTGTGAATATAGTAGGACTATTCTTGTTGTATTTGCAATGTATGTTATTTAACTTACTATTTTTCCTATGGACTAATTCATTTGCATTGGTACGAATCTTGTTGAATGTGTGTTGTTGTATTAGTTCATCACGGTTAACTTGTGAAAAATTTCACATATTATCTTGTGATTTCATTATGCTTGCATGTTCCTTTAAAGCTACATACTATTACAGGCTTCTAAGGGGCTCACTTCATTTTCCCTTCGTGTGTTGGAACTTTCATTCATCAAACTTGACTTTATGCAGGGTCACACACTTGTTCTCACCAAAGACACCGTGCATCACTCTATGCGTATTCAAAACCAAGGCATATAATTAACACCCCACTGCTAGGAATATTACTCCAAATAGTGTGAGGTCTAATTAGGACTTCATATCGGGGAGATACCCTAAATGTTGGCGGGTCCAAAACCATCAACAAAAATCTCTCCAACCTCTAGCTTATAAGTAAAGGTAAGATATTCTCTGGGGCTCAAGGCTATTTAATAATAAGGCTCAATGCCATTACTTATTGTGAATTCATCATATCATTTGTATGAATTGAATTTGAGTGGAAAGGATAATAATCATTCCTCCAACCACTTTAAATAAACCTAATTAAGTACATATTCCAATTATTTTATTATAAAATATATTCTCTATATATTTTTCACATTTTAACGAAAATGAGATGCTTTTAGAAATTTTAAGATAGAATCCCTTTTTATGAACATAATTTTTGTGATCCTTGATGGGGGTGGGAAACATAGAGGACTACGTTCCCAAGGGAACGCGTGGGCGTTCATGTTAGGCACGTGGCCTAAGTTGGGCGAGATGGCCTCTCTGCCCTCCCATAACACCTTGAGTACGAGCATAAGTTATTACTAACATGTGAAGTCTCAAATTGCCTTAGGTCTCGAGGGAGGTGACGAGCGTCTGAACGTTATGGAGGGTGGCGAGGGTGTTCGCTGGGAATTCTATGTATGCGAGAGTACTAGATTTTGTGGTGTGGGTGTTGTGGGAAGAGGTGGAAATTGTAGAGGTCCTCTATTTTGTGTGTGGGGACGACATCGCCATCATCATTTTATCCCTCACTTTTGGGTGTGCGTCGTTGTGAATTGCAGAATTGGGCTTCACTAGTGTGAGTTTGCATGGAAAGTAGGGTTTGGTTGTCTGTTTGGGGTGGTTTTCTATTGTTTTTGTTTCATCTTGCATAGTTTCAATTTGAGATGGGCGGGAATTAGTATTTTTTGGAGTAGGAAAGTAGAAGTTTTCCTCTTCCGTTCGCTTGCTGGTTTATGTGTTGTTGGGTGGAGCCATTTGTTGGGTGGATTAATCAATATTGCGGACAAGATTGATCTCCATAGTACCAAAAATTAATCTAGCAAAAAACAACCAAATAAACCTATCTTTCTCTAGACATATGCGATTTACAAAAGAATACTATAAAGGTGTTAAGAACTTACCGTAAATCCCATTCTTGTTCGAAGTAGTTGTCCTTCGGTCACTTGAAGGAGTTATCTTTAAAGACCTACAGTCACAAACAAGAAAACATTAAATAGCACTTGTATAGTGAATATTATAAATCATGCCTATCATGGTGATCAAGGAATCCATGAAATAAACAGTTAATTAATAGCTTATTGAGAAAAATGAATTCATTTGTATTAACTTTGAATAAAGAAAACCTTACAACCTTAGCCTTGATGTTGAACAGGCCTTCCCGGGGTCCGAAGTAGGAGTCTTTTCTACTCTGACAAGCCTTGCACTCTTCCAACCGAGACAAATAGAGGTATGTGATCTCTCCTCACAAAAATCTTAGTTAAATGAGTCTGAATCCCAATAGCACTTAACCTCAAATAATTCTAAAGCTTGAACTCCCCTTGAGGCTACCTAGTGGAAAAGAGGAGGTTTCAGTTCCAACTATGAAGGGATAGAATCCTCCTTCAAAGGGATAAGCTCCTCACATCAAGGGGTTAGCTCCTTAAGGTAAGGGATACATGAACCTCAAAAGCGCAGTTTTTCCACCGCAATATTCTTTCTATAGGCTTCTAGAATTTACTGAAAGTGAGATTTTTGAGTTTACTTGTGCCTTTTTAATATTTTACAGGGGTCCGCACCCATAACACAGAGAAAGTGCATTCAGGTATGCAGGAGTCATGAACATTAGGTGCGGGACCGCAGGCAAGATAAAGAGAAAGTGTGATATCAGAGTTAAGGAGATTTTTAAGAACTTTTCTCTTATTTTCAAGGCTTGACATGAAGAACTGATATGTTAGACTTGAAAAGAAGGAAATATGAGTGATAATGAGCTCATACATATAATAGAATGTCAGAATGACAATTTTCAGTGCAACAAATTGCCCCTAAAGTGCAAAGTCTGGAATAGATGAAGCTGAATTATATCATATATGATGAGCGCAGTACTTTATCATTTCAAGGATCATCCTGTGGACACCCCAGTCGGAACCTGTAAAAACATTCAATGCAAAATATATATGTGTAGACATATCATCGCTGAGGTAGGCATTCCCATACTCAGATCAAAACTAACTAGAAACTGATTTAAACTGTTCTGATACAGGAATGATTTTTAATACATCAATAGTATAGACATGTGTAGACACAATATGGACGCATCTATCTGTTTATGAATAGTCCACTGTATAAATGATAACAAAATTCCTCGCAGCCTGGATGATAGAAACTAGATCCAGGGTCTTGATTTCTGCTTCTCGAACTAGTACTATTCTATCCATGTGAATGAATGTGTCGAAGTCAAACATGGTAGAAACCACTTGATTACCAGTCAATGATGTAAACTGTTAACAAGTGTGAGAGTAACCACCAGTAATGTCAATAGCTCTAAAAGTACTCAGTGCAATCCATGAAATGTGAATGAATGAGCTGGAGTCGAACATGTCACAGAATCATTCGATCGAAGGTCAATGATGCAACCTGTCATCGAAGGCGAGAAACCTGCCATTGAGGCATGCAGATTTCAAGGTACTGACGATTTCTAGATCAACTTCCTAGATAATGAGCTGTCATCGATAGAAAGTGATATGTCGTAGGCAAGCCCACAACACGAAATCATAGATCAAGTTTTGAAGAAACATATTGGCAAGGACTGACTCAGGGATGGTCAAAATGGATGACAGATATTTTGCAGATGAATGGTTTATTTGAACTGTCCTCTTGAACACATAACGACACTGCAGATGGTTTGGTGACAATTGACCCAAAGATAATACCCAGAAACTAGCTTAAGACTTTCAATATGGTTTGATTAACTATTAGGCAAAGGATTTTCCCAACCCGGGTGAAAAAAAGTGTCATGTTCAAGAGTGGTTAACGGCTTTTCGAATAATCAAAATACAACAAACAGGTTCATTTTCCTCTCTTTTCCCCCACCATTTCCGGCAAGTACCTCTTTATTTTTGACAAGCTTGAGGAGGATAACATTTTCTTGTTTATAAGCTCATCCTTCGGATGATTCCAACTTAGTTTAAGATTCAAACCCTAAGAAGGAGTGGTTCGTTCCTGTTTAAAATTGAACAGGTCCTTTACTGTTACATTTTAACGAGTCTAGTATAGGAGAAACTCGGTGTTTTTTCAATTTTAGAGAGTTAGAAGAAAAAACATAAGAAGATTCCATGGGGGTACTTTTTCGTAAATTTAGTCTCTCGAGCCCAAAAAAGGATAAAATAATGCGGGAGAGAACTCTATTGACCGTAATTAGTCAACGTATAACTTTTTCATAAATAGTCCATTTCAGTCCGTAAAAGGGGTAAACTTATACTGAAGGGACGATCATTCATTTATTTTAACGAGTTCGAATAATCAAGTACTCGGCAATCTTTTCAATTTTCGAGAGTCTGAAAAGAGCTTAAAAGAGTACTCCAAGTTTTCGCTTTTTCGTAAATTTTTGAAAGAGTTCGAAAAAGTGATAAAAGTATGCTCTTTGTTGAAAAATGATCAATTTTCCTGAAAAATCCAATTTCTGCACAAAAACTTGAAAAATTACACATACCTGTTTAAGATAAATAAAAATGCTTTCAAAAATAACCTTTTTAAAGTGAAAAATAAACAAATTAAAAATTCATTTATTCGAAAAAAATTATAAAAGGAATTTTCTAACCTCATTTTTACCATTTGAGTTCAGAGTGAAAAGTAAGAGCTTTTGGGTAAAAAAGCTCCTGTGAAGGTTCTGGAAAATCCATCCTGCGAAATCGAGAACCGTCAATCACTGCACTATACTCTGCAATGTTATTCTTTGTTTGACCGAGGCTTACCCCACGCATGGATACTAACTCGTCATAGGGTGAATAGATAACCCAAGCTGCGGAAGAAATGTTCTATGTACTACGACAAGCACCATCAGCAAAACCAATGTAGGTTTGAAGAGACATCGACATCTGCAATATCAAGAGTAAAACTCAGATAAGCAGGAATAGTGATAAAAACACACTCTAAACTAGGCACGCTTTTTCTAATCTAAGACACACCAACAGTAAAAAAATCTAATCTAATAAATCTCCACACCAAATTTAAGCATAATATCTTTTTAGATAAAGCCCATTTCTGGGTTTATCTAAAGAGACACTGTCAAAATCTATCAGCTCATAGGCCCCTTTTGCCAGCTTCCGCTTAACAATGAAAGGGCCATGCCACATGGGCACAAATTTTCCAGCCCCTAGCTTATCATTGGCTTGATCGTACACTAAGACTAGGTCTCATTTTGAAAAATTACGAGGGGTAACACTTCTATCGTACTGAGCCTTTATTCATTTGACATGAGCCTCGTTTGCTATTGCAACATTTTGTCGATTCTCAACTAGCTGAGCCAAGTACAAAAAATGTTTCTCCTCTTCAGACGTAGCTGGGAGTAATTCTATGGCTAATTTCAATGACGGAATTTCGCATTCAATCGGCAACACAACTTCCAAACCATAAACCAGTTGAAAGGGAGTGAAACCAGTTGATGTTTTTACTGAGGTCCGATATGCCCAAAGTGATGAAAATAACATGGAATGCCAATTCGAATTATGAATACCAATAATTCATTTAATCATAGTGACTAAAACTTTATTGATAGCTTCAACCAGACCATTAGCCTGCGGATAATATGGAGTGGAACTATCGTGGCGCAGGAAAAGTTGATCTGGCAGTTCAGTCATCATGATATTTCGAAAATGACTTCCATGATCAGTAATAATGGCTTGAGGAACACCAAATCTAGCAATTATATGATTGAACATGAAAGTTGCAGTAGTCTTGCCGTCTGCCAAAAATGTAGGCATCGCCTCAGCCCACTTAGTAAAATAATCTACCGCTAGAATAGTATACGCATGCCCCCCAGCCGAGTGAGGGTTACATGTAATAGAGTCAATACCCCACTTTGCGAAAGGACCGACAACAATTATAGGGTGAAGAGGAGCAGGTGGTGCACACATTTTACGATCAAAGACCTGAAAATTGTGGCATTTCCGGACTGCATAGATACAATCTTTGAATATTGACGGCCAAAAATAACCAGCGCACAATATATTTCGGGCTGTGGCATACCTAGACATATGACCGCCACATGCTCCAGAATGGCAGTCATTTAAAACCTTCTCAGCTTCTTCATGAGTAAGACAATGTTGGAAACAGAATCCGCTCCATGACGATAGAGTGTATCACCAATAATATTGTATTGTTGGGATTGGAAACGTATTTTCCGTCGCTGAGATCGTGATATTTCAGGCCGAAAATATTGCGTTTGGAGATAAAATATAATATCCCCATACCAAGGATCAAGTGTACTGATAAGAAACAAGGATTCGTCCACAATGGGCTGCTTCGCCACAGTTTCAGTATCAGTAGAGGAGAAATCAGACATCGGTTCGACAAAAACCAAAGATTTCTTTGCCTTGGATTTTTCAAATTCCAAGTCAAATTCCTGCAGGATAACTATCCATTTGGAATACTTGCCCCCTAGCAATTATTTTGTTAAGATGTACATCATAGGGTTATAGTTAGAAATTACTGTGGTTTTGCGTAATAAGATGTAGTGTCGAAATATTTGGACAGCTTGAACAACTGCCAAGGCCAATTTCTCCACACGTGTATATTTGATATTAGTCAGATGCATATTTCGATTAAGATAGTAAATCACATGTTCATTGTTGAATTCGTCTTCCTGAACTAAAACCATCCCAATGGTGGAATGAGAAGCGGCGAGGTACAAAAAATAGTCCTGGTTGTAATTGGGAGGAGGTAGTAACGGTGCATGGGTCAACGCGTGTTTGAGTGCATCAAAATATCGATTAGCGATCTCATCCCAAAAGAATGGAACGTTCTGTTTTAACAACCTGGTAAAAGCCTTTGTTAACTCGGCGTAGTTAGGAATGAATCAACATAAAAAAATTGCTTTTCCCTGCAAACTTTGAAGTTGGCGCAGAGTCGAAGGAGGAGGCAGATTAACAATAGCTTCGACCTTCAATGGTTCAAAGCAAATGCCTTCTTTTGAAACAATAAATCCCAGTAAACGACCCAATTCTACACAAAAAACACATTTGTGTGGATTCAGATGAATTCGATAATGCCTACATCTCATAAATATTGCTCGTAAATGAGTGAGATGGTTGGCCCTACGCGATGAATGAGCAGGTAAATCATCGAGATAAGGCTGCACAATGTGCTTAATGTCATGAAATGCGTAAGACATAGCCCTTTGAAAAGTTTCCCCAACGTTCTTTAATCCAAAAGGTAGTTTTCAATAAGCAAATGTCCCCATTGGACAAATGAAAGCTGTTTTTGGCTGATCAGCAGGGAGTATGTTTATTTGATTGTAACCAGAAAAACCATCCATAAAGGAAAAAATTTCACTGCCGGCACAATCATCAATAATTTGATCGATATAGGGGGTTGGATAATTGTCTTTAGGACAAGCTCGATTAATATCCCTATAATCGATACATACTCTTATCGTTCCTTGTTTTTTGTTAACAGGAACAATATTCGATACCTAATCGGTTAAAGGAATTGGATAAATGAAACCTGCATGAAGTAATTTCTCAACTTCGACTTTGATAGCAGCAACTTTTCTTGGATGTATTTGACGTAAACTTTGACAGACAGGTTTGGCATCCGAGTAAATCTTGATTTCATGTACGAAAATTGACGGATCGATCCCTGGAGTTTCTTCATATGACCAAGCAAACACCTCATGGAATTCTTGAAATAAGGCTTTATAAGTTTGGATTTCATCTTTCGTACAAAAAGCACCTATATGAATGTTTTGAATTATTCCTGGTTTAACTGAAATGTCAATAGGAATCATTCAAGAAATATTTTCCAAATTTAACTCAAAATCAGGATTTCACAATGGATTCTGCGGTTCTTTGACTTATTCAGCAGTAAAAATAGAAGTGAAATCATCTTCAAAATGATCCAGCTCAGGTAAAAACGAAGATCGGTGATGTAGATCTTCCCATGGTAAATCGTCAACAGACAAAAGTTCACGAATTTTCTCATCAGTATGAACAAGATCGGGAAATGTCGTTGTGGCTGAGCTAGATATAAAAAGTGATTCCCCATGGATCCCATTCATTGGATTATTTTTGGTTGAAGAAGGTTCGAAAAGCGACTATACAGCCTGATATGCAATTTCAAATGGATTCAAAGGCATCATGCCATCAAATGAATCTAACTCGGAGTCAGAAGGTATGATCCAAGGATCATCAAACATAATAGTATTTTATGAAATCATATGAATAGTTGCGATAGAAGGTGATATGTTAGGAGGAGGAAAGGAAAAAGTTCCTAGTAAACCAGAATCTTTAATCAAACCTACTCCAACATCCTTGTAAGGGATAGCCGTTTTACCGACGTGCTGGATTTTTTCTATAGAGGCTGGATCGGAAGAAAAATAAGTTAACTGATCTATTGTAACGATCCTTCCTTGACGTGGAAACTTTATAAGCCGAAAGATCGAAGAAAAAACAACAATCATAGCATAAGACTAACTACGACCCAGGAGAAGGTTGTAATCTAGAGGGGCATCAACCACTTCCACATCTAGATTTATGGTTTTACCTTCGACCCCTATGGGTAAATCCTGCAAAATACCAAAAGGATGGAAACCTCGGCCATCAAAAGCCTTTAGAATTGTTGGAGATTGATTGAGTGTAGGAAAACCAAGCGATTTCCAACACTGGATCGACATAATACACGTTGAAGCTCCCTCATCAATCACAGTCCAAAAGATCGGTCTGTTTTTGACTAATACTGGAATCTGGAAAGCCATTTGGTGAGGTAGGTGAGGTGTACTATTCTCTAAATCGAAGATTATTAGGTTCGAGTCCTGAATATCGATAGCTCCTATGGCAGACAAAAGTAATTTACGCTGTGCTGGGCACGATTGCAGCACTTCCAAAGCTGACATTGTTGAAGGGGAAATAGCTAAGTCCTCAACAATGTTGTAATTCTGAGCAGCTCTCGCATGTGGATTGAAAGCTAATTTACAAAGAACACCTTTAGCAGGAAGTTTGATTACTAAGTCTAGATTGGGTTTCTCGATCTGTAGCGGACCAGAAACAAGAGGAGGTGTAGTTGATGTGTTTGCACTAGAAGATTCTGCTTCTTTACCATCAACAGGATTCTTACTACCATAATCTTGCGATCGTGTCACAATCCTATCATGAGACATCATCAGAATAGGTTCTTCTAAGGCATTCGAGGTAGAACCAACCATCTTACTATCTTGAGTGGGAAAAGGATCCTTCAAGACAGCAGGTTGTTGTGAACCTTTAACGAATTTTGAAACCTCTGCTTGATGTGGGCATTCTTTAGTAAAATGATTCTCGTCGCAAATGAAACAAGGATAGTGAGGCTTGCATTTTTCATCATTAGATTCATTTTTATCAGTTTTATCTTTTGAATTCCTTTTTTTTTTATTCTTCCCTTTCTTTTTAGTACCGGATTTAGATTTGGACGTAGATGTCTCTACTACATGAATCTCGGCAGAAATTTCAGGGGAAGACTCTCCTTTTGGGGAATCAGGTAAAGTTATAATAGGAGAAGAATTCTTTGAAAGTTTCTTCTTGCTGTTAGTAAAAATGTACCAATAATACCATCAGCAGCATGAGACCCTGAAGGAGCTGCAGTTATTTGACCTTGTTTTGGAAGATCGGGGATTTTTTCATGTAAATTACCTGACTACATATAGACGAGGTCAAGGTACTAAGCTTGAGCAATGACTTGCTCTTCAATAAAAACTCCGGCCTTAGCTACATCTTCAGTGATTTTGGGTAATAAAGATTTAACAAACCATTCTGCCAAAATTTGATCCGGAATGTAAACTTTCACTAAACGCCTTCTACGTCACCATTCGTGAATATGATCAGAAATATATGTGGACGTGGATTGCTTTAGCGAAGTCAATAGTTCCGTGCCATTGTCGTATCTGACAGGAAACTGAAAATGAGTCAAGAAGGCAGTTGCTAACTGACTGAAATTATTAAAAGAGCCTCGTGGTAACTCAATGTACCATTTGGCGGCAAGACCAATAAGAGTTCTTTAAAAAAGACGTAAGCGAATTGAATCATCAATTACTGAATTAGATGCACACCAGAGGTGATAAGTCATAACGTGATTTGATGGATCTTCTCCTGACTTAGCCTCGAATTTTGGTATATCACTGGGCAACTTATGCGGCATTGGCGGCCAATACGGATGATAGAAAATTGGATCATTTGTAAGGCGTGTCAAATCAGGTAAATCCAAATTTGCAATAAATGGTAACTGACGGTTAGGGTCGCGAAAATATTGAGTAACCAAAGCAGTTCCGGGAGGAGGATACCCAGGATAACTGGGAATTGGATTTGCATTAGGAATTGTGTAACCTCCCGAGAAACCAGGATTAACCAGACCAAACTGTGGTTGCTGAGGCTGTTGATAAGTATAGCCAGGGTAGAGTTAATACTGATAAACTAGGTTTTGTGAAACGGGACCGAATTGACACTGTCCCTGATACGGTTGATACGTGAATTGCGGTTGACTTGTGACAATCGTACTTGTACCTGATTTTCCCGTAGGTATCTGGACTGAAGTCTGAACTGTAGGTCCTGACTGGGGTACAGAGACTTGAGGGATTTTCACGGATGCAGGGATAGTAGAAACCAGAGTTATAGATACTCCAGAGATAGGTGTTATAGGTTGAACAGATGTTGCAGCAGTTTGAGGCAGAGTTTGAGGTGTACTAGGCCCAGATGGCTGAACAGAACCATGTGCAGGGGTTTGAATCATAGTCTGGACAAGTTGCTGGGTTGGACCAGAAGCCAAAGGATGTCCAGGTTAAGAAGACAACTACACATTAGGTTGCATAGTCTGTTGAATTTGGGACGGATCCCACACCATGTTTATTCCAGGGTATTGTCCCGTAGAAGGTTGAACGTAAGGACCATAGCCTGGTTGAACGTAGGGTTGATAAGTAAGTGGTAAATTTCTGGCTCCTTGTAAAAATTATTGACCAGAAGGTGGTTGGAAACCTTGAGTTGGGTACTGACCTTGAGGTTTATAACCCTGAGGCACGTACTGAATCTGGGGTTGATAAGGACCTTGAGGAACATATTGAGTTTGGGGTTGACCTTGGGGTATGTATTGTCCTGAAGGTTGATAACCTTGAGGTATGTACTGTCCTTAAGGTTGTTCTCCAAAATAATATTGTGCCACAGTTTGTCTTGGGAAAAAGTTACCTTGAGGTTGCCCCCCAGGTGGTGACTGACTACCTGAAGGTTTCCCCCCAGGCGGTAATTGACTACCTTGAGGTTGCCCCCCAGGCGGTAACTGACTTCCCTGAAATTGTCCCCCAGGCGGTAACTGACTGCCTTGAGGTTGAGGATTCAGAATATTACCAGACATCATAAAGATTTGCTTTGCATTCGATGTTTCAGTTCTAATTCCATTAAGACCATATGATAATACTTGTTCAATCGGTCGAGGATCTGCTCCTGAGAAAGTACCAGAAAGAGCCTGATACCTCGAAGGAACAGAAGGACCACCGTGTAAAAATGATTTAGGTGTCTGGGAAAACATAGATGACTCTCCTGCCATAATGGATGAAGGATAGTAACCTCTGGGCGTAGGATGAAATGGAATTAGAGGTGGAGAAAACGCAAGACCCGAGTTTTCTAAAAAGTTTGTCAAAGATAGATACCAAGCATCACTCTGAATAGGGCTGTAGAAAATGGATTCATGCTCCCTAAGATTTAAAGACTGAGGGGAATCGGGAAGAGATATCTCTTCGTCTGGACTAGCAAGTTCTTCAATAGAAATGAGGCCAGATGGAAGATCTTCAGTAACAATATTTCTTACCCTAGGTGAACCAGGATCACTAGAAGTTGGTGTAATAAATCCCGAGGATGTTTCCAAAACATAATGTTCAGTTTCAGGTTCAGAAATTTTAGGTTCGTCAACTAGTTCACTGGAAGGAGAAATACCACCAGTAACTTCTGAAACTGAAATCGGTTCTTGAATGTGTTCTGTTGTGGGTATTTGATGATCAGGATGAACAACTATAGATGAAATTCCAATTTCTGTCGATCTAATTCTACCGCTACTAGATGATACTAGAGCACGCAAGCCTTCAAGTTGACTTGGTGTATATTCAAGGGGCTTCCCCTGAAGTCTCCGGGATTGTCTCGGTAATTATTCCACGATTAAATATTAACCAATCACACGCAAACAAAGAAAATCTCAATAAAAACACCTAAAGTCTCTAAAGAAACAAACAGCTGAATCACACGCCTAAAAATATAAGAGTTCAAACCACACACAAACAGTAACTTCCCGTACTAAAAACACTAGTTGGTGATGAAAGCCAACTTAGTAGAAATTTAATACAGAAAGGGTGGTTGGAACAGTTACCCTGACAACCTTCTTAATGAGACAGACTGGCACAAGTTTCTTCACAAAACCATCTCGTGTGAAGAAAACCCCCTAGAGAGTCCAAGTGAGTCTAGTCGACGTCTGTTCTAGGTACAGTGAGATCTTTCCTTCACCGTCACCTTAGGAAATAATCTTAAGCTTATGGACACTAAGGTTACAAACAGTAACAAATACAACTGGGGGAACAGTCTACGATCCGATTCCACGTGCAAGGGCAGAGTAACAAAGCTCAATCCCCTTGAAGGCTCCTCAACATGGTTAATCCGAGGTTTATCGACAAGTGACCCCAGGCTCCTCGACAATGGTTAATCCGAGGTTTACCGTTTGTAATGCGCGCAGATCTTCTATCTTTCCCAATGAAACAAAATTGATTGTCTCAAAGGTTCGGATATGATCTCGTGATTAACTCCTTTAAGAGAAGCTTCCCAGATTGTACTAGTTACAATTGGATTTATTTCCTACCGCAAGATTTATCTACTTGTTTGTTTTTACTATCTTGGAGAGTTAATTACTCCCTACTCCAAGATACTAGCCTAAGTTATATTGGTGGTAAGAGCCCTAGAAATAAAAAGATTACTAGATGAATTTTAATTAAGCGTTGCTTTTATGGGCTGTTCTTTAAGTCAATAGGTATTGAAATGAAACTTTGATGGTGTGAAGACTCGACTTCCAAAAACACTAAAAATGCACCTAAAAATGATAATCAATTCATTTTCTATCAATGAAATTCTAGCTAAAGAAAGAGTTCGAGAATGCAATTCTTTTTAAGAGACAATTCTTTCTTTAAACATAAAGAATAACTGGAAGAACATATTTTTGTCTTTTCAACAATAACTCAAAACGAGACAAATTATCAATGCTCACACTAAAACCCTTTCACTTTCAAGACTTGAAACTACAAAAACAACTTTCCTTCAAAAGAGATCTACAAATTTTAAAAGAACTCAAAACTACAAAAACTAATTTTGAGATCTACAAACTTTGAAAATATAATTGAATAAAAGCTTTAATATTTTTTTGAAGAATGTTTTACTTAGTTGTTCAATAAACTAAGGATTCATTTGTCCAGAATTACAAACAAATCAAAAAACATCCAGATATGTTTCCTTTTATAAAAATGAAATTCAAAACCTATAACAAAGTTTTTTCGAAGATTTGCAAAGAAACAACTAGATCTATTTCTCAATAAAGGATAGATTTCACAACCAGGTCAGACTCAGCAAGAAGGAAAAAAGACCAATGTGATCTGAGGTATTTCAAACTTCCAATCTTTGAGTCACTACAGAGACCAAGCGAAAAGCAATCCAACTTGTAAAACTTGTAGAAAATCATCAAAAACACAAATACTGCTGGAACTCAATCAAAAAAGGCTTTTGACAGAAACAACACCAATCTAGGCAGATACTAAAAAATATAAATCAAATTAAAGATAATCTTGAAAAAGAAATCTGGAGTTTTTCCAAAATTTTAACAGGGTCCGCAGGCTCCTAGAAGTAACAGGTGCGGTCCCGCACTGGTTACTTAAGGAAAGTGCGAAACTTCCCGCACTGTGCAAAAGAACAAAGTGCGGTCCCTAGAAAAGTTCAAGAAAAACATAAAAGATTTCAAAATTTTCAAAAACAAAGAAAACTTAAGCTACCCAGGCAGATATCCATCAATAAAAAACCAGGAAAACTTTTCCTCAAATCAAAATAAAGGAAAACCAAAAACAACAAGAATCATCCCCAGCGGAGTCGCCAATTTGTTGGGCGGATTAATCAATCTTGCAGACAAGATTGATCTCCCTAGTACCAAAAATTAATATAGCAACAAACATCCAATTAAACTTATCTTTCTCTAGACATATGCGATTTATAAAAGAATACTATAAAGGTGTTAAGAACTTACCGTAAATCCAATGCTTGTTCGAAGCAGTTGTCCTTCGGTCACTTGAAGGAGTTATCTTTAAAGACCTGCAGTCACAAACAAGAAAACATTAAATAACACCTATATAGTGAATATTATAAATCATGCCTATCATGGTGATCAAGGAATCCATGAAATAAACAGTTAATTAACAGCTTATTGAGAAAAATGAATTCATTTGTATTAACTTTGAATAAAGAAAACCTTACAACCTTAGCCTTGATGTTGAATAGGCCTTCCCGGGGTCCGAAGCAAGAGTCTCCTCTACTCTGACAAGCCTTTCACTATTCCAACTGAGACAGATAGAGGTATGTGATCTCTCCTCACAAAAATCTCAGTTAAATGAGTCTGAATCCCAACAGCACTTAACCTCAAATAATTCTAAAGTTTGAACTCCCCTTGAGGCTACCCAATGCCTCCTTCTATAGTGGAAAAGAGGAGGTTTCAGTTCCAACTATGAAGGGATAGAATCCTCCTTCAAAGGGATAAGCTCCTCACATCAAGGGGTTAGCTCCTTAAGTTAAGGGATACATGAACCTCAAAAGAGCGGTTCTGCCACCACAATATTCTTTCTAGAGGCTTCTA
The DNA here is from genome assembly GCA_034641835.2 of Pinus albicaulis. Taxonomy (NCBI): domain Eukaryota; kingdom Viridiplantae; phylum Streptophyta; class Pinopsida; order Pinales; family Pinaceae; genus Pinus; species Pinus albicaulis. Next base: position 469,257,518 of record CM076584.1, on the reverse strand, counting down.
GAATTTACTGAAAGTGAGATTTTTGAGTTTACTTGCGCCTTTTTAATATTTTATAGGGGTTCACACCCATAACATAGAGAAAGTGTGTTTAGGTATGCAGGAGTCATGAACATTAGGTGCGGGACCGCAGGAAAGATAAAGAGAAAGTGCGATACCAGAGTTAAGGAGATTTTTAAGAACTTTTCTCTTATTTTCAAGGCTTGACATGAAGAACTGATATGTTAGACTTGCAAAGGAGGAAGTATGAGTGATAATGAGCTCATACGTATAACAGAATGTTAGAATGACAATTTTCAGTGCAACACCATTGGAGCACCAATCTCGGGCTTTGGTTAGTATGAATTGCGAGTGAGTATTTCAGGGGAGGTGGCTGTTGCTGGTTCGTGGTGGGTGTTAGTTTGTGTGTTGTGGGTTCTTAACGTTGTGGGGTGAGGAGGTTCAATTGGGGCTTGTGGTGTCTCCTTCTGCATGGTTAGTTCAAGAAGTATCGGGAGGGAGGTCGTTGGTTCATTCCAATGGTGTTGGGAAGCCAATCATGCGCCCTATTCCTTGATCGGGGTGTGCCTCCGGCCAGGTGCAACCCAATTTAAGTAATTATGGAACATACATGTCTAGGTCTTGAATTGAGCTTGTGAGTGGCATCGGTGGCCTGGTTCAAGGTGGTCGGAGCGGAGGTGGGTCGAGTTGCGCAACTTCGGGGGGCAGAGGAGGTGGTCGGTTGGGGGGTACTGGGCCGACTGTTCAGAGTGGTAGGTGCAGGGGCTCAGCGGTGGGTCGTGGTGGTTCTGGGTGTCATATGTCGGCGTGTCACAGAGTTTGCGATCAACGACAATTTTTATGTGTTGAGCGATGTAAATACTTGATTCAACCAATTCTGGATCGTCTTGAGACTTCAGAGCGGGTTCATCAGGAAGAGCATACTGAATTGATAGCAACTTTGAAAAAAATGCATTACTTCCAGTACCATGTCCAGGAGCTTGTAGTGGTGGTATGGCGAGGCCAAAATTTCTTATCAGAGAAGGTTGAGAAGTTGGAGGCCTGGATGGCCCATTTCAAGGAGCATGTCCAATGCTCCTTTTATCCTTCACTACCTTTTGGAACAACCCCAGACAACCCAACCTCCATCATTTCTGACGACTAGAATGGATACAAGTGTTTTATATGTTATGTCTGTTTACTGGTGCCTATTGGTTTCTTAAGTTGTGGACTGCGTTTCTTTTTGTTTTTATATTTTACTTTCATATGATTTCATCGGTAGTCAACAAACCTGGTCGAGGTGAGACGACCAGCGTTTTTTTTTTTTTCTTCTTCTTATGTGCCTCTTTTTGGAACCATGAATAAAATTTTGACTTAAAAAAAAAAACATCATTTTTGTGAATAGTCTCCACAAACTTGAACCCAAGTAACTAGAGAGACAAATTGTTCACCAAACCACTCAAGCCAAGATCCTTTGACAAAAAAGTTTAATGTTTTTAATATTTAAATATATTATAATTTATAGTGAATTTTACATTTTGAATATATGTGTGTATGTGTGTGTGTGTGTGAATATATAGATTCTGATTTTTTTTCACCAAATTTTTATAGCACTTGGAATTATGCATAATTTATGACTCAAATTAATCCCCGCTGTAATTTACTAGAAAATATTTTTAGCTAAGAGCTAAAATATAGAGAGTTCTACTTGTATTATGTATCATTGTACCAAGAGGCACTCTCCAAACCAGTGTGGAAGAGATGTTGTAATGTCCTGTTATGTTATGTAAAAATTTTGATTCGGTCAAATTACATAAAAATAAAAATAAAATAAAATAAAAATAAAAGTAATAATTATAATTATTAATTTGACTCAATAAAATTACATTAATTTTTTTCACATAAAATAAAATAACAAAATACAAATAATAATTGTAATTAATTGTATTTAATAATTAAACCAACCATAAACATTAACATCTTGACTAGATCAAATTACATAAAAATAACAGTAAAATAAAAAACAAAAGAAAATAAATAAATTTAATTATTAATTAAAACATCTTGAAATAAAAATAAAACAAAATAAAAAAATAAAATAAAATAACAAAAAAAATTAAGAATTGTTATTATAATGATAATTAATTATATTGAATGAAAAGAAACAATTCAAATTATTCGATAAAATTTGATTTGATAATATTTTTGATACTCATCGGTGGAGAGGAGCGAATGGATTCTGTTAGGGTTTTGATTTGCGTCAGGTTTCCTTTGTGCACTGCCACAGATTTGGACTGAGCGCTATGCACTACAAGATGGGGATGAATCGAAGTTGCAAAACTGAGTTTTACTCAAGGCACACGCCGAATGATGTAAATGAAGTTTTAACATCCACAAGACTAAAAATAGTCTATGGGACTATGATTTCCCTATTTTTCGCCTTTTGCATTTCAGTCCTTTTCTTATTAAAATTGATGATGAGCTGGCCCAACCTTCCAACAATCCCATTGCTGAAAAGACAATGCCAAGAAACTGATGCTAACATATTCCCATAACTTTCTATGATGTCTTGGAACGCATCACATTCCAAAATGAAATGTTTTTCTGATTCTACTGCCCCAGACGTGAAAAATGTACACACTTGTTCTTCCCAAGCTTCTTTAGGAATTTTCCACCATCCTGTTTCACATCGAAGTTGATGCGAGTTGGCCCGTAATTGAGCAATAAGAACCTTTTCCCTCCACATAATGTTAGCTCCAATGTACTCTTTTTGTTGGAGATCATATGTAGGATTAAATTATTCAATGTAGTACTTCTTCTTTCTACGCAACTCTTTTCCCCATACCTGTTTATGAAACTTATACATAACAAAATTATTTAGCTCCTTGCTATTTGTGGGATGAGCATTGAGGTTGATATTCCATTTTTGCATCCATGTGTAGTTTTGTCTCATTCATGTTTTCTTTCTTTCACCCATGCCTTCTCTGAAGATAAGATTAGGCCATCTACCTACTCCCATTTGCTCAATTATTTTTAGATATCTTATGAGCCGCACCATAGCAATTGCTTCGATGAGAGTTGCTCCTGTTTCACTCAACATTATCTCATAAGGTACCAAAATTTTTATTTGAACTTTCTCATGGTCAAGCGTTTTTGGATTTTCTCAATTTTCTTCCATTTTGAGACATGGGTGCTGCTAGCCCACAATTCACACCCATATGTGTCACTAGAAAAAATAGAAGTCCAAAAAGCACTTTAATCGTTTTCCAATCCCATAACTCTGCCTCTCTACATCTGTTTTGAAGAACATATAATGCTTTCCACCCTCCTAAGATTCTCTTCTTTGTGTGTCTGTTGTTGAAATCAATCCCGAGGTATTTTGACTCATTTACTTTTTCAAGAATTTTGCCTTCAAAGAAGAACGTATGTTGACTCTGTTTCCTTTTATTAGATAAAAGCATTATCTTGGTCTTGCTAATAATGAATTGCATCTCCACTGCTCTAAAAAAATTCTCAAGGGCATATAGGTGCATTTGCAATCCATGGGCCGTTTTAAAAATCAACACAAGATCATTAGCATATAAAATAAGCTTTATCAGAAACTCTCCCAACCGAACACCCTCCCCACCTTGCAAATTTAGCCACTCTTCCAGTTTATCAATATATAAACCAAAAAGAGTAGGGGATAGAGGGAAACCTTGCTTGAATCCAATATCACTTCTAAATATTTCTAAAATACCCGCTGAGGTTCTAATTTTGACTTTCACCTCTTCATAAAGTCTATGGAAAACAACTCTATAATGAAAAGGAATTTCAAGTTCTTCCATTATATGCCCCAAATTATCTCTAGGGACTATGTCAAATTCATTTTTGAAGTCAACAAAATAGAAGAATACTTCTTCTTTATACCCCTAAACCTTTTCAATAATGTGTCTCAACGTGATACTGTGATCCACTATAGAATGCTTCGGTTTAAATCCCGCTTGTCATTTTCCCTCTTTTCTTTTACTTCTGCCCACTTATTGATTCTATTTTATACCATGCTGCTAAAAAGCTTTGCAAACAAAGGATTGATAATAATGGTTCTATAATTGGAAGGATTATTAATGTCTCCAATTTTAAAAAGGGGTATTGCTAGGCTAGTTGTCCAGTCTCTTGGGAATCCTTGTTGAATGATGTTGTTGAATATTTCCATGATGTGTGGTGCAAGAGTGTTCATTCCCCATTTTAGATACTCTGCCTATATGCGATGAGGTTTATTACGGAAGGAAGGCGTAATACCTAGAGATTGATTGTGGATCTGCCATCTACCTGGACTCGAATAATGACGAATCTCTCACTGCTGTAATGGATTTTCTTTGTGGTAACTATTTTCATGAGGCGTGAATCCTTTGTTATGGATCTACGACTATGGGTGCATTTCCAAATCAAAATAAGAGGTAGAGGATTGCAATGATTGGGAGAATGGTGGTGGACTTGGTATACACACCATGTTTCATATGTTTTCTCTTTCTACATTTTAGGAGTTTCATCTCTTTAGTGGAAAAATCAAACCCTTTCCTCCTAGATCCATTCAATAGAAAGGCAGTGGAGGAAAAATTATAGATTTTCCTAAGAAATCTCAATGGGAAGGCCTCTATTTTCTAGATTTGGGGCTAAGATCTAGTGGAAAACATGAAGAAAAGTATCCAAAACAAATTGGGTATCCCTGTAGCTTTTTCAATGTATGTTATATGATGGGAAGTTTTTATGAGATTATTTAAGATAAAATATTATAAAATTGAAAGGAACTCCACCATAATATTAAATCTGAGGCTGAGGGGTGGAGATTGAAGTATCAAAAACCCCAATGGACTAGCCTCGTTCAAGGAAGCAGTGAAAGGGAAGGTTGCCACTACTACTGATCAGTAAAAATATACCAGGACCTTATATAGTTGATCAAGTAGGAAAAACAACAACTATGGACATTAAACCACCAGACGTAAAATCACTTTTTGCTGATCTACAATCTAAGGCATTAATATGCAGAGGTAATGACTTTTGGCCGAGATTTGAAGATTTACATCAATGGGTATATTCTTCTTGGAAAACCAACTATAATATCTACTTAAGTTCCAAGAGTTTTTTCATAGTTCAATTTGACACACAAAAATACATGGAACAAGTCATAATTGACGGGCCATGGTTTTTGGGTAGAGTTGGGATTTTTATTACCCCATGGTTCCCAGAATTTGATGCTACAAGCACGAGGGTAACTTTAATGTTGGTCTGGGTGAGATTTACCAAATCTCCCTATCCATTTTTAGCACCATCAGGTCCTGAAAGATATTGGAAATACACTTAGAAAATTCAAAAAAATGGACTATGACAGAGTAGAAAAAGGTACCTTTACATATGCTAGAATTTGTGTGGAGATAGACCTTAACAAAGGTCTCTCTGATCATATCCATCTAAAACAAGAAAAAATTCAATGGACCTAGGTTTTAGATTATGAGAATAATACATTTAGATGTTGAATCTGCTTTCAAATTGGAAATATTTAGAACAAATTCCCATAGGAAAAAATATCCCCCAAAAAATGAGAGAGGCAGACCCATAAGCCAAATTGATGGCAGGTTCCTGACATTTCAGAGGACAAAGAAGAAGAGACCATGGAAAATATCTCCAAATATGGATTCCTAGGCACAACATGGAAGCCAAATAGATGGAGTCAGGGATCAGTCAGGAACCATAAATCATAGCTAGAAGCCTTACATAATTAGCAAAAATCAAAGCCTCAGAACAACAGAAAGAGGAAAATCTCATCGAAAAGGGACCGACGAATATAAAGAAAACTCATGTATATAAGAATTTAGATTCAGAAAAATAAGTCCCTTTGTAGGTGGTTGGAAATCAATTGGAAATAGTAAATGTTGATCCCAACAATGAGGTTTGGAAAAAAGTTTAGAAAAAGAAAGGAAAAAAGGGGAAGTCAAGTTAGTCCCCTGAAAAATTATGTAATTTTTCTTTTTCTTTTGTTGTGCATGAGTCGAAAGGTTGAAATGATCAAATGCATTATGACATCTACAGATTGTAATTTTCTTCCTTTTTTACAAGTTGAATAAAATTTTTATTTTTTCTTCGAAAAAATAAAATAAAAAAAATATATAATAAATAAACTAGCCTTGATCCATCTTAACTCTAAATCTACCAAGTGCAAAGAAGGATCAAATTACTTGAGGTTCAAACCTCTTTTAGAGTGAAAAGAGATTTTATCCCTCTCTACACATGGTAGGTCCAAAGTTAAGATGGATATAGGTTGGTTATTTTCTTTAGGCCAACACTTAAGAGGGATTTGAATGGATAACCTATCACAACACATTTTTTTAATTAATCAATTTAATTAAAAGGGCATAACATTTTTGGAGATAAATCTCAACCTTTGATTTGTGTATAATCCTATGAATATTCTAGAATATTTCATGAAGGTTAAATCCCTACCATCCACCTCATAATTATTGATAATTAAATTAAAATTCCGGGAGCCCTATTTCGAAATAGACACGTCTATTTGCGTAATTATTAGCTGGATGGTAGGATTTAACCTCCATGGAACATGCTAGAATATTCTTAGTAGTAGTCATAGATCAGAGGTTGAGATTTATCTCCAAAGTAGTTATGCCCTTTTAACTAAATTGATTAATTAAAAAAATGTCATATAAACAAGTGCCATATGAACATGAGTTATGGTTGTTTGGGCATATGGTATTAATAAGCCATGGTATTGTAACAAAACATATTTATAGGTTAAGAATCTAGATGATAAAGTGGAGTTGAATTTCCATAGTTAAGAATCTCGACATACACACACACAAATATATATATATATATATAATGATCATAATAATTTAAAGTTATAATTTAGTTAATTTTTGTGAATTTTTTTTTTTTTTTGGTAGTGTAAGATGTATTATGATGTAAGTGTTTTGCTGTCTATCAATATTTGCTAGCGATTTAATTTATATGGCTACAATACTTTATTCTATATAAATTAACTATATGTGTTTATTCCATTAAATAATAATGAGAGCCATATTAGTAGTGAGAGAGGGTCACTCACAGATGGTGTAGACATTGTTGGAAAGGCTGTAAAAAATATGTATAATGGAAGAGGAATTTCATTGTGCATTGATGTTCAAGAGGGATGTTAGATTAAACCCTCATGACTGTTTGCATGGTGCGTTCAATTCACATTGTGTCAAATCATTATTATTTTTTGTTAGTGGAGACATAGAAGAAAAATGGATTCAATATAACTATTGACTATAGAAAAAGTTGTTCCCTGTCAGAGAAAGAGGAGTGACTTGCTATATGAAAAAAGGAGGTCAACTGTTGCCATTGTGTAAATATTTTGGATGATTTTTTTTCCTCTTCTATAGTTTCATGTCAAATCTGACTATTATTGAAGAAATTTCCTACAAGAATGGTTGTGGGTGTTTCCCACTCTATGGGTGCAGGAACACTTGCAATTGTAGAAATAGGTTTCCCCACCTTTTGTTTAGTGAGAAAGCCATGGAGGCACCTTTTTTGAGTAGTAGCGACTTGTGGAGATGGGCGTTTGGAAGATTAAATGATAAATATTGCTTGAGAGAGTGGATGCTATTAAATTGAAAATTTTAATTGGAAATAAATAATCATTATGATGCCCTATTCATTATTGGATATGTTGTTTTAACTCGATGTACTTGTTTAGCAAGGTTTCTAAGTGATTGAGGGTGGGGGTGGGGGTGGGGGTGGGGGGAGTTAATATGAAAACCATATATAATGGTAGATTTAATATGTAAACCATATATAATATATGGTTTGCATATTAACTCCCCCCACTCTAAACTTCACCTCCCAATCCCACCCTCATGAGTGTGGGGTTAGTTAATATGACCATCATGAGGGTGGGAGTAGGGGTAGTTAGTATGAAAACCATATATTATATAACTCCTCTCACCCCACCCTTTCACCCTCATGAATCATGGTGGGGATGGGGGGGAGTTATATATTATATGGTTTTCATATTAAATCCACCATCATGAGGGTCGGTGTAGGGGGAGTTAATATGAAAAACATATATTATATAACTCCCCTCACCCCCACCCTTTCAACTTCATGATGGTGGCGGTGGGGGGAGTTATATAATATATGGTTTTCATAATAAATACCCCTAATCCCACCCTCATGATATTATATAAACTTCCCACCCACACCCTCATGAGGGTGAATGGGGAGGGGGGGTGATTATATAATATATGGTTTGCATATTAAATCTTCCCACCTGCACCCTCACGAGGGTGAGGGTGCGGGTGGGGAGAGGTAATATGCAAACCATGTATTATATTGCTCCCCACCCCCCACCCTCATGAGGGTGAAAGGGTGGGGGTGGGTTATATATTATATGGTTTGCATATGAAAACCATATATTATATAACTCCCCGCACCCCTACCCACCCTCATGAGGGTGGGGATGAGGGGTGTTATAAAATATATTGTTTGCATATTAACTCTCCTCACCCACACCCTCACGAGGGTGCAGGTGCATGTGGGGAGATTTAATATGAAAACCATATATTATATAACTCTATCCACCTTGAGGGTGGGGGGAGTTATATAATATATGGTTTTCATATTAAATCCCCCAACCCCTCGAGGAAAGTTAATATGAAAACCATATATTATGTAACTCCTCCCCACCCCCACCCTCATGAGAGTAAGGGGAGTTATATAGTACATGGTTTGCATATTAACTCCCTCCACCCTCACCCTCATGAAGGTGGGGGGATTTATATGATATATGGTTTACATATTATAAGTTATTTAATATATTATTTGCATATGAAAACCATATATTATATAACTCCCCCACCCCTAACCACCCTCATGAGGGTGGGGTGAGGGGTGTTATATAATATATTGTTTGCATATTAACTCTCCCTACCTACACCCTCACGAGGGTGCAAGTGCATGTGGGGAGAGTTAATATGAAAACCATATATTATATAGGTCTATCCACCATGAGGGTGGGGGTTGGGGGAGTTAATATAAAAACCATATATTATATAACTCCCCCCACCCCCACCCTTATGAGGGTGGGGGCGAGGAAAGTTAACATGAAAACCATATACTATGTAACTCCCTCCCACCCCCACCCTCATGAGAGTAAGGGGAGTTATATAATACATGGTTTGCATATTAACTCCCTCCACCCTCACCCTCATGAAGGTGGGGGGAGTTATATAATATATGGTTTACATTATTATGAGTTATTTAATACATGGTATAGATATGAATTATTTAACATATGGTTTGTATATTAACTCACGCCACCCCCACCCTTACCCTCATGAAGGTGGAAGTGGGGGAAGTTAATATGAAAACCATATATTATATGTGTTTTCTCTAGGCTTTAGAAGTATAATGGTAGTACCATTTTCTCGATCCTAGGTCCCTTCGATGACAACAATAAAGTATGATGGTAGTCCCACTGCCTTGATCACATGTCTCTTCCATAAAAAATAACATGTTTACTGATCCTTCTAATTAAAAAATAACATATCTAGAAACATCTAAAATGTCTATATTGAAATATATATGCGATAATGAATTCATTTTCCACTCCCTGAGATAGACTAATCACCAACAATAGTGATGGAAATACAGATGTAGCGACAGTCATCTCAGTAACAACCAAAACAGGCCATGTCGATGCAGAAAAAACAACCCATAACAATGGTACTTCCATTCACAACAACCTTAATATCAATATAAATAGCTACCAATAGTGATTTAATAGGATCAACCATTGTAGAGTGACGAGATCAAGTTTCTCTAGGTTGGTGAATTGGATTTCTAGAAGGATGAGGGCTATTTGCACAGATGTTTCTCCCACAATGGAGAGATTTTTTATGCCAAGATAATCCATGACAAGTATACTAGACAGTTAGAGTGTTATGGATTTTAGGAATTCAGACCACATAAAATTGTTGAGAAAATTATGCAAACATATAATGGGATGCTAATGCCAGACACTAGAAAATGTCTAGAATGAATTTGGCATCCTTTGGAATGGGAGAAAATTGTCTTGGTGAAGTCCTATATTATTCTATTTTATGGGAGATTTGGATTTAGATGTATTAGTTTTGGCCATGTAGAATAATTTCCAAAGTCAATATCCATCAATGATAGCTGCGAAGGTTGTCATGGATTCAAAAACAAGAATTTCAAAAATATATGACTTTGTGGGTTTTGGTGAGGAGAGTGTGATATCTCTAGCCATGACAAAAATTAATGATGAATACCAATTGTTTATTTAGCACTGAAGCTAGAGAAAATGTGATATTACTTGTTGTTTTGGAGGCAATGCATCATGACATTATGAAGAACCATTAAATCTTGTGTATGTTTTATCACATTTTGTTGTGAAAGTCACCACCATCTCTTTCTTGAATAATTGCATCTAATATCCTAAATTGGAAATTTTAGCAGTATTGACCATAAAAACATTATTTTCAGAAAATTAAGTTATAACAAGGGAAAATAACGGTTGTATCCCTTATAATATGTATTATTTCCCTTAAATACAAAAGGGGAATAGAAACAAATCCCTTTTGCTAAGTTAAACAGATCTCCCGGCCTCAAAATGTCTTAAAAACACCCAAACCCCATGACTTACACCATGCAAAATTCCTGAAGCACCTGGCTGCATGATTTACTGAAGGTTTCTACAAAAATATGATGTAAAAAATATATTGGGAGTTTATTTACTCAAATCATGGAGAAAAATATGGATCTAGCCTTTTTTACACATTATAAAGATGACCCGACAGGGGTTTCATGAAAGCATGAGTACAAAAGAGCAGATCTGTACATCCAACTCTAAAATAACGCAATATTACTACATATTTTCATACATATAGCTGAATGATACAAGAAATATATGGGAATCCCCTTTTTCTAGTTTTCTGGAAGAAGGATTGACCCTTTCCTCAAGGAACTAGCCCAAAACCAGGGGGTTTCACCTTGAATACAAAATGCCAGAGTTGCAGTCCAAGAATGAATAGCAGATGCAACTCAAGAATTGAATGGAGATGGCTGAATATGATGAAAAAGTTGAATAGACCTCCTCCAATGGATATTTCAAGTGAAAGTCTGGTCCTATCACCAAAGATCTTACCCTCCAATCAACCTGCAAACCCTTACTGCAAATGTACACTGAAAATAACGCAGTCAAGAGAAGGGACTGTGCTGTAGGAGATGGGAACTCTGTTGGCCAAGTGACAAGATCTGAAATATGCTCCAAATGCTTCCTCACTAATCTCCCAAAGGAAATAAGGCTTCCTCCTCTGAAACATATGCTTTGGAAGTGGTGTTGTGGACCCCCATTGCAACACCCTGCAACACAACATTATACTATACTACAGAAATAACGTTGTAGCTGAAGGAGGATGCTTTACCTCAAGCCTGGATGTGGAGAAATGAAGTACAAGCTCCTTCAAGAGGCCTCTCAAGAAAGGAGATGGGATTCCCGCTTAGGAACACCTAGTGCTAAGCAACATAGCAACCCTGCTAAACAACAAAGGAATGCAAAGTCTAAACAGACAATACACAAATCAAATCAATAACATAGATGTCTTGCTATGGATACCTTGCCCTCCTTTTATACAAATGGAAGCCCTCTCACCTTGGGTCCCACTGATTAGGGTTTCCTCCACCAAGGAATCTTCCTCCCACTATCTTTGCGCTGTCTCCAAAGATGATCTCCACCTCTTATCCCAGCGCTGTTGACTTGGTAAAACTTGACCTTGTCCACATGCAAAAGTCCATTTTCACACATGAGGGTGTGAAATCCAGCTCCTATGTTGATCCATTTTCACATTATGAGGGATTTTATTCATATTTTTAATATGCATGGGCCTCCTTACCGATTTATTCATCTCCTAGGTGATAAAAACAAAAATCAATATTCCAATTAGCTGCAAGCTAATTTGAAATATTACAGTCCTCCCCTCCCAAATGTTGCTTGTACTCAAGCAAATGAAAGGATAGAATTTGAGAAGTCTTCCCCTCCTCTTGCTATATCATCCACATATGATAAACTCCTCCAAGGAATGAGATGTTGTATTATCAATAAATCTCCATATTTCCCCTCCCAAGCATGCAAGTCAGCTAGATAGCTATCATCGTGAACACGTAGAGTACTCAAGAAGGAAATAAGGTGCTGTCCAGAGGTCCCCTTATGGTATGGGATCTGAAATGTATTGGGAAACAACATTCCCATGCTGATCCTCCATCCCCAAGCAATCATCCATACAAAATGAGTTACCTCCAAACATGGCAACTCCTGATCTTCTACCTTGAGCTTTGGCAATGTAGGTGGGCTGAAAAAAAAGATCATGGTAGACATCATAGCCTACCCCACGCTATCCTCCTCTCCACTTATGATAAGTGTAGAGTATCTACTGCTCTTGGGCTGCAAAAGTGTTGCCTCCAAGTGGCAAGAAGAAAACTGGATCTCCAAAGATCTTCCCTCCAACGTTGTGAATCATGCTGGCCCAAATCATCCCACATATGATGAATAGGAAATCACCATCATATGGTATCCAAGTGAGAGGAATACTAAGGGTTTCATGTAGAGATGAAAGGTACCAACAGTTTACCAAGTGGCCACAGATCAGTTTTCCTAACTGCTGTTGCACACATTGACATGGCAACTCATAGAAAAGTTTCTCCCAATGAAGTGTGCGAGTCATAGCCCAAGTGCTCCAATCAATCTTATGGCCCACCTCATAAAGAGACAAGGGTTTTGCTATGGTGGCCATACTATCTCCCATGCTCCCCTTAGAACATGTAGTGCAAAAAATGTGGGAATCCTCTTCCCCAAAGGACACATCCAACCAATGTGTCTCTCCCCCAATTATGCTCCTAATAGAAACAAGAACAAGAACAACATAGGGAACCATAATGAGAACCATAATTTCTTCCATATGTAGCAAGGGGGAAGGACAATGGTCCCTCAGATGTAACCAATGCAGTTTGACCCTCATCTGCAATGGAGAGTGACAAAAAGTGTGGTTTCTCAACCATCTGCTTGCTGCCCCACTCTCCTCATATGTTTGGAGAAAGTGAATGATGTATGGTGCAAAGTGAGCATGTTCTCCATAATACATCTCCTCCCCAAGTCCTCCTAGGGAATGGCCATAAATACTGCTCATGGCCTCAAGTAGACCATGAAGTCTAGAAGAAAGAATGCTCCTCCTTGGAGAAACATCCTGCACATATATGGTTAAGGGATGAATATATACATTATACAAATCATTATGCAAACAAACAATACCCTTACCATATGTCTTGCTCATGCAATTGGAGTGGCTCATAGATGAGTCTCCTCTCATCCTCAAAGAGAAAAGAGGTGGCTATGTTAACTCTTCCAAAGATTCATGTATCTCCTCCATCTCTACATGATCCATGCATCTCCTCATATGCTGATATATCTCCTCCTCATAGCCTTCCCAAAAATACCTCTCCATGATGGTGTGGTATGCTCTCATAGAATAAGTGTGGCTGAAAAGGAAATCCTCATGAACTATTTGTAGCAACTTCTCCTTGAGCTTGGAAGCTCTAGATAAGAAGATCCTACCATGATAGTAGATGACCCCATCTCTAACTGAATATCCCTCCTCATGCAGCTGGTCATCCAATATCATACAAGTGAAAAGATCCTTGGAATATTCCACCAATAGCTGGGAATTCCAATATGGATCTATCCTCCACAGTGACAATGCTAATGAACTATCATGAATAACATGTCATATAGCCATCCTCTTCTTTGAAATTTCCCATGCCAAATATGAAAGTTGGAAGGTTGCTATCCTTCCCATGCTGCTCCTGCCACAACGTAGAATCTGAAATGAGAGTGGGAAAAGATAATGTTGAGAGAATGCCTCTCTCCTCCTGGAGCTTACCCAAGACTCCCAACGCTGTACCAAGCTCTCCCAAGGTCTCCACTCCTCTGAAATAAATGAATGGTGCCTCAAAATGTGAAGCATCCATCTTCCTCTACTGATCTAGTGGTCTCCCCAGTGAAATGTCTCCATGCAATGAGACATCAAGATCAAGAGTGGACTGCATATATGGATGGACAGACTTGTCCTTGGCCTCACTGCACAATCTAGCCTCCCTCTTAGGTGTATCAACCTCCTGAAATAGATAGGGGTGTGTGCTTCTCATCACATGATGCTGGTCATCCTCCCTACCTCCTCCTTTTATCTCCATGGTTTGACACTCTACCAGTAATGGCACATGATGATCATGGGTTGTGCCTTGATCTCCACAAATGAGATCCCAAGGAATTCCTTGAAATTATACAAGAATCCCTTTAGTTGGAGCAAGAGATCCCTCTTCCTCTACATGAGGTGCTAGATAAAATCTATACATGACAACACTATTGCCCTCATCTTCATCAATGTGTATGGGCAACCTCCCAATAATTGGATCCTCTTTTGAAAAAGGGATCTCCATGCCCTCTTGTTCAAGAATATGAGATAGAGGTCTAGTCTCTAGCAAGTTATGATGCAAGATATCAACCTCCTTCATGGTTTTTTTAAGTGGAGTTGAGTTTATAGTTTCCTCCATCACATGCAAGGCTTTTTTTTTCTTAAGTTTGTTTGGCTCCACCACATGTGTTTTAGAATTTTTTCCATCAAATATTTCCACCAATGTCTTAGTGAACCTAGCATAAGAAGAAGTATTTGCATTCTTCAAATAAAAAGACTCAAAAATCCACCATGAATAGGCCTTACCTCCAAAATGCAGTGCTGCAACTTTGATGGCTTTATCTTCAGAAATTTGGTGTTGCTGTAGATAGAAGTCTAGCTCCTCCACCCAAGCTCTAGCTGAACATGTGGGTGAACCATCAAAAGTGGATAGAAGAAATCTACCCATATCATGCTGCTTGCTTCTCTTCACCTTGATCTTGAAAAAATCCCGAAAAGTGATATGATTTCTAACTTCTGAGTTTGAGATTCATACTCTTGCAAAAAATTACTAAGAGTTTCCCTCCTAGTCATTCCTTCTTCTTCCATCTTTCTCATGGAAAACCTGGGCATGTGATTGCGCTGTGTATCATAGTGTGTGGCTGCATGCTGAAACTCATCATATGAAAATCTAGAGTTTTATTTGGATTCAAACCCTCTTGGATATTCTATACACATCTCCCTTCTCATCTTCTTGAGATCTTCATGAATGCTCTGCAAAGTTTGAGACAGAAATTTTGGAAGTTTCTCCTCCTCTCTCCCTCCAAAGAATGGAGCCTTATTTCTGTTCATATTTTCTTCTCCTTGAATTCTTGATAGCATATTTTTTGAGATCCATAGGTTGAGCCAAGATTATGCTCTGATACCACTGTAATATCCCAAATTGGAAATTTCAGCAATATTGAACATAAAACATTATTTTCATAAAATTAAGTTATAACAGGGGAAAATAATGGTTGGATCCCTTTGAATATGTATTATGTACCTTAAATACAAAAAGGGAACATAAAAAAATACCTTTTTCTAAGTTAAACAGATCTCCCGGCCTCAAAATGGCTTAAAAACGCTCAAACCCCATGACTTACACCATGCAGAATTCCTGAAGCACCTGACTGTGTGAACTACTAAAGGTTTCTACAACAATATGATGTAAACAACATATCAGGAGTTTATTTACTCAAATCATGGAGAAAAATAGGGATCTAGCCCTTTTTACAGATTATAAATATGACCTGGCAAGGGTTTCATGAAAACATGAGTACAAAAGAGAAGATATGTAGATCCAACTCTAAAATAACGCAGTATTACTACATATTTTCATAAATATATCTGAATGATACAATAAATAGATGGGAATCCCCTTTTTCTAGCTTTCCGGAAGAAGGATTGACCCTTTCCTCAAGGAACTAGCCCAAAACCAGGGGGTTTCACCTTGAATACAAAATGCCAGAGTTGCAGTCCAAGACTGAATGGCAGTTGCAACTCAATAACTGAATGGAGATGGCTGAAGATGATGCACAAGCTGAATATACCTCCTCTAATAGATCTTTCAAGTGAAAGGCTGGTCCTATCACCGAAGATCTTACCCTCCAATCAACCTGCAAACCCTTACTGCAAATGTACACTGAAAAACGCAGTCAAGAGAAGGGACTGTATTGTAGGAGATGGGAACTATGTTGTCCAAGTGGCAAGATCTGAAATATGATCCAAGTGCTTCCTCACTGATCTCCCAAAGGAAATAATTCTTCCTCCTCTGAAATATAAGCTCTGGAAGTGGTGTTGTGGACCCCCACTGCAACACCCTACAACACATCATTATACTGTTGCAAAAATAATGATGTAGCTGAAGGAGGATGCTTAGCCTCAAGCCCGGATGTGGAGAAATGAAGTAAAAGCTCCTTCAAGAGGCCTCTCAAGAAAGGAGATGGGATTCCTGCTCGGGAACACCCGGTGCTAAGAAGCACATCAACCCTGCTAAACAACAAAGGAATGCAAAGTCTAAACAGACCATACACAAATCAAATCAATAACATAGATGTCTTGCTATGGCTGCCTTGCCATCATTTTATAAAAATGGAAGCCCTCTCACCTTGGGTCCCACGCATTCGGGTTTCCTGTTGAGATTCAACAAGATGATGAGCTTAGTGAAAAGAGTCGCCTTCACTAAGTGGGCCCACAGGCTATTTTTGGCGCAAGTTTATTTTTTAGACTATGTCTATTTTTAGACATGTCGATCATATTCTATGAGTTGCGTGACGTGCTGGTTTTGTGATGGTTGTGTTGGAAAATATATGGACTTCATTTTTAGACACATGAGCTCACTTAGGATTGCCAGTCTAAAAATAGATATGTCGAATATTATTAGCTCTTAATAATATTTGGACTATAAACATTATCTTATTCTCTTGGAGCACTTTATTTAAGTGCACAGATGTGGCACAGGAGCTGACAGAAGGAATTATGCTATTCCTGAGGGTTAAGTGGAGCTATTGCATGGATACTTCAGTTAGAACTCATGTGACAGAGTTTGGTGGAGTTATTAAGGTAGTTGATGGAGTTGTGTTCAGTTTAACTGAGTTAAACATAGTTGAGCTAGTTGTATCTAGTCTAACTGATTGATACACTAGTGAGAGTGGTGTGAATTAATTATTAATTAATTCACTAATTATTAACTCATTAATCAAATGAATAATACATCAGTTAACTACAGTGCATGGACAGTTTCAGTGGAGACCAGTGGAGAGGTAGGTGAAAGAGCAGGTTGACTATCAGTTGTGACTATAGTGTTGCATGATTTGCAACACCCAGTGATTGGAGATGCCAATGAGGATTATGAGAAATATTGTATCCAACTCATTGAGCCATTCTTTGAAATAGTGATTAGCAAGAGGCAGGCTAGCAGGTGGCAAAGATCGGTGCATGGATTTGCAAGATCGGGCTTGATTAGTGTGTAGCGATTGTATTGTACTGAGAGCTTGACATGTTCATCTTTGTATGAGGATTGTTACATGATCTCTATGACATATATTATATACAAATAGTTGGGGTTTTTAGCTTCAGGCTTTCCCGTTAAACAACTGTGTTAATGTGTGTGAATTTTTATGGTTTCATGTGTGCATTGCAATTGATTTAATTTCCACATGTGATGATCAATGGTGGAATAGATTCTGTATTGTGCATGAAGTTAAATAGTGTGTGATCGATAATTCTGGATATATAACATAAGTTATATAATTTCTACATGGTATCAAAGATTAGATCTATAGAGATTACGCAATTATTGAAGCAATGGAGCCAGTCAGGAATTAATTTGTCATAAAGAAGCTTTACAAACAGCAGATCCAATATCTATATTTCAACGGATTGCATTGGAGTATGCCCTTGATGCAGCCTTGAATTATATTGCATGGAAGGATAGGATGGAGGTACATTAGATGATACGAAGAAGGAGAGTTCAGGCGAAATTTCCAAACGTCAGCTGACAGCAAAATTATGACTTGGACGATAAAAGAAGACAACAAAATGTCGAAGGATTCTGTTGGAAGGTGTGAAGGATCACATTGTGTCCAGCCTTCATGGTAAAGCTTCTCCATTATTGATGTGGAAAGATTTGAAAGAATTTTTCCAAAGCAGAAGCGACCAGAGGAAGTTGGCGCTTAAAGACAAGCTCAGAAAAATAAAAATGGAGAAAGGCGACAGTATACCCAAGTACCTCACGAAGTTCGTCCACTACAAGGATGAGATGGGAAGTGTGGGGGTTACTGTAGATGAAGAGGACGTGGTGATCTTGGCTCTCCTTGGGCTTCCAAAGAGTTGGCATAGCTACGAGGACTCTGTTAATGGTCGGGAGAAATTGCTGGGATGGGAGTGACTTTGGTCCGATCTTTTGCAGGAGGAGATAAGGCGGGGTACCAGGGATGGATCTTCATCAAAGAATGAAGATGAAGAAAATTGCGCTTTGGCTGCCAAACAAGGAAAGGGAAGGGAAAGAAAAATCATTCTCAATCCGGTGCGAAAGGCAAGAAGCAGGACTTGTCCAAGGTGAAGTGCTTTCACTGTCACCAACACGGACATTACGCCACTAATTGTCCACAGAAGAAGAAAAATAAGCAGGTTTCTAGATCTGCAGCTAGAGAGGCCTTAACCTCGCAGTTTGAGCTGGAATTTTCACTGATTGCATGCTTGGTTTCAAGTGTGATGGGATCAGTGTGGTTTCTTGACAGTGGCGCGTCTTTCCATATGACCGGAGACAAAGATTTGTTTTGTGATCTGGATGAGAAGGATCTTGGAGTGCACATCGAGATGGGCGATGAAGGTAGATACATTGCGACTGGTATCCGGACCATTTCCTTTGAGAGGGAGTCTAGTAAACCTTTCATATTGAAGGATGTCATGCATGTTCTAGGATTGAAGAAGACTCTGATCTCTGTGGCGATGTTGGAAGACAAGGGCTATGATGTTGTTTTTAGCGAGGGAAAGGCTTTCTTGCGCAGTAAAGCAACTGGTGAAACCCGGAGGATAGGGGTTCGAGTTAAGAACCTTTATCAATTGCAGTTAGATGGCTGCGCAAAAATGGCTGGCAAAGCAGAAGGAGTGGGGAGCCGTGATGAGGGCGAATTGTGGCATAGGAGATTGGTCCATCTTCACCATGGCGCTTTGAAAATTTTGCAGCAGATTTCTACCGAGCTTCCCAAGGGTACACTTGCGCAGTCGGATCAGTGCAAGGAATGTACTTTGGAAAAATTTGTGAAGACCACTTTTCATGAGAAGGATAGTCGTACCACGATGATCCTTGAGATAATTCACACAAATGTGTGTGGACCTTTCTTAGTAGCTTCGACAAAAAAGCATAGGTATTATGTGATATTTGTTGATGACTTTTCTCGTAAGTGCTAGATCTTCTTCATGCAGAAGAAGGAGGGTGAGACATACTCAAAGTTAAGCGAGTTCAAGGCCTTTGGTTGAGAAATATTCGGGAAGTAGGTGAAAGCTCTAGGGAGCGGTAATGGTGGTGAATACATCTGGAAAATTCAAAGACTTTTCGGCGCGGAGAGAATTCAAAGAGAGCTCATAGCGCCTCTAACCCGCTGAGAATGGGGTCGTGGAGAGAAAACGAACGATCGTGGGTCTTGCACGGGTGATCTTTTGCCTTGATCGAGGCATTGACATACACTTGTGGGCTAAGGCATGCAACATTGCGGTTTATGTGCAAAACCGTTGTCCTCATAGAGTACTTGGCATGAGTACACCCGAAGAGGTGCTTTCTGGTAAGAAGCCTAATATTTCTCATTTGAAGATTTTTGGCTCACTTGTTTACATTCATGTGACGAAGGATGCCAGGAAGAAGCTGGAGCCGACCGCAGAGGTTGGGATATTTGTGGGGTACACAAAAACACCCCACAATTATCATGTGTATTTTCCAGACAGTCGAATGATTATTGTGTGACGAGATATCAAATTTCATGAGGAGAAAGCCATGAAGTTGTCATTTGAGGGAGCCACACTTGCATGCAGATGAGGAGCTATTAGTTCCTAAGGATGAGCCTCAAGATGTCGATCAGCCATAATAGGAGGTTCATTTAGTGGAAGAAACCACTCATGCAGCACCAACCATCAGAGGGCGGAAGCGCACTACGGAAGCTGAGCGACTGAATCTTGATGCAGAGAATATTGTAGGAGCACCTAAATCACAGTGCAGACAGAGATAGTCACCTGACCGATATACTAGATACATGGCTCCGATGAGAAAGTGTATCGTGACAAAACCATCTTCTTTCAAGGAAGCTATGGAGGACCCTACATGGGTAGATGCCATGGTGGAAGAGTATGATGCGATTGTCAAAAACAGTGCATGGGAGATTGTCCCAAGGTTGGAAGGGAAATCAGTGGTAGGTTCAAGATGGATCTACAAAGTGAAGCAAGCTTCTGACGGGAGTGTTGAGAAGTACAAGGCAAGATCTGTTGCTTGAGGCTTCTCATAGATCAATGGGATCGACTATGAAGAAACCTTTGCACCTGTTGCAAGGTATTCCTCCATATGGACCATCCTTGCTCTCTCAGCGCAGATGGGTTGGCACATCCATCAGATGGATGTGAAGACTGCTTTCCTCAACGGAGTCATTGAGGAGGAGAACTATGTAGAAGCGGCTGAAGGATTCACACGATTGACGTGATCATGTGTCTGGGCCTCGAAGAGGCATATGGGTTGAAACAAGCACCTCGTGCTTGGTACACACAGATAGACAGTTATTTCACCGGACTTGGTTTCACCAAGAGTGAGGCGGATCCAAACCTATACCAGATTGTGGTGGAGGGTAAGATTTTGATCATTGTGCTTTATGTAGATGATTTAATACTAACAGGTGATGAACTGTTGATACACTCATGCAAGATAGATCTTGCAAAGGAGTTCTACATGAAGGACTTGGGCCTCTTTCATTATTTCTTGGGATTGGAAATTTGGCAGTGGAAAGGTGAATTGTTTGTGTCTCAAGGCAAGTATGCTTGGGAGATACTGGAGAAGTTTCACATGCAAGGCTGCAAGCCTATCGACACTCCTCTTCCTGGTGGTTGGAGAAGAGGATTTTCTGATAGCGGAGAGGTAGTGGATCCCACTTTTTATAGACGGTTGGTTGGTTCGCTCATGTATTTAGTCAATACATGACCAGACATATGCTATGTTGTGAACCAGCTTTCACAAGTGATGGTGAAGCCTACCAAGCTCTTTTGGAAGGCAGACAAGCATGTCTTGAGGTATCTCAGGGGCACATCTGGGTATGGATTGTGGTACCGATAGTCGGATGAGTTGAAGCTACATGGCTTCATGGATGCAGATTGGGAAAGAAGCCCAACGGACAGAAAGAGCACATTTGGAAGGATTTTCAGTATCAGATCTACAACAGTTTCTTGGTACAGAAAGAAACAAAGATCCGTGGCACTCAGTTCGTCGGAGGCCGAGTACATGGCAGCAAGTTTGGCTGCATGTGAGGCTATATGGATGAGGAAGATCCTGGTCGGGTTGTTCGGTTCTCACTTAGATCCTACTGTGATATATTGTGATAATTAGAGTTGCATTAAACTCTCAGTTAATCCAGAATTTCATGATAAATGTAAACGTATTGACATTTGGTACCATCATATCAGAGATTTGTGCAGTGGAAGATCATGTTGCTTTCTTACATTCCTACGGAGGATCAGGATGCAGATATTCTGACGAAGGCGCTCACCAGGAGAAAATTCGAATACCATAGAGACAAGATCGGGGTGGTAGATAATCCCTATCTTGTTGAGAGGGAGTGTTGAGATTCAACAAGATGATGAGCTTAGTGAAAAGAGTCGCCTTCACTAAGTGGGCCCGCAGGCTATTTTTGGCGCAAAGTCTATTTTTAGACTATATCTATTTTTAGACATGTCGATCATATTCTATGAGTTGCAGGATGCTATTTGTGGATGGTTGGTCAAGTTGGAAAAAATAGATGGACTTCTATTTTTAGACATATTGGGCGGAATCTATTTTTAGATTGCCAGTCTAAAAATAGATATATCGAATATTATTAGCTCTTAATAATATTTGGACTCTAAACATTATCTTATTCTCTTGGAGCACTTCAGTTAAGTGCACAGATGTGGCACAACAGCTGACAGAAGGAATTATGCTATTCCTGAGGGTTTACTGGAGCTAATGCATGAGGAATTTAGTTAGAACTCATGTGACAGAGTTTGGTGGAGTTATAGAAGTAGTTGGTGGAGTTGTATTTAGTTTAACTCAGTTAGACTCAGTTGAGCTAGTTGTATCTAGTCTAACTGATTGATACACTAGTGAGAGTGGTGTGAATTAATTAGTTAATTAGTTCACTAAATAGTAACTCATTAATCAACTGAAGAATACATCAGTTAACTACAGTGCATGGCAGTTTCAGTGGAGACCAGTGGAGAGGTAGGTGAAAGAGCAAGTGTGACTATCGGTTGTGACTATAGTGATGCATTGATTGCATCCAACACTCAGTGGAGATGCCAATGAGGATTGCACAGTGCAAGCTTGGTGGATTCGAGTTCATTCAGAGCCATTCTTCAGTAGGGATTGCGCAGTAGAGGCAGGCTAGCAGGTGGCAAAGATCAGTGCATGGATTTGCAAGATCGGGCCTGATTAGTGTGTAGCGATTGTATTGTCTTGAAGACTTGACATGTTGTGTTGTATGAGGATTGTTCTGTGGTCTCTGACATATATTATATCTGAGATAGTTGGGGTTTTTAGCTTCAGGCTTTCCCGTTAAACAACTGTGTTAATGTGTTTGAATTTTTATGGTTTCATGTGTGTATTGCAATTGATTTAATTTCCGCATGTGATGATCAATAGTGGAATAGATTCTGTATTGTTCATGAAGTTAAAATAGTGTGTGATTAGGAGAATCTTGGATATATAACACATAAGTTATATAATTTCTACATTTCCTCCACCAAGGAATCTTCCTCGCACTATCTTTGCGATGTCTCCAAAGATGATCTCCACCTCTTATCCCAATGATGTTGACTTGGTCAAACTTGACCTTGTCCACATGCAAAAGTCCCTTTTCACACATGA